>JAJKFI010000004.1:29184102-29224938 GCA_029204185.1 Lerista edwardsae | reverse complement strand
GTGAGTGAGTGAGTGAGTGAGTGAGTGAGTGAGTGAGTGAGTGAGTGAGTGAGTGAGTGAGTGAGTGAGTGAGTGGCACATTCCAGAAAAGATTGGCCCACAAGTGGAGTCCTTTCCTTGAAGGTTTAAAGAATTGTATTTGTCTTGTGCTTGGTTTTAATATTCCTTTCTAGTATTTTAGTTTGCCTCTGCTGCTGCTTTATGGTTATTTGTTTTCAGTGTCCCTTTATTGCAGTTTTGTATCTGTCTCCTATATTACCTTGAGCACTCCCTTTTTGAATGGAAAGGTGAAGAAGAACATCTGGAAATAAGATTAGTTTTTAATTTATCTGCTGACTTGCTTTAAATACAGAAAATAAAAACAATCATGGGCCAGCCAACCAGCTGCCTGGCTTGCCAATCCTAGACTTATAGATGAACTATACATCAGATTTCCTCCCTCCTACTGGGAAGATGTGCTGCTCCTGCCGAGATTTTTCTGCACTTGGTTCAGCACCACCCTCTCTCCCACACTTTGTGCACAGCAGAGCAGCTCTTTCCAAAGAGAAAACCCCCAAACACCTCTGGGTGGGTGGGGAGGGGGCAGCCCTATACCGCAATATCCTCTTTGTGAAGCCTTGGCAAGAAGACCTTGATAATTTACCCTGTATAAATAGACATGAGTCAGTGTTGACACAGCCCCAAAAATCCTGGGGTCTGACACATTAGGTGGCTGCTAAATGCCACTTCCACCCAGCATTAAACGTGGGGAGGGGGAGCTCACAGGCTGCCAAACGGCATGGCACGAAGGCAGCTCAAAGGGGGTGGGAGTGGGGAACCACTGGAAGCCGATGGAGGCAACTGTGAAAAGTCATTTTTCTTCTGTCGGGCAGCAAATTGGCCTTTCCATTGCTTTCAGATGCCTTCTTCTCACATTTAAATGCTATTAATTTTCAATTATCCTTCATCCTAATTCACCTTGAAACACCAGTGTAAACTCTCCAGCCGACTACTCCTGGCACCGTCAATTCTAGGAAAATAATGACTTTGGCTGCTTTCACTCCAGGGCAATAAAATCGTTCGTTTAAAAGATTCTGAAAGATTTAAAAAGCCATAAAAACCAACTTCCACCGCATGTTTTCTAATGGGGGTTGGTGTTTTTTTCTTTGCAACCTTACAAGGAAGAGGGAAAATAGCCCCCCCCCCCCACACATATAAGAACATTTCATTGCAGCAAATATGGTGCACTCCTTTCTTCCCCTCCAAAGAAAACTGGATTGGTTGGAAATATAAACTCATAAAACCATATTCTGAAGAAAATTCACTGTGACCGGCACAATTTTCCTCAAACAATCAGGAGGGGCAGAAAGGGACACCTCAGCCCCAGGGAGGAAGAAGGAAACCAGCCAACAGTCTTTGTTTTGCCACCCAACTTCTAAACTTGGTCTCTTAGGGCGCAATCCTAATCAACTTTCCAACCGTGACGTAGCTGTGCCAATGGGGCTTGTGCTGCATCCTGCAGTTGGGAGGCAGTCATGGAGGCCTCCTCAAGGTAAGGGAATGTTTGTTTCTTCGCCTTGGAGTTGCACTGCCCTTACCCTGGGGCTGAAAGTTGGTCAGGATTGCGCGCTACGTCTCATTTCAACTGAGCCATATTTTCCTTCTGCATCGAAAGAGAATTATAGTACCTGTCTAAAACATTTCTCAACTCACCCAACAGGTCTAGCAGGAAGCAAAATTCATATTGCCAAGCAAGCATGTGCACATTGGAAGAAAGATATGAGCCAAAAGGAGAAAAAAAAAGTGGGGTCTGGGAATCCTCCATCAGCAGGAACGGAACAAGCTAAGAACAAGTGACCAAAAAAAAACCCTGCTTTGGGTTACTTACTCTCCTCCCGGCCTCATTGTTATGGAGGTTCATCAGGATCCTTGCACTCTCATACGATCCTTTCTGGTATATTCTCTCGCGCTCGCGGGCATCCACAAACTCCTTGGCGAAGCGGTAGCCATAGTCAATGTTGTCCCCACAGCCACCCCACAGCCAGTCCCGAGGTAAATCTTTTGGCCGGGCAGCCCTGCTGCAGCCACAGGAAGAGAGCTCCCCCTCTCTGCAGGCCCGGCTCATGGCATTCACCACTCCTGCGGCGCTGACGGCGTACGTGAAGGCAGTCTCCCTGCTGCCTGCGAGGAAGAGGAAAAGAAGCTGCTTGGTAATACTGACCAGACACACACATCTCTTATCTGGCAGAGAACGATGAGGATGAGTTCCAAGCCAACCCCCCTCCCCAAACATGAATCAATGTTTCAAAGCAAACTGGAACATAGTGCCACATTTTTTTGCCACAGTTCTTGGCATATAACAAAGCTCCAATGCAAAAAATCCAATGCAAAAAATCCTGGGTCTGCTTGCATCAGTTTGAAAGGCAGCTACTGACACAGAACCCCCCCCCCCTCGCAATCGTGGAATATCTGGTGAACTAATTCATCTAATAAGACTGGCTCATAGCAAAGGAAACATTTTTGGTCAGGCCATCCGCAACAGGGCAAAATGGGAAAAGGCTTCTTTCGAACTGCATTCGGTACAGTATAAAAGTGCCATAAAAGGCCTGAAGTGAATTATTAGAGGAGATGTCGTAAGAGACTATGGTAGCTCAAAGGGGTCAACTGCCTTTTGCCTTCCTGCCACAATTCTTTGAAAAGGAAAGCCAAGACACATATTTGGCCATATGCGGTCCCAGGCATCATACCCTCTCACAGCACAGACTCCCAAATGACCAATGAAATCAGGCTGATGCCATTTTGAAGATTAACCCCCAAGAGATTCTCTCTCTTGTACACATTTAAAGTTCCTAAATGCCAGAGAATTTTATTAAAAGTTTTGAGTGCTTTATTACCTCAGATAAGGAACTGTTAATCTAGGTATCCAAATTTCACCGAATCCAGTCTTTACTGGGAACTTTAGACATAAAAATTCAAATTCATCTCTAGGACCAACTTCAAATAAGCTTTGTTACAATAATTTGTGCAATGAAATACATTGTAGAAAACTACTTCTACAGTAGACAGACAGACAAAGCCTTAGACTTTCATCTAATTCTATATCTGAGAATACACTGATTTCAAAACGAGACATTCAGCAACAAGGATAAATCCTCCTGTCTCCGAATAACATTGTAATTAATATACAGTTTAGTCTACTATGGTCGACATTTAGTTCTGTATCTGTGAAAGTACTTATTCCAACTATTTTCGATCATATCTTAAAGCTAGATTTGAGATATATACAGCACAGTGTACTTGGAAGGAAAATTCTCCCATTCTTACAGTAATATAACGTGCAGTGAAGTTTTTAAAAGTGTTGCCGGTCACTAATCCACTTTTGCAGACACACAGTTATCTTGTCATTTACAACCAGGCCATATTTCTTTTCTTTCCCCCCCCTCCAAGAGCACATTTTTAAGAGAATCCTTTCCAGTGAGGACACGGGCAAAAAGCTGGAGATGGCTGCATTTATAACAGAAATAGCAGATGGAAGACATTTATTTGCAGGAGGAAAACTAGATGGAGCAAATTTAGCCTATGCCATGAACTTAATTTAGTAGACTGAAGTTTTAGGCTATAAGAGCGTGTTTAAATCAACTCTCATCAACCTTGACAGTGTCCAAAGTCTCTCTGCCATCAGAACACTGGCTTGTTTAGAAGGTTGTCAATTGGCACTTGGCATAAACATTATTCCCCTAGATTAATTTTTTTTAAAAATTGTTTCTTTACAGTCTCTCTTATCCATTCCAAAAGAAAAAATTCCTCCTTGTGTGAATGCAGTTTTGAGGGAAAGGCTTCAGAGCAAACAAGATTTGCTTACTCTTCTCAAAAGGTAGACTGGGCTTTTACATTTCAGCTGTTTAAATGCCATTGGCTTCAGTGGAATTCAAGCAGACAGAATAAAAGCACAATGCAAACCATAGTAGCCGCAAGAACATCTTCAAATATATGATGAGAATAAAGCATTACAATTGACTTTGAAGAGCACACTTTCAGCCTGCAGCAACGATTCTATTATTGTAACCAGGGTTATCGAGTTTCTCTCAGCCCTAGGAAATCCAGTCATAGCCAGCGTTTGAAAGAGTTATTTATTGGTGTGTTATAGTTTGTTATTTTCTCCCTCCAAGGGGCGGGGGACCAAACTCATCCGTAATATTATGCAATTATCCTTCCACGGTTGTTCAGAAACAAGGAAAGAACATATTTTTTATTGAAGCCAGCAATATTCTGGCTAATGCACAACTCAAAGACGTGAATGCCAAACCTTGCGCTGACTTTCATGAATGAAGGTTTCAACTGTGCACTCAAACCTCCACTCAAAGGATGATCACCTTTTGGGAGTAGATGTGACAGACAGCTCAGTTCTTCAAAACACATGGATTATGTTTGGGTCCCTCAATCACGGGTTATTTGCAGCAAAACATGCAGTTTAGACCTTTTAAAAATAACATTTGAGGCAGTCTACTGTTCTAGTGACTTCAATTACATTTGGATTAGCACTACCCTGACATGTTACAGACTTCCAAGATTTTAATATTTTAGATCAAACATGCATAGACTTAAGATTATTCCAATTCCATCAGCAAAGAAGTTTTAGGAAAGCCTGTGGATATGTGGTCCAACTGGCAGGATAATAACTGCACTCACTGTCAAACGTGCCATGTCCAAAGCAAGAAGCAGGCACTGGAAGCAGAGATCACGTCTTCCATTCAAGAGAAACAGCAACCAATCAAATAGTTTATTCCAGAAAAGTAGGCTCAGCGATGGAATGACAACACACACTTGTTCTCAATGAATATACTTTTCAAGATCTTTAAGTGCTGGGTACACACATTACATCCACCTCGACTTTCAGTTCATCTAAGTGGCCAATTACTTTGCTCAATCAAACGAAATAAATGCAGATGTGTTACAGAGAGGAAGTCGGGGGGCCGAGACCAATGGGGACCAGTTCCAACATTTATGAGTGCAAATTTTGCCTAAGAGACCTTGGCAACTGAGACATCACAGAGCCAGTCTTGAACCCCTGGATTGATCTGATTTTAAGGATGCCAGGCTTATGAGAGTGCTAACATCATCTGAAGTGGATGCTTATGGTTTCAGTAATTTAAGGCCTTTGCTGTTCTATTTTTGTTTGCTTTGCAGTATGGGGCTATGACAATCTAGCCAGTTATTCTAAACCTCTCGGTTCAACAGCATCTGTAATGCAAGACTGCAGGAGAATATTTAAGTCTTCAAGAAGCAAGTGTTTCCACTTAGTGCATTTTTTTTTAAAGAAGGCATGGAAAATGTTTAATCTGAGATTTAGTAAAGCTTATTTTTACGTGAATGTGACTTAAGAGCATCCCTTCAAGCAATGCAGAAGTCGACACAATGCATAAATGAAGTTACCTTTAATCTAATTTTAAAGTCATTCCACTCCTTTCCTCTCCTGTTTCAAAAAGAGGAATTTCGAATTAGATTTCAATCTCGGCTTTTTGAAGAGCCACTGCACGTCAGTTATTTTGAGAGCATGACATGGCTGGGAGAGATGGAGGCTTGAGTGCAGAGATGTCATTATCACCACAGAGGGGAAACAGCAAGTCTGAGCAATGCTGCTCAAACAGCCCTTATCCCATGTAAGCAGGGGCAGCATTTGTGCTGATGCACAACCTCCAGCAACTGGGAGCTGACAAAAGATCTACTCTCAGCACATAGGGATTGGGAGATTGCCACAAGACAGAATTTTTAATTAACACTAATAATTACTTTCGCACATGCAATATCTGCATACATACTTGGCCTCGTAAAAAGTCTACCGACTACAAGTACTGACATATTTTGCATCTAAATTGAAATCTCCTTTCACGCCAGTGATTCCAGTGATTCCAGTGTGGGAGAGGCTTAATGGGCTGCATCTGCACGTGGTGGTACAGAAGACTCTGGTCAACCTGCAGACAAACGTGCTTGTTAGATGGCTTAGGAATTCCAGGCATTAAAAGGCCACTGTGCTGGCTTCAAGCCTCTACTTATACTTGTTTCTCCCTAAATTTAGATTCAATTGTATTACTTTGGACCAAGAAAACTGCACTGTTTCTCTTTCCTTTCCCATATCACCAGCAGTTTCATATGTGCTGCTGACGTCCCAGAAGGGACCAACATTTTTCCTTCCTTGCCAGATTTCAGGGGCCCTTGAAGGACCAGGCAAGATTTCCTAACACACAAGACCCCTCTCACGCGCAGAGACACACCGAGGCACTCCCTACCTATCTGCATGACCCTGCCAAACACAGAGTTGTTATCCACAGTGCTGCAATTCCATCTTCTGTGGCGGAACTGGTACTGGCATTCTTTAATCCCTGTTTTGGCACCCTCGCCAATGTACTGCATGTGATCCTGGTACAAGTGGCAGAGTTTCTTCTGTCCTTGAGAAAGCCCAGCCAGTTGGCTGCACAGGGGCTGGGCTCCAATAATGTACACCTCTGGCATCTGAACAGGGTTCATGGGGTTCATGTGATTCATACCCAGAGACCTGTGAAAAAGACAATGTTCTATTAGCGAAAGCAATACAATCCCAACATACACCTGAAGGTTCAAGATTGATGAATTTGGCAAATGTGGATTCATCCCAAAATACTGTGCTTGGAGGTAAGTCCCATTGATGTGCTGCATGGAGAGGAGCCAAAATGTGGAAAGAAGAAAAAAAGAATCTTCCACTTGGCTTAATGGCTTGAAAGCTAAAGGAAACCACATGCATGAAGTTATCAAGATTGGTATCAAAATTGTGTCGCTATCTAACTATGATGCATGCCAGCCTCCCGCCCATCTTCCTCCCAGGCTTAAAATTTGACACTGTCTCTACAGGTGTTTCTAACCTGAAAATATATGAGGATCACAACTGCATAGAACCTTTCTCTAACATCTCTCTCTCTCTCTCTCTCTCTCTCTCTCTCTCTCTCTCTCTCTCTCTCTCTCACAGTATGTATATATGTATAATTGTAACTACAGGTAGATATTATCCAGACATCCAAAATCCAGACTATTCCAAAAGCCAGACATCTTTGTCCAAGGTTTTTTAAAGACTTTCTATAGAAAGAAGGTCTTGTGCTCATTCTCAAGTTCTATTCTCTGCTCTGTAGCGTGTGCCTATACAGACATTATTGTAAAATACCAAAGAGGCCAACAGACACCCAAATGGGTAACAGTGAAAAGAGCAAGAAGCAGCATTTCTCCTATTTATGCAGTTATTTTGAAATCCAGACAAATCCAAAATCTGGACACCTTCCCGTCCCAAGCAATCCGGATATAATAAGGGATAATCAATCTATCAGCAGCTGGAAAGTTGATGGTATGCTCTGATGAGCAACAAAATATAAGCACATGCTAGTTGAGTCAGGCACAACTGAAATAGAATTTCTAGATAATCGTAATGGAAAAGGCACTTAACTCATTTAAAATGAAACCAAGGTTTTCATTTAAAGTGTTCAAGAATCACCCGAAAGTGAATCCAGATTTTAAAAACTTTCTTCACCAAGATATCTCAAAAATGGAACACATGTTAAAAGGCTGGATTTTGTTTTTAAGAAGTGAGAACTTCAATCTTAGCTCACTCTCGGCTTGATCCTTTCAAGCCGAAGCTAACACTGAGCGAGCAAAGCCAGAACTCGGAAGTCGGTTCCACAGATTCTCCCTTGAGTGCACAGGCTTAGGGTGTGAGGGGGAGCTCCTCATTCATCTGTATTTGCTGCCAATTATACTGCTTACTCCAAGAGGGGGGTTCAATGACCTGTCAGGTGGTGGCGGTCCCAGCAAAGGAATAAGAGGTGTAGGCTTTCTGTAGGTGAACCGATTGGGGAGAAGTGGAGGCCTTGTTCTTCTTCTATTCCTGGAGACCATTTTGCCAAACCTGATTTTTCAAAGGGGCTCATAGACAGGAAAAGGGCTTACCACCACGAGCTGGCTTCGATCACGACTTGGATGAGCGCAGAGAAGGTGGCCAGCCCCAAGAAGAGGTATCTGGAAGTCATGGCCCCGCCAAGCGTCCACCAAGCTCCCGCGGACTTCTGGAGGAGAGGGAAGGAGAGACACACACGACTTTTATTGCCTGGCTCAGACGCGCCGCACAGCGAAGCAAGCCGCGCCGGGTGCGTGGGGAGGCAGCCGCCTTGCCTTCTCCCCTGCGGGTTGCTCGCGCCAGGACAGCTCGCGCGCCAAGCGCCTCCGCCCGCCCATCTCAGCCCGGGGCAGCCTCCTCGGACCCAGCCCACAGCCTCCCCTCCTGCCAACCGAGCAGGCACCTCTCTGACCGGCCGCGGGAAGCGCAACAAGTGCAGCCGCCCGGCGATGCTTGGGAGGCGGCCTCCCTCCCTGCCTCCCTCGGGTGCGCTCAAGAGGTAGCGAAGCGCGATCCGGTCCCGGCGCTCCGCTCCGAATTAACAGCGCCCTCCTCCTCCACCACCCACCCCACCCCCGCGAATGAGGAGAGCCGTCGCCCCGGATCTCGCTCGGGAAGGTGTCTGCAGAGCAGGTTTCTTGCTGCCGGCGACCCGCCTCGCTCCTCCCCAGCTCCGCTCATAAAAGCCCCGGTTCCGTTCCCCCCCCCCCTTCCTGCGCCGGAGCGGAGTCAGAAAGACCTTTGGCTCCGCGACAAATCGAGCCCCGCAGACGCGCGCTCACCCCCGGAGGCTGCCCTGGTGGGAGAAGAGAGGGGCTCCGCTCCGGGTCGCTGGAGAGGCGCAGACGAGTGCCTCGCAGAACTGCTCCGGAACAGCCGCCGGGCAGGCGGAGGGGAAGGTGCCCCCACATGGTGAGCGGCTCCCAGGGACAGAGCTGCGGTCCAGAGGGAGTGGAAGAGCACGTTGGCATCGCTGCCATTTAGTTTCAGTCTCTAGCAGCAATCACGAGCGAAATCGATTTCACACACACACACAGAGTATGTTCGCGATTTCCGACGGTGCAGTGGGGGGCGGGGACCGATGAATCGAAAGGAGAGAGTGCTGCCTTCCCTTCCAGCGTCAGGCTGGACAAAGACAGTCACATTCCCAACCGTTTTCCCACGTGCTGAAATGCACGTGAACTTTTAAAAGCTCTCCTTCCAAATCGCACTCTAGAAAGGACTTGCCCTTCACTTCGCCCGCGCGGGTCGTGCACGGGAGGCCCCCGCCCGCCCCAGCCACGTTCAGCGGCAGCACTTCCATCCCGGAGTGGGACGAGCTGCAGGTTCTAAGAAGCGCTGCCGCCGAGGCTGGCCCAGGCGCTCGGCCGGAATTTGCTCGGCAGCGCCGTGGCTTGCAGGCTGCAGCCTCGGCTCAGGCAAGCAAGTCGATCCACTCCAGACCCCGAGCACTGAGCAGGGCTACTCCCGAGGAGGAGCAGGAAGAGCCGAAGTCCGGCAAAGCTAGTGCGTGCGATGCCTTCTCGGACTGCCTGCGTTAGGCGGGAGCCAAAGGCGAGAGGCAGCGTCCGCGCGATGACCCGACGGTAGAGTGAGTTCGTGCGCGTCACAATCGGGCCTGAAACTCACTCTCGGTTCCGTTTCCAGGGACGCTCAGACGGGCAATTCGATCTAGAATCCAGGAGGAAAAAACCACGGCAGTCCTGTCCTACACAACCTCGGCGAAATCAAGTCCCACCTCCTTCCAATGGGACTGATTATTCCCAAGTAACTGTGCATCGGGCTTTACTTGTCGATCTTTTTGCAGGGCTGCCGTTATAATTGGCCCGGTTACAACAAGGCTCACCCAAGACCCAGGCCAGAAGCATGTTATTCTCTCGGGCAAAGACAATCCTCTTCCTTCGCTCCAACTTGAAAACCAGTCTAGCGCCCGCTTCTCAGCTCCTGAAAATACTTCCGCAGGGTCCCATTCGCAGCCCGAGCTTAACCCACAAGTCCCGCGGAAGGCAAACCAGAATTACTGTCTCAGAAGTCCGCTTCGAATGCCTCCTGCTCCTGCTGGGGTCCAGAGGGCCGAAAGCGGCTGGACTTGAGCGTCGGGACGGAGCCGCGCGCCGTTCCCGGGGTCAGGCCAGGCTCTGCTCGAGAATCGGGGGCGGCGAGCTGATCGCTAAGGCGGACAAGGGCTGCGTTCTCCCCGGGCTTCATGGGCTCTCACTGTCGTGCGCGGAACCCTCGTTATAAAGGAAAAGCCGCTTGGACTGGGGTAAAAGGAGTCGGGTTTTCACAGCGAGGGAAAAGGACGGAACCTGCCCTTGGCCCACCCGAGACGCTTAGGCCCGGCCTAGCTAAACTCCCGCCTCGCTAAGTCAGCCATGCCTGAACTTCGCTGCGGTCACAAGTACCCGCACCAGGAGGCGCTTCTGGCAGTTTGGGAGGGGTGCACCGACTGCACTTGGTTTTGTAAGCCAAACACGCTGGGAGCAGAGAATCTGGGGCACCCCACACCAGTTTAGTCCCGCACAGCGGCCTCCCCGCAGAGAGCATTACACAAAGCCAGAGGAATTCGGGGGAACGGGCTGCGAGAGGGGGCGGGTTGCGTGTCTAGTGACGGGTCGTTGACGGTGCCCAATTCATTTCACGGCGGCAGTCGAAAGGAGGGACGTGGAGAGTTCGTGGCCCCTAAAGCCGTCTGCGCAAAGGCGGGAGAGGCGCATCACCCCCCAGAAAGCCCCGCGGTCGCCACCCAGGCTGCCACGGTGTGTGCGTGTAAACAGGAGGGAAAGATCCCCCCACGCTCTAAGGTGTCCAGGACGAGGCCTCCTCCAAATGAAATCGCCCCTCGGCCCCTCCCTCCCTCCCTTCCTAGCCCCCGTTGTCCCTCCGCCTCGCGGGACATCCTGCCCGCCCCACAGGGCTCCCGGCAGGCACTGGCACGGCGAAGAGCACCGGGCACTCGTGCGCACAGAGTCGGAGCTCCGCCTGTACGCAGCGCGCCATCGGAGGTTCCGGGCACGCGGTCCGAGGCGGCTCAGGCCTGGCTGGGGCAGTTCGCAGCCAGGCGCGGGGCTTGGGGAAGGGCGAGGGTCAGCCTCGGAGGTCAATCACAGAAAGGGACCCATAGAAACGCTCCCTTCCCACTGGAGAAGCGTGGAGGGTTCAGCCCCCGCGCTCCAAGACGACCCCCCTTTGGCTGCAAAACGGACATCAGAAGGGCTTGTGGAAGGAACCTCAGGGCAGTCGGCGCGCCTCGAAACGGAAGACTGGGCTGGAGAGGAGAACTCTGAGCAGCGCTGCGCGCGAACTGCCGCGAAGAGAAGCCCTGATGGATTTCGTGTAACACCGAATGAAGCCACACGTTGCTTTGAAAAATTGACCGGGAAGGAAGGAAGCAAGCGAGGAAACTGCCCCAGCTTTATTCTGCGAGGTCTGAAGACATCAGCCGGGGCCGCTTTTGTATTCATGGCGATCTCTTGCGACGGACAAGGATTGAGTCACGAAAATGGTGGGGAGGGGAAGGAAGGAGACTTGGGCGAAGTGGCCCGACGCGCACCGCTTCCCTCGACGGCAGCCCCGCACTTTTGTCTCCGTCCTGTAACGACTTCGCGGCTACAGCGAGGTTTGAGGAAGGGGCGGGAGAAGCCGAGCGCGCCCCGCAGCCTCAGCACCGGGCGACCATTCCGCCTCGGCGCCAATAGGGGGCAGCCTCGGCTGCGAAACAGGGAAGCACTGGAGCCGCGAGGGGAAGCCGCTTCGCCTCCTCGGAGTTCTTCTCCCTCGCTTTTTGTTCCTTTTCACTCGCTCTTGGAATTGTTCCGTTCAGCCTGGCCGAGCGCTCGGAGCCCCGACCCCGAGAGGGCAGGCTGGGCGTTTAGCGCCACCCAACCTAAGCCTTTTCCGGGAGTCCCCTGGCTGAGCCGCCCCGAAGGCTATTCTGACGGGACCATTTGCAACCTCCGCCTGTTTCAAAGGAGCAGCAAGGATGGAAACCTTTTCCAGACTCTGCCCCCGCCCTAACAGGCGGGGGGGGGGCCCCGCCGGCGAGCTCGGTTGCTTGGAACTCAGCGGGTCTGGAGAGCCTGTTCGGGCATCTGGTTTTATGGCCGCTGTTTTCATACGGCTCGACCCTGGCTAAGCAGGCAGGCAGGCAGGCAGCCTGCGAGCCCCTCGGCTCTGGTGGGTTGTAAAACGCAGGAACCATCGCGGAGACGGGCCGCCTGGGTCAGCTTGGAGTCTGCCTGGCCAGGAGCGGTCCCACCTCTTGGCCCCGAAATCGGGGCTCGAAGCACAGCGGGGTTTGGTGGGATTCTTCGGCTTTTCCACAAGGGGAGCCGCTCACGTTAGTTCCAGGAGGAGGTAGAAGAAAGAAACTCCCCCCCCCCAATTATTCCAAAAGAAAACTCATAGCCCAGGCGCTTTCCTCCGAGTTCTCCCCCACCCCAAGAGATTTGTTTCTGGGTCAAACTGAACTCTCGCTGACCCCGCGACTGTAACTAATTTAGCATACAATTGACAATTAAAAACAAACACGAACAACCTCTTCAACATGGAGCCCGAAGCGCATCAAAGGGGCGGGGGGGGGAGACAGCGACCCCCTTTCGCCCTCCCCTCGCACGACAAGCGGAACTCTTTACAGATGCAAAAGTGACAATATGCAGAAACCGAGAGCAAAGTTTCGAGGGATCCGGGTGGGGGAGCAAAAGGAGAAAGCCCGTCCAGGTTTTTCACTGGCCCCCGGCCAAATTCCCTTAAAGGTACAGGCTTCCATGGCTGCCATACCCGCGTAGCCGTGCGAGCCAGAGAAGGATGCAGAAGGTGGCCTTTTAAAACGCTGGGCGCAGAGAGAAAGAAACACACACACGCAGTTGTGAAGCTGCACTAAAAGGGCAGGGAGTCTTTCCAAGGAAATGGATCCTCCTCCCAGCACTTGTGCCACAGCGAAGCGAGTTGGAGGGGGCCCCGCAGAATCGAAGCACTTCGGAGCAACAGGTTTTCCAGAGGAGTCGCGAATTTGGACTAGGGGTTCGTGCGTGTCCGGGAGCGCGCAAACGGCTTCATCTCTTTCACTCCTGGATCGCCAACCTAGGAGATTCTCGCTGCTTTCTCGCCAGTTTCACCTTAAGCCAAACATTTGGCGAAACCCGAAGCCAGAAGCCCCTTGTGCCCTCCCTCCCCCGTGAGTGAATGCTCGAGTTCTCGCTCACTTTCCGCCCGTCCGCTTCGCCCCGCTCAAGAAGTTCGCAGAACCCCGAGCGAGCGCCTTCTGCGGACCCCCCCCCCCGCAGGCGAACTGCAAGCACGCCCCTTCCATTCTCGCCAAGTGTTACTCACCTCCATGGGGGGGGGAAGGCTCGCTGCGGAGCGGGGGGGGGGAGGAACGAGGATCAGGACCCGGAGTCGGGTTTAGCGGCCAAGCAGCAGGAATAATCCAAGCGGGAGAGTCCCCAGCCCAGGTCCTCGCACGAGTCTCCTCCGCGGCGGCCAAGCGCCCGGCCGCTCGGGCGACGGGACAGAGAAGCCTCCTCGGCAAGGTCCATCCGCGAGGGCGACGAGGCGAGAGGCCGGCGGGCGGGCGGGCGGGCCGGGCTGGGCGCTCCCAGGTGGCGGTGCCGCCGCCAAAGCAGCCAGCGCGGGGCTCGAGCTCCTGCCGCCCTTCCCCGCCGCTCGCCTCCTGCCTACCCGCTGCCTCCGGGCGCGCTGGGCTGCCGTGCCGTGTCCAGGCTGGGTCCCTCCATGTCAAGCGAGCGAAGGCGGGGCGGGGCTGGGCTGCGGGGCGACGCGCGGCGAGGCGAACTCCTCCGGGCTTCAAAGGCGGCGGCGGCGGCGGCGGCGGCTGCCCCAATCCATAGCCAGCAGCGGTGGCGCGAAGGTGCCGCTCGCCGTCCTGCCTCCCAGCGCCCCGGCTACATTCTGTGCGGCGCTGCCCACGGCCGCCGCTCCTCCTCTGCCGCCGTGGCTCCTGCTGCGGGCGCGCTTCTGCCCTCGCCGCTCCTCCGAAGTGCGAGAGAAGTTGCAAAGGCGACGGCGTCTGAAGGGAAAGGAGCAGACGGGGAGGGGGGGCGGGCGAAGGAGCCCTCAGGGAGGCACGCATGCGCCTCGCGTCGACCTATTGCAACCCAGAGCGAGGTTTTAAGGAGCACCTCCGGCGGCGGCCTCCTCCGGACCCCGCATAGAGATGCGGGGGGGGGGGCATAGGCGGGAGTGAGCGCGCGCTGAGGAATCCGGCCCCAGCCTGTCTACTGCGCGTTAATTAACCCGGAACAGCTGCCACCAGCAGTCCGTTTGGTGTTTCGCAACCAGGAACGCTGTTTCGCACCTCAGCTTCGCTGTGCATGTTTACTCAGAAGTCTCACTGAGACTTACTCCCAGGCAACTGTGCGCAGCTTTGCAGTTTTGCATGTTCAGAAACGCATCTCCGTCCTCTGCAGTCTTCCCTCTGGAATCAGTCCCTCCACAAGTGGCATTAGCGACGCCTGTAGAAACTCGTCTTCCACCTTGACAAATTTATCTTGCCACTCCGTGTTAACCCATACTCCGTGTGTGTGTGTGTGTGTTTTTAAATACATTTATTGTTTTATGCGTTTGTGAATGTTTTATGACTTGGTACTGGGGTTTTTAGACTGTTTTCCAACGTTTTCCGTCGTCGGGTAGGAAAGAATTCTGCACAGTATAAGAATAACGTCTGTCATCTTCGACTTTTTCAGACTTGGGACCCCTCCCCCCACCATCTGTCTCCTTGGGAATGGGAGGGAAACACTCACAAACTTCTTTGAAACGGTGAGGGTGCAATCCACAGATCAGACTACAGGGCCAAATCCTGTCCAATTTTCCAGCCCTGATGTCGCGGTTCCAATGGGTTTTTGTTTTTGTTTGTTTGTTGTTTGTTTTTTTTGTTTTTTGCTACATTCTATGCTGGGAGGTGGGGGCCTCATTTGTTCACTTACTTTGGGGCTTCATTGCAGCTGCATCAGAACCAGGAAGTTAGATAAGATTGGGTCCTTCCCTGCGAGCTAAGGGCTTAATTTGATTTGTGTTTACTGGTTTTAGCTGCATCAGTGGAAAAGAAGTGAGGGGAAAACAGTACTTCTGGGCATAAGCAGAGTGCTTTTCCCTCATAAATGAATGGCCATCACCAAGTCAGTGTAAGTGGTAGCTTCAAAAATGCCATGCTTGCAATAGGGTGCCAAGAAGTGTGATCCTACTCTTAAACGTTCCACGCTATCAAACGGACACGGGCAAGATGCTCAAGTGATAACCGCATTCCCAATGGTCCTGTGAATAGCTAGGGTATAGATTAGAACGTAGATTAGAGGCTCCACTTCTGTTATGTGCATGTACTGAAAAGGGGGCAAAAGACTCTTTTGCCATGAACAACAAAAGCATAAAAGCCTGTAGGAATATTAATTTTATAAACTGCTGCTGCTTTATATTAATGTTATAAGTTGCTTAAACTGCTTAAGCCTCTTCTGTTTGCAGTGGAATTAGGACTTCAAACCTATGCACAGTTATTGTACTTGGGCGGGGGGGGGGGGACCAGCTTCCAGGAAAGATGTGTAGAATTGCTCTAGATTAGAAACCTTCGTTGTACGACCCTGGAGCCCCATGACGACAGAGATGCAGCCAGATCTGATTGGGTAGGGGCCGAAAAATGAAGGGTATGTTGGGGAGGCCTGAAGCGGGTGCTCTGGGTGGATGACTGAGTTTCGACACATTTGCAGATATCGATGTTCTTGAAAAGGCGTCGAGGTGCCGGTGAGCAAGACCTGCGGCGGGCGGGCGGGCGAGAGTGTGTGTTGCGGCACCTGGAAAGACGATCCACGAGGAGAACAACTGTTTCTAGCGTTATTTACCCTGGTTCACCTTGCGCAGACGGATCGGGACTACTAAGAAATGCCGGGAACATCCTTTCTAACCCTACGTTAGCCACCCTAAGACGTCCCAATCCCATGCACGTCTACTCAGAAAGAAGTCCCATCCTAGTCAATGGCACTTACTCCCAGGCACGTACGGCTAGGATTGCAGCTTGAGTCTGCTAAAAGTAAATCGTCTTCCAGAAATCCAGGAACGGTCTTTGGAGCAAACGGACCTTTTCCACGCTCCCTCCTGCTACACCCCCTTTATTGTCGGTCATCCTACGCGCGCTTACTCGAAAGGAAGCCGCCTTAAAGCCAGCGCCGCCCTTTTGCTCCCCTAAACTGGCATAGGATCGGCCTGCACGTGTTTCTGTTGCAGGTGGGCGCGCGCACCGACTCACACGCGCAGGGGGATTACACGTGTCGCTGCGGGAAGAAGTTTGCCGCCGCTTCCGACGGATGATTCAGCCCTCGCAACAAGTGGGTGTCCCTCTTCGGCGGCGGTGTGTGTTTCCGTTGTCAGTTTGGCAGGTTGTTGACAAGCCACGGTCGGTTAAATCAGGCCGGCTCTGAATGGGAGGCTGCTGGCCGCTTTTGTGTGCTCGCTGCCCTTTGTAGGGCTCCGCCAAAGCCGGCGCTCCGGGGGGCGGCGGCTCTCTGACCCCCAGGCCCCCATCAAGAGCAGGAGCCGCCACAGCCCGTTTCCGCCGCCAGGTCTTGGGAGACGAATATCATCAAAGGCGCGGGCTGAGGGCTCCAAATGGCACGGGCGAGCTGGGCGCAATGGCGTTCCGAGGGGGCGGGAAGCTTTTCTCGCCCCCTCGCCTCTTTAGGGGCCGCTTTAAACAGGAATTCCGGCTCCTGCAAAACGTAGCGTTTACCCCCCCCTCCCAGGAACGCCACAGCACCCACCTACGCGCGCAGGGCTGTTCGCTTTGCAGGCGACCCCGGGCTCTGCCGGAGAGTCGTGGACGCGGCAGGCCTGGGTGGGGGCTTCCTCGGCACTCCCCGCCCCCTCTGATCCCCGGCTTCAGCTCGCCGGTGAAGACTTGGCAATGCTGCCCAGTACAATCCACAGCCTGGTAGGCGCGCCCTCCCCCCACCCATTGTTGATTGCTGGGCTTGCTGGGCATGGGGGGGGGGGGTCCCACAGAAAAGACATGCAGGCATCTACGCACTCAATGCCTGGGTTCAAATCCACGAGCTCGCTGAAAATGCCCCTCCGGCTCTCAGCCAAACGCCAGTTAGCAACTCTGCAATGGGGAGACGATCGTGCTGGTCCGCCTGGCAGTTTGGTGGGCTGGAGTCCACGCTGCTAAATGTCATATACGTGCGCGCCAAGCAAGGATGCAGCCCTGTGCAGTGTGCCAGTAACATGGGAAGGAGTCCGTGGAGTGTCCTTTCAAGTCCTTGCAGGGTTTAGGAGACTCCCGGCAGACTGGCTGCTGGTTTCCCTGACAGAGAGCCAAGGGCATTTGTGAGGAGCAGCAGGTGCTGGGTTTCCAGCCTGCCCGGGGCCACCCAGGGTTATGGTGGCACGTGATCCAAAAGTGGCCTCTTGCTGTTCCTGCAACATGTTCCAGAAGGGACTCTTGACACTGAAAGCAGGTTTCAAGTTGCAAGGGCCCGGCTGCCAAGAAGCGGCTTTGGATCCCAGTCCGTTTTTGGCCCGGAGGGGAGGGGAGGTCAGTGTGGCCAGTGGCTGGATGGAGGAGTGTCTGGGCACCCGTATCCTGCCCTGAGTACCAGCAGGGAAGCCATGTCTAGCCTGTCGGCAGATCATGCTGCTGGCCTCCACTGCAGCCCTTCCCTCTCTGTCTGCCCCAGGACTTCCTAGTTCCTGCCCTGCCCACCTCTCTCCTCTACTGTGGCAGCCTCCTTTTCCCAGGTCTCCTCGTCTCCACTCTGTATTCAGCCACCAACATCACTCACCTCTCTTGTGGCTCTGATCACATCACATCCCTCCTAAAATCTCTTGTACCCCACACCTATTATGAAGCCTAAGGAAGCCTTCATCTGTGCCTAGTACTTGAAATAATTGCATATTCTCCCTATAGACTCTGCCACCACTCCCCTTCCCTAACTCTATCATTTTTCTTGTGTCCATTTTTTGATTGGGAGCCCCTTGGGACAGGGACCTGTCTTCTAAAGCACCACACACATTGATGGCCTAATATAAATAAGTAAACACATAACAAGAAATGAGGGATGTCAATGTTAATGAATGACTAAAGGCACAACCCTAACCTGGAGATAGGCCAGCACAAGTCCCTGATTTGTGCCATCCATGCACTATCCGTGCACAGACGTGTGCCATCCTCCCTGACTCCAAGTGTGGTCCAAACATGCTTTACAGTGCATTTGCAACACTTCTGGGCAGCACAAGAGATTTGTGCCAGCTTAACCCCTGGTTAGGACTGCGCCCTAAATAAACTAGTGTGATAGTCCTAAGCAGTGGTGTCATTCAAATGATTTAGGAACAGGAACTCACTTTTGATTGGCACTTGTCGGGAACCCGGAACCAGCCACGGAGCCCGTTAGGATCCGGAACGCCCGTTCTGGTCCGTTCCCCCTGAATGACATCACTGGTCCTAAGTATCAGTTACCCTGAACTGCAGTATGACACTGAGGGCACAATCCTAAACTGAATTAGGCCAGCATAAGCTAAACCAGCAAAGTTTGGCCAGCACAAGGGCCACCCTAAAGTATGTTTGGACCAGTCCCTGAGTCAGAGAGGCCAGCACACAGTGGTCCCAATGCACTTTATGGTGGCCCTTGCACTGGCCTAATTGTGCCGGCCTAATTCTAGGTTAGAATTGCACCCTGGATTCGTTATCCAGCCGTTTCAAGCCTAAAAGGGAAGCTCAAGGCACCTGGTGGAATTTCAGTAGTTTGCATCATGTGCTCCTTCTGCACACAGAGCCAGGGGCACATTTTTTATAGCAGAAACTGTGATGCCATCAGAAGGAGCTCTCAGGTGCCGCTGTAACTTCTTTTTCAAAGGACCTGAGCTGAGTCATTTGGGGTAAGAGAGCAAAGCCTCCAAGCCGGCTCTCTGAGCTGCTAGTGGCTCTGGAGCAATAGCGTAGCTACTTATGGGGTGGGGAGCAGGATGCCCCAGGTGCCACCCTCAGAGGATGTGTGTCACCACCAGGGACCAAAATGGTTAAAACGGTGGGTTTAACATGTATACCATCATGTTATATACCATTCGATGCAGAATTTCACAAGAATTTGATGAAATAACCAGAGTGAAATTATCTTCATTCTTTCATTCTATGTTATGGCCGAAAAACAAAAATGAAAACTCAACCATCTTATGTAATGATATGCATGATGGCTACATTGAACCTCCAGAAGCAGTACTTTTATTGAGTGCTGTGTGCAGGGGAGCAATAGTAGGGTAGGGCACTGATGTTCATCCATTGCTTGTAAGGAAGTGTTAATTGCATTTATTTTCTGGCCATTATTGGTATTCATTCCATATCACAACTATTACTATTTCTCAGCTTCACTTACCTCACAGGGTTGTTGTGAGGATTAACAAAACCATGCACACCACCCTGAGGTCTTTGGAGGAAGGGTGCATAAAATCTGAAATGAATAAAGAATTTTTTTTCAATAATTTTGAACGCAAGAGGCCAAAGGCCCATCTAGTCCAGCTTCCTGTATCTCACAGTGGCCCACCAGGGAGCACACAAGGCAGCCAGATACTTGCATCTTGTAACCACTCCTCTGCATCTGGCATTCCAACTGCTACAATAAGGAGGTTGCACCACCCATCCTGGCCTGTAGACTGCGATGGACTTTTCATCCAGAAATCTGCCCAATCCCATTTTAAAGGCACCTAGGCCAGATGCCATCACCATCACCTGTGGCAAGGAGTTTCACAGATTAATTACCCATGGGTTAAAAAATATTTCCTTTTATCTGTTTTAACTCTCCCAACACTCAATTTTAGCGGATGTCCCCTGGTTCTGGTGTTGTGAGAGAGGGAAAAGAACATCAGATGACTCTATCCCTCCCTTGCATAATTTTGCATGTCAGTCATGTCCCCGCTCAGGTGCCCTTTTTCCAGACTGAAGAGCCCCAAACCCTGCAGTCTTTCTTCATAAGGTAGATGCCCCAGCCCCATAATCATTTTCGTCGTTTTCTTTTACACCTTTCCCAGCTCAACTATGTCCTTTTTGAGATGTGGCAACCAGAACTGTACGCAATACTCCAGATGTGGCCTTACCATCAATTTGTACAATGGCATAATAATATTGTCCGCTTTATTCTCGGCCCTTTTTAATTATCCCAAACATGGAATTGGCCTTCTTAATTGCTGCCACACACTGGGTCGACACCTTCATCGAGTTGTCCACCAGCACCCCAAGATCTCTCTCCTGAGCTGCTATGGAGATGAAGGGGCCTCTTTACCCAGGCGCTCAGGCTCCTGCAAAACTTAGAGCACAATTCTAGCCTCTAGAGTTAGGCTGGCACAAGTTAGGCCAGCAAAGTTTGGCAGGCACAAGGGACACTGTAAAGGGCAAGCACAAGAGACACTGTACGTTTGGACCACTCTTGGAGTCAGAGAGACCAGCAGACAGATGTGCACCATCCTCCCTGACTCTGAGAGTGGCCCAACATGCTTTACGGTGGCCCCTGTGCCAGCCAAACTTTGCTGGCCTAACTTGTGCCAACCTAACTCCACGTTAGGACTGCTTAGTGTTCCTACACACACCCCTGGAACATCACTGGGTCAGGCACGGAGCAGGTCTGATAACGCTGAGCGTCGCTGGAGGAGGCTACCAAGCAACCTCTGAGAAAAGTGCAACGACGAAGCGGATCGTCTGGGCCACGCACTCGGGAGGGGAGGGGCTTTGGGCATTTGGGAAAGGGGCCCATTTTGGTCGAGCCTCGACCCTGCTTCGGAATTCCCCGGAGTTTAACCGCGGCAAGTGCCTCGAGAACCCTCCCTGCTGGCGCTCGCCTCTGCAGTGCCCGATCAAACGGCCCAAGCCTGCGAACCGGCTCAGTCCCTGCAGCTCCTCATTCCTCCCCAGGGACCATCACACCCTCCCGATTGCCCTTCCCCGCCTCCGCTCTGATCTCGGCCCGCACGCGCTTCGATCCCTGGCAGGATCCTGCTCTTTGGCAACCTTCCGCGGGCTGCGGAGCGGGACGGTCTTCCCGAGCTGTCGAGGTGGGAACAGAGTGGAGGGGGGGGGAACCTGCTCAGCCAGCATCCGAAGGCGGGCCAGGAACGCGCCTCCCTCCCGCGGCCCCGTCCAGGCACAAAGGCGCCGCCCATCAGCCGGACAACAGACAACGGCAAAGGCCGGCGAGCGCGTCACTCAAGGCGAAGGCGCGAGTCCTCCGCCGGGCCAGTCCAAGGCCGGCGTCACGTGGGATGCTCGGCTCCGTCCACAATGCTGGGAAAGAGCCGCTCTGGCCATGCGTGGAGGCGCGCCGCTGGCTGCTCGGGGCCGGGGCCAGAACCGGGGGGTCCGATCCAGCACAAGGGAAATAAAAGGCACTTCAAAGCGGGCTCGGCCCCAGACAGTTTGGCACCTGAGTTCGACAATCCGGGCGGCGCCTTCCGCAGGATAAAAAGCGAACCCTCAAGACATGCCCGGCAGTTTGGCGCCTCCTCCTGGCGCAGCGGAGCTGCCTCCTGCGGCCCCGTTCGCATGTGCAGCGGGTCTTTCGGGAACGGCTGCCTGTGGTGAGCCCGCAGACGAGACGCCAGAAGGACTCGACCTCGCCACTGCGCATCTCCTCCTGATCAGCGCAACTGTGGGAGCTGTGGCCGAGCATGGGTGTTTTGGAGACTAAATAGCCAAAAAAAAGAAAAAGAAAAAAAAAAGCAACCCTAAACAGCACCTCCCCCCTCTCAACACACAATTCAAGAGCCCACAATGATAGTCACGTGATTGATTAGAACACAGTGCTAGTCAATGGAGCACATTTGCAGGTTCGGTTGCTAGCCTCCAAAGAGCGGGCATTGGCCGTGCACGTGCTGTGGTGATCATCAAGGGGTGCATTCACTACTCAAGTCAAGGCTCACGGGCCTCAATTGGAGAGTTAAAACAAGGGCTAGATTGATACTTGTACAGCTGAACTTTCCCTTTGTCATCCAGACCCATTTACCTCAACAGCATGCCATCTGTGTGTGCATCTGCAAATGCACACATGCATTTGTGCAACATCCCAGCCCCCCCCTCTCTCTCACACACACACACAGAGGACTTGAATCCCCGCCCACAATCCCAAGCCATGAAGCTCACCTAGTGATGCTAAGCCATTGGGACCCACATTTTAGAATGACAATTAGTCTGGGAGGCCACCAGAAGTGATGTGATGGTTGGAAGTGCTATCAACATGATGCCAGAAACTGCTGCTTTCCTGATAATACAGCAATAAGTTGAGTTATTTCTCAGCCAATTTCCAATAGCAAAGTGAATCAGAAAGGGAAAAAAGCCTATTTACAACCTTGACACCAGCAAAACAACCACACAACCCTCCCCCCTTTCCAGCATCCCATCTTCTCATATTTTCAATATGGCTGCTCTAGGTGCACAAACCCACAGTTTGGGAACCACTGCTATATAGCTTCGCCATTCTATCGTCATAGGAAGCCAGCCAAAAATGGCATTGGTGAAAGTAATGCTCTTGCCAGCTCAGCCCTCAAAAGCAGAAGCCAGGTATGGTCCCAGATCTGCTGCCCATCCATTGCACCCCATATGCAGTGCCTGAGATCTCCTGCTGACCAGCACAACTGTGCACTGTGGAGAGCTGTGGCCAAGTATGGTCTGTTCTTGCAGATATGTTGGATATAATAGCAAAAACCCAAAATAGCATATCCCCCCCGCAACACCCCATTCCAAGAGCCCAAGCTGTGTGGATATTCTTTTCTCCTCTAGATGTTCCCAAAGGAGAATCACATGGTTTGAATTACGCATTCCCAGCTTCTCTGAATGGCAGCCCTGGCCCATATATACACAAATCCTGAATCATAACGTGTGATGTAGGGGGGAAAGGAACATGTGCACAAGACTCACCCCTGGCTCAAGGGACTCTCTGAGCCCTGCATTACAGGGATGGAACGATTCCCCTTGGCAGGGCCTTACAGGAGAAATAAATCAAACCCGTATTAGCCTGAACTTTGATTCATTCTGCAGAAATCCCGAATTCAAGAATGCAGAAATAATGGCTCTCTGCAGACGTCCAATTCCAAGTGGGGTTAAACAAAATGTAGGCTGTTTTCCTTTCTTTCTTCTTCCCTTTCTTTCTTGTTTTAAAGGAAGAGCAACCCGGGTTTTATGCCTAGTAAATAATATTTTATTGCCTTGGGTTTACTGTGGCATTTCAATGATCCCCTTTAGGAGTCTGCAAACGGCGTGGGTTAAAGGTCATTTCTCAAATTGCTGGAATTAGTCAAGAATCGCAGAAAACTGTAAAGGGGGGAGGGGAGGGGCCATAAAACAAGCCAGCCTGCCTGAAATAAACCAATAAAGAGTCCCTCAAGCTGTTTGCTTGGATGTTTCTCAGGGTGTAATTGACCAATGTCATCGGGCGGAGGGAGACGCCTCGAGAGGGGAGGGAGGGAGGCGCAGGTATGCGCTGAATCAAAGGAAACCCTGCGTCTTTGGGGCCTCTCGCCTTTTGCTCGCACTCCTCTTTTAAACATTGCACAAATTTAAACATGCACAAATGCACAAAACACACACACACACACACACACACACACACACAGGGACAGAGTTTGGGGTCTTGGTACAGAGAGAGCTGGAAATGAAAGACACATCTTAGGACATTGGGAAAGAGCCCCACCACCGTGTCCCACCCCACAAGCTGGGGAGGAACTATTGGGGGGGGAGGGTAATGCAAACGAGACAGGGTCAAGAACGCTGCAAACCGCTTGGGTTTCCCCAGCTTTTGTCTTCCGTCCCTTTCATTAAGGCGTGGAGAGGAGGGAGGGAGATCTGAGTTAACAGAAGACTCCGTCTCCTGGCTTTAAGTGCAAGCGATCAAAATGTTTGCACCGGCAGAAAGACACGGCTAATTAAAGCCCCCTGTAACAGACGGGCATATTGCTCCTCTCTGTGTGTGGGTGTGATGTTTATTACATAGCTCCCAAGTAACTGCGGTTTGTGAGCCAGGCCTCTGCCTACACATCAGATCTGCAGATCAGGTTTTCAGCACCCTGTTGGGGACTTAACATTAATATGCCACAAGATGTATTTGCGCAGCTCCATAAAGATCTACAGGCTGAGATGTTGGCCCAAAGCCACAGACCCGAAGTAAGAGCTACTGTACATGGAACCACAGATCCTATTTAGTAGGGGTGACTTAATTGCAATCATAGTCGCAGTCTTCTTTTCTCCCAAGGAACTCCAGGCAGTATAAAGGCCAATACAGTACATGGCCAATCCCTTCTTCTCCTTGAAAGATCATGTGGCATAATTGGGGGGAAGAGGTAAATTGTGACCACCTGACCAATACCATCTAGTGCAGGGGTCAGGGAACTTTTTTACCTTTTGCCCCAAAATATATTTAAATACGCCGACGTTACCCCCCCCCCCCGCCAGAACAAAAGAAAAAAACTTACATATTGGAACCCATTGCTTTTTATTTGATTAATTAATGAGCTTAATTAATGCTATGTAAATATGAAGTTGTAAAGGGTTTGGGAGAGTTAGGAAAGTTCATTAAATATTTTTTAATCTTACTCTTATTGTAAATATCTATCCTGCTTAGTTAGATTTGATTTTGTCATATGGGGTGTTAAAATGTTCTTGCTTGATGACATCACTTCCTTTGGGCCCCGGTAATAAAAAGTTTGAGAGCCATTGTACTGGATTAACGAAAAACACTTTTAAGGTCAGAAAGTAAGATAAAGGGGCAGCCTCCAAAGACTTACTTCAGAATTTAAATGATTTGTTTGCAGCTCTGGATCAAACCAAAAAATGATAGCAGTAGCCATTTTTTTACGTAGATATCTGTTTCATGCACTTGTCAAAGAGGGAATACCTCATTTTTACATCACAAGGAGTGTGCATGTAGGTAAGGGGATTCAGCTCACTACACCTCATACAAACATCTCTTAATGTAAAAAATTCGATCCTCTCCACTTTAAATATTAACAGGATGAATGGGAGCAAAACAAATACATCTGTTGCCTGATTAGTTTGACCCCCCTCCACTCCCCACTTCACAGAAACATAGCTATGAAGAAGGCAAGCGCCATTCCTAATGTGTGCTAATATAAAGGGGGCTATGCATATAGATTCATATGCATGCCCGGCTGTGTCTCAGCAGCGCGATCGTCCATTACCCCCAGGAATTTCATTTTTACCCCATTTGGGGTAATTTACCCCTGTTCCCAGACCACTGATCTAGTGAGTGTCCGTGTGGAGCAGGAATTGGAACCCAGATCTCATTTCATTGGTTTTTTTCTGTGCACCCGTGGCCAACGTGACAGGCATGACAACATTCACCCTTTTACATATACAATATATATCTTTCCTGACACAGAGACCAATACCAGCACAGTGACTCTCAGAGTCAAGGAATGGCTACCTATAGTGGGGGTGTTGCTATGTTTTCTTCAGTGTATGTCACCCTGCCAGGATGAACCAATCAGGGGGCCGTGGCAGGTGCGGTCCAATAAGCAGTCAACACTGACATGATCCCTCCCGCTGGAATGAGTGGCAGCTGTTGCTGCCAACCATGGGGCAACCATGCTCCACGACACTACACACATTGCACAAGGAGGACGCCACAGCACTTCCGATGCCAAGGGCTACTGTGGCTACTGAGAAACAGCAAAGAGGCAAAAGCAGAAGACTTCCAGGAACTATCCACAATAGCAGCCCTGGGAATGAAGGAAGAACTCCGTGACATGACATGTCTCTCCCAGGCAAGGAATCCCACCAGTGGGAACCCTTTTGCCAGAAGAGGGATGGAGATGAGCACAAGAAGAACCCCAACAGCACTCAGGTAACCCAGGGGACTAGGCCTCCCCCACCCCCCCACCCCCCACTGCTTAAACAGCCAGGCAAGAGAGGTTTCAATCCAGCCTGGGGCTTGCGATAATAACTGATCGCTCAC
Organism: Lerista edwardsae; assembly: GCA_029204185.1. NCBI lineage: Eukaryota > Metazoa > Chordata > Lepidosauria > Squamata > Scincidae > Lerista > Lerista edwardsae. The sequence continues at coordinate 29,199,093 of JAJKFI010000004.1, read as the reverse complement.
TCGTCTTTTGCATGATTGGTCAGGAACACCCAAGTCAGGAATAAAAGAGGAGTTGGGGATTGGTCTTGAACCCAGGCCAGCCCCCTGCAGAGCTGTGTTCCAGCCACTGACTCAGCCACAGCAGGAGATAAGCAAAGGTCACCTCATGGGGGCATTGAGCATTCCACAGCACTACAAACAGGCACACCTGGCATGGCTATTTCTACACAATGGACCAATCGGAGGCTGAACTGCATGAGCCACTTACTGGGCTGGTGCATGACACAAGTCCTTATTGTGTCCAAGTGGCACACTCCATTTAGCCCCCACCTGAGTTCTGTCCTACCTGACAGGCGCTTTAGCACTGGGGCTCATGTGCTGCAATTGGCTGCAATGTGTAGTCTGTATCTTATACTCCTCTGGAGGAAAGTAGGTGGGGCAGAGGGGGGTGGAGGGGGTTGAGATTGTCTGGTGCTTATCCCTTCTCACTGATTTCTATGGGTTTTTAGTTCCTATGACAGGTTTGACGTTGGCTGACTAGTGCTCAGTGATGTGGAGTGCATGTGTTGCCTAGAGGGGGTTTGGGACATGTCATAAGTCAGCTCCTTCCCATCCTGCCCCTAACCCAACACCTCTCCGCCCCATCTTAGGATTTGTGCTGGTTTAGCTTTGCAGTTACATTGGTGTAGCTTTGTGCTCATGTCCACAGCACAGCATGTCCATCGGCTGTCGTTGCACCAGTACCCAAGGACCTACGCCACATCCTGTAGTGCTCAGGACAGCGTTTCTGAAGTACAGGAGTGGACTGCCCACCAACCCTATGTACAAAATACACACTGCATATACAAAATACAACATACATGCTGCTTATAAAAAAGCAAACCTCTTTTCATACACATTTAATACTGTGCTGCTTTAAGGATAAAACAAGGAAAAGTCACATTCCTAGAAGCACACTTCGAAAATCTTTTTTCCCCCTTTTGTTTGACTACTATATTAGCAAATATCCACAGAGAATACAACACTGACAATGAATAATTTGTTAGCTAGCATTCTGTTTTTCCTTGTATTGGCCAGAAGTTTATTTTAGTCACCCTGGGATTAGCCATTTCTCATTCATTTTATAAAATCATGTACAGATCCATTAATAATCTCAGATCCTCTCTAGCTGTTCTTGTTGGGACACCACAAACAATACCTTGTACTATCAGAGCATCGTGGGATTGACAAATGGTGCAAGGGGAACGAGTGCTGCTTTTTCAGCCCATTCATATAGCTCCTTACCATGTGCTGCAGAAAAGATGTGGGCCCAGATGAGCAGCCAAACGGGTTAATGGACATAGTTAATGGACCACAAGGGAATGAGAGAAGTTATTTATGCCTCTAGGAGCTGTTGGTACTGCCTGAAGCTAAGCAGGAGAACCAGAGGTCTTGTTTTGGGATGGGAGATGGAATGCCAGGCTGTGACAAGCTGCTGTACCCATTGTGGCAGGATGGAATAGCTGATGAACTGATGAGCCAGTGTGAGAATGTGTGAAGCCAGCTGATAAAAGAACGGAGTACAACCTTGAGGACCTGTCCAGGCTTGACTTACAATTGCCTGCAGAAGCTCAGTGGCAGGGTAGAGAACCACACTGTGAAGAATACATCTGGGACTGAGGATTCGGTGAGTCACAGAATACTGTATAAAACCCCATTAAAAATGGTGGTTTAGACTAGCCTGCCCACATCAGCTGCCCTGGGCATTTGTTTCAGCATGGGAAAGGCAGGGTATAACTTTTTCACATAAATAAATCCATCTTATTTATTTATTTCCACATCTTTAGACCACCCTTCCTCCGAAGAATTCAGGGTAGTTTACACAGTTCCTCCCCTCCTTTTGTCTTCACAACAACCCTGTGAAGTAGGTGAGGCTGAGAGAGAGTGACTGGTCCAAGATCACCTAGGAAGCCTCATGACTGAGTGGGGCTTTGAACTAGGATCTTCCAGGTCTGACACCTAAACCTCACTACACCATCTCTTGGGTGGACTGACAGCAGGCTACCAGTTAGTTATAGGATGAAATGATGTGGTCTAGAATTTCATACACACATTTTCTACTCAGACATTGCCTTATAACCATTGGTCCATTCAGCTCAGGGTTGTTGCCATCACCTGTACTATGCTTTCCAGAGTTTCGGACACAGCATAGTATCTTCAATATGACTAAAGATGGTCCTTTGTACTGAAATTGACTAGTATTTTGTAGTTGGTCCATTATTATCAATGGGTCCAGCAAGTTTGAGCAGAGGCATTAAAAAACGGAGATACATGTCCACTGTTATTTGGCATGGCTAAGGAAATTGCTCTGTAGCATCCAAACAGTATGAAAACAGTATAGTCACTTTTTATGCTGGCAGCCGTCGTTTAAAAAATCTGTTACAGCCGCTATTGTTGTAAAGGAAGCCATTACAAAATAGAGCAGTTCGCAACTATAAGAGAAATGCATTGAAATCTGAAGCTTCGGATCCCCATAAGGTGTAAAATGACATTCGCTTGTTTGGTAACATTCACTGGATGTCAGATTTGTAGAGCTCACTATAAATTTGAAATATCCATACAAAGATGGTTACAAATAAACACAGAGCATCGTTCAGAGATATCCCCATACAAAATGGGTAATTTGATACTAATCTGCATTTGCCGTAAGAGCCACTGTCCAATAGCAATGTAGTTTCCCTTGAACTCCATGGCATTGAGCATAGGCTACCATTGAGCATAGGCTACCATGTGTTGAGGGAGGAGCTCTGGGCAGCCCCAATTTTTCCATGCACATCACAAGCCCACAAAAGGTGCCACAAAAGGCTGGCCCTGTCTGCCTGTCTCTGAATTGTGGCCAATGCATTGTATCAAAAGGTACTTTTCTGTATGCTCAGGGTGTCTTCCGTGCACAGCGGGACGTCAGAAGGGGAGGGTGTATGCATGTAAAGCTGTGCTATAGGCTCTCCATGGAACAGGCTCACTTGGATAGCGAACCAGAATTGGACAGGGGAAAGTGGTATCTCAGATGAACAGCCCAATCCTATGTAACTCCCCGTGCTTTGATGTGGCAGTGCCAAACTTATGGCATGTTGAGGCCTCGTTGGGGCGCCCCAGGGTACGCCCCAGCAGCCGCCATGGATCAACTTGGACCTGTGCCAGCTCTAATGCTGGCTCAAGTCTGCATTGACCCGTCAAGGTGGATCAGGCCTGGGAAGGGGGTTAGGATTTGTTGGGTGCTGCTGCTGAATGTGCTGCATTCTAGGAACATGCCCCCTTCCTTTCGAGTGCAAATCCACCCCATTGCCTGCCCCTTCTCCCCCCACACAGACCTACCAGTAATGGTAGGCATCTGCTCCCTGTCATCCCACAGCCCCGGCTGCTTGCCCTTTAAAGCAGTATGTTGTCATACTTGCAACAGCCATAGCACTATCTATGCCTCCAGAACATTTGTTCTGGCAGTGTAAATGGCCCTTAGGATCGGGTCATTAATAGATGTAAAAATGTCACTGACAACATTGGCGACACAGGCAGGGGTCCATAGGTTTGTATCACTTTTGGTGGTCCTACAATGCTCTGCATAAGCAGCCCCTCTTCCGTGCCGTCGGAGCCATTCTGGGCTGTGATGACAAGGCACAAGAGATGCCTCTGCAGTGCCATTGCCACACAGAATGGCTCTGACGGGAAGAGGGAGAAGCTGCTCACACGGCACATGGTGGCGCCTGCAATAATTATCGCCCACCCCTTTGGCTACACTACTGGTCCTGCAAAACTATAGTTTTTCAGAAAGAAGTGGTTGTGGATATTATCCTACATGTCGTTATATATAGGTTATATGTATATTGGCTATAGGTTGGCATGTTCTCTGTCACTCAGGATCTCTGGCTCATATGGAGTTAGTAAAACATATTATTACCATGCAAGGGATGGTAATAGCCAAGAACTGGAAACCATCACATCAGCTCAATATAAAAGACTAGTCATTAGAACTGCGGAACATGATATATATGAACAATCCTATTAGGTATAATGGCAGGAGAGAAAATCCAGAAAACTCAGCTCACTACAGGATTTCATAAAAGGCATAACAGGCTTTATTTCCTAGTGGAAAGACCAGCATCCAAACCAGCCTCCACGACTGCATTATATCAGTACCAGATCACAGGGCGCAATACTACCAATGGGGGAAGTTGAGGCGGGACCTCCACATGCACAAATGGACACTGGGACAAGATATTCAGTTGATGACCATATCCTGCCTGGCCTACGTTTGCAGCTCTCCTTTCCCTTTCTGCCACCATGATATTGGGATCAGGTGTGTATATGTCTATATGCACACAGTATAGCAGGCACCAGTGCAGAGGACGTCTACTGCTCCATAGCTTCCATTAGGGAATTTGATTGCCTAAACTGGATTTGACCTTCACTGTACAGAACGTAAGGAGGACCAGCAAGAGCCAGATAGGTGGGCATGTTAAGTAGAGAGGCAAGGCACCGAAGGAGGACCTCATTCCTCCAGTCAGCACATGCTCCAATCAACACATGCTCAGGGACCTGCTGCTCCTGAACTCTAAGTGCATGCCTGCACCCTCTGCCTCAGTTTTGTAGTTGGCTCTGATTGGTTCTAGTAAAAAGTAAAATGAATGCTGCTTGCCTGAGTTTCAAGCCTTAAGGTTGTTTCTTAATGCTTCAATTTACAGTCCTAAGCTGCTCTGGTGCCTGCATCCAAAGCAGGGTAAGAGGCAACTGGAAGCCACCTTGGAGCGAGGGGAGCCTGCGCGCCACCCCAATACAAACTGGAAGGGAGAGAGAGGAGCTCTGAGCAGAGCTCAGTGCTCGCCCTCCAAGCTCAGCAGGGGTGCACATGCCCAGCCGCTTTGCCTTCTGGGACTTGGAGTCCAGTTCGTCGGAGCCGCAACTCCGATAGACAGCCTCCGAGTTTCGGAAGGCAAAGCGGCACCTGCAGCGCTCCTCGGCGGGAGCGAGGCCAGCCCGCACCGCACGCCACCCCCAAGCTCGGAGGGAGAGAGGTATGAGCTCTGAGCAGAGCTCACTGCTCTCCCTCCGAGCTCAGCGGGTGGTGCACAGCCGTGGCAGCCTCCTCGCAAAAGAACGGGGTCCCTTACCCAGAGTAAGCCCCAGGCACCCCTATGGGGCTTCTTCTCACATCGGCGCAAGCTGTTTAGCTGATACAAATACAGGAAGCCCATGGAGGGCTGCCTGGCCTGGAGGGCAGGGGATAGGCCATACTTCAGGAAGCCTCGGCCGACCCTGCCCACTCCCAGGTCCAAGCCTCCCCCTGTTCTGCCCCGGCCCAAAAGTGTCTCCTTTGTCAAGACTGAGCAGTTTGCTGAATCCCCAGAACATCAAAGGGCCACCTAGTCCAGCATCCTGTTCTCCACAGCGGCCCACCAGTTGTCTCTGGGTCATTTGCAAGGAGATGGATTAAAGATCAGTCTGATAAAATGTAATCTACAAGGTAATATAGTATTTTTTGGTACTAGTCCCACTGATTCCGCACGGCACTTGACTGCCACTGCCTCTTAAGAAGGGCTTTGTGGATTGCGTCTCTGATAATACACATGTATTCACAGTCATTGTGGAATCTAAAGGCTGTCTTCACAGCCAAATGTGGTAAACAGGATCAAATCTGTAAATGATCATGGCCTTTGGAGTAATAGGACTGCTTTTTTGAAGAGGAAGAAGAAAAAGAATGAATCAGTTAATAGATGAGACTGCCTGACTTGCATTAGGAAAGCAGGCAATAATTTATCATTTTCTCCTATTGCATTGCTACTTGAAAATGACATATAATCTGGAGGGTTTTTTTTGTTGCTTTTGAGGGTGGTGCTGGTGGGGAGAACTGGAATCTGAAAGCCAGCCCAAAGTGAAATCAGATTGTTCGAAATATTGGTCAAAGCCTCTTCCTACCAATGTGGTATTCATTCGGGCTTGATCTCCTGTATTTAATCATAACTGTTAAGCTTGCCTTTGTAGTGTAATTGCAAAATTGTACTAAGAATCTGTAGTGGAAAAAGGCGAGTGTCCCATGCATCTCAATTCCTGTGGTGCAAATAAAAATATGCATAACATCAAAACTATCTCGTCAACCACCGACTTTCTTGTAACATATGGGTTATGTAAGCTGGTTCCAAATGCCTTGGATATGCAGATAGAATGAAAGTTAGCAAAACATAAAGATCTGATTTTTTTTTTTTTGGTTAATAAAAAAAACTTGAGAAACTTCCTAGCTCTCCACATGGCTGCACTGAATAAAAGCACACGGCTTTTATCATTGCATCAAGGCATCACGCTTGATTGGTTTCATCTGTTTTGCCCAAATCAAATAAGCAGTTATTTATCTTATTCTCTGTCTCCGTTTCAGTGTCTTTGGTAAGGAAATAAATTGTGCTCTTACCAGAATTGGGATTCAATCTTAAATCTGACAAGTCACTATCAGGGGAAAAAATGCCTTTTCAGAACAGCAAGCTTCTCCATAATTCCTCTTTAGGAATTTGTAGTTTAACAAACTGACGAGGTCATGTGTGTCACAGGGAGCGTTTAGAAAAAGTAAGAACTGGGGGGGGGGAATGTAATCCTCAGAACCAACTGATTAGAAAATGGAATCCTTTGAAGAACGGCTCATTCAGAATAATCTTCTTTGAGTTCTGTGATGTGCTTCAATCATCTTAGACACCTTAACAAATAGAACATAATCCCTTTGTCCAGAACATCAAATGGGCATGGTACTTGGGGGCCGGCCTTGGGAGGTGCTGAGCACCCTTTGCGAGTCTGACAGACAGCGAGAGCAGAATGAGCTCACTGCAGAGAGCGCCTGATCTGAGTAGGATAAATTGTAAGGCCGTACAAACACCATTTTAATTTAAGTCTATTATGAGGTCGATCGATTACCAAGAATCAGAGGCATAGCAAAAGAAGTGCAGGGGGGTGCAACTGCATCGGGCAACAAGATTTAGGGGGGCAACAAGCTGAGGTTGACATTAGTCGCCAAAATATCATTGGAAAGGTAATTTAATGCAGAATGCAATGGAACAAACCAGAGTGCAATATCTTTACTCTGCCAAAAGTTATGGCCCAAAACTCAGAGAATACAAAATACAACTGTGATGTCACTTCCTGTTGTGATCTCACTTCCAGGGCATCACACTGTCCTCTGCACTGGGCTACGCTTTCATTAGCTATGCCCCTGCCAAGAATTTCCTGGTGACGAGGACAACGGCTGTGACCGCTATGCATAGATGCAAATGAAAGAATAGACTTTGCTTGCAACATCCAGGTTAATACCAAAATGACTGCAAATGCCAGTTCACAAGAAGATCGTGGCAGGCTTCCATTCAGTCCCTGCTGGCTTCAGTTTGGCAGTTCAGTTTGGAGCCGGGTACAGCAGAGTAAGGGGGGCCGTGGATGGGGCTCAGTGGCAAAGTATCTGCTTTGAATGCAGAAAGTCCCAGTTAAAACTCTGGCATGTTGAGATAAGACTGGGGAAAGACCCCTGCCTAAAACCCGGGAGAGTCCCTGCCACTCACTGTAGACAATACTGAGCAAGATGGACCAGACTATTGGGTCAACATGTGAATAATATACCAAAGCAGAATTGTTCATGCTTATGGACCTGTCTGCAGCAGGTCAACTTGGAAGTGTGGATTGTGCGCCACAGTGGCAAAACTGCATCCTTTTCTACTCTCTATAAAGCATCAGTGAAGTTTACGACGGCACAGTGTTTAAGAGTCCAACCAAAAATACAAGCTTTTCTAAAAGGAGTGGGTCCCTTTAAACACTAAGAACTTACTTCAGAGTAGACATGCCTAGCATGTGCTAAAGAGACTGAGCTACAAATCAGGAAGCCCACAGTTCTCTCTGCCATGACCTCATTAGACAGATGCAGGCGACTCTCTGTCTGTTTCTCATTAGTGATGGGGGGGGGCAATAATATTGGCCTACATGTGCAGAGTGGTGTTGGGAGATGAGATGTGTGAAGCACCTCAATCACTTAGCGTGCTCTGTAAGTTGTGATCGTGATTCATTTAGGAAACATCCCAAAATGGCACACTGGAGACTGCAAAGCATTCTTATGGCCCAATCGTATCCTGGAGTGATGACAGCAGAACATACGTTCTGGTGTGGCACTGCCATAAATGGCACATTGCTGCCAAGTGAGAAGTAGAGATGCCAGTAGAAACAGCCAGCTGCCAGCATGCACCAACAGCCCACCCAGAACATATCAGATCAGGTAAGGTAGCATAGGGGTTGGTTATTTTTGTTTGTTTGTTTTGAAGACTTTATACCCCGCCTTTCCCATGCCAAAGCAAATGCCCAAGGTGGCTTACATGGGCAGGCTAGTCTATACCACCATTTTTCAATGGGTTTTTTACAACTATACAGTATTTTGCGATTCACCGAATCGTCAGTCCCAGATGTAGCCTTCACAGTGTGGCTCTCTCCTCTGGCTGTGTGACATGGAGCTTCAGCAGTCCAGCCTGGACAGGTCCTCAAGGTTGGACTTCGTTCTTCTGCCGGCTGGCCTTCTCACAATATTTACGCACTGGGTTATGGGTGCGGAGCTGGAAGACTGGAGAGATTTTTGGACAAGGAGAAAGAGGCTAGTGGCAGGGATCATGTTGGAGAGACAAAAGTACATACCAGATCCTAGTGCTGATTTTCCAACAATCCCCCGGCCCCATTCTCATTGAATTTAGGAATGTAAAAATAGCTGGCGTGGGTCAGAGGAGACCTATAGAGATCAGGTGGCACACTGGGAGGTTCACCCCCCCCCCATAGCATGTCGCGTGTGTTCCACTGTTCTGGTGACAAGCTATGGAATGGTGGGGGATAGGATTGGGCTGCTAGTACCATTGATGAAAATGTGCTTCATCTACAGCATTTGTTATCTTATGTCTTCCACTCATTCACCTTACTTGTTGTCTTACACACTGCCAGACAGCCCTGTTTTTAGTATGCAGCTGTGAGAATCAGGAAGCTCCTGGAACTTTAGCAGGTGTCCAGAAGCTTGTTTTATATTTTTTTAAAACAAAAATTAGACTATGCATGCCTTGTGTTCAACGTCAAACAGATCACAAGGCGGCTTCCGATCAAGATCAACCATATCAAGCCTCATGAAATGAAGATCAATATTGTTCTTGGAAGCCTGCCGTGTATATTGTTGTCCATGAAAACAAACGGCTGCCCTATCTGCCAGAGTTATGCTGGCTGCCAGCTTCCAGGCGGCAAACAGTGCCCTGCCCTGCCACAGCCAAGCCATGCTCATTTCTCGGAAAACAGGACCAAACTGGCTGGGCTCCACCTGCCAGGGAAGAGCCTGATGGGAAAGCCAACTACTGGGAAAGCCAACCACAGGGTTGTGCAAACAGTCCTGGGTCCCTCTCAGCTCTGCTGGGTTTCCAGTGCCCTTTCTGTGTACTGGTTCTGCTGCCAAAAGTGAGTGGCTTTGGTGTAGGGTCTAAGAGGCTGAGCTGCACATCAGGATCTCCCTGGTTCCCTGGTTCCCTGCAGTTCAAGCTTCCCCGTAGCCTCAGTGGGCAAGCCACTTTCTCCCACTCTGAGCCTCAACCCCCACTTGGAAAATGGTGATCACAATTCTTACTTCTTTCCAGTAGTGTAGCCAGAGGGGGGGTCAACACAGTAAGTTCAGTACTGCAGGTACTGCAGCATGCCATATAAATGGCTCCTCCCATTCTCTGTCAGAGCCATTCTGGGCAGTGATGGCAACACGCAGCATTGTTGTAAAGATTAAAGGTAAAGGTTTCCCCACGACTGAATGGTCTAGTAGTGACCGACTGTGGGGGGGCGGTGCTCATCTCCGTTTCAAAGGCAAAGAGCTGGCATTTGTCCGAGGATAGTTTCCGTGGTCATGTGGCCAGTGTGACTATACACTGAGTGGTATACCTTCCCACCAAAGTGGTACCTATCTATCTACTTGCGTTTTTACATGCTTTTGAACTGCTAGATTGACAGGAGCTGGGACAAGCGATGGGAGCTCACGCCATCACATGGTCTCGAACTGCCAACCTTCCTGTCAGCAGCTCAGTGGTTTAACTCGCAGCGCCACCACGTCCCTTGTAAGGATTACAACAAGAGAACTAACGTTAAGCATCACCAGCACTTGAAAGCCCCTTGTGCATGCCAGCTATGAATATTAACAGATGCGCACATGCTGTGATGGGAGCACATTTACTGCATTCTGAACAGCGGAGAAGAGGGTTTTTTGAAAGGCAGCAAAGTGCGGGGTTTTTTGTCCTTTGTGCTCAACAGAGCTTTTAAACAGGAGCCAGGGATGGATTTTTATCTTGGTAACATGTCCAGTGTGCTCTTACTAGATAAATAATAATACATTATTTATGACCTTGCACTTTAACACAGTCCTCCCGATCATAGAAAAATATTTTTTGTACTGCCATCAGGGTGAAACTCAATCTCTGAGCCACGTCCACAGCAGTTGCAAAAGAGAACCACCTTTTAAAAAGACTTGCGTGAATCTTACGTAGGCCTCATGACATGCACTGGGGTAGTCTTAAAGAGGTTTAAGCTTGGGGGGGGCATGTATTTGATGCCTGGCCAGTGTACAGAATGGTTTGAATTTCCGAGTTGTGACCATGGAAAAGTTCAAGCATTGCTGGAATTTACAGATATAAAAATCACCAGTGGGTTGTATCCTAAGGAAGTGAATAATGACAGGCAGCCCAATCCAACTTGACTCCCCACACGGCAATGCAGCTGTGCCAGTAGGGCTCACACTGAATCCCATGGGGGAGCTTCAGGCTGTGAAGGGCTCCTTAAGGTAAGAGAGCATTTGTTCCCTTGCCCCAGAGTAAACCCTTGCTGCCATGCTGGGTCTACTTGCTGGCACTGTTGGGAGTTGGCACAACTCCGTCTGCTGTCTAGAGGGGGCAGTCTAATGTCCAAAGGGAGCACAATGTAATGTCCTGTGACCCAGACCCTTCTTACCTGTCCTCTCTGTGATTCCTGCAGGGGTGTGGCCTTGAACTTATTTCCTTCCCTTCTCCTCTGAGCACATCCCTTTTTGTCCTCTGACCACCAAGCTGATAAGATGCGCATACCAAGAGCTCTGATGCCCCCGCCATCTTAAGCACACCTCCATGCATGGCAATGCAGCTATAGGGCATTCATTGCCTTCTAAGTATTAGATGTACCTCTGATCCTAATCAGACACTGTAGATATGCACCGGCTGGAACTGTGCGTAAACCTTTCTTTTTGCATCTTTACCAAGTCTCAGCCTCATGTGTCTTTTGTTAATAGCAGTCAGCCTGGGTGAGGGAGGTTCCCCTGAGGGTATGCCGTAAGGGGGAATCTGCTGCTTATCCTACTCTGCTTTCCCCCATCACCACTAAGAAATTTCCAATAGGCACAACTCTGAGTGGACCTAGGAAGGCAGATCAAGACCAGGAAGCAGGATAGGATATTGGTGGGAGTGCTGCACTACTGGATATTGGTGGATATTGGTATTCACCAATCTCTGCCCCATTCCCACCTTTCCCTGCCCCTCCCTCTTATCTCCCCTACAGACTTATCAGCTCTGGGGCTCCTTCCCTACCCAGGCTGAGCCAAAGACATGTCACCTTTTGTGGCAGCAATAAAGGACCTTCCACTTCTGGGATGCTAGTTAGGATGAGGCCATAAGAAGACCAAGACATCTAACTCTGTCCCATTCCCCACCATCAGCACCATTGCAGCAACACCAAAAAGGTGCTTGCTGCATCCTATTGGGAAGTACTGTTGAAAGGACTCCCAGAAGCTTTCCAGGGCCTTGCGGACTTCACGCAGGGCCTGCCTGGCCCTCAGGAAGGCCCTGGAATGTGCACAGTAGCAGCTCCGGAGGGTGGGCAGCGCCAGTGGTGGGGACTTGTGGGACATCCATCATGGTGCCCAGTACCATGTGGCCCCTGGAACCCGTATCAGGGACGCCTCTGGATCTTCTTGGATATACACCATATTTGCGTGGCGTATGTCTGAGGAGAGAGAAAGGGCACCCCTCTGGTTGTGCTGCTAGGATGTCTCCCTGGTTATCCAGCATGAAGAATTGGTGAGAAACGTGTTGGCTGCAGCCAAAATTTATCATAGCAAAAATCTGTATGTAAAATCTTGTTTGCTTTGGGTCTGCTGTACAATGATCTTAAGCAAGATGACGTCCTTCAGGTGAGCTCGTGTGCTCAGATGTTACAAGTGCATTTTCTCAGATTTGGGGAACTTTGCGGGGGGGGGATTACTGGAAACTGGTAACTACATTAATCTAAACAGGTTTCATGTTTTATCCCTTATAAAAGCACTTGCCAATTAATGAACCTCGATGTTTTTATTGCTGCTGTTTCGAGTTTAGTTTTGATTTCAGATTGAAAAAACACAAGCGTAATGGGAGATGATGCAAGAAGACAATGGTACTTTTTCAGTGTTCTTACTTCCAACAACTGTAAAATTCCACCCAATGGTGTTCCTATAGGGGGGCAAAACATTACATCTTGCAGGAAACTGAGCTCCTGTGTAACATAGCCCCTCCCATTCCCCTTCAGAGCCATGTGCAGCTCAGAGCCTCTGAGCCAGCCCTCCGGGCTGTGAATGGCCCTGAAGGTGAGGGGGAGGAGCTGCATTACACAGGCACTCAGGCTCCTGCAAAGCTTACTGTGTTGCCCCCTCATAGAAATACTGCTGACTCCACCTTCTAATGAAGCAGCATTGCCTAAACTGCTTTTTAAAATGCATGTAATGCGCACACAGGGGGAAACCCACTTGTGGGCGGGGTTCCAGTGTATCGTTGCCGTTGCACGTCTATGTAATTTGGCAGCAAAAGGAAAACAGAAACAAGAGTGAAGGTGCACTAACTGCTCCTAACATGTGCTCCAAGAACCAAAACCAGAGGTTTGCACTGGGGCTCTGATGTGGCTCCTGCACCCTCAAGCTCTCTAATGCTCACAATAGTGGACATTTGAGCCCTGAGGCAAGCTTTTAAAAGGAGGTGAGGGGGGAGAGAAAGCGCTCACTAGGAGAAGGGACAGAGTGAAGAGGGGGGAAAACATGGGCGGGGACAGAGGGGGATTAGCTGGGCTTCCCAGAGGAACTGAGGAGGAGGAAGGGAAAGTTTTAGATTGCAGGGAAAAGGGGGGGGGAGTCAGGGAGATTAGTTGGGATGAATGGAGCAGGGTACAGGTGGTTCAGTCTGGAGCCAAAGGCTGCTGCTGAGAATGGCTCTCTGTAGGCTGGACCACGGGCTACAGGGAAGGGCTGGGCCTAGAAAGAGGCTGGCAAAGCCCTCCACCCACGAGGAGTGGGGAGCTCGTCTCTCCCAGCGAACAACCTCTCTGGGTCGATGTGCCAAGGCCTCTGGAGGGAGATTTTAACAGGAAGCCCCAGCAGAGAGGCCTTGCTTTGGAAGACAACCTGAGGCGACTGGTCCAAAGAGTGTGAGACAGGAGTTGTGAGGCTTCGTTGTCAGGCCCCCCCAGCACAAAGTCAGTAGCAGAAAAAGCTTCCCCACATAGCACTCGCTCACAGAGAGGGAGGGTCCGAAAGACGAAGCTTGCAGTCCGTTTGACTTTGCAGGAGATGGCGACAAGGAAAGCGAGTGGGGGGTTGGTGGGCCCTGGACGCAGCTGCACCGTGGGCCAAGGGGACAACATCCTTTTCCGTGAGGCTGGAGAACGGTGTGCTTTAGGGGTAGCTGTGGCAAGAGGCCACCCCAGCCAGTCTCCCTGGGCAAAGGGGGCCTCAAAGATGGGAAAAGGGCAGTGAAGCAAGTCTTACATACACAAAGGCTGAAGCCCGAAAGGGGCCAGGAAAGGAAGCCAGGCTGCCTGCCTTCTGCTAGAGAGGGAGGGAGGGAAGCAGCTTTACGAGATTGACTGCCCAGCCTGCACTGGTTTGGGTCTCACTCAGGGAGGCAGAGAAGGCCAGAAATTGCTGGGGTTACTGCAGGGGTGGGGGGGTGGGAGGCGGGACTGGCATAGTGGTTCTCAGATGCAGGCTGGAGTGGAGGTGATCTCCCACAGTACCAGTTATTGGTCTGGCCATGTGCAATCCAGGCAGGCACCTATCACCAAGGACATGGGTTTGAATGGATGTCTCCAGCATGCCTTGAATTAAAGTGAATAGACAGAAATAAAATACTGACCATGGAACAGCAGCTAGAACAACAACACTAAATTTTGTGATGTTTCACTCAGGGTACAGTCCTAATCTGGAGTTAGGCCAGCACAGTTAGGCCAGCCCAAGGGACACCGTAAAGTCTGTTTGGACCACTCTCGGAGTCAGAGAGGCCAGCACACAGGTTAGGATTGCACTCTGAAGTGTGCATGTGCGTGTGTGCACGTGCGCGCACACACACGCAAACACAGAGTGGAAGATAGAAACAAGACTCCTTTGTGAGTGGAGCATATATATGGCCTTAGTGTACCACTTGCATGTCATCCTGAGCACTCTTCAAGGTGCTCAGGGCCCCTTAGGGAGAAATTTAGGTAAGTAAGCATGTGACAGACTTTTCCCCATATGTGCTAGGCATTGTTTAATTTGGATGAGCTTTCAGACAATCAGTTGAAACTAATGTACCAGCAGTTCTAATACAATCTATCTATCTATATATATAAAAATGGACGTGTGTGTGTGTGTGTGTGTGTGTGTATGTGTGTATGTATGTTCTGAATAGGCTTCCCCACGCCTTGACCGAGTGCCACGAAACTTGGCACACACGAACCTTGCAGCCTGGAAAGAAACACTGCGGGGGTCAGACCCCCCTAGCGCCCCCGGGGGTGGGGGTACGCGGGGGTCTTCGCGTGAACATCGTCGGAAACGTCCGAAATCGGCGTCAAATCCACAGTTTTCGGGGTCACCGAGATGAGTGGCGACCCTCCCAATGCCGTTGGAGTCCGGGTTCAGGCCCCCCCCCCCGGCGTGGGGGGCAAAAAGGGGTGCGAGACACAGCGTCCGCCATGCCCTGCTGGAACGCCTGG
>JAJKFI010000004.1:29150902-29177769 GCA_029204185.1 Lerista edwardsae | reverse complement strand
GTTCCTTGTTTGTAGATGACACCACTGGAGAGAATCCCAAAGCAGTAGCACAGATGGTAGCAGTTCTCATTGCACGCCATTTTTTGAATGCTCCACAACATCATATATCATCAAAAATGAATGCTAGCATAGCAGGGAGAACTGTTCCAGTCCGGGCCGCTCTCTATGTGTGCTGACTTTTTAATTGCAGGGAAAGGTTTCTGCCTTGATTCACATCGGCTCTCATCCAGAAATGTGATTTCTCCTCATCGTGAGCCAAAGGAGCACATCCTGTTCTACCATCCCATCATGATACCCGCCCGTGCATTTCCACTTGTTTCTGCGGCATGTGTCAGCCAAACCTCAGTTATTTCCTCAAAGCCAACAGGAGCAGTCATCACCCTCTCCCTCTGCCCTTGTGCGTCTGTGGGTTTAGGCCTTCTGCCACGTGCAAAGTCACAGTGGCGACAAAGGGTCTGTGGTGCAATCATTGAGGCATGACGACGATTGTGGTCTTGAGAAACCCACCTCAAGTCAGGCAGGATCAGGGCTGGGTCCAGTCAGTGGGCAGGTGGGAGGCTTTGGGACCACGACCAGTTTGGGGCAGCACCTGCTATTGCCGATCTTTTTTTTTTACTCAACCAGGAATATTCATATTCTATGAGAAACCATAAGTGGAAGTTCTGTCCTAAATTAGAGCAGATGTTTAAGAATATCTCAGGCCAGGTGCAGCAGTGCTTTAGGTCAGCTGAGCCATCCACCCTAGCTACAGCTCTGGCTCACAAACTGGAAGTGGGAGTGATCATGTTATAAACACATGCAGGAGCTTCTCAGGGTTCCCCGCTGTCCCTGGACACCACCACTGCCGGGGTAAATCAGAAACAAGCCCATCTTGCCTTCTCCCCCCCCCCCGCAGCCACTTACGTGGTTCCCAACTCCATTGGAGGAGTTTGGAGACCACTGAAGTAGGGAGACTTCTACTTCTCAATAGGATTGAGACTTCTAAGATCAATCCTAACTCTGCATGCAGTGATGCGGCACGATTTCTGTGGCATCCTTTGGGCTGCTGGAGGTCTCCTCAGAGTAAAGGTAAGTCCCAGAAGCCGATGTGGGTCAACCTGGACCTGTGCCAATGGTATTGCTGGTGCCAGTCCGAATTGCTCCATGCTGGCGGACTAAGCTCGGGAAGGGGGTTGGGATTTGGCATGCACCACTGCTGCAGATCCTGCCCCCCTCCCAGGCCCAATCTGCTGTCTCCCACCCTTGGGTCCAGCGTCATACCATCTGTATCTGCTGGCCAAAGTTCTAACTGTTGAGTCAAAAATTCACCTTGGAGAATTTTTGTCTCACATTTGGAATGGCCAGCAAATGTGGTGAGGACAGAACTGTGGATGGCTTTGAAGGGAGGGCAGATATATTCTGACAAAGTTGGGGGCAGTTTCCAATGGGTTGCTGGCAGGCAGCTGTCCTTCTCTGACTTTTTGCTCATGCCCATTTGGTGGTGTGGAGCGCTGCTTTGTGTCTCCTTCCCACAAATGCCCTATGAAGGATGCTACATCATATCATATAGCTTCTGCATTCATTTCCCTTCCATGCACACTCATATGCCTGGATGGTGGACAGGGGATGAGACATCATCCTGTTTAGACCCATCCCTGTCAATGACATCATCAGGATGCCTCACCCTCACCTTCCTGTGATCAGCGTTGTTCTGCAGGGATAAATACTGATAGTGGAGAGAATCTTTCCCTGGATTCAGAGTTCGTTGCTGCAGACAATCTTGGGGAGGGTGGTGGGGTGGGCCTCCATCATTATATCACATTCAGGGGATGGGCTAAGCAGGGCATTCTCCCACCTTCTGCAAACAGGACCACATGGGGAAAACATCTGAAGAGGGATTACATTGCCTTTCCAAAGGGGCTTGGGTGTAAAGAATGGTGACCACCAGGGGAAATGTCTCAGAATTTCTCAGCCCCCCTCCAAAATAACAAAAAATGGTGTCTGAGAATGGGACAGAGCAAGATCCTTACACATTTGAGATAAGACTTGCTTGACTTTTCTCTCTCTGTTCCAGAGAAAGACCCAGGGAAACAGTTCAGTGTAAGGAATGCTGCTTGTTCTGTTTAACACAGCTGATCGACTCCAGCAACACATTCTGATTGGCTCCAGCAACTTCACAAGAATTTACAAAATCAGGACACTCCATAGACAGTCTGGAAAGACATCCTCATGCACGATCTATAGTTTAGCTTCAGTTTCCTTCTTTGTCACAATGAGCTTTTCTGGACCCTCCCCCCGTTCAAGGTACTTGTGTCCTGAGCTTGACCAACTGTGCAGGCAGGTGTAAGGGGCAGGACTTTTTCTCCTTACACAAATGTGCAGCGTGACATGCTCCAGGAGGGCACATTGGTTCACAGAAGCCTGTTTCCACTCACGCATCAGTGTGGCAGCAGCACTGCCATCAATGTTCAGTTTCAATGACTCATAAGACACATCGCTCAGAAAGAAACCAGATTTATTTAATGAATATAAACAAGCTGATCAACACCAAGCACTTCTCATACACGTGATAACAATGTTATGAACTCTAAATACCTTGGTACTTTACACTTCTACACGACATTAATATTACAATGACTGTTCTAAAACATGCCCACTGGTAATTTCTAAGGAGGCCTTAGTTTCATATCAATGTCCTTAACCACATGTCAAGATCACAATCCAGAACATGCCACTCACTTGAAGAAAATTATTACAAGAAGCACTATCAAATGAGGGTCAAAGGTACATAGGGAATACTGACCCATTGTTGCAGAACACCACATTCAAACAATCACTCTACACCAAAGGAAAATGCAGGTATAGTTTTGTGACACATCTGTAGTCTTGTCATAAGCACTGTTTAAAAAGGAAATTGAAACCCACTTTCAAAAGAAAGTCAATGTGCATTTACGTGCATACTGGGTACACAAAATTCATTTAAATACAAAATTCATTCTGTACATTTAAATGAAAGAATGTGCCATACGAGCTCGATCCCACAGTAAAATAATACTCATCTTAAATGTTAGCCAAAAGATTTGTTGCTTTTTTATTTTTATTTTTTAACAGTTTAGAGGGGGAAGAAAATGACTAAACATTGCTTGAATAAAATGTTTGCCTGACATCACAGTGTTTGTTGTAAACCCAGAGATTGTGTTTTATCTACGAAAAGATTTTCCCCCCCCCAAACATCATAGCATGTCATGTGAAATGAAAGAAGAGCAATGCTAGACAAAATGTTTTTCTACAGAGGCAAAATCTTAGGCCTTGAAAAAAGAGAGGACCAACACTCTTACCAACATGAGTACAGCACCAAAAGATGCCCCTCAAATTATATCTGTGATAAAATTGGCACATACATATAAATATCTAGCTATACAGTTTTGTTTTTTAAGGACCCTATGTTTTCCTAGTTTATTTCCTACTTCAAGTATTCAGTTGCAGAATTAAGGTAAAGACCTGACGGTAAGAGATGACGGGGCACAATTTTCCGGTAGCCCCCCCTGCACGATCCCCATTGAGATGAATGGGAGCTTTAGCCCCTGCGCTCTTGTCAGTTCCATTCATTTCAATGGTGCACTACTGGAAAGATGTCCCAGAGGATTGTGTCCAGGAAGTTGTCTCTTACTAGGACAACAATTTGTCAAAATAAACACATTTTGTCGTCCAAGTTCACAAGTGCAACATTTGTCATATGTGCTAAAGAAACTCCCAGGAGCTTTGCTTTAAAAACAAACAACCCCAAAAAGGTTTAAAACTCCATTGATACCAAAATAAAAGGACAAATGTTGAAAACATAAATGAATATGAATTATCAATGCTATACAGCTTTTATACAGATTTATTTTTCTATTTATGGAATCTAATTAAACATCAAGCAGAGATTCTGCTTGTGGCGCTTTCATGTCCTCGGGAACAAGGGTGCAACAGAGTGCGTTGCTGTTTTCTAGGCAAATAATCCGTTTCAGGGGGGTTAATATGTATGGCTCATACAGGATGATCGCGATTCAATTGCACCAACTGTTCAAAAATAATGACATTTTCTGTTCTAAATTCAGTGCAAGATTTTAAGAATATCCTGTTTAGAATCTTTTTTTTTCCACAGCAGCAAAGAAAAAAAAATACAAAGAATTAAGGCCACACATGTTTAATTTCACGGGGACGCAATTCACCGACCACGACTGCGGCACGACCCCCATTCAGGTTAACAAAGCCTCGCACCCATCTCATTAAAGTGAATGGCGGGTTCGCCACAGCGGTGCTTGACGGATTGCGCATAGTGTTTGTTTTTCAGAATTGCAGATAGTCATATCCACTTAGACAAGCCTGGAAGTGCTCCTCCCGCTGACAAAGAGATGTGCCAGTAAAAGAACTGAACTCTTGTATGCACATGTGTGCCAGACTGAATGAGAACGCTTGTTAAGGTTTATAAAGGCCGTCACTGTGGGGGAGTGGTAGAAATTTTGTATCCATCATATTCGGTTGCCATATATAATAGCTTCAGTTATTTTCCTTGCCTTCCCCCCCCCCCCCCGGCATGTGCTTTAATATATTTGCATTTATTAGAATGCTTTAAATGATGGAGATTTGTCTTAATCTCCTCATCTTGTTTTTTTCTGTTTGTTTAGCATCTAAAATTCATTATAAACCACGGTACGTATTGTTTCCCTGTTTCAGAAAACAATCATGAATGGTCCCGTCCTTTAAAGGAGACCAAATGCATATATCGAATAGTCACAACATTCTTATTTGAATTATAAAAAAAGTAAGAGTCCCAGCTTTTATATTAAATACCAGTGTGCATTTGGATGAGAAAAGCCTGACACATCTTCTCAGATGCTGGTATATATGCATATAAGTCGGTATAGGCATACTTGCTTCAAGCTTTTATCATCCAGACACACATCAATCACTGTATATAAATAATTTCTAATCAATTTAGATGCCCCATGCATTGTCAGAGACACACACCATATTTTCGTATGCCAACAGATATCAGTACCAAAAATTGATTTCATTTCCAACCTGGCCCAGAGCTTAATACTAGTTACGCTATCAAAATGGTTTGAATAACAGTAAAGATAAGAAACGGAGGAGGGTAAAGGCTTCGTTTTTCTTACCCTGAAAAGCCCATGTTACTGGGGGTGCGATTAATGCTGACACCATTATGGAACAGCTGGCTAGTATCTGAAACGATCCAGAGTTCTAAAAGTGATACTTTAGAAGAAACTAGTCAGAATCAGCAGATGATGAAACTGCAGCGAAGAGAACCTGAATTACGTATCAAAATTAAGACAGATCTGTCAAATTAAAGATCCTGTTTCACTGATTAATGCTCGGAACAAGACAGTTACAAAAAGAAATAATTCATATGACCCCATTAAAGGAAATGAAGTTCTTGTAATTCCCTACTGAGTCTCCTTCATTATTTTCCAAACTATCTGACCATAATAGATTACTGGAAATAATGGAGAAGACACCCGTTTAAGCAGCAGATTGTTGGATGGAGTCCTCCACTTGCCCCACCCACGGCTGTGATCCTTCTGGGACAGCGTTCCAAATGTGACGACTGCGTTCAGATTGCCACTGCAGTAAATCATTCTCACTCGCTTCCTCTCATCCTCCTGTAGTGCTGCATTTTTTTGTCTGCTTCTTTCTCCAGCTCCTCTGATAACTGCAAAGAGAGAACAAACCATTCAGAATTCTCAGCACTCTTGTGGATAGTGGAAAAAGCAGGTCTGGTGAACTGCAGTAGCTGTCTCAGATGACATCTCTAGGCCTCTCTGGAGGCTCCGAATCAGTGTTGTTGTTATTGATGATGATACACTGCTGTTCAAGGCAATCTTTTAGAATGATTTGCATAGCAAATAGCAGAAATATAGTTCCTTGTAATAAAAAAAGATGCAAATGAGACAGCAGTAAATAGCCATTGGGAAGGACACTGGGTGTACACTGGATTGAGGGGGGTCTGGTGCTCTCTTTCTGCTGAGTGTAGGAGGGCCACCACTTAGGGCGCAATCTTAAGATGGAGTTAGGTCGGCACAGTTAGGCCAGCAAAGTTTGACTGACACAAAGTACGGGACACTGTAAAGTGTGTTTGGACCACTCTCGGAGTCAGAGAGGCCAGCACATTGACGTGCACCATCCGCCCTGACTACAAGAGTGGTCCAAACGCGCTTTACAGTGGCCCCTGTGCCGGCCAAACTTCACTGGCCTAACTCCAGTTTAGGATTGCACTCTTAAAGTGCCTGTCAGTCCAGTCTGTGGGGGACAGACATTTTGGAAAAAATAAGGGGAAGGCTTACCAATTAATAGTGACAGCAATGTGGGTGTTTTTCCTGTAACGTTTTTTGAGATGCGACCACAGGCAGCAGCAGTGCAACGCTTCTCAGTGGCCACTTCCTGGCATGTTCTTTCCACCCAATGCCCTCAACATGGTGACATTCCAGGGCATTCTCAGGAAAACTGGCAGTGGCCCCAAAACTGACAGTGGGAACTGCCTTTTTCCCCTGGAACAACAGTGTGTTGCTGCTGCTAAAAATATGGGGGGGGGGAATTATACTGCTGCTGCCCTTAACTGGAAACAACAACAACCCATTTTTTTTTCCAGAAATGTGGTTTCATTGCCTTTGTTTCAGCCTCTCCCTGCCTCCCCTCCCAGTTTGGAGCTGAAAGTTCTCATGTGGGACATTTTGGGCCGGCCTGGGCCAGCGGTGGAATGGTCAGCTTCAAAGTGCAGGAGTGTCTCCCACAACCATGCTTTTTTATACCAAAAAGTCATTGGAGTGTTTTCTCCTTCTGCCACTTATATCGACTTTGACACAAATTACACTGTACTCCATTTGATGCCAAACTTCTGAAGTGGGTTGCTGTCGTTTCAAACAAATGCAAAAAGATGGAAAGGTGGAATTTAAAAAAAGTCCCAAACAAATATAACAGATAAGTGAGAGTGCTGCCCGATGCATGTTGACTTCAAAGTAAGTCTCATTGTGTTCCTTCTTCCAGGTAAATTATAAGATTGCAACGGCATGTAATGTAATGTGAGCCACATACTTGTCCCTGGCAGCTCTTGGGAAAGACAATGACTTTAGCATTAACGTATGAATTGTCCTGCTCCTGCATCTGGAGGCAAGACTGGCTGGTGCTTGTGCCCCAATGCAAATGTCTCAGTTTGCCTCCTGCTTCCCTATCCTCCCTTCACATTCTTGAACTGAACTCTAAGGCTGTACATACATATGCTCTAGAACTGTAATCCTCTACATTCTTACCTTGGACAATGGGACAAATAATGAGCAGACATTAGGGGCGGCATCACAGGGGGCACGATTGGGCACTGGCTCATACACACCAGAGCGCCCATCTGTCCAGGCCACTCCCTAACTTCTCAGAGCCAATGACAGAGATAGTGCCCAATGCTCAGGTGACAGGTGGAACCCACCACTGGGGCATCCCAATCAAGCCTTTGCCTTGGGGCTTTCCACAACCTGGCACTACCACTGGCAGACATGCCTACAACTGTGCTATACATGTAGTAGCAGCAATTTTGTACGTCACAGAATTGTGAATCAATGAATGTTGTATGTTATGGCTCGGAAGCAGAAATCTTGGCAGCCTGTCCTGCTTGTCTCTAGAGTTCTTCTCTATCCAGAATAAACCAAGCAATGTTCAATGTTTTTTTTGGGGGGGGGGAACAGTCTGGTTTTTTGAGTCAGTCTGGGTGATTTTAGCTTCAATCCTACTTACATGAAACACGGACACAGAAGTAAGTCCCATTGAACTTAATAGGGCTTCTTTCTGAGGAGACATGCATAGGATTGTGCTGCAAGCTCTGCCACTAGTTTTGACACGTCTCTTTTTCAGTGAAACTTAATGCATTCAAATGCAACAGATGCATGTTGAAAATACAATTCAGAACATTTGTCCGCCTTAACCCAGGTATGATACCTGTATTATGCAAATATTTTTTTTAAAAAAAACCTTTAAGACTAAGATAATTAAGAACAAAGGTGTTTACAGTTTCCCCCTATGCTTTAAAAAAAAAAAAATCATGGAAAATGTTTCCCATGCAGGAGCACAAGCCTTGAAAGCCCAATCCTACTGGGCAAAACAATTAGTGGAAGGAGCACTCTGCCAGTAGAGATTGCCTTGTTCTTGTTGTTCAGTCGCTAAGTCATGTCCGACTTCGCGACCCCATGGACCACAGCACGCCAGGCCTCCCTGTCCTCCACTAGCTTCCGGAGTTCGCCCAATTTCATGTTCATTGCTTCGGTGACACTGTCTATCCATCTCATCCTCTGCAGCCCGCTTCTCCTCTTACATAAGAACATAAGAAGAGCCCGGCTGGATCAGGCCAAAGGCCCATCTAGTCCAGCTTCCTGTATCTCACAGCGGCCCACCAGGTGCCTCAGGAAACACACGAGACAACAAGATGCCCATATCTTGCACCTGACATTCTGAGGTAGCCTACTATTAACATAAGGAGGTTGCACAACCCATCATGGCCTATAGCCTACGATGGACTTGTGGCCTATAGCCAGTAGTGTCATCTTACCGGTACGCTAGGCGGGCCTTCCGGGTGATCGGCAGCGCGCTCGCTGCGTTCTGTTGTGTAATGGCGAAAGCCCGCCCGCTGCAGCGGGCTTTCGCCATTACGCAACGGAATGCAGCGAGCGCACTGCCGATCACCCGGAAGACCCGCCCAGCGTACCGGTAAGATGACACTACTGGCTATAGCCCATGGTGGACTTTGTCCCCTTGCCCCAGGGTAAGTCCCAGTAGCTGCAAGGGGCACATCAGATCTATGCTAGCAATATCGCTGGCACAATTCCACACTGACCTATGCAGGCAGATCAGGCCCAGGAAGGGTATTTGGATTCCACAGGTACCAGAGAACCTCTGAACTCTGTCCCAGGCCCAGTCTGCCCACCTTCATCCATCTGTCCCATCCATGTCTGTTCCACCCACCCCATCCCCATCCCACCCCTCTCTGCTCCTTCCTATCCCTTGCCCACCCTGTGCCATGTTTACCTACTCCATCATGCCTCCCAGTGGCCACCTACAAATGTGGGAAGGCTCTGGTTTTCCTGCCCATGAAATGGCAGCTTCAAAAATCTGTGACCATTTTTTTTTCCATTAAGCACTTTGGTTTGGGCCAATAGTCGCAAAACAAATTCTTGAAATAATGTGAATAGAATTTGCTGAAGTCCTAGAAAATACTCCAGAGTTCAGAAGGCATGAAACATGAGAATGATATGTTTCTGTCTCTTCCCTTGATAGCTAATTGAACAGCCCAATCAAATACTAGTCATATGGCCAAATACTTCCTTTCATCTCTAATTACCTTGCATCTATTAAAAGTCCTGCACAAAAGTTTCACAATAATACACCAAATACTAAAATACTGTCACTATAAAACAATTTATATTTGGTTCTTGAATAATATGTGCATAGTTCCTTTTAAGCAGATAACCAGGAGTGGGTTTACTTTTGTTTTTTGGAAGCAGAATTATTGACTTATTATATCTCCTATATATATACAGGTAAAATTATTGTCATAATTAATACACAGCAGCAGTATCCAGCTCTATGGCTGAAAACATTGGGGCCTGATTCAAACTTCTTTGATGTTAATGGAGAGATTCCCATTGACTTCACAAGACTTTGGATCCAACTCTGGCACAGGAATAAATGATTTCTACAGAGTTGGAAAGTTTGGGAGTTCCTGAAGTAGATCATGTTACTAGTTCTGGCACATAAAATCTTTGCAAACTTTTTTTTTTAAAATGAAAACTGAAAGTCAAAGCATGCATTGCATTTTGTGAACTGTATGTAGCTCCCTTTCTTTTTGTGCACTAAGGATCTCTCAGAGGGAGATATAGACATAGGAAGCACCCATGTGAATTAACAAGAAGCACATGTTTAGCCCTAAGAACAATCTGTGACCACTTTTTTTTTTTTTTTTTTGCTTTTGGTACCAGGTAGGAAATTGGATAAAATCAGTTTACCATTTCCTAACCCTTTGGATATTTTACAAGCTGAAATGCCCAAGTATATCGCATTCATTAACAGCAACTCTACTCAAATCTGCTCAAATAAAGAAAATATGAGGATGACCAATGAAATGCAGAGACGCACGGAGCACGCCCGGGGCAGGGCGATGTAACCGCGCCCCCAGCACATCGCCCCACCCCCATGCGTCGCCCAACCATGCCTCCCTGCGCCTGGGATCGTTCCATTTCGGAGCGATATGGATGTAGGGGAGGGAGGGTGGGCCAAAAAGCACGCGGGTTCATCCGTGCAATTGCGCCTTGCCACTACCGGCGCCCATGGCTCCCGCCACCCGTTGCTACACCTTTCCTCCGCCTCAGATGAAATGTACAATAGAATTGTGTTTCTTATCTCTTTAGGGTTCAAAGAAAATTTTCTGAATAAACTCCCTCCTTCTTCATCAATTGATTCAGAGTGCAGCCCTAACCTGGAGTTAGACCAGCACAGTTAGGTCAGCAAAGTGCACCATAAAGCGCATGTGGACCACTCTCGGAGTCTAGGAGGATGGCGCATGTCTGTGTGCTGGCCTCTCTGACCCCGAGAGTTGTCCAAACATACTTTATAGTGGCCTTTGGGCCAGCCAAATCTTGCTGGCCTAACTGTGCCAGCCTAACTCCAGGTTAGGATTGTGCTCTCAGTCACCATGGAATTCAGTATATATGTGTGTCTGTGTCTGGGCGTAAAGCACCAATGAAGCATACTGTTTGTCAGTTTAACATTTTTAATGAAGGATGCAAAACTGCTCACACCATGCTAACCCCTGAATAATAAACTACACACATATAAATTACACGGATGTCAATGGAACGTATTTCTTACTGTGCAATGTAGGGTCACTTTCCAAGGGCAAACATGTTCACACGGTAACAGCATTCTTGGTTTGTGCTTCAGTGCACAAGTGTGGCAAGCTGTTCCAGAAAAAAATGAAGGATTGTGTGGCTCAAGGCTTTTGACCCAGGGGCGCACATTCCTGCACCTTTGAGTTGGCTGGGCTTCTGGATGCAACTTGTGGATCTGGGGTGGGGGGTAGAGAATAAGCCTGCAAAAAAAATCCTCTATACCAAAGGACAATGAATGTCCCATTCGAAAACTGGCGACACCATCACGTGCCCTCAGTGAAAGCGACTGGCTCTCATCTGCACCAGCACTGCTGAGTAAATACTGCTTAGGGACATGAAGATATGAAAGGCTTCCATAGTTTGTAACTTTTCTTCAGGTTGTTTTTCTTTGGAATAAAGACACCTGCTTGGTGAACACTTTGTACCCACCAGAACTCTCTTTCTCAGAGCAATTTGCCGAAAGACATTGAGAGACAGGGTAAACACAAAGGGGTTAAAGGGGAAACGGTTTAATAACAGTAGTAAATGCAGGCTATTTTTGACATCTGGGTTAATGTCCAGTCTGTTCCAGATGCTTTCCAAATGTTTGTAGCAAGCACCAGGATACAAAAACAGATACGCAGTCATAAAGGCTGGAGATGCTCTTTTCTAACATGCTACACATTGTAGCCACATACAAGACAAACAGTCGATACAGTAACACGTGAATCTGGGGAGGGAGAAGGAAGTGTTTCATTACTAGAAAAATTAGTAACTCAATCAAATATGGATACTGTAAACCCACCACTAGTGCAATCCTACTAAGGCCATTGCATTTCCTCGCGATAGCATCAAAAGTAATGCTTGTGCATGAGCGCTATTGCAAGGCATCTTGCTCACACTTCCTTCTTACTGAAGCTCCCTGAGCCATCCCAAAAGCCACTGCTGTAGATCAAGGAATCCTCCGCAGCAGCACAGGACATGGGCAATGCAGAGGGAGGGGGGAATAACTCAAAACCACTAGTGAAGGCATCACTGTTAAGACGCATTATCTCAAACTTGTTTTCTGAATTTGCTCTGAGCACTCTTTAATTAAGATGTCATCGTGTGCAAAGTGTAAAATCATTGCATTTTTGCCATACATCTTCCCTGCTAAAAGGAACATGACAACTGCTGATCTGAAGAATTTACAGTCGAACCTACTAATTCTTACCCTTCAATCTTTTCATATTATTAAAGGTAAAGGTTTCCCACGACCGAATGGGCCAGTTGTGACCGACTGTAGGGGGCGGTGCTCATCTCTGTTTCTAAGCCTGTAGAGCCGGTGTTTGTCCCAGGACAAGTTTCCATGGTCATGTGGCTGGCATGACTATACGCCAAGGCGCAAGGAATGCTGTTACCTTCCCACCGAAGTGGTCCCTATTTATCTACTCGCATGTTTACATGCTTTCAAACTGCTAGGTTGGCAGGAGCTGGGACAAGCAACGGGAGCTCCCTCCGTCACATGGTCTCGAACTGCCAACCTTCTGGTCAGCAAGGTCTGCAACAGCGGTTTAACCCACAGTTCCACCCCGTCCCTATTTCAGATTATTAGAGTAGCACTAATACTTAAAAATGATTAACACACTAAACTAAACACACCAGATAGTGTAACTCGAACCATCAAGGGGCGTCTCTCTGTGCAGGCGACTACTCCAGGCGCCGAAGAGGGGGTAGCTTGGGATTCCTCCCTCTCTCCTTCAGTCACACGGTAACCTGAATTCTGTGCTTGGAATCACATGGTGGAGAGTCACAGTTCTGTGAAGGACAGCCTTGGGGCCAAACTACACATGATGTTACACCCATCTTTAAATCACAGACTTAAACAGAAGGGAAATGGGTGGCTCTTTTTTATTTCTTGTCAAAAAGCAGTCACAGGGGAGCAATCTGGATCTGGACTGAGGCCTGTTGTGGCAAATACCTGCTTCTGAGAAGGCTTGGAAGGAAAACACTGCAGGGAGAAAGTGGACCCCCTGTCTATGATTTGTGATTCTAGGATATGAGTTTTGGCCCCACTGGCCCCTCCTTCACCTTCCATTATTACACAAGCCTGCTAACCATTCACCCCATGTCCAGTGTCTGATTTTCCATCATTGCTTTTCTTTTGGTCCTCCTCATCCAGCAGTCTGCTAGGGGTCTCCTGTCACATGCTTCAAAACACAGCTCCATCCACATGCCATTCGCCACCCTCCCACTGTTGTGGGGGATCCCTTAAACATAACCTAACTGTTGAACTTTCTTGCGCCTTCCCTCATAAAGGTCCTCTGCAGTTGCCAAGTGATTTGGAAATGCTTCTGCAAAATAACCAAGTGATTTGAAAACAACCTATTTGTATCTCAGAACTAAACCACACACCTGATTATGGCACACCTGATTCTCACGGGACAACAAATCGCATGTCCCTGTGGACATGACTGAATTCCAAGACTCACCAATTCAGCCAAAACCTTGATCATTACTATGTAATTCCATGGCAGATCCTGTGGGTAAGGCTCAGTCCCCCCAACTCAACTATACTCACCAAAACGATAAACTCCACACATTTGCAACCCAGTTATGAACATAAGATACAACACCACCAGAAGTGTGGTTTTTTTTGGGGGGGGGTTCTTGTTTTGCTCTTGATTAAGAGTGCAATCCTAATCTGGTGTTGGGCCAGCACAGTTAGGCCAGCAAAATTTGGCTGGCACCAGGGCCACCATAAAGTATGTTTGGACCACTCTTGCAGTCAGATTGGCCATCACCCAGACATGCGCCATCCTCCCTGACTCCAAGATTGGTCCAAACATACTTTACTGTGTCGGTTGTGCCTGCAAAACTTTGCTGGCCTAACTGCCATCCTAATTCCAGGTTAGGATTGCACTCTAAATCTGACAGAAAGGTAGATAACTAATTTCCCTAGAGTCAATTAATGATTTAGCATGACTTGCTTTGTGAACACCCCTGCTGCTGGTTTCTGACTGATATTGCAATGTCTTAGAAACCACAAGGTCTGAAAGTGTAAGAATTAGAACCACAAAAACAAATATAAATGTACTTTTTAAAAAATCAAAGGCTTGATTTAATAATCTCAGGTCTCCTCTTCCAGGTATATGTTTAAAATATCAAGCAAACAGACCCATTCATGAATAAGGGTTTTAGAAAAGACACAAAACTTTCATCTAAGCTGAAATGGAAAAACTGAAAATACCAAGATGCCAAAGACACCTAAGACACTTGCTGAGTGAAGTGAAAAGGTAAAATCCAGTTTAAATTTATAGCATTCCTTCAGTGTCCCTCTAGGAGTTTGGCTTCTTGCCAGTGTTCCTTGTTAAAAATTTGTTAAACGTGTTTGGCATTAATGCAAACACAAAGTACTCATTTGTTACAAATTCTAATGGAATGCATTCATTTAAGGCAATGAAGTAGTTACCAGCAGAGAAAAAAAATGTTCATTAAGTACATTTTAAAAATACAATGATGTATGCAGTGCATAACTATGGCGCCCCAGTGGCTATATAAATATCTGACAGAATAACCACAAGTTGTGTTTGGTTTGAAACTGGAATCTTTTAAACATAACCGATAGAACAGAAACTGGTTTTGTTTGTTGTCAAAACTGATGTTAGTCCTTATTGTTTAGAACTATAAAAATAACCAAAGTTTTGGTGTCCTGTTTCTTTACATCTCAAATCAATAAAACACACAGGTTTTAAGTAAAGTTGACGACTGCTCATTGAAACGATAAGCAAAGCACAGCATGCGCTGTCTAGAAAACACTACGTTGCGCAAATTGGATGAGTTTGGGAATTTAGACACCAATCAATTGAAAACAAAACCGAGAGAAACAAACTGGGCTAAACCCTTGTAGATATTTGGGAGTGAACTTGAACGATATTCCCTTATATTCAGAAGAGGCAGTCTGGCAAAATGAGGCGGTGGTAGAGAAGAGAAGCAATCGCTTGACTCTAAATCGTGATGAAAGGATCATTCTATTGAACTAGCTCTCCATGTTCTGAAGGTGGCTTACAGAGAAACCACTTTCCAAAGACTAACTGATAGGGTACAGCAAGTCCTCATGTAGTCATTAAGGGCCAAATCCTACCCAATTTTCCAGTGCTGGTGCAGAGATGCCAAAAGGGCAGGCACTACATCCTGCAGTGGGGGGGACAGTCACGGTGGCTTCATCAACGTAAGGGAACATTTGTTCCCATACCTTGGAACTGCATTGCACCTGGGATGTTGGATAGGATTGGGCCCTTAGTTATAAGTAATTTCATTTTAAAGTCGTTGAGAACAAAATCAATTCCTGGCAGGGGCCACTGTCTGTCTGTCTATCCTCCCCATGTCTGCCTGGGCTCCGTCTGGCCCGGAAAGCTCAAATTTGTTTCAAGGTTCCTTATTAGAAGTGTTTTGGGTCTTCGTTTAGAAGGTTGGTGATGTTTTTCTGACCAGAATATACTGAAGGAATATTGTCACTGTCCTTTACGTATATCCATCAGCCTATGCTAAAATTGGTTTCACCGTAAGTTGTTTCGTGAAAAGTTGCAGTTTTGAAGAACCTATGGACAACTTTAAGCAAGGCTGTAATGTGGAATTAAAAAGTCACCGTTGGCGGAGGAGGTGGGCATGTCAATAAAAGCCCTGCTCCACCGTCTTGGGCTAGTTCATCTTTCTCAGCCTCCTGATAAATAGGAATAGTGGTGAGTTAGCTTGCATGATTGTGGTGAAGACAAACATTTATTCATTTATCATTATAGTTATACAGTGTAAAGATCACAAAGCAGTTTGCACATCCTAATACTACATAACTGAAATAATAGCTCGCAAAGGACCTGTCATAATGACTGGCTGTCTCTTCATGTTCCCATAAATCCTTGTAGCTGACCTCTGATCTTTCTGTCTGCTTCATTTCCTCGATGCCAGGGGCTACGTTGCTGTGATGCCACAGTTGGTCTGGTAGGCGGGATTTGTCCTGGTCCCTCTGGAGGCCACTGAGTGCCAAGAAGGGTTGTGTAGCGTCAGAACAGACCAGCCAATGGCATCATCAGGACCATGAATTGGTCTCCGAATCTGAATTGGCCATCGCTGGCAGTTTTTTTGCCTACGCCAGACTGGGGAGGGAGGGACGGGTGTTCAGTAGATTTCATGATTACCCTTGTGTTTAATAAAGTTAAACACTCAGTCTGGTGTCTTCCTTGGGGTGGTGCGAGGGTAACAGGCTACCTTAAAGTGCCAGGTGCAGGGGAGTGGCAGCGAGATACAGGTATCTAGTTGCCTTGTGTGTTCCCTGGGGCATCTGGTGGCCCACTGTGGGATGCAGGGGGCTGGACTGGATGGGCCCTTGGCTTGATCCAGCAGGGCTTTTCTTATGTTCTTATGAATTCTAAGGTTCACGAAACTTTTGTGGAATTAAATATACAATGTTTTCACATGACACATGAGTATAAACTTATAAAACAGACAGCAGAGAAAACATGGGAAATTCTAAGTAAGCAATTTGAGGATTGTCACCCAGTATTATGGTTGTCCAGAAAATTGTTTAAGATGCCAGATGAAGAGAGAAATGTATGTAGGATACTTAAAGGCAACACACACACACACACACACAGACACAGACACACAGACACACACACACAAGGAAAGTACTTACTTCAAAAAGACAGGCAGGGACTATCCTTGAAAAGACAATATGGACATGCTCTATCACATTCTGTTATTTTTCTCTTAAATACACTTTAAAATAAGGTTCATCTGCAGCTCTGCTCAAATGTTCTAAAGCTGAGTTTGCAGCTGGTGTCTGAATTACTGTGAGGATCTGATGAATTTCCCAGGTAGCCAAAAAGGGCTAGGACCGCTAATCTGAGTCAGGAGTAACAGCAGATGCCTCTGGGGTCCATAAAATAAAACGGATGGGGGGGGGGTTAAGGAGTGTCCTTGAAAGCTACCCTGCAAAAGCTGTGACAGAGCTAGATAAAAACGCTAGACCTTGACTCCCCAGACAGGATGCTTTCCCCACTGGGAAGGGCTGCAAATCAAATTTGCAAAATGGGCATGGCTTGATAATTTTTCTCCCCCTGCCCATAGAGCCACATTGACTCTGTCTCTCGTATTTATATATGTGTATGTGTATTGAGAACTCCCCCTTTCATGGATCACTGCCTTGTCGTGGCGAAGGGGCTTGAGTAGCTCAATGAAGCTGTGAGCTATGCCATGTAGGGCTACCCAAGATGGACAGGTCACAGCAGAGAGTTCTGACTAAACGTGGTCCGCTGGAGAAGGAAGTGGCAACCCACTCCAGTACTCTTGCCAAGAAAACCCCATGGATTACAGAACAAAAAGGCTAAACGATATGACACTGGAAGATGAGACCCTCAGGTCGGAAGGTGTCCATTATGCTACTGGGGAAGAGCAGAACACGAGTACTAGTAGCTCCAGAAAGAGTGAAGTAGCTGGGCCAAAACTGAAAGGAAGCTCAGCTGTGGATGTGTCTGGAAGTGAAAGGAAAGTGCGATGCTGCAAAGAACAATACTACATAGGAACCTGGAACGTCAGATCTAAGCAATGAATATGAAATTGGGCGAACTCCGGAAGCTAGTGGAGGACAGGGAGGCCTGGCGTGCTGTGGTCCATGGGGTCGCGAAGAGTCGGACACGACTTAGCGACTGAACAACAACAACAAATTGAGAACTCCAAACACAGGTCACGGAAACGCACGCCGGCTCGATGCACATTTTTCACGATGTCATTTCCACCCTGCGTTAAAAGCAGCAGCCGGCGTTCCAGAATTAATCTATTGCCCTGAAGGGGCTACTTGAGCCAAGCCCTACGGATGTCACTGCCTTGCCCTTCATTGCTCCTGCTTGCTGGGCTTTGGATCCGGCTCAGAGAAGGGAGCGATGAGCAAACTGTGCAAACCGGCCATTTACACAGCTCCGTTTGGCGATGTGGCTGCTGATCAAGGCATCCGAGTTTCCCCGGAGGAGACGGAGCGCGCGGCTCCTGGAACACGTTCCTCAAGTTTAAAATGCCAAAAACACAGAGGAGAGTGTTGGGCTGACGAGGCTCAAATAACAAAGCGGTCCCTGCTAGAGACTGTCAATATTGCCAATCGCTTCATGCAATCTGAAGGGGGCTCGCTCTTTCCCTCCTTGCTGATGTGGAATGCCATCGCTTCTCCTGCTAGGGACTAATTACGGGGCCTTTTTTTTTTTGAAGATCAAGGTTTTGCGATCTCTGCTGCTTAATAACATGGTTCGCCTGTCTGCCACCTGGGACAAGGCACGGCGCTCTCTTTCACTCCTAAACAGCAGGCACCGCCTTAGGCCAGTGCAAGTGCAGGCAGGAAACCAAGCCTGCATGTTCAAGGCAGTTAACCGCTTCCGTGCTGGCCTTCTCCGACCAGAATCAAGGAGGTGAACAGGCAAGAGCAGCAAGTGGAGACCAACCACTGGACTCCAAGGAGCAGAGCGGGGGAAAGAACCAGGCAGGTTTTTTATGACAGCCATAGTGAAGGGGGTGCCAAGTAAAGGCTCGAAAGGCAAATGCCGCTCTGTTTGGGTTCCGTTTCAGCCCACGGCTTGAGGAGCGAAGTGGTTAAATGAGAGCCGCGCGGAGCCCCCAATCTGGTAAGTCATCTGATTAGGAAGTTGTGATGCCCTGTTTGCCCGAGCCTGTGGCTTGTCTGCTCCGCTGAAAGACTTCCTGCTGGGACCTTTGTGGCGTCACAGGAGGCAGGGAAGTCTGCTGCAGTATATGAGCCTTGGGTCGGAGCAGCCAGAACAGCAGGAGAACTAAGCTGCGAAGAATTAGACATGTAGCAACGAGAGTGTGTGTGTGTGTGTGTGGGAGGGGGCGGGGGAGAAGCACAGGCAGCGATTGAGGTTGGCCCTTTTGCTGTTGTCACATTCTGGCCCCTGGAGGTTGTGGTCGGTAAGCCCATTAGCGTTGCAGTGTGGCAACTGCGTGCTGAGCAAGCTCAATGTGTTTCTGTTTAATTTCTCCACCGTGGGCAAGAGCCGAATGAAACACGGCTGCAGAAATCGATCATAAACACAGTCGTGATTGTCGGGGAGGCAGAGTTCATTTTCAAATGCCTTTTGGCAGATGGGGGGGGCAATCAATATGTATTTTTTTTGTTGCAATGTTTTGTTCAATGAGATGCACGGTGTCTAATAATAATAAAAAGAAAAAGAAAAAGAAAAGGGAAAAACAGCTGCCCAGGGGTAGGATTTCCTTTTTTTTTTGACAGAAAAAGCATTCAAGCTCAAGTGATAGTTGAGTTTGAGAAAAACAAACCCAGAAGGCAGGCAGCCTCGACATGCGCATTCAGGATCTGGCCCACTCGTCATTGGTATGTGCCCTCATAAAACGCCCAACAAACGGCGATTTCAGGAGTGGATCTGAAAAATGCACCTCCTTCTGACAGAAAGAGCAGAAGGGGTGACAGGAGCAGCTGGAGGATAAAAGGTCACAAGAGGAGATAATCTCATCAATCCCGGCAGCTACAGAGCCAGTTCTCCTTTCCCAAGGAAACAGCAGGTCGCTGAAGGCAGACCCAGTGGGCTTCCTGGCAAAGGCTCGTTTCCAGCCTCTGCGGAACCTGGGGTGGAGGGAGGCTTCCCTGACCTGGCAATTAACGTAGCCACCAGCTCCAAAAGACAGGGAGGATTCTGGGTATTTAAAATCCTGCACCCTGGCGAGCAGGTGGGCAGGCCTCCCAATCTGAGTGAGCCAGTCACAAGCTGCCACCCTGCACTCCAAACCCACCTCAAGAGCACCTGTCCAGGAGGTCAGCAGCTCACCTGCCCCTCTCGTCGCCTTTCACTGCTCTTGAACTTTTGGGGCTTTCTGTTTGGTTTCCCAATTCCAAACTTTGGGCTTCAAAAACAACTCACCCAATCACCGCCATCTCGATCAGGGGTGGCCAACCTTTCAACTTCAGAGCTCCTAGACCTTTAATAATTGTGCAGAGGAGAGAATTTCACCAGGTGCAGCCCATCATCTGGGAGATTACAGCACCTGCTGAAATTCTGTCCTCTGCCGTTGTAAAAAGTTCAGGAGCCCTAAATGTGAAAGGTTGGCCATACCTGATCTAGGTGATTGACTAGCCACATTGGCACAGTGGCACAAACCCACAGTGTCTTTGTACTTAGGCTGAGCCCTAGCGAAGGACAAATTGCTTATGGCCCAATCCGGAGCTGCCCAGCTCCCAAAGGAGCAGAAGTACCTACCGCTGCATCCCTGCGGGAGCTGTAGGAGTCTCCTCAGGGGAAGGGCAGGGGAAGGGGAAATCCCTGGCCTCCACAATGGGACTACTAAAGTCTCCACTGAATATTTTGCCAGGGGAGATTAGAGCAGCTCTGTGTCGGGCCTCAAAGCTCAAACGGATATTTGGGATGCGGCAGCCAGGGCAGCCATCATTCCCACCCCCTCCTGGGGTTGCTCCTCCCCTCCCCCACCCAGTTCCACCCTCCGCCTGACTCTCCCCAGTCGGCCCATGATCCTCCCCCAAACTGCTCCTAGTGCCAAACTACTGGTGACATTGCAGGACGGAGAAGGTTCAGTATGTTGCTGTCACCCGTGCACAGTCTCTGACCATTTGCCCTGGCAGCTGTGGCCTACCAAATGGCAGAAAGGCTTTCCTGCCATGGGTCTAGGACATATGCTGATGGATAGGGAGATAGGATTAGGCTGTAAAAGATGCTCTCATTGCCCATCCACTGAGATTGGTTCAGGGAGCCCATTTGCATTCAGAGGTACAGCTGATGGAGTGAAAAAGCCTTCTCTCGTGGTATCCAGAATGTGGAATGCCCTGACTCAAGAGATCTGTTTATCCTGCACTTCACTGTGTGTGCGTGCGTGTGTGTGTGTGTGTGTGTGTGTGTGTGTGTGTGTGTGTTTCCTATGAATTACAGATCTGTATTTTGTTTTGTTTTACAGCTTTTTGGTTATTAGCTACCTGGATGCTATTTACTGGCTTTTCTACTGCATTTCTGCTACTTTTTATTCCAGTTGGTTTAAATTGTTATTTCTTTTTGGCTGCCATCCTATGCGCACTTTCCTGGGAGCAAGCCCCAGTGAACTTAGTGGGCCTCTCCTCAGAGTAGGCATGTGACAGATTGCACCGCTATTGTAATTTTGCCACGTAAACTGCTTTGAAGTCTGGATAAAAATGCTGTCAGTAAAGAAATAACCAATGTAACCAAACCTGCGTCATCACGAAGCCTTAGCCTTTTCACTCCTTTCCTGCCCGTATTGGTCTTTGCTCATACAAACAGGACGCCACTGGCTCTCCAGCAGTTGTTATCATTGCAAATCATTGCTGAGCGGTTTGCTCACGCCGACGCTTCTGCCGGACGAGGACCACTGGGCCAGAATATCAACGCCGTTAAAAGGGCTGTCAAGAGCCGCTGGTGGTTTTGCGCCAATCGCATTTGCGGACACAACATGGCTATCAGCCTGGGATTCAGTACATCCGCGAAAAGCCACATTCCTTCTGCGTCTAATTCCATCCCGCTATGAGCACTTCCTTCTGCCTCAACTGCACGTCTGCTTTGCTACATTATCAATGGACTTCCTTGGTGCTCCAGCTGTTAGATAAACCCGCAAGGATATTTTTGTGACAGGTACAAACCTTGACAGGAAACCTTCGGACAAAATCCCAAATTAATTATATGTCAACATCCAAGCCACAAGAAGGAGCAATTGCCATAAATTTTTGAAGCTTAGAATCCAATTTTGGTTGTCGTGGTGCTTTGCCTTTTTTTTTTTTTTTAAGTCTAGTGACTCACTTGCAAGCCAGTGCCAAAATAATGGTATACTTTACATTCTTGAACAGCTTGTTTTGGCTAAACACAGAATAAAGATGTTATGATTTCATTTTTTTCAGAAAAATGAATCATATAGAATGACTTGAAGGAACATAGAGTAGTGCAGAATTTACAAGGTAGGATTTCAGTGGGATTTGCGCCAGGGTGAGGGCTTCGAGGACTGAGCTGCAAAATGCGACGCTCTCTAATGGCATCTATTTTCATTCAAACCGGCATATGAAGCGCTTGAAATATGCTCTTCACTATGACCCCGTGGAGAGAAATTGAGATGAAAGGAAAGCCAGATGGAGCAAGCAGGAACAGCCACCTCACTCCCCTGCTGAACTTCTCATGTCTGCACCCCCGAGAGAAGCCTTTTCGCAGGCTCTGCTCTTTGCCACTTGTAATGCAATCATCTGAAGTGTAGGCCAACAGAGCCTCTCTGCTAAGCCTCATGACAGTGGCTCTCAATGTGTGAGGCAGGTGTTCCTCAAGCTGCACAGGCCTGTGCTATGGGAAGTGTGGATTTCCTACTGAGAGTGCAATCTAGGTTAGGATTATCGAATCCTATCTAGTGTTGTTGTTGTTCAGTTGCTATGTTGTGCCTGACTCTTTGCGACCCCAGGCCTCCCTGTCCTCCACTAGTTTCCTGAGTTCGCCCAAATTCACGCTCATTGCTTCGGTGACACTATCTAACCATCTCATCCTCTGCCGCCCCCTTTTCCTTTTGCCTTCAATCTTTCCCAGCATGAGGGTCTTTTCTAAAGAGTCCTCTCTTCTCATGAGGCGGCCAAAGTATTTGAGTTTCAGCTTCAGGATTTGTCCTTCCAGGTTGCAATCAGGCTTGCCTTCCTATAGGATTGCCCAATTGGATCTCCTTGCAGTCCAGGGGACTCTCAAGAGTCTTCTCCATCACCATAATTCAAAAGCATCTATTCTTCGGCGCTCTGCCTTCCTTATGGTCCAGCTCTCACAGCCATACATAGCTACTTGGAAAACCATTGCTTTGACTATGTGAACCTTTGTTGACAGGGTGATGTCTCGTCTAGTGTTAGGCTGGCAGTTAGGCCAGCAACGTTTGCCGGCACAAGGGCCACTGTAAAGTGCATTTGGACTACTCTCGGATGGCGCACGTCTGTGTGCTAGCCTCTCTTACTCCGAGAATGATCCAAACATACTTTACAGTGTGTCCCTTGTGCCGGCCAAACTTTGCTGGCCTAACTGTGCCGCCCTAACTCCAGGTTAAGATTGCGCCCTTAATGCTTCACAATTTTATGGCTCTTTCTGTGTCTACAAAGCATATCATGTATATTTATTTGATTTTCTCTGTAAACTGCTTTGTGAACATTGTTGAAAAGAGGTACAGTGACCCCTCAACATCGATGGGTTTGACCAACCGTGGCTCTGCAGATGGCAGGGGACGCCAGACTGAAAGCCACTTTCAGTTGTGCCAGATGTTGTTTTTTTAAAGAGTGTTTCGTTTTAAAGCAGGTTAAAAAATTTAAAAAAAGACGTCCCTTATTTCAGTGCTGCTTCCCTCACCAGCTGCAGGGCTGGAGAACAGTCTCTGGTCCACCCTTGAAGCAACTTCCGTCAAGCTCTCGGTGCCCTATGAGACACTGGCCCTCCGGACCTTGCTGGCATGGGCTACACCCTCCAAGTTGTGCTCTGGTTTGTGTGGAGCCTATTCTGATGGCCAGGGAGACTCCCAGAATGCCTCCGGAAAGCTGAAAACAGTCACTTCCTGGTTTTTCCAAAGACCTGGAAGTGATGTTTTTAGGCCCTCTGAAGGCCTTAGATGGCTTTCTGAGGGTCTGAGATATTTAGTCCAGCACATTTAAGTCAGCTGCTTGCAGGCTGGGGGAATGGGAGTCCATTAAAGTATATGCTATATTTCCGTGGTATATGTTGGTACTTGGAGGAATCCAGGAATTGTGAGCCCATTTATTTATCAAAGTTCCATCTCTAATGTATTTGTTTAAATTTTATATTTAACTTTATTTATTTATTTATTTATTTATTTATTTATTTTTCCAGCCATTGACTCTGTGCCAGGTATTTGATGTGGCCCTCCAGCTAAAACGTTTGGAGACCCCTGCTGCATAGTAACTGCAAGGCACTTGCTTGTTACTATATAAGGAGCTGTGGCAACAAAAGTTCAGTCTCCCCAGTGATTGAGCAGGTGCTGCCACTCCTCTGGTAATCAGTTTGTCCCAGCAGCACTTCGTATTTTTCAAGTCAAAATTTTATCCCATCTACTCTACGGAGTGCCCATTTGGATAATGGCAGCCAATTGTGATCTCGATCTTCTTGCAGCGTCCTTTTTAAGAAGAATTTTGGGCTTGCCAAATTCTATTCGCCTTTCCACCACGCTACTGGAACTGGGGTTTCATCTCCCCTCTACTCTAGCTTGGTCTCTAACATTTAAATATTGGCTTTGACTGTTTCTTACTAGCCGCCCTGATTCCTTGCTGTATGATCTTCTCAAAGATCCTTACCACTCTAAATGGTTAAAATGGCTTGATGATAAATTATCATCTCTTGATCTGTCCCTGGAATCGCTGTCAGACACTGAACTTTCCAGAGCTCACACTTTAATTAAAACCAAACTTTTTCAATTAGAATTTGACCAACTTAGCTCCTCTCTTAATATAATCCCACTTGCTCCCCAAAATCTTTTGGTCTGTCTCCCTCCTTGGGACGGCCTGCCAACTATTTCAACTCTTTAATTAACCCTTGTATGAGAAGGGCATTTATGTTGGCTTGTTTTAATATTTTTTCCGTCGGCTATGCATTTTGGTCGCTTTTCCAAAACTCCATCTGACAAAAGACTATGTCTTTTTTGCCACCTCTCCCCGGATTCATTGGAACATATAATTCTCAGATGTCCAGTCCACCACCATCTTCGTCGGATGTATCTAGAACCTTGGTTATCTTCCTTCTCTAGTTCTTTCCCTGATCCCCTTCCTATCCTTCTTAGTGATTGTTGTCCCTTGATCACTAATTCTGTTGCTAGTTTTTTAGCTATGATTATGAAATTAACCCTTTCCCTATGACCCTTTAGAACTTTACTTACCCTGTGTTATTAATTTGCTTTGCTATTTATTGTATATGCCAATAAAGGTTATGGGAAATAAAAAATGAGCAGGTGCTGCTTTGCAGGGTCACAGCAAGTCCTTTCCTGCCATCCACTTTACCACACATACACTTTACCTTGACATGCCAGGCATTGAACTCAGGATCTTCTGTGTGCAAGGCAGGTGCTCTGTCTCTGAACTACATCCTCTCCCCAAAATGCAACTGCAATGAATGCACGTGCATGAAATAAACATCTAAAATAAAATGCGAGTTGGGCTACAAAGCTAAACAGGACAGCTCTCTAGAGGCAGAGATGGACAGGATTCCAATGGAGCAAAATGGAAGTATTTAGATTGTGAGGTTGTGTATCAGAGGCTACAGTCTTCAAATTATTGTTTGCAGGGAATCTAGTGAGCCCCCCGCCCCTTATATCAAATGTCTCAAACCAATATATTCAGCTGGTTTGTCAAGGTTCTTGGTCTCCACAGGCTTCTGAAGGCAGAATTTCTACCTTTGCAGGAGATGAAGAGTGACAGGGAAAAGGGGAGGAGGGGAGGCCGCGGAGACTCGGAGAGGATTACATTTAATGCTGGTTAAGTGAATAACGGTAACCTGTTCACTGAAATGGATTCACTTACAGACATGTGCCTCTCCTCGTTACGTGCGTTGCTGGGCTGAAAAGCCTTTAAGGCAAGGTAATTTTCGACAATTCAGAACTGCTATTGATCACTAAGGGCTCTTTGAAGGAGCATATGCCTCACTCTGGTCGTGAACAGAAACTGCTGTGAAAGCAAGTCGAATATTCCATACAGCTGATAAAATAATAGCTGGGAGGTAGTGCCAAGGAACGAGAGGATTATTCCCCTCCCAAGAATTGTCCTGCTACCCAATGATCACTGCATTTACCTACTTTCTTTTATGATACGTCCCTGGTGTTAGTTGATACGCAGACATTTAAAACCTCCCATTTTGAATGAATGGAACGAAGGCTTTGCCTGCACGAGTAGTTTACAGTGGTGGGTCAGTGCCAAGCTTAAGTAAATGCACTGCAGCAAAAACATCTGGAACCAGTATGCACACTTTACTGGGTGAATTGTGCAAAAGGTGGACTGTGTGCATTGGGGGGGCACCTTGTGCAGAATCATGTGAATACACTTGATAATATCATTTAGAATGATGTTTCACATAGGGTTTTTTTTTTCCAAATTATTTGCTTTTTTCAGAGCATGATGTCCATATTTTAGAACTGCCGAAGAGAACTACTTGCTACTTCTCACTGATTTTTGTGGGGAAAGAGCTAAGCATAGAGGGTTGCCACCTTTTCGACTGGCCTCTGCAACTGTGCCTTTAAGAACAGCTTCAATCATAGGCAACAATTACCAGATGATAGGCCATGGAAAGCTGCACCTGCTAATTGCTACTGAAGAAGCTGTTCTTAAAGGCAAAATTACAAAGATGGGTTGAAAAGTTGGCAACCCTTGAAGCCTATACTTAGCTCTCCCATTGAAATCATGGGCTTAATTTGGCTGGATTATGCCCTTGATCTGAAAAGTCCAGGCAGTGAGCTAGAAGGAACAGGGCTCTGATGGAAACAATCTCTAAGAATCCAATGCTGAGAATTCCAGCAGTTACTGGTGGACCACAAGAATAGTGAAGATTCCTGCTATAAAAGTTATAGCTTTTAACTTTAATTTTGTATCCTCTCAAAAAACTTCAAAAATTATCAAGGCACTTGAGTTATGATAGCTGGTCCCTTTCTTTGCTTGTCACAACATTTGCAGACAAATGTCCTTTTTCTTTGCATTGTCCTGCAAACTGATGTTCCTTCTTCACCTTATGGGGCAATGTTGATGGACTGTTCAAGTACTTGCTTTTGATCTCTGATCAAAATTTTTATTTTTGAGTAGAGAAACAATGAAAGTGAGCCACCCCTTTAAAAAAAAATATGGTCGACATTTCACCATCATTAATCCCATATGTAATACGGTTGAATGAACAGATTAGGAAACAATGAGAAGTGACTTGAATCTCTCTCTCTCTCTCTCTCTCTCTCTCTCTCTCTCTCTCTCTCTCT
>JAJKFI010000004.1:29128458-29146633 GCA_029204185.1 Lerista edwardsae | reverse complement strand
TTATTATTATTATTATTATTATTATTATTATTATTATTATTATTATTATTATTAGATTTATATCCCGCCTTTTTGCCCGAAAGCACCCAAGGCACCATTACAACATAAAATATAGAAATTTAACATTAAAAAACCATTTAAAAAACAATATTAAAACAATACAACAAAACAAAATAAAAACAAAGCAATAAAATTTAAAAACAAGAAGCCCTGTGGATCATACGGTGTAAAATATAACAAACCAGCCAGCCAGCCTGTCAACAATTAAAAGCTTTTTGAAATAAAAAGGTCTTCAGCCCCCGCCGAAATGTTAACAACAAAGGAGCAGTTCTCAATTCTAAGGGGAGGGTATTCCAAAGTTGGGGGGCCACCACCGAGAAGGCCCTCTTCCTGGCCGCCGCCCCTCTCACTTCTCCTGGTGGCGACATAGTCAAAAGGGCCCCTCCAGATGATCCAGATGATGCTAGGTAACTAGCAGCAATGTTACCTTGCATCTCATTGCATCACAACACTCTTGCCCAGTACCTTTATTGAGAAAGCTGAGTGGTGACATTATACAGAGTTCTTAGTTCAGTTGAAGGGTGTGATGTGTAAAATATGCATCTCTTTCTACAGGAGCTAATAATGTTATAATGTTAAATGCCATCATCACTGGCCTCCTATTCCTTCACATATCTACATGTAGTTATGTTCAACGGATAGAGGCCTCAGTCTAAGAAGAGCTTTGCTGGATTGGGTTTAAAGCAAGGTAATCCAAAATCCTGTTTCTGATTCACTAAAATAATATATGGAACTAGCAAAAGAAAACTGGATATATCAGAACTGGGCAAATGCACATATGTTCAGAAACAAAAATTCATACAGAAAGCAACAGGAACTCTGAGGTAGATGCCTCCTACTGCTTTTCTTTTGCTAAAGAAACAGGAAGCAGTCAGCAGCAAGATGATTTGTTTGCCAGTTTTGTTCCAATTGTTCCATACAATGATTGCAACCAAGAGCACATCTTCCAGTCTTAAGGTTAATTCTGCCAAACCTGTCATGCTGTAAATTACCTTCTGCTAGAATTCTGTTTGCTTTCTGTGCCAATGAATACTGACATCTACTGGTATCATTATGTTTTTTCTGTTCATCTTT
This sequence comes from Lerista edwardsae, assembly GCA_029204185.1. Taxonomy (NCBI): domain Eukaryota; kingdom Metazoa; phylum Chordata; class Lepidosauria; order Squamata; family Scincidae; genus Lerista; species Lerista edwardsae. Next base: position 29,145,499 of record JAJKFI010000004.1, on the reverse strand, counting down.
CTATAATCTGATATCAGAAAATTCTTCACAAAGATCACGTAGCAGTTTTTCAAACTTGTAGATTTTTCCTAAGAAATTATATTGATTTTTTTTGCCTATTTCTTGAGATTGGAAAATTAGAAATTCCAATTAGAAATATTTTTTGGCACATTATAGCCCTGGCTAGAGGAAGAGACAAGCAGGGTGGCAACATGAAGAAAACATAAAAACAAGTTACACTTTCTAGACATCGGAGATTAATTCATACTCTGGGAGAAATTAATATACAAGAAAAAAATTTTTTGCTATTGAATATCTCTGAGCTATTCGATCATTTTAGTTGGAATCAAAACATTCCGTCTCACCATCTGTTACATAGTCTCATTCTCAATGCATTGAAAAATGTTTTTGGCTAGAAATTTGAATTCCATCATCTTTAAAAAACAAGAACAAAAATACCTAAGAGGACAAACAGACTACTATAAAGTAGATATTCAGCCAAGCAAGAGTCATTATGACACTTCCAGGAATTAAGATCCCTTGTTACTGTTAATAATGACAGCAGACAAAAAATACCACAGTACTTTTCTGCAGAAAGTACTGTGCAGAAATAATAGCACAGATAGCAGAAAAACCTATAATAAAGAGGATGATACTCTCCAGATTATTAACAATCTATATCCCTGTATGTTATCTGCAAATTTACTGTAAATATCAGCAGTAGCTAAACTACTATGATGGCACAGAATGTTATCAAACATCTTTCTGCTAGGGAGAAAGGTGTAAACAAGAGAAGACTGACAAGCAGGGCAGTTTCTCTGAAATAGGTGAAGGGTTAGTTTGAAAGGGGAAAACATCTTACACAATGCCTAATGAAAACAAGAACAGTGTGCAGTTGAGAAAGGAGTGGTGAAAAAGACATGAATTCTGGGCAGACAAGGAACACAGAAGCCAAGCAGGAAGAGGCTCTGGAGATTAGAGATAGCCTATACCAGTGGTTCCCAAATTGGTGGGTCACGACCTACCAGGGAGACCAGAAAAGAGCCATTCCACTTGGAATTGGCAGCAGCACAAGCTCCACAGTAAAAACCCACTTTCAGTTTTCGGCCCAAAACCAGAAGTGGGTTTTTAAAAAAAATTATACGATTTCCCAGCCTCTGGGAGGGCTGTAGAGAGGGTCGCAGGCTCTCCAAACCCTCCAAGGACCCTTAGTGACACCCAGGTAAGTTTTAAAAAGCCCTGCCTGCTTGGCAGCAGCACCCCTCCGCACCCACACAAAGACTGAGGGCGCAATCCTAAACAGTGCTGGACTGCTGAGGCCGACGGGCCAGCGCCATATCTGACGCTGTTTAGGAGAGGCTGGAGCCTTCCTGTGGCAAGGGAGCTTGCATTCCCTTACTGTAGGGGAGGCTCCAGCCTCCCCTATGAGCTCCTCGGATCTGCGCCCGAGACCATGCAGCCCGAATTGGGGCTGCGTGGCCTCGCTGATGGGCTTAGGATGTGGCCGTACAGCCACCTCCCAAGCCTACAGCCTCTCAAGCGTACAGCCTCCCAAGCCTACCCAGATCCCGCCCAAGTCCCGCCTCCCCCCACCAATCCCCGTCCTGATACAGGACAGAGAATCCCTCGCGCCAGCTGGCTTCGGCCAACGTGAGGGAAGCACTGCGCAGGCGCAACAGGACTGGCGCTGCCAGCAGTGCTGGTCCTGTTGCTTTAGCGCCGACGCTTGGGTACTGCTAGGTGCTCCCACATCGGCGCTAATGGTGGAGCGCCGACGGAACGAAGTTGCGTCAGAGCTCCGCCCCCTCTAGGATTGCACTGCCCTAGTGCTCCCAACTCCTTTGTATGTGTTTGGGGAGCACTGGCCTCCACAAAGGCTGGGACACATGTCAAATCAAGAAGAGACCTGAGAAAAGAATGTGTGGCAGAAGCTTAAACGAAAAAGGAGTGAGGCAGAAAGCCAAGTTGAAAAGGGGCTGGGGAGGCCAAGATGGTACTGGGTGCATGAAGGGCTGAATATCACATGTCGATTTATAATAACCAGTTATTAGCACATCTTTAATAGATTCTATTAATCACCTATACACTTACTTGAAATCCTTAAAATGATATTTAACCTAGGATAGTCAACCCGGTAAGTTAAGTCCCTGTAAATATACATACATGGTATCCATGGGGAATAGGTTCCCTCCCCTGCATGGATATCTGAAACCATGAATACAAGGGTACCCTGTGTTCAGTGTAGGGTTCTCCCCTACTCCCCCAAAGCAAGAAGGGTTTTTTAAGCAACCCAAAGTTGCTAAAGGAAGGAAGGTAAGGGCCCCCCAATCAAGGGATAATTGAAACCACAGATAGGGATCTGGGGATATGGGGGTCCACCTTTATAGGCCAGGATTAAAAAAAAAACAAGCCCACCCCATCCCACCCCTTGCAAAGGCAGAAACTGCTTTCCATTCCAGTTGGTCATCCTTGCACTATTTCAAGTCCAGCTATGGAGCCTCCTCCTACACTCGGTGAGGCTGGGTGTGTGCTTGGGGGGAGGGGCCGAAGTGTGCAAAGTGCTCCCTTGGATCATTGCCATGACTTGAATGACAATAAGGGCAGTTTGACATTGGAACAGATTGCAGAGGGAGGGGGTAGATTCTCCCTCACGACAGAGGCAGAGGCTTGACAGGCACCTGCTGGAGCTCCTCTAGGAGGATTTCCTGCTACAGGCAGGGGGCTGGACTACATGACCTGGTAGGTCCCTTCCAATGCTGTGATTCTATGAGTTGAAATAAATAAATAAATAAATAAATAAATAAATAAATAAATAGTAAAGGCCCAACAAATAATGAGACTGAGAAATTATTCTATTCTTAAATGCACTGAGAAGAATCTGGGCTCATGATTCTGGAGTAGATATTCAACTGGAGGTTACTCTAAAATTATTCAGTTGTAATCATTAAAAATTGGACAGATTAACAAAAATACTGCACTGGATGTCATCACAATTAAAATGTCAAAATTTGGCTGACTCCAGTGCATGCTGGCAGTCCAAGAAGGAAAAGGCTGGACTGAGATGCATGCCTTGGGCGGCCAGATTCTTACGGCTTTTTGGCAAGCAAACGTTTGACATTGTAATGTGGCGTTGGGGACCACCTGCTCCTTTGCAAAGCGATTCTAGGCAGTTTTCCTAGAATCTGGACTTTGCTTTCAGAGCAACAACTTTGGCTTCACTGAGGTTCCTTACTGCAAAGAAAAGAAAAGAAATATAAACACTTTGGAAATCAAAATACCCTTCTCAAACACGACAGGTTGTTCACAGTGATTGCCATGCAGCAGCTGCCAATGAGTTCACTGCCACAGGGATTCTTACTGGCAGTGGCGTAGCTAGGCCATTTTGCACCCGGGGCTACTTAATTTTTTTACACACACCCTGGCAAAATTATTTATTCATTCATTCATTCACATTTTATACCTCCAAGAAGCTTCCTCCAAGGAGCTAATGGCGGTGTGCACTTCTTCGGTCATCACAACAACCCTGCACAGGAGGTAAGCCTGAGATAGTAATAGTCATGACAGGAAATGAATAATAATAATGGCCAGAAAATAAAATGCAGTGAATATTTCTCCACAAGCAATGGATGAGCGTCAGTGTCCTCCCCTGCTATTGTTCTCCTGCACACAGTACTGAGTGACATACGGCCCCTGCATCTGGAGGTTCAACGTAGTCAGCATGGTTAATAACCACTGATAGACTATAGTCCACCATATTCAGAATCCACCTTAAACATAATCTAAGCCAGTGACCAACACCACCCAAACTTCCCACCAGTGACATCAACTAGGGTTGATAGGGTTGATAAGACCCTGCTGGATCAGGCCAAAGGCCCATCTAGTCCAGCTTCCTGTATCTCACAGCAACCCACCAGGTGCCCCAGGGAGGCACGAGACAACACGATGCTTGGATCCTGTTGCCACTCCCTTGCACCCAGTACTCTGAAGTAGCCTACTACTAATGTAAGGAGGTTACAACCCATTATTGCCTATAGCCTACGATGGACTTTTCTTCCAGAAATCTGTCCAATCCCCCTCTTAAAGGCATCTAAGCCAGATGCCATCACCACCTCCTGTGGCAAAGAGTTCCACAGATTAACTACCCGCTGGGTAAAAAAGTACTTCCTTTTATCTGTTTTAACTCTCCCAACCCTCAGTTTTAGCGGATGCCCCCTGGTTCTGGTGTTTTGAGAGAGGGAAAAGAACATCACTCTATTGACTCTATCCCTTCTGTCCACATCTAAACGGTACACAGCATGACCATATTATTCCATTCCATTCCGAAACGATTTTCAGAATTTGGGGTTCAGGTGTGACACCCCCCCTGAAGATGGCACCTGGGGCGCTGTGCCCCCTGCCCCATAGGTAGCTACGCCACTGCTTACTGGCATGTCTGAGATGGAGTAGGTGCCATCACCCTTGGGAGATCAAAATCAGTCTCTGGATAGACTGTGTGACAACTTGCTTTTGGAGTCTTTGGTAATACTTGCTCTATTTACAAATACACAAGTTGAGTATAGGATGGAGGAAGAGAAGTAGAGCCGTCCTTAGAAGCAAGAACCGGCTAGACATGGTGCCCAGCCATTTCTGCCCTGAAAAGATGCCTTGACCCTTGGGTTGCTCTCTCCTTTACCTGCCACATCATCCTCTGACTCTGACCAAAACAAGCCTCTCATGCAGAACAAACCTTGCCTGCCACTTGCTTTGTTCTCTGACTGACCACCAAGAAAGGGGGGAGGAGTCACCTTATACCTCTTCTCTGAGCAATGCACCCACTTTCCAATGAAGAGACACATCCTTGTGCTTCTTAGATAATCAGGGCCAGCCTTAAGCCAATGTGACCAATGTTCCCACACTGCCCTCCCCCTGTGCTTTGGGGGGCCCTGCATTGCCGTTGTGGCCAGGATCTCTGTGGGCTGTAAGTCAGTGGGGTGAGCAGAGGGGCTTTACATTGGATCCACTTGCATGCTCCAAACAGCCTGAAATGGGCGTCCTGGAAGCAGTTGGTGGGAACGTAATTATGTCTCCGCCAACTATTTTCAGGTGCCACCACAAGTGTTCTTCTATTCACCACAGCTGTAACTGTGGCCTAACTGTGCCAGTCTAACTCCAGGTTAGGATTGTGCCCTGAATGTGTGAAGCCTCTGTGAGGCAGGTGCTTCGCAAGTACAAAGCCTGCAGATGTGGGGAGCCAGCGGTGTCATCCGGCAATGAGCTGCTGGAACGCTAGGCAGGACTTACCGCCTGATTGGCTGCCCATCCGTGACGTGTCGCTGCCTGCCCACCCCTGGCTTCGGAGGGGGTGCCTGATTGCCTGGGGGCACGCCGGGTGCCTGGGCAAGCAGCGGAGGGGCACACCAACCGGAGGGAGCCCGCACGGCGGGCGGGCGGGCAGGCAGGCGGTAACATGTCACGGACAGCCTGTCAATCAAGCGGTAAGTCCCGCCTAGTGTTCCGGCAGCTCGTTGCCATATGACATTACTGTGGGGAGCCCCCACAGGGTCTGGCCCTTCTGGGTCTGGCCCTGTAAATAACCAACCAGTTATGTTTTTGATGAGTGCCCTGGCATCTGGTGGCCGTTAGGGATAGGTAAGGCTCATTAACTGGATTATTTATTCAATACAGCAGTGGCTGGCCAGAATTTGCATTCATGACTGCTAATCTCTCAAAATGTTTTTAAAAGATGAGGTGTGTTCACTTTTGCTTGCTGCCTTTCTGCACAGTAGTACTGACATAAGAAATAAAACCCAAGAGTGAAAGCGCAATTCTAACCTGGAGTTAGGCCGGCACAGTTAGGCCAGTGAAGTTTGGAGGGCACAAAGGACACCGTAAAGTATGTTTGGACCACTCTCAGAGAGGCCAGCGCACAGACACGTGCCCTCTTCCCTGACTCTGAGAGTGGTCCAAACGCACTTTATGGTGGCCCTTGGCGCTGGCCAAACGTTGCTGGCCTAACTGTGCCAGCTTAATTCCAGGATAGGATTGCGCTCTGAATGTATGAAGCCTCAGTGAGGCAGGTGCATCGCAAGTACAAAGCCTGCAGGTTTATGGGCTCCTTGAGGCATCCGGCGGGCCACTGTGAGCTATACGAAGCTGGGCTAGATGGGCCTTTGGCTCTTCTGATGTTCTTATCTCAGTGGCAGTTGCACACACTAAGGTCCTACCCCCCTTGCAAGCCTGAACCCATCCCCAGGAGTCTCCTTGGGCTTATGCCAGCAAAAGAGCGTACGTTCTCGTGGCAATGTTTTCTGACAGGGGCCAGCACTTCTACTGTCGGTCAGGCTCACAGCCAAGGGGAAGCTCTGTCTCTCCCTTTAAACATATTGACTCCTCCTTTTTCGTACCAAATTTTTATATCCTCATTTTTTAAAAAGTATTATTTATTGTTTTTATATATTGTATATTTTAATCTGAATTGTAAGCATTTGCTCTGGCATCGGAAAAACGGGATCAAAATCTTTTAAATAACAATAAATAACAGCAGAATCCTATAACCCCTTTAGTGCTGGTGCTGTGCTCTTGCACTGGCCGGCCGCTGTCGCGAATGTGCCATAAAGTGCATCCGCGTCAGCGCTAAGGCACTCGGCTGGCATTCACAGCAGCACCAACGCTCAGGCACCGCAGCAGTGACGGCCATGCACCAGGCGAGTGTCGGCACCACTCGGTCGGCACAGGGCCTCCGCGAGGGCATTCCAGAGGCGTTCCGGGGGCGTTACTAGGCGGCGCAGTGGGCGGAGATCGCGGTTGTGACGCAGGATGGCCGTAGTGCCAAATCCTAAACCCCATCTCTGGCCATGGCGGCCTCGATTCGGGCCGCTCCTGTCCACGTTCCTCTGCGCCTGCAAAACAGCAGGTGCAGATCCGAGCAGACCCATAGGGGTGACTGGGGCTTACACGGGTGTAAGGGAAAAACCTCCCCTGGGCCTGCACTTTGCTGCTGCTGCTGCCTCTTAATGGGCCTTAGGATATTGCCCAGCTATGTCGGCCTTACAAGGCTGACACAGTATAGGACTGCGCCCCAAATAATATTGAAGTGACAACCCTGCTGAATGCAGTGGGGCTAACAGCTGAATAAAGGTAAAGGTAAAGGTTTCTCCACGACCAAATGGTCTAGTCGTGACCGACTATAGGGGGTGGTGCTCTTCTCTGTTTCTAAGCCAAAGAGCCTGTGTTTGTCCAAGGACAAGCTTCCGTGGTCATGTGGCCGGCATGACTATACACCAAGGCGCACGGAACACCGTTACCTTCGCACTAAAGTGGTCCCTATTTATCTACTGCTTTTGAACTGCTAGGTTGCCAGGAGCTGGGACAAGCAACAGGAGCTCACTCCATTGCGTGGTCTCGAACTGCCAACCTTCCAGTCAACAGCTCAGCAGTTTAACTCACAGCACCACCACATCTCAATGCATACTACTAAATATCTGAATGTTTGGAATACTTCAATGAGCTAAAATTCCAAAGATCATTGTAACTGAAATGGCACCATTTTCAAACCACAGCTTTCCTCCTTCCTCTTGTCATCACTCCAGATATGGGCTTCCCCAGATTCATATACTTCCTGTTATCTCTGACTAGGGGCAAACTACACATTGAATGCAGCTGTAAATAACACAGCCCCAACAGCCCAGTGACTGGGAGTGACAGTGGAGGTGACAAATAGATTTAGGGGCTTAGATTTGGTAGACAGAGTGCCTGAAGAACTTTGGACGGAGGTCTGTAACATTGTACAGGAGGCAGCAACTAAAACCATCCCAAAGAGGAAGAAATGCAAGAAGGCAAAGTGGCTGTCTGACGAGGCTTTACAAATAGCTGAGGAAAGGAGAGAAGCCAAAAGCAAGGGAGAAAGGAAAAGATATACCCAACTGAATGCAGATTTCCAGAGAACAGCAAGGAGAGATAGGAAGGCCTTTCTAAATGAGCAATGCAAAGAAATAGAGGAAAACAACAGAATGGGGAGGACTAGAGATCTTTTCAAGAAAATTGGAGATGTCAAAGGACAATTTCATGCTAAGGTAGGCACAATAAAGGACAAAAATGGCAAGGACCTAACAGAAGCAGATGAGATTCAGAAGAGGTGGCAAGAATACACAGAGGAACTCTATAAGGCCGATCTCAATGTTCCTGATAACCACAGTGGTACAGTCACTGAGCTCGAACCTGACATCCTGGAGAGTGAAGTCAAGTGGGCTTTAGAAAGCCTCACTAACAACAAAGCTAGTGGAGGTGACAGCATTCCAGCGGAATTACTCAAAATCTTAAAAGATGATGCTGTCCAAGTGCTGCTCTCCATATGCCAGCAAATTTGGAAAACCCAACAGTGGCCACAAGACTGGAAAAGATCAGTTTACATTCCAATCCCAAAGAAGGGCAATGCCAAAGATTGCTCGAATTACCGCACCATTGCACTCATTTCACATGCTAGCAAGGTCATGCTCAAAATCCTACAAGCTCGGCTTCAGCAGTATGTGAATCGAGAACTACCAGATGTACAAGCTGGTTTCCGAAGAGGCAGAGGAACTAGAGATCAAATTGCCAACCTTCGCTGGATCATGGAGAAAGCAAGAGAGTTCCAGAAAAACATCTACCTCTGCTTCATTGATTATGCTAAAGCCTTTGATTGTGTGGATCACAACAAACTGTGGCAAGTTCTTGAAGAGATGGGAGTTCCAGACCACCTGATCTGCCTTCTGAGAAACCTTTATGCGGGTCAGGAAGCAACAGTTAGAACTGGACATGGAACAACCGACTGGTTTAAAATTGGGAAAGGAGTACGACAAGGCTGTATATTGTCACCCTGCTTATTTAACTTATACGCAGAATACATCATGAGGAAGGCAGGGCTGGATGACTCACAAGCTGGAATCAAGATTGCTGGGAGAAACATCAACAACCTCAGATATGCAGACGATACCACTCTACTGGCAGAAAGTGAGGAAGACCTAAAGAACCTTTTGATGAGGGTGAAAGAGGAAAGTGCCAAAATTGGTTTGAAGCTCAACATTAAAAAGACTAAGATCATGGCAACCACTCCCATCACTTCCTGGCAAATAGGAGGGGAAGAAATGGAAGCAGTGACAGACTTTATTTTCCTGGGCTCCAAGATCACCGCAGATGGTGACTGCAGCCATGAAATTAAAAGACGTTTACTTCTTGGGAAGAAAGCTATGGTGAACCTAGATAGCTTAATCAAAAGCCGAGACATCACCCTGCCAACAAAGGTTCGCATAGTCAAAGCGATGGTTTTCCCAGTAGCCATGTATGGTTGTGAGAGCTGGACCATAAGAAAGGCAGAGCGTCGAAGAATCGATGCTTTTGAATTATGGTGTTGGAGAAGACTCTTGAGAGTCCCCTGGACTGCAAAGAGATCCAATCGGTCAATTCTCCAGGAAGTCAAGCCTGATTGCTCCCTGGAAGGACAAATGCTGAAGCTGAAGCTCCAATACTTTGGCCACCTGATGAGAAGAGAGGACTCTTTAGAAAAGACCCTCATGCTGGGAAAGATTGAAGGCAAAAGGAGAAGGGGGCGACAGAGGATGAGATGGTTAGATAGTGTCACCGAAGCAATGAATATGAAATTGGGCGAACTCAGGAAGCTAGTGGAGGACAGGGAGGCCTGGCGTGCTGTGGTCCAGGGGGTCGCGAAGAGTCGGACACGACTTAGCGACTGAACAACAACAACAACAACAACAACAACAGCCCATTTCAGGGTTTACTGTTGGGGTGGAAAGCACCTTGGTAATGGGATGAGGGGGTCACAGCAGAAAAATAACACTCTGAGGAAACCTCCGTATTGGGTCTCATGGCCTGACATGGAGAATAGGATCAAGCAGAGAAATTTGCCACCAGTCCCATCCTCCGATCTGACCCTCCCCCACCCAGGAACACCCTCCTGCCCCACCTGAAATTGGTGCAATGCCAGCAGCAGTACCACTTATCACTCGCTGGCTTGTGTTGCCACCTCCGGGTGGCGGGAGGCGGCGCTGGCCTGGCGCCCGCAGTAAAACGCCTTGGGTCTTATCGCTGGTGGTGAAGGTACTTTATGACATCTTCACAACAGCAGCGCAGGCAGTATGCTCGTACCACCTGTGCCAAACCCAACGTCCCCCTGCACGTATTTGCCTTAAGTGGCACCTCTGGGTTTGGCTTAAGGAACACAAAGAATACCCTACCTTCCTGACTGCCCAACACACGCTCCGAATCGGTACACCTGATGGAGATATGGTTGCAACCATCCTGAGAAAAACCAGCTTGGCTGCCTTCTGAGTCTTCAACTGCCGCTTGATCTGCTGAAATCAGCAGGAGACACTTTTATGACATGGAGATAAACATGCAGACGACTAAAGGTGAATTGGAAGGGGCAAAGCAAGATGGAGACGGAGGGGTGGCGAGAGAAGCCCACAGCATCCACCTGTGCAACCATAATGCCTCAGGATTTCCCCACTACTAAAAGAGAAAGTCGCTAGTAGCATGAGATACTGCGATAGGAGATTGCGACAGAGTTCCTGAGACATGGAGAAGTGGCATATGTGCTGATTCAGAAGTGAATCCTAAGCATTTGGCAACCAGGCCTGTACAGTTCTGGCCCCTTGTACGCTATCTGTGGACTTCTGGCAACAAAGCACACAGTTCACAAAAAGAAAAGAAAATCTGAAGGGACTTAAGGAGGAGAAACTGCCAGGGCTCAACACCCATGGAAATTCAGTCCGATTATCCTCCGAGCCCAAGAGCAAAGCAGTTTGCATTCCAGACACCGTTCACAATCCACTGAAGGGATTCCAGTAGTCAAGACAAAAACACAAGGCAAAATAAATATAAATTGTTTCTGTTGTTTTTGGACAGGTCTCGAGACAGGGCCAGTGTTTGATTGTGTTCCAACTCCCAAGCAATGACGCGCAAGTAAAAGAAAACCTTTATGCTCTGCAAGCAAGACCTTCCAATGCTTTGCTGTTCTTTTTGTTGTGTTACATTCTTTCCAGCGCGAGCCCATATTGTGTGCCTGTCTTTGGTGCATGTGGCAAATGTGGTTAGATTTCAAACTGGACATTTCTGCAAATGACAAACCAACAGAAGCGTGTCTTGCAGAAGCTTTAGGGCAGCGATTGTCCATCTTTTTTATCTCATGGCATGCTGACAAGGCACTAAAATTGTCAAGGTACAAAATCTGTTTTTTTGACAATTGAGAAGGCACACCACACTGCTAATGGGGACTCACATCCCCCAATGGCACTACTAATAAATGGTTCTCACCCAAATTCCCCCAGCACACTTGGGGACGATTCGTGGCACATTGGTGGTGGCACATTGATTGATGGCACACTAGTTAAAAACTGCTGTGTTAGAAGATAGTGATTAGTGTATTTTTTCCTTTATTCTGCTGTTTAAAGATAGAGTTCTGCTATCAGGATTCAACAGCTGCTCAGCACAGGAACTTTTGTATGCAAGTCAGACTTATCTGACATTCTCTTATCTCCAGACAAGGACATGCACACATTTCAATGTAAAAACACTTGAGGACGCAGCTGTCTGTCACCTGAGTAGTGGCAGTCCTTGCTGGGGTCCAACTATCATACCACCACTGCTAGAAACCTGTGTCCCCTCTGCTGTGCCAACTGGGAAACCCCAATTCCTTCCTTCATATTTAGGACATTCCTTAAAGCACATGCCAATGGAAAAGTCACTTCCTGAGACCAGCGATGTGCAGGGGTGGAAGGTGAAGCAGATCTGCCCTACCAATATCCTTCGGAAAGTGCCATCACCCTTGTGATCATGCAAAAAACGTACAGCTCACAGGCTGTGAGCAGCTGGGGCCCATGGATCGTGTGGCGAGACCATCCACCCCTGCACTGTACCACAACCTGAGACATTGTCCACATTTTTGTTACTGGAATTCTGAGCATTTTGTGTTGACATGGAACATATGCCAAGAAACTGAAACAAGTAGCTGAAAAGCAGCAAGACGTTATATAAGATAATATGACAGATTCTGTATTTCTCTGCATTCATTTATTGGGAGACGATTCAGCATCACGGAAATCTGTTCATATTGACTTTCTTTAGTTTTTAATGCCTCCCTACCTGATTGTAAACTAAATTTAGATTGTAAGCTCTCTGGAGCAGGGACCTGTCTTATGGCAAAGCTACTCTGAAACACCAGGTCCGTTCCTGGTGTTGCATAAATAACGCAGAGGATGAAGAAGAAAAGATCAATGTAGCAGGGCCTGCACAGTTGACTTTCAGCCCATTCCTACCTAACTCCCTGAGCAGTGATGCAGCAGCACCAACGTGGAGTTCACTGAATCCTGCAGGGCAGTTTCAACCTCCGGAAGCCTCCGTTTGTTCCCTTCCTGCCGGCCCTGTGGGTCCACTCAACTGCACTGATCTATGAAAGAGGCTCAGACCCAGAAGAGGGTTAGGATTTGGGGGTGCCGCTGCTGCTGAATTCGCCTCCTAGGTGTTGGCAGCTAGTGACTTTCTCTCCCAAAAGAGAGAAAGGGAGAGTTAGAATGGATCAAAGGAAATATTTTTAACCCAACGGGTAATTAATCTGTGGAACTCCTTGCCACAGAAGGTGGTGATGGCATCTGGCCTAGGTTCCTTTAAAAGGGGATTGGACAGATTTCTGAAGGAAAAGTCCATTGTGGGCTACAGGCCATGATGGGTGGTGCAACCTCCTTGTGTTAGTAGCAGGCTACCTCAGAACGCCAGGTACAAGGGAGTGGCCACAGGATGCAGGCATCTTGTTGTCATGTGTGCTCCCTGAGGCACAGGAGATACAGGAAGTTGGACTAGATGGGCCTTTGGCCTGATCCAGCAGGGCTCTTCTTTATGTTCTTAATGGCAGTTGCACACACTAAGGTCCTACCCCCCCTTGCAAGCCTGAACCCATCGCCAGGAGTATCCTTGGGCTTATGCCAACAAAAGAGTTGGTATAGTCCAAGGAGACCCACTGTAGACCAGGAGGTAGAAGAAAGGTCCTCCCTCTTAAGGGAGAAAGATAAGGTAGGTAGGTAAATAAAGGGAAACAATAGTAATTGAACCTACAAAAAAAATAAGCTTTTATTTGATGTTGGTTTGCATCAGTGATGTCATTCAGGGGGAACGGACCAGAACAGGCGTTCCGGATCCTAACGGGCTCCGTGGCTGGTTCCGGGTTCCCAACAAGTGCCAATCAAAAGTGAGTTCCTGTTCCTAAATCATTTGAATGATACCACTGCTTTGCATCGTTGGTATGATGAATGGCACTTGCTTGTGAATTCATTTTTAAAAAACATCTAGACGGGGAGAAAATTTGCCAGTTATATGTGGTGCTGTGTTCAAAGTGCTGTTTCAATTTTGCTTGCAACTAGTTATGGAAAAGCCATGCCTGTGCTGTGCTCAAGCACTCTAGTACGGAAGCTTCCTAGGATCAACGTTTTAACTCGACAAACCAGTTGCAGTGCATGGCAAAGCAACCCTCCTGCCTCTGCTCCGGAATGCCAGGCGTTCAGTGTGGCACAAGCCGTGGGAGGCATGACTTCATTAATGTACATGAAATCTGTGTGGCTTTTAAAGTCTTGCTTCTTTGTTCCACTGCGAGGCCGTTTATTTTTACAGCTTATTGTTGCTGCAGGGCTGCTTTGAAATAATGCCACTGGCTCCTACGGGCATCTTTGTTCAAGTTCACTCAAGTAGGACATAATGAGAAACATTTTAAAGTCTTTCCTACTACAAAATAGATCACCCCGATTGTTAAGAAGCTCACGCTCAAATAATTAAGATTGCCTAATCCCACCTAGGAGAGAAATTGCAGCGCCCTTGAAAGACGGCTTTAAATGACAGAACAAAAGGCAGGGAGGAACAGGGCAGTCGTAAACTCAAGGCTGTGAGCACGGAAGGCCTACCATATGGTGAGGGGGGAAACCCCCCCCCCACATGTCAACTCATTCATGTTTGGTGGGTGGCATTGGCAAATGCATTTCGTCAACTGTCTGTCCCTCGAACATGAGTTTAAACTGTACAAGGAAAATCCACAAGGTAGTTCTATCAGCAGCTGGCCTTAGGCTTTTGTCTCTTTAATAAACCTGCTGAAGGAAGGAGTTTATTAGGGACAAAGATGTCAGAAGTGAAGGGGTAATTCATGCAGGATAAGGAAGGCTCTCGATTCTGCAGATTAAACGGCAGGAAAAAGCCATGCTCTTAAGAACATTTCTGTATTTTTTGTAAAAATAAATATATAAAAGCAGTGTTATCCATAGCACAGCAGTGTTATCAGAAACTAAACATGGTCTAGGGTAAAGGTACCAGAACTTTTTCTGGAGCCCAGCAACTGGATCACACCACTGCATTTTGTGTCCGCTCCCCTGGCTACTTCTTGTACTTCTGTACGTAATAAGTACAGGTCAGTTATAATTTTTTTCATAATTTACAGTAATGCATAGCCAGACATTGTCAGAAACACTGAGAGAAACGAATACAGTCAGTTCTCTTTATATGGAACTTCTCTATCTGGGAATTCACTTACCCATGAGGGGCAGAATTGCTACCTTCCTCTCATTATCCATGCCTTTCTTCTCATTATCCACTATGCAAACGCCTTTCAGAGGCTCCAGGGACCTTCAGAACAGCATCCACAACCAGCTTCTGCTGTCCATTTTATACGCTGGTACACGCAGGTCGCAGGTGCCATTCTGAAGATCCCTGCAGCCTCTGGAAGGTCTCTGCAGCATTCAGAGATCTTTTGGCACTCCTTGCTGCACTCTGCTGGCTTCCTGAGGGTCTCTGCTGGATTCTTCTGTTGGCAGGTAAGGTGCCCTTTCTCCCGTTTGGCTATCCCTTACACCTAACCCATTATCTTCAAATTCACTATCCGCTAACGGATGAGAACTACAGTAACTGTATTTATTTAATGAGGCACTCATTTCCCAATGACAATGCCCAGAAGCAGAGCACTTCGACGTGATTCTGCCCAGGATAGAGCTGAAAGTGTAGCAGTTTTTTCCTGGGATATATCTTGGAAAAAAAGGCAATGCAGATATACTGTACATGAAAGGAAGCAACCTCCCCAAAAAGGACAAATGACACAAACAGAAGGATCATTTAAGAAAGTGCTGGAAAAGCAAGAAGGGAAAAGAGAAAAAAATGGAAAGCTTAAGACAAAGTGGCAAAAGACAAAGAATGAATCAGACAAAACATCTTGGGGGGGATTAGAACAGGATTTTATGAAATAAAAATGTCTGTTCTAATAACCACAGGGATTATAACAGCATATGTGGCAGGAAATTGTATCACAGGCCCCAGTTGTGGACAGCCTTTTCTTCATCTTCATTTGGAATGTTCTTTAGAACCATCTTTAGGCCTCAGTTTTTTATGAGGAGAAAGGAGACATAATGACTACCCAACCACTTCACAAAATACTGTGACACGTAAAGTCAGTCAGTCAAGGATCCTTTAAACATTCACCCAGACATGTGAGAGTCCATTTTCCTTGAGTGGTTCCCATCTGGCTAGGAGAATGCTTCAGTCATTCAACCAAGCAAGGTATTACACTAGAACGTAAGTCTATGAAATAGACTTTTTGTGAGGAGAGGTACCTATTCTGTGGGAAGATTTGTGCCATCAGTCACTGCCCAAGTGGGCATGTAAGAAAAATAGCTCCCACATAAAGTAACATTTAGGGTCCGATCCTAAGGAGCCCAGCGTGGGCACTATGCTCGTTCTACCCACACCTCTGTTGCAAATGGTGCTGTAAAGTGCCTCCAACACTTGCAATAAGCCATTACCGCCGGCGCTGGGGCAGTGCCATGACAACGCTGTCGTGTGTGCCCCAGAGGGAGCACCAGTTGCCGGACAGCAGTGAGTTTGCTGCTTGCCGGTGATGCGGCCTTTCGGGGTGGGGCAGGAGGGCATTCTGAGGTGGGAGGGAAGAACGGAGTAGGGAAGGAACTGGCGGCAACTCTTGCCACCAGTTTCTGACCTCTGAGTAAGGCTGTGCGACCTTACTCAGAAGCCCTCACTTCTGTGCTGGCTAAATGGTCAGTGCAGAAGCGAGTAGACCTGTTGGCCGCCCTGCACCCCTTAGTGTGGAGAAAGAGGACGAGTGCCCCCTTTCCCCGCAGTGGCTTCCGCGGCTGCCTGGCTGCCATGGGATGCAGCAGTAGCCGCTTGGCTACCACTGCACTCCCAGGTGGTCGGGCAGCATAGGATTGGGCTCTTAAAGTCCCCGTCAGAAATCTACAGCACCCCAATCAAATTCTGCCTACTCTGTTTTGTGAAAAGCTTTCTTTAGCTTGCCAAAGATTACCAAAGATTATCATGAAGCTGGCAAAGAAGCCCAATTTCTTCCCAAGGATACACCACTGCACAGAAAGAACAGCTTCTGAGTACAAAACAAGAGTTTTAGCTCCATCATCCTGAAACCTGTATTAGGATTCTGATTTGGAATGCAAACTCATTCCCATTCACTACTATCCACAGATTCATGTTGCTTGTACATGTTAGACAATGTTTCAGGGGAGTAAGTAAATATGAGGAAAAAATAAAATTAGCAATTTATGGAATTCACCGGGAGCTTTGGAGAGCTGGCAGAGTACCTCTTACATACGCCTTCAAAATAGGTAGGTAATTTCCCACTTAAACTCATTTCAGCAGTAGCTTGCCTTGAACAGCATTTGCAAGGACCCTTCCTGCTATGGCCAACCATCTGAACACATTTTGCTTCAGAGAATGTAAACATACCAATGTAAGGTGAGAGCTTAATTACCAAAGCATTTACATGGCTTTAATGAATAGCTGCTTAAATCTCCCCCAATTTTGCACATAAACATCTGACCCCAGGGTTGCTGTAATTTATAGACTTTCCATTTGTGGAAAGTATTCTAGCTTTTTCACAGGGCCATTCACCGTTTCTGCACTTAAGCTGGGTAACTCCTTTTGTTAGTAATTCCTATGTTTTTCCATTTCCTTGGAGACTGTTGAGCATATTTAGAAGGGGGCTGAAAACACACACACACACACACACACACACACACACACACACACACACACA
>JAJKFI010000004.1:29054044-29128448 GCA_029204185.1 Lerista edwardsae | reverse complement strand
ACACACACACACACACACACACACACACACACACACACACACACACAGGCTCCAAGTACTCTACTAGGGTCAAACACTGTATTAGCAAGTAAGCCCCACTGAATGCAGCGAGACTCACTTCTGAGTAAACACGGACCAGATCATGCTGTAAGACTCATGGAATCACACTGGATTACTTCTGAGTCAATACGTTTATAATTGTGTTCCAAAGCAAAGGAAAGTTCAACATACACGGGAGTTTTCATTTATATTGCAACTTCTATCCACACACAGAACATGGAAACTGTAACAAACCACATGGAAACTTCTAAGTATTTTAAAACAGAAGAGGCGCAATCCAAACGAAATTAAGCAGTGACAAGCTCAATTGGTTCCCGTTGTAATGAGTGTTTAGGGCTTGTGCGAAGAAATGGATGAAACAAAGAAGGGGGAACTCAAAAGCTGAGGTGCTTGTTGACAGTAGCGGATGTGAAACCAAAACCAACAGCCCAATCCTGCAGCCCAGTCCTGAGGTGTAAATGGCCTCATGGCCGTCACAAAAAGCATTCTGGCAGCGGGCAGAGTTGCCGGCCACTGTAGCACTGGTGGGGAGGCTGAAGCCTCCTTATGCGAAATGACTGGAGAAGGTCCACTGGCACAGGTAAGCTGGAGGGGGCAGACAGGATGGGGAGGGGGGAAGAGCGATGAGGGTAGAACCGGCAGGTAGGGTGGAACAAGTGGGTGGTGAAGAGGGCAAGGTGTGTGGATCGGGTTCATGATGGGGGCAGGTTTGGTGGCAGTGATGGCCACTGAATCCAAACTCCCTTCCCCAGGCTCAATCTACCTTCATGGATCTTAGCAGACGTGCACCAGAGATATCGTTTGTGTAGGTCTGAGTTGCACCACCAGGCTGGTAGGGTCAGATCCCTTGCCCAAGGAGGCCGAATCTTCCCTGCAAAATTCAGCAGGCACCGAGTTGATGCTGCTGTGCAGGTGGGGGAGGGAAGTTAAGTAGGAACTGGGCCATAAATGAATTGTTTTGGGTCTGCTTCACTGGATAGGAAGGACTCAAAAGTAATTATTTTTAAGCAGACTTTACACACAGGGTTTTCTATCCGTTTCCTGAACTGATTGAAAAAAAATGCTCTTGTTAGGCATTTGCACCTTTGTGGTGGTGTCTCCCTTTTGCTACACATTGCTACAAAATGCTATAAATTCTATGAAAATGAGTCACAGCACATTTGAACCTTTTGATAACCTCAGTCTTGGAAATGTGTTAATAGCTAATGTAAATATTCATGAGAGGGGGAAATGGAAATATTACTTAAGAGTTCCATGCCAGAAATGTTTGCATTGTCTAAACTAACATATAAATTATATCACCCAGAGCCTTGTCAAATTAGAATCTTAATTTGAAACTACTATATGATTATGTACAAAGCACTGCGTGTTTGCTTATTGAATTTTAACCGAATATGCTGATCCTCTCCATAAGAGGAGATTTTAAAACAAAATAGTAAGTGTGTTTTGGTTCATGCAGGGAAGACTAAAAACAAATTTGGGGAGGAAAAGAAGCCACAAAAGCAAATTAATATTTGACCAAATGCCAGGAAGGCGACAGAATATGTATGGTCATTATAAGGGCCAGGAGATGGATGAACAGAAACAAACAGCAGCCATGAATGAAAAAGTACTCTCTCTCTCTCTCTCTCTCTCTCTCTCTCTCTCTCTCTCTCTCTCTCTCTCTGTGTGTGTGTGTGTGTGTGTGTGTGTGTGTATTCCCCCCTACAAAAACAGTGCTTTGAAATTCACAGCTCCAAGAATGTAAAAAAAAAAAGTTGAAAGAATTTCTACATTCTTAGTTGGAATGGATGGAAGTCCTCCCTTCTAAACAAATTAATCTTGCTTGATGAAGGAAGAGTGGAATGACTGGTGTCCAAAGACGTAGCCAAGGATCTGTTTGCTTAACTTTTATTTGTCTCAGAGCCAATGTAAAACACTATAATGCTAATAGGCGTTCTTTCAAAATATGTTTCCGCCCCTTAGGGAATACAGTAGGGGAGGATTGTTTAGTTCAAAAAGGAGGATTACAACGTCTCTTACTATTATTATTCATTACAACAGCATGTAGAGAACAGAGTTTCACATGGGGCCTGAAGCACTGCAAGAAGCTGTTCTTGCCCCCGCCCCCCAAAAGAACATATTATTCAAAGAGACTAAACAAGTGAAGAATGAAAAAGGGATACATGAGAAAATAATAGCAGGAGGACCACATTAGATTTTGGACTTAAAGAAATTGGAAGCCAAGAACATAACCACTTGATAAATAAACAGAATCTATTCAATTGGCCTTTGTCAACTTAAAAATTTTTTTTTGCAAAGTGCCTTGTTTCCAATCAAGTAGGAAGGGTGCGTTTTGCAGAGGAAAGTACTTTCAGTCAGCAGAAAAGCTTACAAGCACACATATACACTGACAACTCTAAGAGCAAGGGATCCCTGGAGAACAACTCAGGGAACTATAGGGGCAAAGTGGCTGGGTTACCTGCTGTTTAAATACAATAACTCTTGCTATTTAAAAAAGTGAAATCATTTTTTATTTTATCCCACTCTAGTTATTTCCTTTCCCAATCTAGGCTTTTGGTGCTTGTGAGACTATCACCCATGGATCTCGTCAACCCCACTGATACATTAATAAACATTACTAGAGTAGTATGGGCTCCAGGAAGAGGGCAACCATGTCACTCTGATAATGGATCAGTCTGAGGGGGAACTTACCAATATTAAAAGTATCAGATTAAAAGCAAATCTACCTGGAACAGCCAGCTCCATCACATTGATTGACAGAAGGCAGGGAAAACTTTAGACTGTGGAGCAAGCATGCGACCATCAACATCAACATTACACAACATCAATAAAACATAGAAGATGGTTGGCATTTGGGGTGAATGCAGAACTTTGAATAGCAATGGTCTGGCTACATTTTCCCAAGGCATAAAGTGGATAGAGGGATGTTCTTTTCCCTCTCTCACAACACCAGAACCAGGGGACATTCACTAAAATTGAATGTTGGGAGAGTTAGAATCAATAAAAGGAAATACTTTTTTTTTACCCAGTGGGTAATTTATCTGCAGAACTCCTTGCCACAGGAGGTGGTGATGGCATCTGGCCTAGTATAGGTGCCTTTAAAGGGGGGCTGGACAGATTTCTGGAGTAAAATTCCATCACAGGCTACTGGCCGTGATGGGTGCTGCAATCTTATATTAGAAGTAAGCTATCTCATAATGCCAGATGCAGAGGTGATGCAAGCATCTTGCGTGCTCCCTGAGGCATCTGGTGGGCCACTGTGAGATGCAGGAAGCTGGACTAGATGATCCTTTGGCCTGATCCAGAGGAGCTCTTCTTATGTTCGTATGTTACACCACACCTGCTGATCTGCATAGTTATTGATGTCTGAACCTCTATTCAAAAATATGATGCTGAATACCAGGGCTATTTCCTCACTGACAGAAAAATGAGCTGGATGAAATCAGAGGCCTAATTTCTATGGCTCTATAAATAGCAATAACTAATATTTATGAGAAAGAGATAAATTGTGGCATTTAGTAGAAATGTGCAAAAAAAATTTTTTTACATGCAATGAACATCTTAGAAGGGTACAAATCAGTACAAGAGAAATTCTAAGTTTTTTTTAAGATTAAACAGAAGGCTCTGAAATAGAAGATCTTTCTAAATGATGTCATTGTACCTACAGTATGTCACATCCAGACATTCTGTCTCTTTCATCATGTCATGTATGCACTGAAAATATAGTTTTTCTGCAACTGGGATAAACGCAACACTAAACATGTTATACTAATATTTTAACTCTTTATTCACAGCTGAAAAAGTATAGTGGGCTTTCAAAACATTTAATTTTTTGTAATAATTAGAGCCAAGTAATAAGGCAATCTACTGTATATTATTTGTCCAAGTTTTGTGTAAGACTAGAAAAATGGTCAATGTTAAGAAAGAAGCTGAATTTTCCTAGAAATGTCCAAAAAAACTTGGACAAGTAAAGTATGTTACCTTATTGCTTAATGTAGAGCAAGTCAATTTGCTCAGTGCTTTGGCATGAAACTTGGACAATTTATTCGCTTTGCTTGTGAATCCTTTGGGGGTTTCTGTTCTGGAAGTTTGTTCAGATTGTGCATCATTATGCTATGAAACCTGGCACTACCTAGCACAATATGCATCATTCTGCAGAAAATGGGAGAAGAACTAACTACTAATTTGGTTGTTTATACGAATGAAAAAATGAACTGACTGATTACAAAGGGGGAGGTGAAGCTGCTACGCTTCTTAGACAATCCAGCCTTATCAAAGAAGTAGGAGTAAATTATGCTAACCAAGGACCAGCAGTTATGGACACATGATCTCAGAAACAGTCTTACCCAGAACATATCCTCGTATCCATAAATATATCAAAGGAAAGTGGGCAATGTTTTTTTGAAGACAGAGAACATCTGCCATAAATAACGTTTCTGGTAAATGACTGGCTTAAGACTTTTGCCTTTGAAATTCTCTCCATCTGAAATTTCTCCTGGATTTTGGAACCTAAAATCACCTGATCTTTGGCACTAATCCATTCTCAGTCTACCATTATCCTATTCTGAATTTCTGGACTTTGTTCAGACCACTGACCGTTCAGTCTGGCACAGTTTCCAGTTGGCATTATTTTTCCCCTTATTGATGGGCATGAGTGCCTATGTTCACCGATGAAAACAAAATCCAAAAAGTAATCTTGATGTAATCACATCACGATTTCTTTTGGCACCATGTTTTAATCAATTGCTTTACATTTTAATAATGCCCATTGGTAACTGGCAAGTGAAAGAAGAAATGTCAACTCAAAATCACAGCAAACTGCACATGTTGCAATTGTTAAATTCATTTTAGAAATTCTTTACTGGAAGGCAGATGGAGTGAGATGCAGGGCAGAGCCAACCCTTACCATGATTACAACATGGAATGAGGGGAAATCCACTCAGCCAGTTTTGTGCCATACTTTCACACAGTAGCTAACAAGCTAAGCAAGGTGGTACAGTAGGTAGTAAAAAAAAAACTGGCAGAAGAGGGAAAGGTCCTGATGCTCAAGTCAAACAATCTTCCCACACTACACAACAAGAAATGGAAGTGATCCACATTCACCAGCTGCAGATAGGTGGTCTACATTGTAATTGAAAGGGAAACAAGTTTACACTGATTTAGTTTCATGTGCACTCAGATGTACATATGGATTTCCTACACACATATTAGTCTCTGTGGATTTCTTGGAGGCAGCCAATCTATGTGTGCTCCGGAAATGCACACTCCATCAAAAAGATGAGGAAAGCTGATCTGGGTAGGGTCAGAACTTCTGGGCATACAACAGACTGCTGGATACAGATGACAGCAACGGCCATATTAGTTATCAGATCAAGTTACTGGCAGATATACAAAAGGTACAGATCTTACTGACATAATTTCTTATATAGTTTGGTTTTATTATGGATTTAAAACATAGTACATGGGAGACTCTGGCATCAGAAATGGCAACATGCATTCTCATTTTGAGTCTTGTTATCGTTGATCTTTCTCTCCTATTTCTGCCTAAAACTTGGAGCCCAATCCTTGGAGCTCCCCACATTGGTGCAGCTATGCCAAAAATGGTTGCACTGGATCCAGTGGGAGGCTCTCACCCCTTTGACAACATAAAGTTCTTGAACTCGGTCTTGCAGACGAAAGTTTGCCTGCACACGCTTATTAGCTGCTGCTGCTCTTTTAGTTGTACATTGCTGCTTATGGACATCTATGAGCCTATGGCATTATCTAGAATAGTAGGAGTTCTTTGGCCAAATTCCAGACTGAAGCTTGCCCAGATAACCCCCCTTACAAATTCCTGTTTCCAGCTAATAGAGCTGCCCTTAGAAGTGCCTTACAGTTGTGTATTATTAATCAGCTGCTCATCCTTAATGAGATGCTAAGATTTATGATGATGATTAGGCCATACAACCTTGATTTTGGCATAACATATGAATAATACATTTAGAAATCCCTTGGGATGGACACTTTTTCCACTAAATTATCTTTGTGCTATTCATTTGATTACTAAAATGCTCTCTTCAGTCACATCTATTTCATAATAAGTATAGCAAGAAAAAAGAAGAAGCCCTTCTGCTAATCAGAACTGTTTCAGAAGGTAAATTTTAATCTCTTAATGGTCCCTTTCTGACAATCGAGTAATATTTTCATGATTTCGGGCTTTTCATCAGCTCTAGTTCAGACATCATTGCAACCTGAAGGGTTAAACAACCTAATCACATAGGAGAAGTTTCCACTTTTAAAAGCACATTCATTGTTATTTGGAACTTTCAGTGTGCAGAACATTCTCACCCATGGATAGGTTTCTGACATTTACTTTGCAAACCATCAGTGTCTAAGCAGCAAGCAACAAATGTCAATACAAAGCCTAGCAACTGCCTACAATGTGTACACACTTGAGAAATTTGCTATCCTGAAAAAAGATGCTTTGCCAAGTCCCGGAGAACACCACTTCTTCAGCCCAAAATTAAGAAACATTTAGAAGATCCACATGAAATGATAAACATCTTTGCACATAGTCATAAGGTTATAAATCTTTTTCCTAGCTTTGAATTTCATTGCTCTGCTGTTTGTCTTCTGACACCATGTCTCTCAAGTCTAAATTAGTAAAAGCACAAGCAGAACTCATCCTGTTCTAGGACTTTATTTTCTCTTACTAATAAGCACCAGACTTGTTTGTTCATTTTCTTTCAATTTTTTTTTCTCATGGCTTGTATGTCATTACTCATGATGGACAAGCCTCAAGAGTTTTGTAGGTTCAGTTAAGCCCTTAAATGTCTGGACAAACAAATATGGATTATCTGAAGCTTTGGAGTGCGCGTTTACTGATTAGCGGTATTTCTTCTGTCGCCCTCTTTTTACATAAACATTCTTGTCTTCTTAGCCCAAGAGTCACAAATAGATACTAGAGGGCCAGCTCCGTTCATTTACCAACTTGAAAGTTCATTCATTGTAGTCCTGATCCAAGGTCCACTGATGGTAGCAGCTGACTTTACATCTGCTCTGAAAGGTAATTGTTGGTAGGAAGGAGTAAGTAAATGAGTATGGGAGGCTGCTGTGGCACTCACTAGTCTCTCCTTAGATGAAACTGTCACCACCAAAATCTGGCTCATACTGTCCTAATGTTAGCACAATGAGGGCTGAGGTCCACATCCAACCCAATAACCAATGCAGAAGCAATACTAGATGCAATGGTAGCTCTGCCCTTGTCATTGAATACATTTACCAAGCAAGAGAAGTTACGTAACTCTTGAAACAGGGACAGGTATCGAGAATCTCTATTTTCTGCCCTCATCAGAGCATCGTTGCGCCCTCCTGTTTGCTTAGACAAAATTGCATTGCCTGTGGTCACTGACTGATCCTTACTGAAGCATGTTCAGATATAATCAGGTCAAGCCCATTCGACTGACCCAAATTCCAGTATGTTGATAAAAAGGGCAACTTCCAAAGAGGACAAGGATCCATTGGTTTACATTGCCAATGTAATCCTTGTATTCTGCCTGAGAGGCAGCTCTGCCCCAGCTCTGGCCCTGGAAGGC
Source organism: Lerista edwardsae (assembly GCA_029204185.1). Classification (NCBI taxonomy): domain Eukaryota; kingdom Metazoa; phylum Chordata; class Lepidosauria; order Squamata; family Scincidae; genus Lerista; species Lerista edwardsae. The sequence continues at coordinate 29,120,811 of JAJKFI010000004.1, read as the reverse complement.
AAAGACTGTAATTTCCCAAGTTGTGTTTTTTGATGGTTCACAATCTTGGAGACACAGCAACAAACAAAAGGCACTCGGCCTCTTGTGGATTGACGGTCTCCAGGAAGGAACCACTGCTGTCCGGGTATGGACTTGTACAGGGCATTGTGCAGTCCAATAGGTGGATTGGTTCCCCGTGTCGGATGCTTGCTGCTAGACAACTGCTGCACATGTTCCCTTCAATCACAGGATTGTTCTTGAATAGCTTATCAAGTGCTGTTGCGGTTACAAAGAATGCTGGCAGACAGCTAGGAGGAAGGTGTCAGTGTGACATAGGTAAGGCTCTGGTGTTCCTTGTCGTTCCCCCTTGCCAGGCAGGTGTATGTTTCAGTTGTTGTTGCACCAGTGTTCCATGGTATCTGACCAATAGGCCTCTGCCTAGCGCTGTTTAATAAAGCCAAACAGATTTTCTAACTCCAGATTTTGTTTATCTATTTAATTTCAGCTACAATAGGATTAGGCCATAAAATAAACCCTCCCTCCCTCCCTCCTGACCTGTGCCCTCCCTCCTGACCTGTGTGTGTGTGTGTGTGTGTGTGTGTGTGTGTGTGTGTGTGTGTGTGTGTGAGAAAGAGAGAGAGAGAGAGAGAGAGAGAGAGAGAGAGAGAGAGAGAGATGTCATTTGATGGTTTTAAGAACATAAGAAGAGCCCTGCTGGATCAGGCCAAAGGCCCATCTAGTCCAGCTTCCTGTATCTCACAGTGGCCCACCAGGTGCCCCAGAGAGGCATGAGACAACAAGATGCTTGGATCCTGTTGCCACTCCCTTGCACTCAGTACTCTGAAATAGCCTACTACTAATGTAAGGAGGTTGCACAATCCATCATTACCTATAGCCCACGATGGACTTTTCTTCCAGAAATCCATCCAATCCCCTCTTCAAGGTAACTAAACCAGATGCCATCACCACCTCCTGTGGCAAAGAGTTCCACAGATTTACTACCCGCTGGGTAAAAAAGTACTTCCTTTTATCTGTTTTAACTCTCCCAACCTTCAGTTTTAGCGGATGCCCCCTGGTTCTGGTGTTTTGAGAGAGGGAAAAGAACAACTCTATCAACTCTATCCCTCCCGTGCATTATTTTGTATGTCTCAATCATGTCCCCCCTCAGGCACCTTTCTTTTAGGCTGAAGAGCCCCAAACGCTGCAATCCTCCTTCATAAGGGAGGTGCCCCAGCCCCGTAATCATTTTTGTCGCTCTCTTCTGCACCTTTTCCAGCTCCACTATGTCCTTTTTGAGGTGCGGCGACCAGAACTGCACACAATATTCCAGGCGTAGCCTTACCATCGATTTGTACAATGGCATGATAATATTGGCTGTTTTATTCTCAACCCCTTTTTTAATGACCCCAAGCATGGAATTGGCCTTCTTAATTGCTGCCGCACACTGGGTCGAAACCGTCATTGAATTGTCCACCAGCACCCCAAGATCTCTCTCTTGAGCTGTCACAGACAGCTCAGAACCCATAAGCCTATAGGTGAAGTTTTGGTTTTTGGCCCCAGTGTGCATCACTTTGTTGAGGCAAAATTGACTGAGAAAAATTGTTGATAAAAAATAGTGGAAGCAAGGTATATTCATATTCATATTAAGACTGAGAACATAATAGGTGGAGAAAACCATATACAGTACACTTTACTCGCAAAATCCCATTAACCAGGAAGGTCAGAGGTAATCATATCACAGTTGCCAGAGTGATGCCTCGAGGCTGCTGCCTTCCATGACTGCCAGAAAGGAAACAACTGAAAAACACACACACAAACACCAGCCTCCATCTTGTGCTGAAGCTGTAGAAAAGCTTCACCTAGATGAAGAGGTGGCGGGAATCTCCTAGAAGGGCTTGAAAGTTCAAGAATGTTCTACCCGGTGCTCATGTATGTGTGGTCTCATCTAGTTATAGCCACAAAGGTGACATTGCACAGAGGGCATGCAAAAGCATCAACCAGTACACAACAGCATCAATAATCTGAAAAAAGTTAAGATGATTATAAGAAGAAAGACCTGAAAGAGGAACCATCCTAATGAAAACATCCATTCCTTTGCACGCCTGCACACTCAGTACATGATTAATTTCTTCCTTAGGTTTACTAAAAGAGATTTGACTGGTGTGTCTATCTCTTTAAAGAAAGCCAGATGTGCCCGAGGAAGCCATTACTGCTCAATAAGGTGTCTTGGGTCTAGCGAACTAGCTGGCCACAATAAGCTTCCTCACCATTCTGATTAAACAAATAAAGGAGAAACGCAGACCTGGCTTTCAATGCACACAGATTTAAAAGCCCTCCACAGAGATCATTATCTGGACAAGATCTGTGAAAAGAAAGTTAGCAGAGCCTAATAATGTGATAAAGGTAAGCACTTAAGATTTTCATAGTTTCAAAAGGGACCCCTACGTAGAGGACTGGAAGGCAACATCCCCAGAATCTTCAGCCTGGAAAAAATACTTTAATGAAGGGTGAGATACAGCCCAGACTTGTGGAAATGTTTCTCTTTGACAATTTTTTTAAAAAAATACCAATTACTCTTCAAAGCTATCACATTAACGTTTTTGGCATAAGATGATAATTGAAGCAGATGAGTAGTTTTTCCAGTGCTTTGCATCTGATGTGCTCGACACACTCTTTCCTGACACTTTTAGGCTGCCACACTCATTTCTTACTTTGGCGTGCTGTATAAACACTGATTTCAATTAAGTCAAGAATTTGAAAACATTTCAGCCTATTCATCTTTTTTTTTTTTTTAAGTCACGATGAATTATTAATGGCCATGATTGCTGTTTCTTGTTTTCAAAACCTTTTGAACACTGAAGGGGGAAAAAATGGCCAGCAATTCTGTGTTTTCCTGTTGCATCTTCCCAATTGGCTCCTTTGATTTTTTTCAGTTCTCTCCAGGATTAGTAATGAGTGCCATTGTTCTGCCTTTCATATGACCTTGTGCAAATATCTGTCTTCATGTGTTTCTGGTAACACCCCAGTGACACCACAACAAGAAATTAAAGACTTGGGTACAAACAGTGTCGTCATGCAGCCAGAACGCTGGGCGGGAGGAACAGGTGAGCGGGGGCGGGGAAGACGGCGAAATGGAGCGGTACGCAACGGGTGGGCTGCCGCTCACCTATTCCTCCTGCCCAGCGTTCCGGCTGCATGACGACGCTGGGTACAAATAAGGACTAACTGACAAACCAATTTTCCATGACTGATGCAGCTGGAAAGACCATGTTCCCTTACCTTGAGGAGGCCTCCTTGAATGCCCTTTCCACTGCAGGATGCAGCTTACACCCCACTGGTACAGCTGCATTAGTGCTGGAAAGTTTGATAGTATTGGACCCAAAGAATAGAAGCATGTACATAAATGTTCATTTATGACTCAGATCCAGGCTTCCATGAGCAGCATGCCATTTAAGGGATCTTTCCTGGCTCCTTCCCCAGTACAGCATCCTTCCTTCAAAAGCTGTTCTTGAGGGTTGGGAACAGAGGCGTTTCTACAGGGATGGCAAATATCTAAGTGTTGCAAGAAGCCTTACTCTGTCATGTAAATCCCTCCTCTCCCTCGCTGCTGTAGCCAGTAAGCAACGCCAAGATGTTGCTGTTCCCTGTGAGGATTGGCTAAAACGGTGCAGGAGAGGAGTGATTTCCACTGCAAGGTAAGGCTTCTTGCAAAACTTAGAGCTTTGCCATGCCTGTAGAAACGCCACTGGTTGGGAACTCTCAAGAACATGACGGTGTGTGGCACAGGTGAGAGACAAATCCCTGGAAACTGCAGTTGCTTTCCACATGCAGTTAAGTACAGAAATAATGCTGAGATTAGTCCATGGGTTTTTTCATTGCTTGAGTGAGGCTTCTTTCCTAAAGAGGAAGAAGATGTAAAGGACACGATCCTAGTCCAGTGATTCCCAAACTGTGGGTTGGGACATACCAGTGGGTCACGAGCCAATTTCAGGTGGGTCCTGAAGCACCTACAGCAGCCATATTGAAAATATGGGAAGATGGGATGCTGGAAAGGGGAAGGCTGTGCGACTGTTTTGCTAGTGTCAAGGTTGTAAGTAGAAAGAAAAAAGCCTGATGCACTTTGCTGTTAGAAGATGGCTGAGAAATAATCCAATTTATTGCTGCATTGTCAATAAAGCAGCAGGCTCTGGCGTCACAGAGACGGCACTTCCGGCCATGATATTACTTCTGGTGGGCCCCGGACAGATTGTCATTATAAAAGTGGGTCCCAGTGCTAAAATGTTTGAGAACCACTGGCCTAGTCATTTTCAGTGGGATTACATTGAAATTACCTTGTGCGAGGTGTCTACAATCTTTTTAAATCAAATGAGATTGGAAACGTATTTTGAAAAAAGTCTTTAATTCTTTTTTGCAAGAAAAATTTGAGAATCAAAATGACCCCGATTTCCTTTCCTATCTCAAAATCCCAGCAGCAAGTGGCTGGCACAGGCACACGTCCTCCGAATTGTGAAGCCAAGGGTAGGATGCAGGTTGGTCTAGCTCAGTGCTTCCCAAGTACTCTCATCCCCCCCCGTGTGCGCATTCTCCTACACACACACAGAGGCCAGCAGCAGCAGTTCTGCCTTGTGTGCTTGTTTCCCGCCTCTTGCTTCCCGCCTCTCTCCCTGACTCTCTGCGCATGCGCCCCAGGATTCAGAGCGCTCCCAAGTAAGTGGAAAGAGAGCAAAACCAGCCCGCCCAACTCCCTCCCTCCTTCCTTCCCTCCTCGTCTCCCATACACCTCCAGATGCAACCCCTGTTTCTCCTTGGGATTGTGTAACCTCCCACACTTCTTTAGCCCCTGCCGGCCTCCCAGCTGCTTGCAAGAGCTCGCTTGGGGGCGGGGCTGCTTCTGATTGGCACAGGCTCAGGGAAGCAGTCTTTAAGTGCCGGCAGCTCCAGCGGGGCCACGTGTCAGCAAAAATGCGTTGGCGTGTCAGCCTTGACACGCGTGTCACAGGTTCGCCATCACTGTTTTAGACTCTCCCTAGAAAGGGAATGTTCCCATAAACCTTTACAGCCATTCCAGGATATCCAGAAAACTGAACTGGAGAGCAAGATTTGCAGTTAGGGACCTCCTGGCCAGAGAAACAGTTGAAACTGGGTTCACATGTGAGCTAGTACGGCAAGCCAATTACTAGAAAAAATAAGAACATTTTCTTTTTCATTTGGCATTTTCATGGGACATTTTCATTTGGGGATATGAAGATTTCCACATACTACAAGTCAGCATTCCAGCTAACAAATTTTCTTCTGCAAATTGGGCAAGGGTCTTCCTTGCAAAGGATATTTTTTTTAATATTTCAAAAATGTTTAGCAACCCACCAGTGGGTCCTGAAATTGGGAAACAATGGCCTTGCCCTACGCTGGGAATGTTGATGAATGGTCAAGCTCAGGGCCTTAGCCATCACGGAGCCTTGTGGCTCATTTTGAGGCTGGTGCTTGGGTAAGGAATGCAGCAGGATACGTCAAAGTCAGCTGTTAGGGCTTCACATTGGGCAACCAGGAGGGAACATTTCCTGCTAGACCCAACCAAGCCTGTTGGCATTGAAGAGGGCTCTATTGTTAAGATCTATTGAAGGTGGTTGGGGTGGGCTGGTGAAAAGGCCTGCTAAATTCTATCCCAGCAATCCAAAATTATCCCCCATTGGGAGGCGGTGCCCCCACAGTGAGGGATAAGAAAGGAATTATGACCCCCTCCTCCTGCTGTATTCAGCACCTGGATCAAGGGCATCTAGAGGATCCCAGTAGAAAGGACTGCAGTGGGTAGTTGGACTGAGCTGGTAGGACGGTATGCAGTCTGCTAAGTTTCCTTCCAGCATTTTAAGATAAAGGTGTTAAAAGTAGTATATATACTACTTTGGGCACTTTGTTGGAAAGTGGTATATAAATACTGTTTGATTATCTGCAACCATATGGTTGGATCTTTTTACCTTGGAGTACTTCCTACAGTTCAGTGGGGCTTGCTCCAAAATAAGCATGCATAGGATAACAGCCATAGTAGTACAGTATTTTTTTTTAATATAGTTTAATTTAAAAAGATTAAAATGTCATACTATGCAGGTGTATATTGTTAAAAGTAACAGTTTTATTGCTCTGTTTCAGAACAAAGAAATTTATCTGGGCTATATAACTAGCTAACTCAACCCCACAAGACCAAAAAACATTTATCACAATTTTTCTACAGATCCTCTATTTTTCATAATTAAATACCGTTTTAACACCAGAGAAGAAGGTAGAGTTGTTATGAACACAGTTAAAATAGTACGCCTTGCAGTAGATACACCAGCATTATGCAAGCCTGTCGGCTTGGAATAAAGTACCACTGTGTTCAAAGGGGCTTCCTCTCAAGTAAGTGCGTATAGTGTTGCAGCACTGTTTTTTTCTGACTCATGCTAAACAAGTTGTGATGAAGAAATATAAGGGGAGACGAAGCAACTTGTAGCAACACTAATGTAAGAGACACACAAAGTAAGTAGCAGCCCAGTCCTGAGATGCCCGGCAGAGGAGCAGCAGTACCAAAATGGCTATTGCTGCACCCTGTGGGAGCCATGGCAGCTGCAGCGGAATCCTCGGGGGAAGGGGAAAGAAAGCCCCAGCCCCACAATGGGCTACTCAAGCCTCTGCCGACTATTTTGCTGGCAGCTATAACATTGTCCCACCGGCTTCAGGACTAGGCCCTAAGTAAACAAGAACATTCAACTATGTTTCTTATCTGTAAAACGGTTAATTCAGTGTGGACTACTTAGAGTCTATATACCCTGTCCTACATACGGTACATTTTCAAGCAAGGATGTGCTAAGCTATGAAATCCCAGAACATTAGTACAATATGTCAGGGCACCAGTATATTGTGCAATTTTGCAAAATGACGCATGACAACATACAAAGCAAGCATCTTATGGGCCTTCAAGGAATAGACAGCCCAATCACTGAACATACTGGTGAAGAATGAACTCCCATCAGCTCAACTTGGAATTGGCTTGGAATTTGTTAGCTTTCTCTCTAATAGCGCATAACACTGGCTTCACCTTCATCACGTTGTTAGATCGTTTTCTAGCCTTCTTCAGCATTTCATATGTTTTTGCCCTAGATATGCAAATGCACCCAACGGATAATTTTTACTTAATGACATCCTAGAACTATAGGCTCTACAGAAGTTCCTGAGAATTGAGAACAAGGGAACTAGGCAATCCTTGAATTGGTCTAAACAAGCACCAGGAAGCTCTCCACATACGGTAAATTTGCAGCTTCATCAGAGTACCCTTCTACTCTTCCTGTAAGCCCTAGCCTCTATTTTCTTCTTGTTTTGTTTGTGATGCCAAATATTTATATTTTGTTATCAAAAAACAATTTGTACTGCTTTTCTATTAAAAATTACTGAAGCAGTTTATACATTTAAATTTACAATGACAGCCCAATCCAGAACTGCCTGGCTGCCCGTGTGAGCAGTGGTAGCCAAGTGGCTACCGCTGCATCTTGTGGCAGCCAGGCAGCCGCAGGAGGGACAAGGGGAGTTTTGTCCTCTTCCCCCGTGGTAAGGATGCAGTGTGCATGATGGGTCTATTCACCTTCATGTCAGGCCTCCACAGCGGTCAGGATCTGGCGATGAGAATTGCTGTCGGTCCCACCCCTGCTCCCCCTTCCCCCCTTCTGCCTGAACAGGATGTGACACCAATGCGCAGTGCATTCACCATTCACTGGCTTACGTTGCTGCTTCCAGGTGGTGTGGTACTGGTGTTGCCACGGCATAGGCAGTAAGGCCTTCCCATGGCCTTCCCGACGGGACTGGAGGCACTTTATGGGGCCTTTTGCGACAGAGATGTGGGTGGTACATGCATACCTCCCGCTTTAAGCCTGACAGGATCAGGCCTTGAGTTGGGTCTAGGTGTGCAATTTTTACCGACTCCCCTGCATTGGCAGCCCCCTGCAATATATCCCGCACTATTTCTCAGGGTCCCCCAACCCTTCAGGATCAGATTTTCATAGAACACAGTATGGAGGAGAGGTAAAAAAAAATTCCCATTTCACAAGCAGAATACCACTCATTGTTCTCTGGACCCAACCCAATATAACTTACATTAAAGAACAAGCATGGCAGATACGAACAGCAGAAAATAACAAATCAATGACTGAAGGCAGAATGAAATTTAGTCTACCTTGGGAAAGAAAGTAAATGTGGAGCCAAACTACTCTCCCAAGGGCATGGCAATGTCTTTTCTATGCATTGTATCCTAAGGGATGCAGGCAGAAATACACTGGCATTTTGCACTGGTTGCGCAAGCACATGCAGAAGATATTATACAATGATGAGGTACTGACAATTTTATGTGTGACATCTTGTGAAACATGTTGCACAACGTCTTGCGCAAACACAAAGCAAGTCAGGATTCTATTTGAGAACTTAAGAAGAGCGTGGCTGGACCAAGCCAAGGGCCCATCCAGTCCAGCTTCCTGTATCTCACAGTGGCCCACCAGATGCCTCTGAGAATACAGACAAGAAGATACCCCTATCCTACTTCCACTCCTTTGCATCTGTATTATCAGAGATTGGCAACCTCTAAAACCGAGAGGTTGCCCACAATCGTCATGACTTCTAATCTATGATGGACTTTTCCTCCATAAATCTAATTCCGTTTAAAAAGGTATTTAGGCTTCGGGCCATTAGAATGTTCTGTGTTTAGGCGTTCCACAGATTAATTATACGCTGGGTAAAGAAATATTTCCTTTTGTCTGTACTAACTCAGCTGCACTCAATTGTACTGGATATCCTGCTGTAGTGTGAGAGGGAAAGAACTTTCCTCCATCCACTGTATCCAACCCAACTCCTATATCTCAATCGTCCCCCCCCCAGACACCTTCTTTCTAGAGTGAAGCTCCCCAAACGCTTCAGTCTTTCCTCATAAGCCCATTAATCATTTGGGTCACTCTCGTCTTCACCTTTTCCAGCTCCACTAGATCCTTTTTGAGATGTGATATCCAGCGTTCTAGCTTAAAATTCTATTTGGAATTCTCTTATTAAGAACATGGCACTATCACTGCTAGATGTACAAGCCTCATTGTGCAAATTGGGACAGTGCCCCCTCTGTCCCAAGTCAAAGAGATGGCAGCTTGGGGACGAGCCTTCTCTGTAGGGTCTCCAGAAATATGGACTTCCCTTCCAGAAAAATTAAGAACTACACACTCTTTCATGGCCTTTCAAAGAGGGATCAAATCATACCTATCTCGTCTGGCCTTTGGATGATGGTTGGCGGTCTGCCCTCTGATGTCCCTCTGGAATCCTGCTATAGGTTCAGTGATGTACTCGCATACGTGGGGGTATGCGAGTACCGGTTCCTAGGATTATGGCTGACCCCGCCCATTCACCCGCCCACTCGTCAACTCCGCCCCCTGCAACGTTTGAATTTCCTGCACGTTTGAGTTGTCTGCACGTTCTCTGAGCCAGGCAGGCAGCGAGCGGAGCCTTGCCTTGCCTTGCCTTGCCACTGAAAAATGAGGTGCTCTGGGGTTTTAACATGATGCCAGGCCTCCTTAACATGTTCTGGGGGTGCTGTGGAATACTGTTGCAACTATTGGGTCAGTTTAAAATTGTCTGAGGCCTCAAAAAGGGCTTTTTTATGTCACTTCCTGCCACGACATCACTTCCAGCTTATGACGTCACTTCTGATGGGTGGGTCCCGACACGTGCCAATCAAAAGTGAGTACCTGTTCTGAAATCATTTAGATAACACCACTGCATCTGTTGTTTACTTCCCTGAACAAGTGTGTGTGTGTGTGTGTGTGTGTGTGTTTCTTTTTCTCCCACCCTCCAAAGGGCCTGGATGAAGAGAATTGGGCCTTGCTTCATTCTTAAACTCTTGCTGGGTCCTGTTAAAGGCTAAATGTTTTTGTTTTTACTTATTAGGGTTACATTGTACTTTGTTGTTCTCTGTAAGCCACCTTGAGCATTTGCTTCTGCATGGGAAAGGCGGGGTATAAGTTCTTCAAATAAATAAATAAATAAATAAATAAATAAATAAATAAATAAATAAATGTAAGGATAACCCAAGATACACCCCCAGTTGCTAGTGTGGGTTGGATATTAGGATTAAGGATTGGTGTGCATGCTGAGGAAAGTGCAGTGGGCGGTGAGGGAGCACAACCAGTCTCTAAAGGCTCTGGGGCTCAGGAACGCTGGTTGGGAACCATGGATTTTAAAGTCAACCTCAAGGACTTGGCGACTTGGGGAGGCCTGTGCAATCCAGATCTTCCTCAATCCTGTTTTAAAGGGGTTGCTGTGGACAAGCTGTGATCATCATTGGTGGTGGTTAGCTTGGAGTCAGGATTGGGTGCCTATAGGAGAAATAGATAGTAGCTTTCTTTCCCCAAGGAAAGGAACCCACACTTAGAAAAGTCAGATTCTAGTTTTGTTAAGTCAGATTCTAGTTTTGTTAGGACTGCTGCAAGTCTTTTGTATTTGATCAATAAATTGTGGCCCTTTTCTACCCAATTTCACTTGTACTGTGCTATGTTGGGGTGTGTGGGGGCAAAAATAACCTACACCAATATATACGTGTAGGTAACATATTCAAAAAACGTTTCATTTCCAATTTTTTATTTAATGTGCTTAATGCTCTTCACTGCTAAAAAGAAGATCATGTGTTAAAAAGGTTAATTCTAACATTACTCTGCAGTCGAGTAAGATATATGGTTACATTGCTAGGAAATGAAAATGCCTTTTAAATCCTTTTTCAAGTATCCACACATTCCATGTTAAGCTGCAATGCTTAATTTAATATTGGCATGGCAGTTGTATGGGTTTTAAACAATAGACTATATAGCCGGAGGGACACAGAAATAGAATTCAGAAGGTGATATAATAAGTTTGAAGGATGGTTGCACAATTGAGATGAGGCAGAAAAATGAAAAGCAAAGATCGCTTTGCCGCATATGCCAGGAACTAATGCAGTCACTATGTGAGTGCAAGGCCTCGGGCACTCGGTTCCGTTGGGATGGAAAAGATGTCCACACAACTGTCATGGTCCACAGGCTGCAAGTGTTCCCAATGTAGCTTCAATTCAATGGTTTCTGACAGCAGAAGGTCAACAATGGTGGACCACTGGCTGTCTGAGGGGTCCTAATTTTGCATTTTGATGACGTAACTGCCAAAACGTTATCAAGAAGAGAAAGAACGAGAAAACAGGAGGACGAGATGGAAAATCAAGCTAGCTCCCCTTCCTTGGTAAAATACTTATTACTAATAAGTGTACCCACACAAGGGAGTTAGAGTAATGTTGAATGTGGCTTATTTCTAATAACTTAGAAATAAGCAACATCCAAAATAATTTAGAAAAAAGCCACATCCAAAATTACTCTATCTCCCTTGTATGGAAAAACGTTTTTTTGTTCCAAAATGAAAAGCACTTATTTATTGACAGCAATGATATTTTCTGCATACTCATATATGTGGAATCAAATGTGCCGACGTTGGGGGTAATTTTCCCCATGCCCCCCCTGTCTCCCCCAAATTTTGAGAGCTCCGGCTCAACAGTGCTCAACTCTTGCCAGTTGAGTTGTGCAAGATGTCAGCATATGGCACGAAAAAATGAAACTTTTGTCTAAGGCCGAACTTGTGTGACCCAGAAGCTGGTCCATGTATCTGCCTCATTCCCATGTAAAGCAAGGGGTAACAGTATGCTTTTTACCTGACAAAGAAAAAGACAGGGGAAGGGAATGCCATTCTACCTTATTTCACTGTACTTTGTCAGTCTGGCAGAAAATTGCTTAAAAACAATGGAGCACAGGAGAGGCAAGTTGGGAGAGGTAATTGCTCTCCCCCATGCACTCCTGTACATGTAAAGAAAGACTCTACACCTGTACTGTCTATGCTGAATATATCTGTGGTAAATATACAGTGCTAGTGAAGTAGCAGTGGCAGCCAGGGTCACCCTCGCCGCAATCTTGAAGTGGCCTCACACTCCACTGTAGCCACCCCCCAGCTATCCTCTTCAAACACCACTGCAAGGCAGCCCTATCGTATTTAGTAGGTCTCTGTGGATGACTGCTTGCTTCAGCAGAAGGGGGAATGGGTTGGATTCATTTTAAAAGAGTGCCTAGAAGGTAATTTTCCAAGAGGAATTTGTTAAAGAGGGAATTGGGGGTCTCCAGAGGCGCCATTTCGAACCACAGTCATATGAGTGCACTGGATCCTGAAGCAAGCCCAGAGTCCTCATTTACAATACCTTGCAACTTCTGTTGTGATATCTTAAGTTCAACAGCTTAAGGCACATTTTGTGTATTTAATTTGCTTTGCAGCTATATCTGCATCCTCAGCATTTCCCCATCACCAAAACTAGTGTCAACAAAAGTTACCTTGACTTCATGAATAGTCTCAGCAATATCAGTTCTGTTGCTTTACAACTTTTACTTAGCACCAGGACTGCACTAGTTATGAACACGAATATGTGTAACATGAAGATCACTGGAAGAGACTTCAAGAGCAGTCTTGTTTTTCACAAACCTAATTCAAGTGCAGTATCAGGAAACAGGATTTAGTACTGACACAGATTGCTAAAACGTTTAAAATACACATGTGTTTTATTGAAATAGTGTTGAATTTCTGGGCATGCTCTCCAAATTCCTCTAAGTTTGTAGTTAGAATCAGATTTGGCACATTTCTGTAACAAAGCTGGAAAAAAATTAAACAACAAACCATATGTATATAAAATGAATACATATAAACGTCCTATAAACCTGGGATGCAGAGGCAGATCTGGGGGGGGGCAAATCTCTAAGTTTTGCAAGAAGCCTTACCTTGCAGTGGAAAACACTCCTCTCCTGCACCATTGTAGCCAATCCTCACAGGGAAAAGCAACATCTTGGCGTTGCTTACTGGCTACAGCAGCAAGGGAGAGGAGGGATTTACATGACAGGGTAAGGCTTCTTGCAACACTTAGAGCTTTGCCCTCTCTTAGATCTGCCTCTGCTGGGATGGGTAGGAAAACGAGTACCACAAATGAGAACGTGTACATTTTTAACAGACAGTTTGACTACAAGCAGCTATAATAGACTTACAGCATAAGCCTATGCCTGTGTACTCCGAAGCAAGTTACTTCAGTGGGATTTACTCCTGGGTAAGTTTTGCAGCCTTAGGATCGATCCTCTCCACTAAAGAGCCCAAATAAGCAATAGTGTTATAAGGACTGCCAGAGAACTACTAACGCTAATAAAATAAGAACGTTCACCAAGAGCCAAATGTTACTGACATTTGTACTGAATAGTGAGATTCCAGGGGTTCCTCTCAATGCTTTTAAAGTCCAACTCACAGCAAACCAAAGAGAGTTAATGTCATATTTGTTTACATACTGAATGTCACACATTAAACATTTTTATTATAAAGTGAGAAATACATCTTTTAGAAAGTGCTTTTCTTATGAATTGACCTTATATCTTGATAGAATACTGGGAAATGAAACATAGCCTGCTGTAGATGCCTAAGTAAGGTTTAAGAGAAGAAAAAGAGTCCATTCAAAATTTTGATGTGTCCAATGTATGGAATGAGGACAGTTCTGCTAAGAGTTTCTGCACCAGGAGTCAAATCTAAAATGCACCACATGTCTGTTACTCCACTAGGCAAACACCAAGTAAGGCATTTAGAGCTGTCACTTTTATCACATACTGTATGTAATACGCCATTTGTCTGATAAGAACATAAGAAGAGCCCTCCTGGATCAGGCCAAGGGCCCATCTAGTCCAGCTTCCTGTATCTCACAGTGGCCTACCAGGTGCCTCAGGGAGCACACGAGGCAACAAGATACTTGCATCCTGTTGCCACTCCCTTGCACCTGGCATTCTGAAGTAACCTACTATTAACGTAAGGAGGTTGCACAACCCATCATGGCCTATAGCCCACAATGGACTTTTCCTCCAGAAAACAGTCCAATTCCTTTTTAAAGGCATCTAAGCCAGATGCCATTACCACCTCCTGTGGCAAGGAGTTCCACAGGTTAATTATCTGCTGGGTAAAAAGTATTTGCTTTTATCTGTTTTAACTCTCCCAGTACTCAATTTCAGTGGCTGTCCCCTGGTTCTGGTGTTGTGATAACTAGTTGTCTGTCTACAAGCGCTCCTAGCTATTGGCTGGGCTGCTCAAATACCAAAGAATGTTCATAAACATTCTAAATGCTCAAGAAAAAGCTCAGTCACCCAATTGTTGTCTTTTGTTTTTTGTTAAATGGTGCAATCCTGTGAGGGGCACGGAAAGTTAATTTGGTCTACAGGGAAACCTTTAAAAGGTACGGGAGTTCCACTATTGCTAAGGAGCCATCAGAAACCACTCTGACTATTCTTAGAATTCTCACTCACAATGATCTCAAACAGAGGAGCAGGAAAACAGAATGGAAAGGAAGCAAAATAAAAGAATGAAGGAAGAGGTGAACTGAAGGGAAAAGGAGGAAAAAAAAACAGTGAGATGGAAAGAGGGGAGGAAAAAGAAGCAACAAGAGCCAAAGAAGAGTAGAGGAGCAGCGGGGAAGTAGGGGAATCAGCACCCCTGGGTACATAGACGTCTCTCCCTAGGTGTGCCAGCTCCATTATCTCTGGGGCACAGAACAAGAAAGGCTGAGTTGGGTTCTTGGAAGTTGTGCTCAAAGTTAAAGATGAAGGCTGCATCTAACCAGCTTGACAACCCTCCAATGAGGCAACTGCAATGGAAGGAAGAATGAAAGACAGCAGTGGGCAGGACGTCCTAAATCGTGAATGCCTATGCTGTAAAATAGCAATGCATTTTTGTAGCAGCACCTCTGGGATTTCTGCATGTTAACAGAAAACTGAAGCCTCATTTGAACTGAAGTCCCTATAATTAAGCAGGCCATATGCCATATTCCTCCATAGTAAAAAGGATAAAAACAGAAGCTTGAGCAGCTGGTAAGGCGAAATTTCTTTTTTAGGGTGCAATCCAGTGATGTCATTCAAGGGGAATGGACCAGAATGGGCATTCCGGATCCTAACGGGCTCCGTGGCTGGTTCCGGGTTCCCGACAAGTGCCAATCAAAAGTGAGTTCCTGTTCCTAAATCATTTGAATGACACCACTGGTGCAATCCTAACCTGGAGTTAGGCCGGCACAGTTAGGCTAGCAAAGTTTGGCTGGCACAAGGGCACCGTAATGCACATTTGGCCCATTCTCTGAGTCAAGGAGGATGACGCGTGTCTGTGTGCTGGCCTCGCTGGCTCCAAGAGTGGTCCTAACCTACTTTACAGTGTCCCTGGAGCCAGCCAAACTTTGCTGGGGCTGCAGCAGGAATGCAAAGCTGCCAAAACACAAGGAGGAGGCTTCTATAGACCTGCAGCCATGCTGGTGCTGGTGCTGTTTCTCCCGCTGCTGCCATCTTGACTGGGCCTCACGCAGCACCCCCACCAGGGGTGGACTGCCCCACCCATGCTTGCTATGCCACTGCCTACGTTTCTCTTTCTTGTTGCCATCCACCTAAACTTGGTAGGTGAGGGCACTCTGAAAAGGGTCTCTGGTGATGAGCTCTGTTGCCAGGCAGGTCATACCAGGCCAGATACTACTGTAGGTTGCCTGATCCTGGAGTGCTTAGTTCTTTAAAAGTCAAACTTGCATCTTCTATTCAACTAACCTCTACATACTACACTTGATTTGTGTGGTTGTTTTTCTAAAATGGTAAAGCTAAACCCAACCCATACTCTGGTGTCTTCACTGGTGGTAGGGTGGGGGTGCAAAGGTAATAGGTTACTCAGAATGCCAGATTCAGGGGAGTGGCAGTAGGATACAAGTATCTCGTTGTCTTGTGCACTCTCTGAGGCATCTGGTGGGCCACTGTGAGATACAGGAAGCTGGACTAGATGGGCCTTTTGCCTGATCCAGTGGGGCTATTCCTATAACTCAGCAAATGGTGGCAATGAAGCAGAAAACTGTTGTTTTGCTTTAAAAAATGGCATCATATGACTGTATGATATTAAGGCTGAACTATCTGCATGTCGTCTTTTTTCTCTCCTGGTCAAAATTATGTAGATTCATAGAGTACAATACAGCAGTATTTCTCAAACCGGGATCCGCCAAGTGGGTCATGAGCCAATTTCAGGTGGGTCATGTAGCACCTTCCGGCCGTGACATCACTTCTGGTGGGCCCCGGACAGACTGTCATTCTAAAAAGTGTGAAAAAGTTTGCCAACGACTGCAATACAGTGTTTGAATTGACCACTGAAACTTGCTTTTCCTCCTTCTTCCATCCACTGAGTAAAATCATTAAAATAATTAAGCATAATGGAAAAAAGAGACATATTAATCTAATAAACTTCTGAAAGCCTGCTTCTGATCATTCTGTCATTTCCCCTTCTTTGCGGGAGTGATGAACACTCTTGGTTGCTACTTCAAGACACTGGCAGTAATGTGATCATTCATCCTCTGCAGGGGAATGTTTCCTTCTGCCTTTGGGTTTGATTTTCCTGTAAAAATCATGTTACCACAGTTGCATGGGGTCTGTCTAATTTCTTCTTTCTATTCACTGTTTTAGAATAGTTGAAACCGTCATAATAGGAAGTTTGCCTCTAAATGCGCAGATCTGGGATGGCAAGGTTAATGTTGTTGCTAAACCACAAAATCCTATTCCCATATCTATTATAGACCTCCTTGCACCTTCGGTGCAGGAGCCAAACAGTTTCTGCTGGTAAGTGCTGAAGATTTGCAGCATCTGAAGCAGCTCAGCAGACTTCTGTTACAACAGATTCATAGATAATGTTGTGTGTTTATTATAATTGTAAAAATTCCGAAGTCTTATTTAGACAACAAAAAGTCAAACACAACTTTTAAAGCAATGCTCCTGTCCCTGCGGATCAGCCTAGGGAACTCTGCCAGAGTGCATGCTGCCAGAGTGTGCTTTATGGCTGTTTTACAGCAGCTGGCGCCAACAGGACATGCATTCTGCTGGCCTGGAAGCCCAAGAGGATTGGGCTGAAATCACCATGACACTGGAAACTGTCAGCTTTTTTATGATATTAAAAAATCACAGATGAACCGACAATCCTATTTGGGCCTTACACTGCTAGAATGAACATTTGGGGAGCCTACGGCCCTTTTTGGTTGTCACAAAATGTGACACACTGTTCAGCAGGGAACATTTTTTCTTATTACTTTCCATCTATCTAGTGTGTAGAATACATGTAAAGGCCCAAGATACAGGGACTCCTGATCACATGATGTGGCATCCTACTTATTTAAATGGCACTCTGTTGACAGGAAGGAACCGCCAAATACAGGTCCCACCTCCATATCAGTGAACTGGACCCATGGTTTTAACTAACTGCAGGTTCCGAACCCATGGTGGAAGTCAGACCTATACCCTCTGAATGCAACTGGAGCTGTGCTCTGGTCATATCCAGAGGGTGGTCTGAAAACCAGGGAGGCCGCACACCTTCTAAGGCCTTCTGAGGGTCGAAAATCAACTGAAAACTGGAAGTGATTATTTCTGACGCTCAGAACACCCTTGGGACGCAATTGGAGGACAGCTCCGTTTGCATTTGGAGGACTGGATGCCAAGACGCACAGATGTCATGATCTGTAGGTTTTGTCATCCGTGGAGGTTCTGGGAATGGAACCCCCGCAGATGCCAAAGCACAACTGTATTGCTATCGAATAGAGACTGTAGTGGTTTGTAAAGCTGTCTTGGGTCCCTTTCGTGGGCTAAAGGTGGGATAAAAAATGGTAAATAAAGCTGAACTACATCTAACTATTGACTTGCAATTCTAACAGTACTGAATAATGGGTATTCAATTATTCAATTATCTCACTATTATCTCACATGACATTTCTTGCATCATTCACTATGCTTCTTGCCTTTGAACACCCAACTTTGTTGCACATCCTACTACTTTAAGCAAAAGGAAGGACTTGGCCAATAAACAAGACCTCTTAGATACTTCATGGAAAAAAAGCATCTGCAGATAGGGCGAATGAGGTAGAAGACCTTTTTTAGCTGCTTATCTTGGGTTCCTGAGAATGTTTGTTTAATGCATATCTCTGTCATAGGGTCTCCTGGAAAGGTTTGGCTTATTGTACATTCTGTCCTTCACCACTTCAAAGTGCTCTCGTTGAAGAAAAAGGCCATTATCCTTTCCAATAAAATTTCTGCTGAACAAGCAATTTTTCAATTTAGGAGCAGGTGACAGTAAGATATCTCCCAAGGGCAGCGTATTTAGTCTTTACACATAACTAAACAAAACAGTTACGATGAAAGCCGGATGTTCTTCAGCCCTTGGATATAATGAAAACGTCAGCCTTGTATGGAGTTTTGGAACTAACAGTTTTACTAGAACCATTTAACGTTTATCATCACCTTCTACAAGTGAGTTCTAGTCAAGAGGAAACATTACATAAAGTAAACCATCCCCTCCTTCGCTGTGCCTCCATGCAAAGGCAGACCTGTTTTTAATTTATTTGCATCTTTTTGTAAAACTGTCAGTTTAATGAGTTTCCATTCAAGGAAATGAATACAAAAGAATACAAAAGAATGGCAAGACGCACCCCCTGTGTGGTAATTTCGCCTGTTCATTGTAATTTGTTCTGTTTTCTCTCTCTCTCTCTCTCTCTTTCTTTCTCTCTCTCTCTCTCTCTCTCTCTCGCTCCTCATTCTATCTGCAACAGTATCCTTTTCCCCAATACTTGCACTCTTGTTCTGTTCCCATTCCTGCCCCCTCCTTTGTGCTGTACTTTTCTCACTCATCCATAAACCTGTGCAAACGGCTGCTGTGTGCGCCAAGAAATGCGTGGAGGAGGGAGCAGGATTATCCCAACTGATGTGAAGTTCCATGTGCTAAAGGCTCAATTTGCATGGGAACTCACTCACATAGGCTTCCTGTACAAAATCCATTCCCTGAAAAAAAAAAATGGTGCATGCAGATCATCCATAGGCAACTTACAGACAGGACTAGATAGGTTGAGGTTCCAGCAGGCACCACCCAATCACACAAACACACACCCAGCATGTGTCATTTTTCGATTCAGCGGCCATCTGAACAGGGTTCCTAATTTCCCAGCTGTAGTCCCATCTCAGAAGCCCTAGAATTTTCATTTTTATTTCCACTTTTGTATTTATTTTTGCTATTTAACTTTTAGAAGAAACTATTGTTGGCCCATCAGTGTTGTGAAAGTGCCATAAGGCACTTTCGCACCAGTGTGCGTGGCACTACTGCACCGAAGACATACGCAGGTAAGCCGCCCCCGCACCAGCCAAGTTCAGCCAGCGTTGTGGCTTTTCTTGGCGGGATGGGAATGGAGGGAGGGTGATCCTGTGGGAGGGGTGGCCCAGGGAGGGGGAAGGAGCCTGGATCCAGCTGTTATGCTGGATCCAACCTCCCGTTCCTGGACTTCGTGGTCCCAATTTGGGCTGCTGCAGCCCACTTCGACTTGTACCTGCTAAATAGTGGGCTCAGATCTGAGTAGCCCCATAGGTGTGGCAGGCCTCCCAGCCTGCCTGTTCCAGCACAGGTTAGGATTGCGCCCTTAGGCTGTTACATGCTCATTGAATTTAAAGTTGCTAGCAAGTCATCCCCAGTAAAATGGGATCTATTACCTGTACTTCAGAACTTTTATTTATTTATTTATTTATTTATTGCATCTACACATATGAGACTGTGAAATAATGGAATCTTCTCAACCTCTTGGCAGTAGAAGAGGTACTTTTGACCCTCCCCTCAACTTCAGTGCCCTTCTACAGACAATAATACCCCTGCTAACTGGGCAAGAGGCACTTTTTTACATGGTGTCCCTCTTATATTTAGCAGGGGGAGAATAATTGTCCCTCTTCACCCCTGCGCAGTGTCTTTTCTAGTGGCCGTTGCTGGTGGTGTTCTGCATATGTGAACCCTTTGGGACAAGGAGCCATTTAACTTTATTATTACTATTTGCCTATAAACCGCTTTGTGAACTTTATGCTGAAAAGCGGTATATAAATACTATTTGAATGAATGAATGAATGAATGAATGAATGAATGAATGAATGATGGGCATTGCACATCCAGTTCTTTTCTGACATCTAAGAGAGCCCAGGGGACTAAAGACCATCTACACTGGGGAATGCAGATAAAGGTCATGTAAGAAGACTACTAGCAGAAATAACATTTGCAGATATGCAAACCTGATGTTTTGTGTCCTTGTGTAGAGAATGACTGCTGAACGTTTCGGGGAGAGGCTGGTGCTGCCACTGGCATCTAACGACCATTCCTTCTGTATATATAGGCCCTACTTAACTTGGGCTCCTATAGGTTAGGAGATGGAAACCTCCTTTCCGCTCTGACACTGATTTAAGAGTTTGGTTTCAAGTGGCCAGCAGCCCATACGATCTTGACTGCATGTGGCACCATTCAAAACAAGGAAGTAAGAAGTATTCATCCTTGTGCATATGCGCTATGTTAGAAGATGCTAGCAAGGAGAAAAAGCAATATATCCATTCTTCTGCCTAAAACTCTTCAAGGCTTCCTGTTTGAGAGTGAAATCCTAACCTGGAGTTAGGCCGGCACAGTTAGGCCAGCAAAGTTTGGCCCGCACAAGGGCTACCGTAAAGTGCGTTTGGACAACTCTTGGAGTCAGGCGGGTGGCGCATGTCTGTGTGCTGGCCTCTCTGACTCCGAGAGTGGTCCAAACATACTTTATAGTGTCCCTTGTGATGGCCAAACTTTGCTGGCCTAACTGTGCCAGCCTAACTTCAGGTTAGGATTGCACCCTGAGACAATACAGAGGCCAGGCAGGAGAAGCAGGCTATAGATCATTTATAAGAAATGGCTTATTTGCAAGGGAATGCATTGCTTAAATAATCTTTCTAATTGGCCAACACTATTGAACAACTATGACTAGCTATTCTAAGGACATGCTGACTGCAGTGGGGCAAAGAAGGTAGAAGGGTTGTAAGGGTCAGAAGAGAAACAGAAGATGAGAAGTATATCTGGATTTTTGTGAGGGTGACAGAGTGCAAGTGAGATGGATGGTGCACAGTATTTTCAAAGAAAACAATAGATTGAAGCGTCTATTCATCCCACTTTTAGCACTCTAAAAACAAAGACATTGGCCTGATCAGGCTGGCTGCACATTTTGCACATTCTACAGGACAATAGAATTATTCTTCGTTAAAACAGATGGAAAAATGACTTCAGAACAGAGATGTAGAAATATATGTAAATTCATTTAGTGGAATTCCTGCTTTTCCTCATGCATTCGTCTCTTAATACTGGTTTTGATTGAGAATGTTAATGTAATGTATGAATCGTTATACAAAAAGGCAGATCTCAACAAGCATGTTTGCAAAACATTATTTCCAGAAGTGTAGCTTGTTGTCATTAAATGTATTTAAATGTTTGTGCCTACATAATGAATTCATGAATGTATAATTCACCCCCTTTCTCTAATCATTTATTATTTTGGAATTCTGCCTGTATGAGAAAAAGCAGATCTGCATAGAGATTTACCAGTATAGAACTGAATTAGAATACAAAATACAAAACTGGTGGCAGGGTATCCTGATAACTTAATATTGACTTGACGACCACATCTGGAAAGTTAGTTATGTTAGAACCAATGAGTAGTAAAACATGAGCTACTAAAATAGATCACACACACATCAGTGGAATACAGCTCTATTAAACCAAGCACCATATGCCTGTCTTGTTAATTTATCAACAATTGCACAACCACATTTATTTTAATTTTGTCAAAATGAGTGGCAATATATCTTGACTATGGGCTCAGGCATCAGTCAATTTCTTTTTCACATAGAAAGGAATCCAAATAGAAATGCAGTGTTAAACAAAAGCTATGCCTCTCCATTTCCAGGGCTCCCAGAAAGTGACATGGCCAAGCACTGTAACACATTCTTAAAAGTTATGACAACAAAGTGTCTTGTGCCACTATAATGACTAATATATTTAGGGCCCAGTCCTATAGGCGCCTTCTCTTGATGGAACTAGCATTCCGTCAGCGGAAGGCCCTCTCCATTGGCATGCCGACACAGTGATGATGCACAAAACAGGGACATAAGTACAAGTGGCTGGTGATGGTGTGGGCTCACCACCAGAGCATCCAGCCACTGTCAAAGGAGGTACATTGGTGGTAGGCAGTAGGTGGAGAGCGGGAATAACAGAGCATTTTAGGGGAGAAATGAGTGTCAGGGAGTGAGGGGATGGATCTGGCAGCCGTCACACACCCCAGATCCTATCCCCCATTTTTAGAGCCACCTTATGCTCCATAGCATAAGCCAGCTATGTAACGGACATAGGTTCCGAGGAGACCCATAGGCCATCAGATAGCCTATGCAGAGGTAAGGGACTATTTTCCCTTATTTCTTGCTGGAACTCCTGATCATCCCTCACCATAAAGCTATGGTGCAGCATATGCCTCCAAGATTGGACAATTATTGTAATAAACGCTTTCATGGACAACAGTCCATGTCACTATTCTCTCTTGTTCATGAAAGCTTAAAGTACAATAAATGTGTTAGTCTTTATGGTACCAAAAGACTATTTGCTGATTTTGCTGAACCAGATAAGCAGAGCTACTGCTCTCGAAATGCTTAAACATTGTGGGATCTCATTTCACTTGATTTTGCCACGTGAAGCTGAAGGCTGACACATATAGTGGAGTCAAGTGGAATCAGGGCAACTAGCTGGGTTCCTAAAGATCCAGAACCTGTTCCCATGTGAAGTTTTCACTAACGATAGAAAGTCTGTAGCTAGACATTTTACAGTGATGGTGCCTAAGGGATGAGGGAATCATTTCATAACAGCCAAAGCATAATAGTCTAATATTCTTGAAGGTATTTATTGTATTACTTTTTAGTGAGCCATTGGATAGAATTCTGCTTCCACACTTTCCCATATCTCTCTATCAGTAAAAGGCTGCTTTAAATGAAAACGGGAAATCTAAGGAAGGGCCTGAAATACCTCCCAGGGGCTAAACACTCACAGACCCCACAATCACCATTGGCTATAGGCCTAAACTGTGGCAACAAGTGATGAATTGCATGAGTGAATAAGCCATCACAGTTTCATCATCACAGGTAGATGACTCCTTTTCCCAGATATCTACTCCAGCAAAACACTTTTCAATGGAGAGAGTTCACACATTTTAATTAGGCCACTGCTGGATCCCACCCCCTCGCAAGACTGCCATACCCCTCCACCACTCAGGAACTCCCTCCTGCCAAGCCCAGAATCCCTGCAACTCCAGGTAAACGTATCTCTTGCTGATGTCACATAGCCACCTCCAGGCAGTGAGGGGCTGGCAGTGCTGCAGCACGGGTGGTAAAAGCTTACCACCCACACTGCAAATGCCTTACAGCACTTTAACAACACCAGTGCAAGCGGTACATTCATACTGCTCGCAATGGAGGGGGTCTGGATTGAGCCCTAAGTGAAGAGTGTTTAAGCTATGCACATATGTGCCCCAGGCTCATAGTCCTTTGGAGACAGACTATTCCCAGTCCACAGGAACCCTTCTACCTTATTCACACCAGCCCTATTGGCTCAGACAGATGCTGCTAGACCACCCACTATTTAAGTACTGGAATAATAGAAGTTTATCAAATACACAATTCTAATTACACAACTGTAAATTATTTAAAGTCAAAGAGGAAAAAAAAAACTAAGATCCAGGTAGCAAACTGGCTCCAGTTCAGTGTGATTCACATGAATGCCTTGACTTTAAAACTGTGATGAAATAATGTTTTGCCTTCAATTAGTATAATTACATACCTGCTTAAGGGTGCGCATATGCAATGAATTTATGAAATCACTATCAGCCTAGATATAATACATTTTGCTGCTCTTTCCTTTTAGATAGCATTCCAAGACAACTGTTCATAACACGTTCTTGCAACAGGCAATCTCTCTGTTCTGTGCTAATTCATAATAGAAAATCACTATTTATATTTTCCTGGTTTTGCTTAGCACTTAAAAAAAATCTGACCTCTGCTACTCCCACTTAGGCACAAACTCACCATACTTCCAAGTAAGAAAATTACTTTCAATTCTACTGCTTGTAAACCAGAATGAGGCACCTTAAATGAAGCAAAAGAAGGAAATTAGCCCCAGATATAGCTGAATGCTGGCCATGTGTTTCTGAAATGGGAATCTACAAGTCTCTCCTAGAGCTCCCTCATCACCAGATCACTAGACATATAAAATGTGAAAATCAAGACATAATCTGGGAAAGAGTCGGCTGCAATACAGCAAACAGAAATACATCATATTTTTTGGCTTACATACTTTTTTTTTTTCCAAATGGCAACATTTGGCCAATGAATAGAATGTTTTAAAAGACCCTCCCAGCCCCCAATTTATAATGAAAGCTTTTCCATGTTTGAGATACTATATTTACTTAGTTCAAATATTTATGGGTGCAATGTATATACAGTATTGAACAAAACAGAAACCAGATTCA
This sequence comes from Lerista edwardsae, assembly GCA_029204185.1. NCBI lineage: Eukaryota > Metazoa > Chordata > Lepidosauria > Squamata > Scincidae > Lerista > Lerista edwardsae. The sequence continues at coordinate 29,096,369 of JAJKFI010000004.1, read as the reverse complement.
TTCCTTAATGAGTGAGAAGAAATAGACTACATACAGGACTAAATATACCATAGGAAGAAGAAGAAGAAGAAGAAGAAGAAGAAGAAGAAGAAGAAGAAGAAGAAGAAGAAGAAGAAGAAGAACAAGAACAAGAACAAGAACAAGAACAAGAACAAGAACAAGAACAAGAAGAACCTTTGGCTAATACTTTGTTAAGCCAGCAACCCTAGGAAAATGTAAGTCTTCACAGCTACTGAACTGAAGAACAAAAACAACATAAATTGTTTTTGTTCTACATTATCAGATTTTTTTTTGGACAATGGTTAGAATGTTCAAAACGTCTTTGAATTTATTCAGCTGTTCACGTAGTTTCATGTTTCATAAGTGGCTGCTACACTGTCTGTGTTCCCATATGACTGGATTAAAGCTATCTGACAGACTAGTTAAAGTGATTAAGCCGGCAATGGAGTGCTCATTCAAATCCTCAGCCATCAGTCATTGGAAAGCTGCCAAATTCAGAATGACATTTTCATTTTTTTAAGCATGAGAACCAATGATGTGTTCAAGGTCAATATATCAAGGAGGGCTGCGTTCTGGAGAATGCACAAATAAATTGTGGGAAGATGGACACACGTAGAAATCCTAAACACACTTACAGATCAGGAAGGCCCATTGAATGAAGCAGCAGCTACTCCTGAGCAAAATTTTAAGACTGTGCTATTAGAAAACCAATTGCACAGATCATGTGTTGTCTGTTCTGTTTGGATCTTGTACTTTCTCCAAGAGTCGCAGAGAAGGATTTTATCCTTTCATTCAACAATACCAGGAAATCAGTTAGGCTGATAGAGTAACTTGCTCAAGGCCACTTGATGAGCTTCACCAACTGAGTGGGGATTTGAACTTGGACCTCACACTTCCACTGGTATAGCTAATGAAAGCGTAGCCCAGTGCGGAGGGCAAAATGATGCCACAGGAAGTGACATCACAGTTGAATTTTCATTCTTGGGTAGTTTGGCCATAACTTTTGATAGAATGAAGATATTACACTTCAGTCAGTTCCATTGATTCTGCATTAAGCTCCACATCAAATGGTATATAACATGATGGTATTATTCATACATACCAAGGTTTTCACAATTTTGGCCAATTTTGTTTTGTTTTGCTCAGCTTGTTGCCCCCTAAAGCTTTTTGCCTGGTGCAATTGCAACCCCCCTGCACTTCTTTAGCTATGCCCCTGCACCCATCCAAACTCATCACTCAGGCCACTAATCATTCTAGAGCGCTAGAGTTACAGTCAAAAGCTGGGTTCAATGAAGACAAAAAGTCTGCTATTTAAGGCTGAAGAATACTTCCTCACTAACCCAAGGTTAGAGCCCTTGTGCGCATCCACAGCTTGCTGTTTCATTGGCAAGTTTCATTGCATTCTTCCTTGTGCAGTGGGAAAGGTATGTATGAATGCTGGAATGCCAATTTTCAATGCTATTTCTTTGGGACGTGCCATTGTGTACAGTAATGGGAAGAAAAACAGAAGGGACGAAAGCGTCCCAGGCAGGTAAGTTATATAGAAAGAAATATCCCTCCACCCCCCACCTTCAGGGCAACATCTGTTACTGTTTGTGAGTTTGTTCAAAAGTCATAATGAATTCCAGCTGTTTTCTAGTGGAAAAATGAACATGTCACAATTACATTGCAAATGGTGTCTTTGTAGATCATCTCAGCAGAAACGACACATAGATGCAGAGGCAAGCATATGTACGGCCACCAGATCTAATGTTGTCACTCCCAACAACCCTATATTTAGAAAGCACTGTAACTACCACAATCGCAGTATTATAATTTTATCACTTTTTCTGTATTTCTAATTATGTGTCCCACATAAAGTTTTTCCTGCTCCCAGCATGCACTTCAGCCAAGAATTCTAAAAGCAAACGACATGAGTAATGTGATGTGGGCCCTTTTTAATGCTGTTTTCATCTTTTGTGCTGCACAGCCCATACAAAGCTCACAGCTCTCTACATTGAAGAACACCATTCGTGGGCAGAATTCGGCCAGAGCATCTTGGGTGTATTGAATGAACAAGCTCAGAGCCAGAAGCAATGCTCCAGGAGACATAACTGCTATCTCCAATTGCATTCAGCTTAACTTATGATGTATTTAAGCCCTGGGCTTGGTTTTAGGAGGCTGAGAGCGCAATCCTAAGTTGTGCTGGAATGGCGAGGCCTGTGGGTCTGCACCATATCCAGCACACCTTAGGTGCGCTTGGGAGTTGTCGTCATCGTCCCCCCCTGGGCACCTAATCAAAGGTGAGCATTCAATGGATTGCAGCTTTGGTTTACTGTGTACTCGGATACAGAAAAACTATTCATTTGTTTCATTAACTTTTTCACATACCTCACAAATATATAATTATTGTACAGAAAAAAACATGATTAAGTTGATGCAGAGTTGATAATTTATTTGGTGTCTAATATACACAAAGACCCTAATACAAGCAGTTAGCTGTTGCAGGTTGAGCATCCCTTATCCGGACTGCTTGGGACAGGAAAATGTCTGGTTTTCAGATTTGTCTGGATTTTTGAATAATTTCATAAACATAATGAATGAACTTGTGTTGTGAACTTTGTGTTGAAAAGCGGTATATAAATACTATTTGAATGAATGAATGAATGAATAATGAGAAATGATTCTTCTTGCTTGTTTTCCTGTTCCCATTTGGGTGCCTGCTGGCCTCTGACATTTTTCAACAATGGCACACATCACAGAGCAGAGAACAGAACTTACAGCCTGTACGTGGGAATGAGCCCAAGACCTTCTAGTATTCACACTACAGGAAGTTTTTTAAAAGTCTTGGACAAAAATGTGGGGATTTTGGATATCCGGATAAGGGATAATCTAGTTATATTAAATCCTGCTGAAAGCAATGGGAATCATTAGCTGCTGCCAACCAAACATTTTCCATTGGTTTCAGATAGGCTATGGTAAGTTGCAGCTAACTTCAGCGAGATCAGAAACTGAGAATGCAGTCCTGCAGAGAGTTAAGTGGTTTGCATTCCAGCGAGAGATGGGAAGCAAGTGGCCAGGCTGCAGGTTTGCAGCTTAAATGAACATTGTCAGAGGACGACCTACAAGTATATTAAAGGTGACTAGTTAAGCTGAACTTTATATTGCTATAAATATTAAAAATAAATAATGGTAAACTGAATTTTTATCATATATGAAAAGTACAAAATCAAATCTGAAAGTGAAAAGTCAAACATTAAGAATATTTCACAAAAACAGCCTTATAAAGATCCACCATATGAGATCAGCAATAATGTAGCATACATTTCATAAGACCACCTGATTTATTGCTTTTAAAAACCAATTCTGCATTATGGAGATTAGAATAAAAATAAACCTGTTGGTCTTGTCATTGTTTCCCAGTACAGTAGCTAACTTCGGATTCTCACTTACTATTATTTTTACTTCTTTAATTCCCGTTCACTTAACAGAACACTGCGACTGCTGTTGCAAATCCTGGGCTTTAAGTCCAAACAAAAAGTGTTTATATTAAAAAATTTCTATTCCAATCCTTTCGTGGACGGTTTTGGCTGTGGCAGTCCACATAGAATACGTCACTCCATCGCTTTGATCTATCTGAAAGTGTCCCTCCAAGTATATTAGCAATATCTCAGGTATGGAAATGTTACATAAAATATCAGCGCTTTTGCTCTGTCACGCCATCTGTGAGCTGCGGTTTCCATAACAAAACTTTTTACACACTGAAATCATTATCTCTCTGAAGTCTGCAGCTGGCATTTAAAACTTATTGATGGCATGGGTATCGCTGGCTCAGTAGGCAGCCCTTTTGCCTGAGGCTCACAAGGTCACCAGTTCACATTCTGCTCAGAGGAAAAGCTGGACGTTTTCCAGGATTGTGTGTGGGCCGTGCTAAACTCCTAGGGGGCAGTCCTTAAGACAGTAAGTGAAACCATGTATGCTTTGTAGATATCAAAGCTCTTGTCCTAACAGCAGAGGAAGAAATAGGCAAGGAAGATATATCATAGATGCCTAGAGTAAGTGAAAAAAAAAACATAGCCAAGGTCTCGTATTCAGTTGCTAAGTGCTGTAGAACAGTAATTCATTATCAGAATTTCTGGGATTTCTTAGGGTATCACTTTAGAATTAGGCAGAGGTTCATGTTCACAGATATCACCTTGTGGACAAATAATCACAAATGGACAGTCCTGCAAGGGGTAATCAGGTAAAAGCACGATTACAAATTTTATTTTGACCTGCTCTGGTGTAAATGCTCTGATGCTTGGTTATCCCAGATGTCTCCCTCCTCCTCTTCTTTATAGACAGGTAAAGTTGAATCTCTTGAAGGAACTGGGGATCACACTCTAGGCAAAGGTTGGACAGGTGATCAATGTACAGCATGAGATTTTGCCGTGGCAATGTGCCTCCAACAGTGACTGGATCATCTAGTCAAAAGAAACAAAGCCAACATGTAACGTTTTGCTTGCAAAAGAAGCCAAACAAACTTTGTGTGTCATGGGTAAAATGGTGTATGAATAAACGAAGGATTGTGTCTGTTTAATTGAGAGTACTTCCTTTTATCTTGTCATTATTCCTTTTGAGGACAGTTGCTCAAAATTGCTCTGTTTTGTTATTTAGATCTTCAGGCTAAGTTGACTTTATCACTTTTCAGTTAATATTTGTAAAAACAGGTACCAGCACTGGGAACACATTCTACACTTTCATTTGCACAAGCATTGCACCATATCTTTATTTAAAATTCTATTGACCATTAACTTAAGAAGACTATTAAAAGACTTCAAGAAATCTGCTTCCCATCAGAAAAACACGAGTACTTGTTTGGGGCAAATTTCAGCACACATCACACAGTCAATATGGGGCATGGAATTGTTTAGTTTCTTCCTTAGTCTCCAAGTGAGTTTTTTCTATAATAAACACAAATGGTTATTCAGACCAATGGCAATCCCTCCTAAACAAAGATCAACTACCCAATTAAGTAGTGTATTTGTGTAGAGGGAAAAAAATACTTTCAGACTTATGAAATAGATCTCGAGCAGATACATGTTTAGCTATGGTAAAGGAAAATTCACCTAACAGTGAAAGTGTGAAAGTATGTGGAAATCAGAAAGGTGGGGAACAACAGTGTCTATTCATTTTTTATTATTAGTCAGTAATTTGTCTACCAGTGAACAACCATAAGCATTCCCTCCTTATTGACTATACACATAAAGACAGAAGTGCATGTATCACCCACCTCCTCACTTAACCAATTTTAATACATGGGAAATTATGGTCAACACGAAAACTATGACTTAGTTCAGAGAGAACTAACTGTTGAAGAATGCTAATATAATCAACCATAATCCAATATTTAAAAGGAATTTCTCTTTGGATTCTCAAAAATACCAAACTAATTGGGATCTCTATAACCTTTAGAGCAGTGGTTCTCAAACTTTTTGGACCGGGACCCACTTTTTATAATGGCACTCATGTTGAGACCCACTGGAAGTGATGTCATTAACCTGGAACTAATATCGTAGCTGGAAGTGACATCATCAAGCAGGAAGTGCTGTCATTGTGACATAATCAAATGATACTCCTGGTGCAAACTGGCATGCTTGGACTGCAGCAATTGCACAACCATGAAACAGCTTTTACAGAAACCAAGGACAAAATATTATGTAAAAGCACTTAACAAAAAACAAAATTAAAAAAAAACCCTCACATGAAAATTCAAACTATTAACGCTCACAAAAGGAATATAGCAAGAGTAAGGTGTGCAGATTCCAAGGTAGCTGCTCCAAGCTTTCCTTGACCAACCTGACATCAGGTGGCGACCCACCTAGTGGATCCCAACCCACAGTTTGAGAAACCCTGCTTTAGAGTGCAAAATAGCCATTTGATATTCCAAAAGGCTCAATTTTAAATAAGAGTCTACATTACACATCCTTGATAGAAAACAGAGAGGTCTACACAGTAAAAAAAAATGCACTTTACTACGTAACAAGAGCTCATTTCATAAAGGAGTGAAGCACGTCCTCTTAACCTGCGACAACAAATTTGTTTATTTAGTTTTCTTCTTAGTAAGAAAGCAATTAGTTTTTCCCCTCCAATAAAAATATCCTTATGCATTTATAAACACTACTAGTAATTATGTAATTACCTTACCCAATCATGTTAAATTGCTGTCAGTTCAGTTCCCACCACTGATTACCTATATGGTGTACTAAATCTAAATGAAGTCTTTGCTAAAGTGCACTTAGTGATTTACAAAGGTGTCTCTATGATTCCAAAAACCATAGCAGCACTATATTATTTGCGATAATCACCAATGTCCAAGGTCAAGGATAGATCTCACTGAACTTCTTGTACAAAAATCCAAAGAAACACAGAATTAAACACACGGCTTATTTTTATGTTCCTTGTCATGACTTCTACATCTAATAGTAACCTTTCAACTCCACACGTTAAATACCATAATTAAATAATTAAAACTGTAATTATGCATTTTAGCCTACAAATTTTTATCCTGTAGGATCTCGGAATTATGTTGTTCAGTGGCCTCAGAACATTTCTTATTATAAAATAAAACAAAGCTCAAAATTAAGGAAGAGGAGAACTACAAATTAATCAAATTAATACTGTCAAGGGGCCACTTACAAGGAATTTAATGTAAAATAAATCCTGTAATGATGATCTCCTTGGTAAGCCATGAGTGAAATGTTTTGCAAATCTTTATACACAACAACTGTAGGAAATATTACCACCCAAAAAACCACTGCCTGCAAATGTTTAACTAGTCAAATTAGTTAATGGGCCCCTTCTTGTACAGTTTTCAAATTCTTCAGGGCACAATCCTAACCCTGTCCTGGACTACGCAGGCTAACAAGCCTGCCCCATATCCAGCACAGGGTTGGGGCAAGCTGCGGCGTAATCCCGATTCCCCTTCCCCTGGGTAACATGGCTGTGGCCTGAATGGGGCTACTCAGATCTGTGCAACTGAAATCGGTGGTGGAAATTCGAGCAACCCAAACTGGGGCTGAGCTGCCCAGGACAGGGGTTAGGATCTGGCCTAAGTGCTGAATCCTGGCACTACCCCTCTCCCCACCTCCCCATTTTTAGCCTATGGATATTAACCATAACCTATGGACTGGATGGGGGTCATCTGCGTTCCTGAATTTCCCATTCTTGGTAATCAGTTGATGGACGTAAAGCCAAGCTCTGTGTTTAATGGTCAGTTGGGGAATGTGCTACATGAGGAATAATGTCTATGGTGGGAACCCTCAAGGGCTCCCGCCTTACCTGACATCGGCACCCTGCTCCAGGCCCCGCAAGACGATAGCAAGGCAAACGGGCCGGGGACGGACGTCCACTCTTTGGCACAGCAGGCCTTGGCAAACATGCCTGGGCCACAGGGGTCAGCATCCCCGGCCTCGTTGAGGCCCGACGGTGCCAGCAGCACACGGCCTGGGGTCATGCAGGCAACGGCCTCAGAGCACCGGCCGCACCTGCGCAGATGGGTGGCCTCACAGGCAAGGCTGCAGAGCCCAGACAGGGCCTCGTCTCCAGCTGGGGGTCTCCTCAGGCACAAGACAGCAACTCCAGAGTAGCCCTTCCAGCCGACAGCCGGGCCTCGCCCAGCAGGCAAAGGGAAACACCTGGAGGGAGGGAGGGACAAGGAGAGGAACACCTTGCCGGGGGGGCAGGGTTGGCTGAGCACTGGAGCAATCAGAGGGAGGGGACAAGGCCTAGGGCAGTGGAGCCTAGGCTCTTGCATTTAACCCCTGGCTGGCCAAGGGTGAGGACAGCCAGGGTCTAGGCTGCTGGCAGGTCACAAGGCCCAGTTTGTCAATGACTTGGAAAAGGGTGGAGCAACCCCCTGCCCCTGAAGTTGAGTCTCTGAGGCCGAGCTACAGCAAAAAGGGTTGGCGTGACGCCTGCCAGTGGGCATGCCAGGAGAAGGCCCAGCCGAGGCAATGGGAGCTCCCCCCTCGCCTCGGACAGTCTACTACCAGATGTATCTGATGGGCCACTGTGAAGTGCAGAAGCTGGGCTAGATGGATCTTTGGCTTGATACAGCGAGACTCTTCTTGTGTTCTTATATACTGCATTTGGATGATTCACCAGCCTTTTCAGGATGCCAAAGTATCCAAGGTTATAGGATGTTAGAAAGGTCCAAAATAGGTGGCAGAATATACAAAAATAAATAAATAAATAAATAAATAAATAAATAAATAAATAAATAAATAAATAAATCAGAGCTTTCCACCATAACTTCAGAGTGACTGAATCAATGCAAATTAATGACATTAGTATAGGCAGTTGTGCTGTTTTGGTCAGTGGACTCATTTCATGGATCATGACATTTCTGTTCCACTATCTAGTGGTCTAGTGGGCCACTATAAGTGTGGTCTACAAATGGCAACCTCCCACGGTAGCTAGAAATCCTACTGGCAAGCTCAGTGCCCATAGTTTTCTGGACTGCTAAATCTTGTTGACTAGTATCAGATTGCACTGCCACCACATCTCTTACTTCACAGGTTTCTTATATATAAACTTCACTGTGGCATTTTGTTGGACATTGTTAAAAAGGCAGAATGTTGAACTAGGGCCACTTCTCACACCACCTTTGTGCTGAGCTATGGATATCCTGATTAAAAAGGGGGCATGCATTGCACCAGTTGGGAATGATGCCTACAAGACTTCCTCTCAGTTGCTCTGGAGGGTGAGATGTGGGCAACTGGATTCAATTCCAAGAAGGGAGAATTCAGAGACATGTTAGGAAGACCTTCCTGATGTTTGGCAGTGGAACAGTCTTGTGCCAGGGAGTGGTAGACTCTCCATTATTGGAGATCTTGCAGCAGAAACTGCGGATAGCCATCTATAGGGGTGGTTGTAGTTGTCGACTGCCTGCATTGGCAGGGGGTTGGATTTAAGTCCCATCCAAATCTCTGATTCTATGCTCATTTAAATCACCACCGTCTGTTGTCAAATGACATGAAAGCAGTCCTTTGTCCTTTCATGAAAGCAGAGGAGTATGGAGGGTGCCATGAGGGGAAGCAGGCTTGGTGGGTGCAAGCTGTGGTGGGGCACAGTGGCACGCAAAACCCTGCCTGATTTTGCCCCCCCCCGCACTCCCTCGCATTTGGATTGCTCCAAAATGGAACAATTCCAGAAGCGGGGGAATGTGGCCAGGCAACGCAGGTAAAAAAAAGTGAAAAACAGCCACTTCCAATTTTGTGATGAAACAGTAAGTGGCCATTTTTACTTTTGTTTTTAGCTGTTAGAAGGCACTGAGAACCCTACAGAGGGGTCTGCAGGCTCCCTAGACCATTCCAGGAGGCCAAAGCTGCATGGAGCTAAAGTACTAAAATACTATGCAAGTACTAAAATATACCCTTTCTGCCCAGCAGCAGTGCAATCTTCCTGAATCGCATTGCTGCCTTCTCCCCCACAACGACTTACAATGGTTCCCAAACTCCCCAGGAGTTTGAGAACCACTGGTATATGCAGTTGGTTATTAGGCGGAACGTCGCAAAGCGAGCGTGCCTATAATGTGAGGTTTCACATGAAAGGGAACTTCAACCTGAACATGAACATGGTCATGTCATATCACTTGATTGAGCCACACTTTCAATAATTGCAGAGGGTTGCCTGACATGGGGCAGTTGTGCTGAATTGAAATTGTTCATTACAAGCAAACGAAAGCTGAGTGGAGTCAAAATGGATTTAAAGTTGTTGAACACCATAGCGAAGCACGGCTATCAATATTTGCTATCATTGTACAAATCGATGGTAAGGCCACACCTGGAATATTGTGTCCAGTTCTGGTCGCCGCATCTCAAAAAGGACATAGTGGAGTTGGAAAAGGTGCAGAAGAGAGCGACAAAAATGATTACGGGGCTGGGGCACCTCCCTTATGAAGAAAGACTGCAGCGTTTGGGGCTCTTCAGTTTAGAAAAAAGGCGCCTGAGGGGGGACATGATTGAGACATACAAAATTATGCATGGAAGGGATAAAGTCGAAAGAGGGATGTTCTTTTCCCTCTCTCAAAACACCAGAACCAGGGGGCATCCACTAAAGCTGAGGGTTGGGAGAGTTAAAACAGATAAAAGGAAGTACTTTTTTACCCACCGGGTAGTTAATCTGTGGAACTCCTTGCCACAGGAGGTGGTGATGGCATCTGGTCTTGATGCCTTTAAGAGGGGATTGGACAGATTTCTGGAGGAAAGGTCCATCGTGGGCTATAGGCAATGATGGATTGTGCAACCTCCTTATAAAGGTGGTGGGCTACTGGTACCGGGTGCAAGGGAGTGGCAACAGGATGCAAGCATCTTGTTGTTTCATGCCTCCCTGGGGCGCCTGGTGGGCCGCTGTGAGATACAGGAAGCTGGACTAGATGGGCCTTTGGCCTGATCCAGCAGGGCTCTTCTAATGTTCTTATGTTCCTTTCTCCACTTCTCCTGTCAACATATAGAAAATCTTCCAAAAGACAGTGGCTGCGGATTGTTCTCTTTCCCTCCCTCTGCACCTTTCTTTCTCTTTCCTTCTCCTCTAACCCTTTCTGAATTGGCATTTCAGGAGGAACCATTTCTACTTATTTATACAAAAAATTCTCCTTCCTTCATTAACTCAGCAAACTAAAATTTGTAGAAGTAGCTTATGAATACTAAAATTGTACATTAAAAAAAACCCATGCATACTCATATTTTAAACACTATGTCAGAAAGTAGACAATTGGGAATGACCATGTCAAATTATGTTAATATCTGATTTTGATGTTCCGCCTTAGAAGTGTGTGCGTGTGCGCGTGCTCACACACCTATCAAAATTGCATGGTGCTTCACATAATATCTCAGTAAGGAACCATTATATTGTATTATAAGTAATAATAAAAGGAAACTATAACCTTCCTTTTACATTCAAGGGAAAACCTTCTTTGAATCAGTACAATTATTAGCTCAAATTATGTAGCATTAATTCTCCAGGTGCCTGTGCATATTATACTATTGGTTAGAGCATTTCTCCTAGCAGAAAACACCAGCTGCTAAACTAATAGCTCTCCCCCAATGATGCAGGCACACCAATGGCGTGTACACTGCATCCTAGGGTGGGGGGGCAGTTGCAAATGTGTCCTCAGGGTGGGCCCTTCACCTTGAGTCTACCACTCAGTTGCAGACCTGGCCAATTCTCTGCCCCAGCACTGCCTCCCCACTCCCTGTGCCACCCCAGCCCCGCCTTGCCACGCTACATTTTGGAGCCATCTGGGTGCAAGGATGGGCAGGCGGGCCAAACACCGCTCGTGCAGCTTCCCTTGGTGAGAGGCAAGATACCTCTGCACCTCCTCCCGCTCCACTTGCGTGGTAGGCCCGCCATTGCTACCACTACCATGTCCCTCCAGCCTGCTGCAGATGCAGTCAGCACTGATCCATTTTCCAAGCAGAGAGTGGACCACCAGTTTCCTTATCTTGCTCCAGGTGCAGCTTCTCCAAGAGCCTAGCAGTTTCACCTGTCATGTCTGTTTCATTTATGCATGCATTTCGTCCAGCAGGGAAGTCTGGTTTGATTTACAGGGATTTCACGAACAAAGGAGCTCTTTCATTCACACAGTCCCATGAAATCAAACCAAAAATCCTGCGCTCCTGCACTTGCAGAAACTGCAAGAGGATAACGCTAAGTTGCCACTTGCTTTTGTACCTATGCAGAGGCACAGACCTGAAGTGGCACTGCCCAGAATTCCGGGTCACACCACCATTGATGTTGGAAGCAACGTTGACATACGGTCTTTTGTGTTGCTCACAATTAATTCTCATTCTTTCTTGTCACTTTAAGAATATTGTTCCTGATTCAGAAATCAGAGGAACAGTCTTTCAAAATATAAGCCTATGAAAGTCACCCAGAACGTACATAGAATTCTTAACTCAGTTCCATGCGAAACCTCAAATGTACATTTATTGGTGAGCCTGCCGCCTCATCCCCCATTTTGCTTGCAATATGTCATTCATGTCTGGAAAGAACAAGATCCTACTGTTTTTAAAGTTGAACCCCTGCTGCTATTTGGCCACTCAAAAGGTTCTGTTGTAGTTTGTCGAATCCAGTATTTTTCAATATCACCATATTTGGATTCCTTGGAAAATACTTGTTCTGCTCTGTGTGTAATATTCTATAAACTAGGAATAAAAGTTTTAACATGCTCTTTCAAAACCAAAGGGATTTCCCCTCAAAAGAAAGTTAAAAAAAGCCTACAATTCCTCTAGTCTAGAATAGCATACTGTTTGCATTGTTTCATGGTCTGTCAATCTGTGGTGTTATTTTATTATTTACTTATTTTAGAAGCCAGACTCAGTTTGGGGTTTGATACTTATTATGAGGGGTTCAGTTCTTTATTTTCAAATGCTCATCTATCTGCATGTCTTTTACTTTCATGTGCAAAGCGTTTCTTACGTTCTCATGTGGTCAATTTTATCCTAAAGTAAATATTCAGGACAGAGAGAATCACTCTACAAAATATTTTCCTCTATTTATCAGCTGCTACTTTTGCCAATAAAATACTGACCTTGGTCTAAGAAACTGTAAGCAGGACAAAATATGTGAGCTAGATTTTAATGCTCTTACTTACATTGGCTGCTTGTGCTAGGGAACCAGATCCTACACACCCATTTTAACTGTGGTGGTGAAAAAGGACAGGCCAGCTAGGTTTGTGGTTTTTCACATGGGTTGCATCCTAACAGTTTCTGCTGTGGTACTCTAGGAAAAGGAGTTTGGCACAGAGTTGCATTCTTGGAAGGGGTCCTCCAACTCTCTTTCCATTCATGGAAGGCACTCCTGTCCGTATTGTGCTACAGTGCAAAAGGTTAGGATTCAGTCTATGGGTCCTTATCTCAATTGGGGTATCTCCCCTTTATGTAAAACTTTTATTTTAGCAGAGACTACAGCAATACAAAAAAATAACAAAGAGGATTAAGAGCCCAATCCTATCCCTGGCCACCACCTGGCAGTACAGTTGTGACACAATGGCCACCACTGTTTCTTGTGGGGCCAGGGAAGCAACCAGAGGACTCCTCAGGGTAAGGGAACTCAGGGCCGAATCGTAATCTGGAGTTAGACTGGCACCGTTAGGTCAGAAACGTTTGGCTGGCACAAAGGACACCTGGCACAAGGGATGTTTGGACCACTCTCAGAATCAGAGAGGCCAGCACACAGACGTGTGCCATCCTCTCTGACTCTGAGAGTGGTCCAAACACACTTTACGGTGGCCGTCATGCCAGCCAAACTTTGCTGGCCCAACGGTGCTGTCCTAACTCCAGGTTAGGATTGTGCTCACAGAGTTGAATCAGCTATTTAGCTGGCACAGAATGGGAGGGAGGATAAGATTTGGCAGCAGCTTCTGCTACTGTTCCTGTCAACTCCTGGGCCTGATCCATCTCTCAATTTGAAATTTTAAAAAGGGGCATCAGCAGTGATGTCATTCAGGGGGAACGGACCAGAACGGGCGTTCCGGATCCTAACGGGCTCCGTGGCTGCTTCCGGGTTTTTTCTGTTTGTTTTTTCTTCAACATTTGAATTTGAACTCAAAAGTGAGTTCCTGTTCCTAAATCATTTGAATGACACCACTGGGCATCATTTTACCCCTGCCAACTGGGCAAGAGGCACTTTTTCAAGTGGCATTCCTCTTATATTTAGCAGGGGGAGAGTAATTGTCCCTCTTTACCCCTGCACAGTCTTTCTAGTGGCTGTTGCTGGTGGTCTGCCTTTTTTTTGGATTGTGAGCCCTTTGGGACAGGGAGCCATTTAATTTTATTATTATTACTATTTGCCTGTAAACCGCTTTGTGAACGTCATGTTGAAAAGCGGTATATAAGTACCTGTTGATTGACTGATTTCATACCTAAGTTCATATATTTGCGATCATTGTTCTATGATCACTGCTATTTTGGAAAACATTTTTTGCCCCTTTTAATTACTGTAAAAAGTAATTACATCTTCTTCCTGGGACTAGGAACATGGGTGATTCCAGACAATCAGGGAATGAGATTATTTCATGACAGAATACAGTCAATCACGTTTAGCTATATAATATTCTCACTGAGAGCAATGTTTCTTAAACTGGTGAACTCTTTCACATTCTTTCACAACGATCTCTGGAACACTGCCCAAAAGAGAGCGTGTGCTCTCTCTGTGTGCGCACACACACATGCTTTAAAGCTCTTTCAAAAAAAGGGCCATCTTTTATCTCATCTCTAAAAATCGTATGTCATAACTATGTGGGGATTAGTCATAAGCCAGAAGCCACTTCTGGTTGTTTTGTTGTTATGTTTGTATGTGCTCCAGCTGATCTTAATGTTGCATGGTGGATCTTGTTACATACATTAATGGTCAGGAGAAATTAAAAGAGACTGCTAGTCTGGGGGAGGAGCCAAGCCAAGTCTGGCCTTTTGTCACCATCAATTTTGCTGAGCCTTGGAGACAGGAATGGAGATTGGCTGCTCACTATTATCCTAATCAGCAAAATGAATGCTGATGAGTATCTTAAACAGGACTCTTGAAAACATGTTTGATAAAAAAGATAATGCTTCCTGGTTAAATTTCAGCACTGCATTTAAAACACACATTTCTGCCAAATTCTCTCTGTTTTTTTGGAAATACACTCAAACTTTCTTTGGAGAGCATCAGCTGTACTCTGGGAACTTCAGTGAAAATCCCACTGAGATTTTACTACAAGGCACTGTTAGTATTCTAACAACTATCTGCACTGCAAAGGCAGTAAGAGAGGACCGGGCTTAAGAGGCGCAACGAGGATTCAGTGCATAGCTTTCATAAGAGGCTCCTATGAATTTGGGATCTGGGCCAAAACTAATTCCAGGCAGGGTGAGGCTGAATTCCGCAGGAGACAATGGAGGAGGGTTGCACGCATGGGCAGCAAATTGCCCATTATTTAGTTTATTATATTTTACTACCATGGGGGTGTCGCTTAGATTTTCCATCTCATGTACTAGAAAGCCTTGGGCCTTCCCAAATTTCCTTTTCCACTCCAGAAGCTTTCTCTTTGTTAAGGCTGCAATCTGAAGTAGGGAGTCTTCCTAGGGAGTAAATCTCATTGAATTCAATGGGACTGACTTCAGAGCACACACAAATGCACTGTGAAAGATCTGTATCCGCTTCTCTCACAAAAGACATCGAGGCAGCTAGCAGAATCACTTAAAAACAAATTAAAGAACAATACAAAATTAACAAGCTTTTAAAAACACTCTTCTGTGCTAGAGTGTTTAAACAGGGACAATAAAGCACCGTGAAAATATTCGCCACGTCCTGTAGATAACTATTTTCTGCCAAATAACAGTATGTCAATATTTATCCCCAAGGACAATATTTCCATTGTACTGTAATCATGTAGAAATTTAGAGCTGTATTTAACAGGTAGAGAAACTGTTTCCACATGTACATCTCCTTTGACTGGAACAAACAGAGAGATTTACAGGAACTCTTCTGCTGTGCTGGGGTGATACTCCCTTCCTAGTACCAAGCACCAGTATATGTAAGTGAGCGCATCACAGTCGAACCAGGGTAATGTGCAGTCTCTTGGCTGTGAAATTACTGCTTGTGCTCGTCTTTCTAAAAGTGTTTTCTAAAATGTGAATGCATCAAAATAGATGAAGTAGGGTTGTTCAAACTTTAATATGAAGGTGAACAATACTATATTTAGGCTCTGCCTTATGTATACCCACGTTTATTCTCCATATCTGCTAAAGGAGATACTACAACACTAAAAGCAATGGTGGTTGGTGCTAGGGTCGATTGTCTGACCTATTCTGTTTGCTGGACAAAGTCCCCAACACTGGCTCACAATGGCCCACACAAGGCAACACTGGGCTGGCTCAGCAGACTGTTTGCACCCAGTTGCGACAAGGAGTCTCCTGGTGAATTAACTCATAATACTAGGTCCTTTGACATTCTGTACTAATTCTTCACAGTATCATGTACAGGTGCTATATTGTAGGAAAAATAAAATACACAGGCACCCTCTCCCCACATATTCATGGAGATACGTTCCCACCTAACTAGTATCAAAACTGCAGATAAAAGGCACCTTCCTGTGATGCCAACAACTCATGCCTCTTCCTTTGCAAAGCACTAGAAGGGGAATGCTACAGGCAGGCAGCCTGAATGTTGGGGGATGGAAATGAAGAGATTGCAGAAGCACAGCAGTAGCCAAACGGCTACCACTGCATCCTATCAGAGGCACCTCAGGAAATGGGAATGCACATCCCCTTCCCCTGGGGTATGGCTGCATGGCTGCCGCTGGGGCTCCTCACATTTGCACTGGCTATTATGCTGGCACAGACACGAGAGCTTCTGCATTGGGCCACATGGCCCAGCACAGAGGTTATGATCTGGCAGTGGAGGCCACTGCTGGTCCCACCCCTGCTCCACCCCCTACCCCCCTGGGTTCTGCCCTCTCCATCTGCCCAGAAATGGCACATTGCCGGTGGCAGTTTCGCTCACCAGGTACTCTGGACCAGCGCTGGGCTTATTGCCAGCACTTTGTGACTTCAGCGCCGGCAGTACACTTGTCCTGGCAGCGCTGGCCCCATTTGAATTGGGGCCCAATTCACTGAAATGTCTTTAATGAACCTGGGGGCAAAGAAGTCTGTTAAACTGTAGAACGTTCTCCGCCTTTGAACTGCAGTTGAAGTAGTTTATCCGATATTAGCTTGATCGCTTTGTTTACTTTGTCTGGAAATCTAAAAACAACCTAAACTTGGCAAGTACTCCTGCAGAATAACAGAATCCCTGATGGATGGAGGAGGCAGGAACAGCTCTTACATCCATTTGTGTCTAAAAGGCTGGAGCAGCTACTATGAAATATTTTACATTGGAAACATGACCCAAACATGGAAATATGACCAGTTATTGGAAGTTCCTTAGGTTTGTTACTGCCTACGGGCCCAATCCTGTGGCCTTATCGTCAGCAGTGCGTTTGTACCACCGGCTCTGGATGTTGCAAAGGTGCCACAAAGCACATTTACGGCACCTGGAGAGTAAGTCCTGCCTGTGCTGGGGCCACGCCAGTCGGTGCTGTGCCTCAGCATGGGCGGTACAACCAGCGGATGCTCCAGCAGCGCCGGCCAGTGGTAAGGCTCGCCAGAGGAACTGGGCAGTGGGAGGGGACGCGCATGCGTGGTCGGGAGTAGGGCCAGCAATGGCAAAACAGCTGGTGGAGACCACTGTGGGGGCTGGGGCTTTCCCCAGAGGAAGGGGACGAATGAGTAGCCCCATTGCAGGTAATGAACCATTTTGGTACCGCTGCTCCTCCAGAAGCTAGACAGCTCAGGATTGGGCTGCCCATTACTGGAAAGCAAGCGATCAGATTTGTTTCGATTTTATCTGACTTCACTGTATCTTCATCCAGCAACCTTTTATCACTCCAATTGTGGGACAAAGTGCCTTCAGTATAAGAGGAGAAAAAAACCAAACCTAAATCTGGAACAAAGTATGAAATTATGAAGTGGCAAACACGAAAATCAATAGAAGGAAATCCTGGAGTGCATAAGTTCTGATGCGCATGAAGTCCGTTGTGAAGGACACATTATGCTTAGGTTGATCTCCTGCTTTTACATTTTGCTGCAGTGTGATATAGGTTTTGTTCTCTTCTGAGTTTTTGGTGCTAGCTGTCCCCTTTTCTGTAGAAATTCTTGGTATTTTGGAATTTCTACTCTTTCCAAGACCTGATTAGAAACATATAATATCCCATATAGCTGCCAATTTGCATTTAACGTTGTTTTCTCCTGACAGCAAACCCAGGTTTGGAAGAAAGTGTATAGTTAGGAAGCTGCAGCCAATTCTGACTTTCTGATGAATGTACCTATATGATACAAGTGTTTTCAAACACATTTTTCTCATTCACTTAAGTTTTGTTATACACTTACAACAGACATGGATGAGCCCCAGGGCATTGCTTATGTTGTTTATGTTAACTTGAGAACTTACATTTTTGGAACACAGATTGGAGGGTTTTCCTTTTAAAAACTATTTACAAAGTTGAAAAGAATAAACAGAATGCCTTTTGGCAGCCATGTCTCATGGCAGCCGCATTATTCCCCACCACCACCAGTGCACCTTACAATGCACACTGCTCTGCTATGGTGCAAGGTGAGCCTCCTCCCTAACCAATGGGGTCTCAAATGGCATGTGCACCATTCATTCCACTTAAAGCCTTTCCACATTTGTTTCAAAACTGATGACGAATGGATCAAGTGGCCCTGACTCAGTTCATTTTACCATCGGTTCCAAATTCACTGTTGTCAATGAATTGTCACTGATTGTCACGGATTATGCCAAATTACATACAACTGAAAGCTAGAACCATGCAAGAAACGCCTTGAGCTAATGAACCAGTTTTAGCAGACCATACAAACATTTTGAAACTCAGGTTTTGTCATAATTGAAAGTATAGGATTTTGAGCGCTTTATCCTTTTCTTAAATGCATGCAGACAGAAAATGTTAAAGTGGTAGTCAGAACAGCTAGTTAAATCAACAGAAGTCTCCTTTTTTTCCTGTGTGACTTTATCATGGTGGAGATAAAAGACAATTAACCCCCCTGCTCTTTTCTAGCCAATTTATAGGCATTTAACACATAACCACCAAACAGACAGTCCAGTATTAGAAATTCCACTGGGAATAGAAGTCCTTACATTGCAGAGAAATCTAAGGGTCTTTAGGGAAACTTAGTACTCAAGCAAAATAATTTTCATGCAGAATAGTACCTATGCTGCTCAATGTAGGCATAGTTGATGGTGAATTATAGAAAACCTTTTACAAGTCTCTCGTTACATTGCAACAGTGTTGCTTCTTTTCCATTACAATTAATGGAAGATTTTCAGCAGTACAGCAGTCAATTAATTTGACAATCTCTGTGGGTAAAACCCTGTCTCCATTGAAGTCAGTATTATTTCCTATGGCAGCAAATTTGCAGGCAGCAAATCATTAAGTCCAGAAGCAGTAGAACTCCACGAAGAGATTGAGAACTCTGCCGCTCCCATTTTGCCTTGCCAGACCTGCATGAGACCCACAGGCTATAGGGGCAGCTGACTGGCTTCAGTTCTGGTTGTGAGTAGAACTATATTTATTCATTCAGTCTTCACCGGAATTTGATGGTTCCTTCAACCCAGCCATGAAGTCCCTCTGGGATTAGTCAGTCATTATTCTGAGGCCAAGTGGAAATCTTTTGCTCTCTTTGCCTACTTCAGACTGAACAAATAGATCAGGTGTTTCCCATAGGTGCAAGTTTGAATTAAAAGCAGGCATTGGTGTGCATCCTTGAGTGGAATAGGCAATGGGGCAGAATTGATCCCAAGAAGCTCTTGGTTCAAGGATACTGTCCTTGATCCATGTCCACGGATCATAAAATTAACCTGAAAAGATTCTCGGCTTGGGGATGAGCAGTGCAATCCAGATTTCCCCCAACCCTCTTGTAAGGAAGGGTTGGTGTTGACAAGTTGCAATTGTCATCAGCAGTGGTTTGCTTACAGCCGGGATGAGAATGCTCACAGGGAAATGGATCGTGGCTGCTTTCTCCCCAAGTAACTGCAGGACCAAGTAATTCCCCATCAAAAGCAGGACCAGCCTTAGGAGTTGCTTGCCATATTTCCTTGAACAGCAGCCACCTCCGCCCAAGGTCACTGGGAAAACTGCTTTTGAAACCAAGTGGAATTGCAGAAGCAGTTGGGAAAACGGCATGTGGCTGGGGTTTTAGATGACGTGGGAGTCAAGTCAATATTTGATGAGATGTGCGCTACTCTTGGGTGCCTCTCTCTGAATCCTGGCCATATTCTATATATTTCAGACATCCATGCTATGCTATAAACCAGTAGTTCCCAAACGTCTACAAGGAAGACGGGAACCACGTTAGGTAGCTGCGGGAGAGGGGCTAAGGCAAGCTTGTGCTGCTGCCAGAGACAAAAGGGGCTTTTAAAAAACTTATAGGTGGCAACACCAGCTTCTGGCTGGGGGCGCAGGAAGCCCCACAATCATGAAACCAGACGTGGGTTCTAATACTTTTAGCTTTTTGGAGGCCTGGGAAGCCTCCTGGGAAGCAGAGGCATCCACAGGGCTCCCCACACAAACACCCCCAGAAGCTGGCACTGCGAGTTTTAAAAAGCCTCTTCCATCCCTGGCCATCATGTCGCTGCTATTCCCCCACCCTCCCCTGAAGGAGGCAGAAAACAGGGTTGTCCTGGTTGGTGGGTTGTGACCTGTTGGTTTGGGAAGCACTGCTATAGACAGCTGTTTCAGACAGCTACGCTAGAAATAGAAATGTATCCAGTTCAGAACCAAATAAATTTCTGTTGTAAATAAACAAACATTCATTCCACCACCCAACAAGATCAATGTTCATTTCAAAACACGCAATGCAATACTGTTTCTTGCAAAATTCTAGACAAGTCCCAAGCTTGCAGTGTTAGTTCACTAACTATTTCTGGCAGCCACAATGGACTTTCCTACAACAGCCCAGACTGAATTGTATAACAGAGTACCCATACATACAAATTGGGGTCCCAGGTTTCCTGGACGGAGAAGAATAGGGTTAGCATTAAAAAGCATCTAGATCCCTGGACCTAATACAAAGGTTATATAAACACCACAAAACAGCAACGCACTTCTCCTTCTTAGTTACAGAAATCATCATGCTTATACTTCAGCTTTTGTTTCCAAGTTGACCTTCCATGTTCTGAAACTAATTTGCCATACTGCTTTGCAAAGTCTGCTCAAGGACTTCCTCTGCAGAATAATGTGCTTCTTATTAAGAACATCCTATAAAACTCAGGAGGATTGCATACAAAGGAAGCAAGGCTGAGACACATGAATTTCCATCTTCTAGTCAGATATATGATATTGATGACCAGGATGTATATCAAGGCTATTGTTCAGAAGGCAAAGGAAGAAAACGGCTGTAAATGTCTAACAAACTGGCTGTCTCTATAGGCAAACATGACATGTGAAGTACAGTTTGCCAGAAAAATATATGCGGGCACACAGCCAAATGTTATACAGGACACAATAAACCAAGTAAGTGTATTACTTATTTAATTAACAGATTTATTTCACCTCCTGCAAGCTCTGAGTGGTTTAAAATAAAGTATGAAAGTGCTGTCACGCTATACTAAGATGCAGAAACTTGGGTGACTCCCTGCAGATCAAAGGGGGAGCAGAGAACACAAACAACTAGAGTGGCGAGTTTTGAGCTGCCCTAATATATGCACCAAAATATATGGGCAAAATATATGGGCTATTGGGGGACGGGGAATGAAACCTGTACAGTTGAACCTTGGTATCTGTGGGGGATCTGTTCCCGAACACACACACCCCGGTTCAGAAAACAGTGGATGATAAAATCCACTGTTTCCTGGCTCAATAGGCCTCCAAGTCTCACTAGAGAGTCTCACTCCCGCTAGTCTCATTCCGATCGTGTCTGGAGCTGTTCTGAGGTATATAGAGGCCTAAAATCAGAAGTGGCCTTCTAGGACATCCAGAGGCCTTCCTGGGGCCCCGGGAGGCTGTGTGCTGTTATGTCGCCTTCAGAAGCTTCAGGTTGGAATCCGGACCCCCACTGAGGGCACCATCCTAACCTGGAGTGAGGCTGGCACAGTTAGGCCAGCAAAGTTTGCCTAACTGTTCGACACAAGTTTGACACAAGTTTGACACAAGGGACACCGGAAAACGCATTTGGACCACTCTCTGAGTTAGGGAAGATGGCGCACGCCTGTGTGCTGGCCTCCCTGACTCCGAGAGTTGCCCAAACCTACTGTACAGTGGCCCGTGTGTGCTGGCCAAACTTTGCCGGCTTAACTGTGTCGGCCTCGCTCCAGGTTAGGATTGTGCCCTGAGCCAGATCCCTGAATAAAAAATCTGCTGATAAGTAGGCTCAACCTGTAATTTTGTCAGGTGCCACAAATCTGAATGAATTGTTCAGAGTAGAAGTGATGAACCTTGGTTCTTCTCTTCTACAAAATGCCATGTCTCTGCAGGTGGGAACAGGGGTAAATTGTCTGCACCTCAAACAATTCATTAAAGCTGTGGAACCCCCCACCTCAAAACTACAGAAACGCCCTCCATTTTTGCAGCCCGTGAAATGGGCAGCAAAAGATTGGTTCAGTCATCAATGTCTCCTGCTGAATTCTTTGGGACAAAGAAAATGGGCTACAATCTTATAAATAGTTGAGAAAGGGCAAAATGAGTCTCTCACTTGGGGTCACCATGTTCAAGGGACCATTTTTGCACCAATGGTGCCGATGAGGATATTCTTTTACTTTCTCTCAATTAAAGCAACGGCTGAGCAATGGCCAGTACTGTATGCAGCTAAGCAGGAGAATCTGTGGTCTTGTTTTTGGATGGCAGATGGAATGTCAGGCTGTGACAAGATGCCGTACCCTTTATGGCAGGACGGATAATCTGATAAGCTGATTAGTCACCACAAGTGAGAGTTGCGGGGGAGTGTGTGAGAAGGCCAGCCATAAAAGAATGGAGTACAACAACCTTGAGGAGTTGTCCAGCCTTGACTATAATTTAATTGCCTGCTGAAGCTTGATGACACATAGCCAGAGGAGAGAACCACACTGTGAAGTCGACATCTGGGACTGAGGATTAGGTGAATCACAGAATACTGTATATTTGTAGAAACCCCATTGAAAAATGGTAGTTTAGACTAGCCTGCCCATGTAAGCCACCTTGGGCATTTGCTTCAGCATGGGAAAGGTAGGATAGAAATTCTTCAAATAAATAAACAAATACATAGATACCATTAGGAAAAGGGAGTAGATTATTAGCCTTCATCAATAAGAACAACACGGTGGAATTCAATGTTAACCTTGTGACCGATAGCCACTTGAGTACAATAATAACGGTCCTCCTTCCACATACATCCCAACCACCAAACCTATGAGCATTTTGCTGATGATTTTGCTGAAACTAAATTTTGTATCATCATAGTTCCTACTCTCTGGGTAGGGAAATCTTCATTAAAGCTTCATTAAAGCATAAAGGGAAATCTTCTTAACAACCCCATCTACTACTATTTTGTGACTGCTATGAAATTCAGTATCAGTATTTCCAGGATACAACGTTCTGCGGCTATATATGTGAATTATGTGGACATAACTATTAAAGTGTACAATAATAGTTCAGTTGTAAATAAGATGAGCACATATATTTGATTCCTGCATTATTTTTGTTTGACACAGGTCTGTTGTTTTGCTTCCCCCCCTCATTTATAGTGGTTTCTTACTTTTTTGGTTTTGTAGCTTTTTTTGTAATCTGTTTTCCAAACTAGTGAAAACAGTACTTTCCATGTGCAATTCGGGGCTTTCTACAATATTGGGGAGACCTGCAGAGGGGCTGCAGGCCTCCCAGACCCTTCTGGACACCAGTGCAACCCCCAGGTAAGCACTGAATTCCCAAGGTGCCCACAGTGGTGTGATGGCTGCAGCACCATCGGGGCACCCATAACTGCCTAAAGGGCACCCCCCTTTTAGGGGGAAAAGGCCCAGTTTTGGTTCCCAATGGTGGATCACGACCCACACTTTGGGGTCCACTGCTCTAGCAGTATTGATATATACATCATGTTTTAAGATGCAATCATGCGTCACATACAAATTAAAATGGCTTAATTTCCAGGAATCCGGTACATTTCCTGTAAAGAACGTAGATTTAATGGTTATCTGTTTTTCACTCAACACATTTTCCAAGACAGAAACCACATTGATTTTGTTAATCACAATTTAACTAAGTACTTTAGGTGAAATAGTTAACAAAGAATAAAAGGTACTTTATGTTAAAAAGCAGAAAAATATGGCATTTTATTCAAGTGACTATTTGGTCAGCAACATAAGGTATTAATACGCATTAAATCCAGGATACATTATTTCGTTAAACTACTGAATTAAATTTAAGAGTTTGCATGGATGCCTCTCAATTGCTTTTAGAGAACATTCCTGTGGCCAACTTATAGAAGTTCAATCTTACTTACATTTGCAAAGAAACATCCTTATACCTCAGAGGAGTATACATAACTATGTGCATCTGAATTCACTTTATTTATTGAAGAATATTTAGAATAATCTCATTTGTAGCAGGTTTTCTTGTTCAATATAAACAGATGCAGAAATGCACAATATTCCGTTTAGGAGCATATAGAAATGGAAACTGAAAAGCAATTAAGTATGAGCCAGAATCAAATTCTTTCTAGGTATTAATTCCAGCCTTTCGTCTTCAACTTGCATTCTTGCTCCTTCTAAAACAGGCCTTGATGTTCAGCAGCTTGAAATCATATGTCTATCTGTTAAGCCTCTAGGTATGTGGAAACAAGGTTTTAGGAGAGCCACAGAATAAATTTTCAGGATAAATTTTCTGTTTTCCCATCACTATGCCAGTCATTCTGTGTGTGGAAAATATCAGGTTTAGTGAACCACAATGGGCAAAAAACTGGTTGCATGCACTATTTGACAGCATAAGCAACCCAGAGCTGCTCTGTGCTCCAGCTGTCAAGTTTGAGAACCGGAATACTAACCCTTAACCTTACATCTTTTGTTGTTAACACAAAATTTAGTTCCATAAACATGAGTGGTTTTCAAACACTTGAGTTGATCTTGCACCCAGGAAGGCACATTCCTTCACCAGTGCATCCATCCTTGAACAGCCTCCTGCGTTGCTGTTCTGCTCCAGAAGGTCATACTCTGGATTTGAAGGGGGTGCAGGGTGGTGCTGCTGTGGGGAGTAGGGATTGGAAAGGTCATTTTCACCTTCAGATACAACTCTGACTACCCATGAAAGTTGACCGGTGGCTCCACAATGGGAAGTACAAGTTGTCCAAAAATTGATCTTCCCCTGCAACCTGCAGCCACAACTTCATTAACTTTTGCCAAACTTCTCGGGCAAATTGTCAGGTCTTGTGACTGAAAGGTTAGGCCTAGTAGGCCTTTCTGGGGTCAGTGGAACCTACTTCTCAGCACACACAGGAGTCCTGCAAGAGACAGGATGTTGACCAGAGTTCCACTGCTAGACATCATGAATAAAGTTCTCTCAAATGCCCTTTCATTACTTCTAGGTTGGGGTTTGACACTGCTTTGGCACAACAAGTGTGTCAGGGGCTCCAGAGGATCCATCCCTGCGTTTCGGGGGGGTGCAGAGCCTGGGAGCTGAAGGCAGCATCTATCGATGCAGGGAAGTCACCCTGGTAACACCTCATGGAGTGTTTAAAAGTAGGGCTGGGCCCTGTTTTCAAGGAGCAGGCAGGCCAGGTACTGCCCAAGGCCCACACCCACTAGTGTCCAGTGGGTCATCAGGGAGCTCTTGGGGGGCTCCACAGGAGTATGTGTCAGTGCAGGAATTTGCCCCAGGATGCCCAGCAACTTGGCATCATCATCATCAAACAGCATTTGTATACTGCTTTTTAACACAAAGTTCACAAAGCAGTTACAGGCAAATAATAATAACAATAATAATAAAGTTAAATGGCTCCCTGTCCCAAAAGGTCTCACAATCTAAAAAAAAATGCAGAACACCACCAGCAACAGCCACTAGAAAAGACACTGCACTGGGGTGAAGAGGGACAATCACTCTCCCCCTGCTGAATATAAGAGGAACACCACTTGGAAAAGTGCCTCTTGCCCAGTTAGCAGGGGCATCAGCACTGTCTGATTTATCAAAAACCACACACACACCTTTTTCTATTAATAGATCCACCTATGAATGCTCACACATGCACACGTGCACACACACATACATGCTGCAGGATATTAAGGTACAGGTGGCCCTCAACATCCGCAGGTGGTTGTTTCTGGAACTCCTATGAATACTGAAAATACCATGGGTATTGAAGCACACACATTTGGAACCAGCCCCCACCCCCAAACCCAACTGGTGCTGACTTCTGGTTGGGTCCAGAGGGTTTTCTGAGGCCTGCAGAGGCTGCACATGTCCATCTGCAGGCTTCAGAATGGCTGTTTTGGCCTAACAGAAGCAACTTCCGGTTTCCCGGTGAAACTGGAAGTGATATTTTTACGCCTTATCAGGTATTCTGAGCCTCACCTGATAAAATGCTTTACAATGGATTAAAATGTTAATTTGGAATAAAAACACATGACACCACTTTCACCAATTTTTATTTTTGGATAACACTGACATCCTCCCCCACAAAAAACAAACAAACAACCCACACTTTTTGACTGTCTCTACTTATAAGGCATAAAAACGTCACATCTGGTTTCCCCAGGAAACCGAAAGTCATGTCTTTTTGGCCAAAACAGACATTCTGAGGACCACAGAGGCTGCAGGCAGTCACACATGGCCTCTGTAGGCCTCAGAACACCCTCCTGAGGCAACCGGAGCTGTGCTGTGGTTGCCTTCCGGTGGTCCAGGTGGGTCCCTCCCCTGTGAATTCAGGACCCACAGATTCTGAAATCTGCAGTTCCCGAACCGGCAGCTACGGCAAGACCACCTGAACTTATTTCAAATTTAAGATTATGAAGTTTAACCTCCTCACTACCAGACTCTGAGAAAAAAGGTTAAAAAAGTGGGTGAAATTCTAGGACCCAACACCCCTATTTTAAAGTGAACCGAGGTTTGTCTCATTGCAGCAGAAACTGATGCACTGACGCAAACCTTTGTGCCGCTATGGCTGCAAACATGTTGTTCCCTTTCCACACATGGTATCACTTCTCTGGATAACTTTTAGCAGGCTTGTCCCATAGCACAAACTAATCGGGGTGGGGGGGGAGGGCAGAGGCAGACCTTGAATGCTTTTAGCCTGACAATAGGTTACAATTTGGTGCTTCAGTAGTATGGAAGAAAAACATAAAATTAAATGAAACTGTCTGCCCACCCAGCACGCCCGATCACCACAAGGACAGTATTTAATTATTACAGTAGCCACAGACCAACCACTAAGAACTCTCTATCAATGGATTCTGTCACTAGAAAATGTCACCAGATGCTAGTTGCTTGGCTGAAGCCCCACTTTCCTGGCTTTCATCCCTACTTTTTAGTTATTTTTTCACACACAAATGTTTCAAACCACAGCACAGGCATGCAAGCATTCCTCATCCAATTACTATTGTGGCAGCAGCGCAACGGGCGATGGACAGATGGACAAACATGCTGATGTCCACCTAGAGTGCAGAGGTGCCAAATGCTTCAAGACATGCAATATATTTATAGTCGATTTAAAAATGAACAATTATGCAGTGTTTTTGTTTGCAGGAATTAGACATTTTCTTGTGTTTGAGGGAAAACAGATACAGTACCAATTTACTGAGAGGTTTAGGGCACAATCCTAACCTGGAGTTAGACTGGCACAGTTAGGCCAGCAAAGTTTGACTGGCACAAGGGCCACCATAAAGCATGTCTGGATCACTCTCAGAGTCAGGGAGGATGGTGCATGTCTGTGTGCTGGCCTCTCTGACTGTGTGCTCACTCTCTGACCGAGTGTGGTCCAAACATACTTTGCGGTGTCCCTTATGCCAGCCAAACTTTGCTGGTCTAACTGTGCAGGCCTAACTCCAGGTTAGGATTGCTTCCTTAATGAAGGTATCATGTCAAACAGCCTGGGACTCTTCTAGGGGCTGGTTCTGTGCCTGCAGCCTAACACAGTAAAATGCGTTTACTGTTGCTGGTTAGGGAGGAAAATTGTCACTGCTTGACTCTTATCATCTGCTGCCATTGGAACAGGAATGGCCAGCAAGTGGTTTGACATCACAGTTTATAAGCTGTGAAATGAAGAAGCAAGGGTGAGCGTTCTCAGCAATGAAAATTTGGAATTTCATAATTACAGTCCTTTCTCTCCAAATGCAAATTTGCTACTCATGAATTCACGTATCTGCCTATAGACGATCTGAATGTAAGGTATGTGCTGCCTTCTGAAGGTCTCTACAGGCTTCCAAAATGCAGCAGGGATTGCCAAAATGGCATCCACCACTAGTGTGAAGCCATTGAAATGCCTGTGGGAAGTTTCAGGCAAGCATTTCAAAGAGCTCCATGGAAGGCACCAAAGTCATTCAAAATGGCACCTGCAACCAACGCAGAGCCCTTTGAAATGCCTGTGAGCGGTCGCCTTGCCTGAAACAGCTAAGCAGGATCAGTTGCCTCGATGGAACACTGATACTTGTACAAATCTCACTGGAAAATGGATTTCTGTTCAGCCTGCCTAAGAGCGCAATCCTAACCTGGAGTTAGGCCGGCACAAGTTGGCTGGCACAAGGGACATTGTAAAGTATGTTTGGACCAATCCTCAAGTCAGAGAGGCCAGCACACAGACGTGCACCATCATCCCTGACTCCGAGAGTGGTCCAAATGCACTTTACAGCGGCCCTTGTGCAAACCAAACTTTGCTGGCCTAACAGTGCCAGCCTAACTCCAGGTTAGGATTGCGCCCTAAATAAGCTACCTTGTGTCTATTGACAAAGGCAGAATACAAATATGGCAAATTACTTAAAGAAAAAACATGCTAAACAATGTAATTTTCTTTGGAAATGTGAATGTATGTAGGGGAAGTCCTCTGGCCTTTTTATTTCAGATGTGACAAGTAATTTGTACAACAGGTTGTGCTTCCCCCAGTAATTAAATGTATAACTACAAAGATGTTGATACTAAAGAAAGCCATTATAAGATACTACCAGTTAGTGACTTGCTAATTAAATAAAATCTATCCATGTGTTAATAACAAACATTGGAGACATGAATATGAAAGAATGGAGTTACACATATATAGAGGAACTGCCCAAAAATCAAGACACTTTTTATAAGGGGGGGGAATCTAAATGAATTAGAGATTTTGCTAGGGCATTTGGGCAATCCTATCATGCATCTATATCAGGGTTCTGTATGGATAATGCTAACAGTAAATGTCAGTAAATGGCATAGCCAGAGGAGGGGCAGTGCAGTAAGTACAGCAGGCGTTGCAACACACCATGTGAGTGGTCTCTCCCACTGACCCTCAGAGTCATTTGGGGCTGCGACAGCAACACCGCCTGAATGGCTCTGAAGGCAGGTGGGAGGGGCTGCTTACACAGCACTTCCCAGGCCACCGCCTGCTGCTGGCTCCTGCTTTAAATAAGCAGCTTCAATGATTTGGAATGCCGCCAAAACATGCATGCTGAGTATTTCCAGCTAAGAAACAGCAACTGTAATGTAGACCTTGATTGATGCAGGTTCTTCTCTTTCTATCCGACCCTTCCTCCAAGGAGCTTTATGATCTTCCTCACCCCCTTTTATTCTCACAGAGATCATGTGAGCTAGTTTGGACATGTTGCTGCATCTTCTGAGTTGTGGCCTGCGGTCACCCCAATCCAGGCTGAAAGTGGATTGGAACCTGAGCCGCCCCAGACCTGTGATGGTCTTTGTGCATATGTGTTTTTGGTCTTTTACTATTTGTAATTCTCTGCATTAGAACAGTTGAAAATAATCTTCTGCTAATATTTAAGACCACACAAACATTTAAAAAAGCTCTATTTGCCAAAGGCCGTGGAACTCTTGAAAGCACTTCTGAGTAGAAGACTTACTTGGTTCACTGCTGCAGTTCTATAAAAATCATTCGCAAACAACAAACAAATGCTTTAAAACAAGCCCTGAATAGCACGGCAATAACAGCAACCACAAAAAGAAACCTGTGATTTGCGACAACAGAATTCGAAGAAACAGTAACACAGCAGAAACATACGAGTGGCAAGATGAACTTGAGAAATGGAAATTTATTAAAACCTTGCCTTCTGGAGACAGACTGCTAGCTATGGAAATTTGGTTCAGAATACTCTGAAAAGCTCTGTTGTATAACCAAATATACAAAGGCCAATTCAAAATGGTCTTCTGATTGCCAGCATGCACTGGTCCAGTATTATACACCGTTTCAAATTATTTCAGCAGAACATAGTGGGCTAAAGGTGAGGCCAGGAGGGTTTTGAGTGACAAACCTCACAGTGATCAGAGTTAACCTCCAGTCAAGATCTGTATGTCGTAACGCCGAACACTGGTCCTAAAGTCTAATATCTCAGACCCTCTTTAGAGCATTTCAAAGAAGAAGGAACAAGTTGTTGCAGCTTGTTGGTTGCTGTTTTAAGGGCACAATCCTTACCAACTTTCCAGCACTGGGGTAAGGGCAGTGCAGCTCCCAGGTAAGGGAACAAACATTCCCTTCCCTTGAGGAGGCCTCTGTGACTGCCCCCCCCCAACTTCAGGATGCAGCACATGCCCCATTGGCACAGCTATGTCAGTGCTGGAAAGTTGGCTAGGATTGTGCCCTAAGTTATATTAAAAAACGACTTCAGGTTTTTGGGTTGAAAGATTATCCATTTAGGAAAGCGATGCCTAGTACAGCAAATACAAAAACAGCTGATCATAGGCCCCTGTTAGTTCCCACTGAAACTCAAGTTGGTCACAACTGACAGGGAACGTCTTCTCCCAAAAGGGCCCTGGTTTTAGGTACAGGCTGGATACAAGGTCTACTACTGCTTGCCTCAGTCAGACTTCTCATCTCAGCCCGAAGAGAAGAGGGCCAAACTTTGCATTAGCTCTGATGCCAATGGGAGATTTTTTTTGGGGGGGGGGCAATGGCAGCAAAACATTCAAATTAATTCACCGGGATTGGGCTCCTTGTGGAAAGAGTCTGGGGAGGAGTGATCAAAGCTCTGTCTACTGTCTCTGTCTACTGACCCCTGGTGGGCTCTATCTAGCTGCTATTCACTAAGAAAACCAGGTCCATTGAGGCAGCTGTGCTTAAAACATCATATGTGGTTTGGCCATAAGGCTCTTGCTTATCCAGAACTGAAAGGATGGTCTCAGCTGAGTATTATTTGCTTTTAATGATTTTATTTTGTTTTTAATTGACTGAATTTATGTAATATGTAATTTATGTAATACATTTATGAATAATGTAAACTGGTTTGAAAATAGTTCATTGAAACCAAGTATATAACTATGAAAAGGAAATAGCATAAAAATAAAATAACTTTTACCATTAATTCCAATATTTATTTATTTATTTGAAGAATTTATACCCCACCTTTCTCATGCCAAAGCAAATGCCCAAGGCGGCTTACATGAGCAGGTTAGTCTAAACCATCATTTTTTCAATGGTTTTTTAAAATGAATATACAGTATTCTGTGATTCACCGAATCCTCAGTCCCAGATGTCGCCTTCACAGTGTGGTTCTCTCCTCTGGCTGCATGCCATCAAGCCTCAGCAGGCAATTGCAAATCAAGCCTGGACTGGTCCTCAAGGTCGTATTCCGTTCTTTTGCTGGCTGGCCTTCTCACACACTCTACCGCAAGGTGCACTTGCAACTTTAACACAATGACCTTGCTCAGAATTAGAAGCTATCATCCTTTGTCACACATTAACGGTAAGAAACTTCAACTCTGAACTACTCTATCTAGCCACATAACAATGAAGTTGTGATGAATGCCACAGTGCCCTATTTTTAGTTAGCAGAAAGTGCCAGTCACTTGGCCAGAGGTGCTTCTGAGGAACGTGAGTGTGTGTGTTGTTGTGAATTTGTGGTAATTATAGCAGAGTTGGAGGCTCGCGGACCCATTCAGCGCTTGCCTAGCGCGATCGGAGCGGAGGAACGAAGCGATCGCTACATTTGAACATCAAAGCCATTTTATTGGTTTCAGTAGCGAAAGTGAGAAGATGAGAAGTTTAGTTTGCCGGTTAGCAAAAGCCGGCGAAGGCTTGCCGCGTACAAGCGGCTTTTTGACGTATTCTTCACAGTTCGAGCGCACACATGGTACAGACAGAAGAACAAAGGGTGCAGTCAGACTATATCTGGTAGGTGGGTACTTAGAGACCCTCGTGCCCCATGTTGACCAATGGGGTGACCTTTAGAACACCATGAGCTCATGAGAGAGTGGGGTGTTTGTTAGCCAGTGCTTCCCGTGAGAGACATAGCACTATCAAGCTGGGAGGCTGATTAACTCAAGGATTCAAGGACACGCAGGTGTCCTATCTGCTCTGGAGACGAAGAGACGGAATGCCAGTTTCAACCAGTTCTGGAGTGTGTGGTGTGAAACTGCAACATGTGTGTGTGTGTGTGTGTGTGTGTGTGTGTGTGTGTGTGTGTGTGTGTGTGTTGTGTGACTGCACTCCTTAAATGTTCAAGCTAATAAATGCACTTCTATATTAGAAGTTAGGGTGTTTATCTGTATTCTTAATTGCATCATTTTGGGCCAAAGTACATTATGTATAATTCTGAAATTTTCTTGCAATATTTATTTGCACAGATATTCTGTTCCCCTTTGCATCTGGTCCCTACATAGAAATGACATTGGCAGGATTCCTTTCTACTGTCTGAAGATGGGTTGGATCCTAACCTTTGTCCGAGTGACATTCTGTCATAAGGAGCTCCTTTTGTTTGCAACAGGAGAATTGTGCTGACAAATGGGATCCTTCCACAATTGGGAGGAGTCTTTGCACAAATACGATTCTCCATCCATTCGCAAAAGGAGCTTCTGACAAATGGAGTGCATTCTAGGCAAGCTAGAATGTCGCCCAGAGGCTCCAACTACAAGTTTGATGTGGCAGACAAAATAGTGAGCAGAGCAGCTAAGGGTTCCCAGGTAACGCTTGATATCATCTTATATATCCAATGCTATGAAGAAAATACACACAGAGAGAAAAATTAATATCCCCATTACACCATCAGTGCTTCTCGGAACTTCCTAGTATTTTTTGTATCTTGTAAGCCTAAGGATGGGGATGTGGTAACGCTGCAGGGTAAACTGCTGCTGCTGGGCTTTCTGACCAGAAGGTTGGGAGTTCAAGACCACGTAACAGAGTGAGCTCCCTTTGCTTGTCCCAGCTCCTGCCAACCTAGCAGCTCAAAAGCACGCAAAAGCGAGTAGCTAAATAGCGACCACTTCAGTGGGAAGGTAACGCCATTCCGTGCGCCTTGGCATAGAGTCATGCTGGCCACATGACCGCGGAAGCTTGTCCTCGGACAAACGCCGGCTCTACAGGCTTAGAAATGGAGATGAGCAACGCCCCCTACAGTCGGTCACGACTAGACCATTCGGTCATGGGGAAACCTTTACCTTTTTAAGCCTAAGGAACAGAGACTGTTCTTGATAGTACTTGATAGTACTTAACTAATAATTGCCAACAGCAGTATTGTATATTCCCCCATTTGCTAATATCAGATTTCAGCATAAATTTCAGCAACCAAAATTAATGGAACCAAGTTTCCATTACCTATCAAGGTCAGATCAGGGATTGTGTGTAAATGCGCTGTGTTTTTCCTGCTGTAATGTTTACATGTTAATAATTAGGAGCAAGACAATGGTCAACTAATACATCACATTAAAAGGTTATAGTGGAATGTTATGGTAGAAATAGATACGTGGATTCACTCGTTGCCTAGTATGAAAATATTTGACCATTATAAAGAAGAAATATAAAATGTATACAAAATAACAGGGAACCTGCAGCTTTGTGCAGTTAGTATTTTGCCTAGAATAGAGTTTTATGGCCAATTCATAAACTGCTATTAAATAGCATTTACAGTGGAAACACTGACTCTGCCTTAATTGTAGCCATGGAAATGGCAAGGCGTTTATATGGATCTGGTTACATTCCATCTGTTGACCACACCGTCAGTTTTTGCGCACCCTAGAAGTGAAGGAGGGGACGTCCTTATTCCATATATGATTTAAACACATCAGAAAAGCCAAAATAACATATTTCTGTCACACTGGCACACTGATATGAACATTACATAGATTTAAGAATGCATGATCTGCAACTCAGAGATAGTTTTTTTTAATTAAAAAAATCATTCTATATCAAAAGAAGTTGCACACTTTTAAAGGTGTCAAAATAATTGTTACATGTGGATCCCCATATATTTCAAGAAGAAATGTATCAGTGATTTGAGTGGTCGAACGGCTTTCAAGGAAAGGGTTAAGCAGCTCCTTCCTGCCACGCCCCCACTATCAGTCTTTTTCTCTACCTGAAACTACCCTGACTTTTGAATGAAAAATACCATCAGGAAAAAAATGACATTTTTGGAAGGGTCACCTGGCCTGCAAGATTGGGAAAAGCTACGTCTGTGGAAATTCTCTGTTCTGCATATGAAAGGGCCTAGAATCTTGCACATTGATTTCTCTGGACACTCTATGCACATGTAAAGATAGCCACAGATGCAGTATGTCTCCCATTTATAACTGGAGATAGTAATTTAGAAAGAGAATGTAGGACAACACCCTCTAAAAAAGACTTTATGACTCTTGAACATTTTTTATTCTAAGGTAGAAGGGCAAGGAAGGAAAGAGGCCCAATGTGAAGTGATGCAGGATACCTTGAGCAGGCAATTAATTTTAAAGTTGTCTCAGGTTGTCTAGCTGGGGGTGGTGGTCTATATAAAGGACTGTACAGTATTCTCTAGCATTGTCTTTGCTAATTGGACAGTCACCTTTTAAGTTATTCTCTTATATTTAGCAGAGGGAAAGCAAATGTCCCTGTTCACCCAGCATAGCATCTTTTTCAGAGACTGTTTGCTGGTACTTCTCTTGTGCTTCCTTCTAGATCAGTGGTTCCCAAACCTTTTAGCAACATGGCACTCAGCCTAAATAGGCCTTTTAAAAAGTGTCAATTTGCTCAAGCCTCTGTTTTTATCCTTTTTACTATAGGGAGGGCACTTTCTGGAGCATTTGTTGACCTCCATGTTCATTGGATTGGGACCATTCTGGTGGCCATGCATTTCCCCTAAAGGCTGCTGCTTGGTTTATGAATGCAAAGGGGTGTGGCTTTAATGGTGATTGGATAGCAATGCTCCCACCCCCAGAAGAAACAGGAGCTTGTTTAAACTTTGGTGCACATAGCCTCATCTGCATTGCCAGTTTCGCGACCCACCAAAAATTGCATGACGGGCCACAGACCCACAGTTTGAGAATTTCTAATTTAGGACAGGGAACCACAGTCTCGTTTATTTTACAATATAAATACCTTTGACAACTTTTTTTTTTGTAGTAGTAAAAAAATGTTTTTAATATGAATGAATATGAATAGTACAAAGAATAACTGAATTACAAATTAACCACTTGTACTATAAGTTATAGATTAAGTTAATCACTAGTATATTTCATGCATTGTTTTTTATTTATTGTTCCATTAATAAGCTACTTTATAAAGTCCTTGGAACAGTTCTCCTAATGACAGATTCCACTCCACCCCCAGATCCCATCTATCATGGACACAGACCATCGGCAACATTCACTCCACCCTCCCTATATTTCTCTCCTTCCATGCCTGCATGTATGGAAGTTACAAATAGGAACATAGGAAGAGCCCTGCTGGATCAAGCCAAGGCCCATCTACAGTAGTCCAGCTTCCTGTATCAGATGCCTCAGGGAGCACAGGACAGAAGATACTTGCATCCTGCTGCCACTCTCCTGCATCTGGCTTCCTATTACCCTCGCACCCCCACCCCACCTCGAGTGAAGACACCAGACTATGGGTTGGATTTATGGAACACAAGTAATCATTAGTAAAGAGATCTACTGTAAGCTAATGTGACTTTCCAGTGGGAAAGAGAATAAGACCTTTGCATTAGGTCTTACCTGTGTTTCTAGGGAAGTAAAGGAACTGCAGTTATCTACGTATCAATCTTCCTTCTACAAAAGGATGCTCAAAGCCACTTTTTGACACCTTCTCCCCTTGTCATGCTCTTAATGGTCCAAGATTCTTCTCAGATCTAAGGGTAGGGATGCCATCAAGAATCAGCCATGTCAGGCACTGCCTGGGAATAGTAGTGCTCAGTCAGGTGCTGGATGCCATGGGGGCTTCAATGCACTGCATTTTCCCATACCAGAGCTCCCAACAACCTTGTAACAAAACTGACTAAGGCCGTGGATATTTAATTTGTAAATGACTCGTATGCGTTTTGCCTTTTTTGTTTTGTTACGGGGCAAGTTTGTATATAAATCAAACAAAGAAGTTGGTTTAGGGATTGCAGTTTATTTGCCAAAACAACAACGAAAGTTGACTTGGAACAGGAGTAACCTTTCTACCTTACAGCTCCTGGACATTTAACAATCTCACAGATAACAAGCTGCGCCTGGTGAAATTCCCTCTTCTGCACAATTGCTAAAGGTCCAGGAGCCCTAAAGTTGAAAGGTTGGCCACCCCGGCTTAGAAAAAGGTACAGAAAGAAAGGCTGTAAGCTGAAGCTGGTAATAAAACAAGCTAATTGGCAGAAACACAAGTCCTACAATGTAAAATTATTCAGACTAGTACCAAATCTGTCTTTTTTAGGTCAGCTTGAGCATGTGAAATGCAAAGATGTTTACAGAGTTTGCAGATCTTCCATTTAAGAATTGGGCCTTCTTTCCTTAAATAGCAGGGTTGAAACATTATCACTGGAACAGAAGCATTTTTCAACTTTATCTAGTTTTGTGAAGATTACTCAGAGCATTTCCTCCCCACTAGGGAGTTTGTTGTTCTGTAGCTGCTTTTCTGGCATTCAGGATAACAAACCTCACTCCATCAGGAACGTTAGATAAAGAAAATGCTGGTGTATCGCCAGTCACACACTCAGAGCTGGCTGGTGTCTTGGAGGCAATGGGTGCAATCAAACCCTAACTCTGTGTGTGAAATGAGTTTGGGGGCTGTGGGAGGCAGCAGCAGGAAGCTCCAATGGGGAGAGAGCAATGCCTTGATAAAAAAAGTCTGCCCCACCTGTTCAGCTTTCTGACATTGACACGCAACCAAGCAGCCCCATCTTTCACGTGTCTTGTTCCATGAATCTTGTTGGTCAGCAGGTGACCACGTCCAACTGGTTACTCACAATTCCTTCCAAGAGTTCTTATGAAGACACAGTCAATAAGAGTGAGCAAACGCAACCTATGATTGGTCAGAGGCTGAGAGGGACAAAACAAAAGGGGCAGCACAGTTGGTGTGAGCGGTTGGCTGGGGGGACTGTGCCTGCTGCTTGGATACAGTGGACGGTTTTGGAAGGAAGGAGAGGAAGAAATTGGAAGAGAGAAATGAAGTCTTTCAAGGAGCAGAATGAAGAGTCAGGAGCAGTGCTTCCTGTAAACGAAATAGCTGCATGGCCACACAGTTCTGAGCCGAGTAACTGGGAAGTTCAGCAATGAAGCTTGATGTCATTGCTGAGCCTCCAGGGACCGTGTCATGATGCAACACTGTGAGCAAGAAGGGGGTCAATGCACCAGGTTGGGACCCTTAGAGGTAATAATGGCCACAAGACTTTTCCTTTGAGGTGTGGTGACCGGTAATTCAACAGGTGTCCTGAGGCCTTTGGTGTGAGGATCTGAGAGAAGACTTCCAGAAGCTTCCTGAGCTCTGAGTCTGCCTGAGTTTCCTGCGTTTTGAGGAGCTTCCTGAGCTTCTGAATCTGCCTGAAATGTGGAGCCAGCCTGCTTTCCAGGGACGTCCTCTGGTGTCTGAGGCAGTAATACTATTACTAAACATGCAATTCTGGAGGGGAAAGCAAATGTGCATGAGTAACACACAGCAGTTGCTTGGGGATAAATAGTATAAAAAGAAACAAATTGTGACAAGGGTGTCAGTGAAGATGCAAGCATTTGAAGGGTGGTTGCTAGCTATCTTGAATTTTCTTGGAAAAGAAATGCAGACCAAGAAAGAAAGCGAACGACACCTGGTGCCTCCCTCCCTCCCTCCCTCTCCTTCCCATCAAGGCTTCTCCCCCTTGCCTAAGCTGCTGCCCTTTGTTGGCTCCACCCTCCAGTCACTGCTTTTGTTCACGGTGGTTGAAACGACTGCACAGCATTCAGTGATGCCGCTCATGACAAGCACTCTGCACAATGGGTCGCTTGCGAAAAGGCTGGAACATGTGCAAAAGCAGTTAGAAGCCTCTCCTCCGGTCCCCCTGTCCTTCCTTCAGGCAAAGGCTAACTTCATGCAGATGGGATTTTCCCCTGCTGCTAATCAATGATTAAATGCAGCCCGCTTCCACTTCCTGTCCTTGACTGGGCTCACTTTTACCTCACTCCTTTGGTCTTACTTTCATGTCCTTCCCCCACTCAGACTCCCCGGAAACTGTCCATATAGTGGATCGTCGACTCACCACATCAAATATCCCAAAAGTGTATGTGTCATACACGTCCAGCGCAGAATGAAGAGGGGAATACTTTGCTGCTCAAGAGGCTGCTGCATTCAGCAAGTGGCTCTTCAGTCACACACCCATCAGAAGGGGGAGAGAAGGGGAGGCCCAAGGACTTGACTGATCTTGTGCTGTTGAGATTTCGTGATTGACCTGATTCCAGTATTTAAAATGATACAGCCATTAATATTCATGAGACTTTTAAAATCCCCCGCCGCCTTTACCATCAGAAATGAAACATTGACACCACTTTGACCTTCACATCAATTTCATCAAGGTACGGTCCCTCCTCATTGTTGGATCTGACACAGCCCTGCGCCCCCCCTCCCCAATTCCTGCGGTCATGGAGGCAAACGTAGGAACAGCACCAGACCACAGCAGGGAAGATGTTTGTGTATATCTCCGACGTATGCCCGGCCAGACCTTAACTCTGCACTCAGTCACTTTCTCTGAGGTGAAGTCTGCAGTTCTCCTTTGCTAGTCTTAATTACAGTCTTCTTCAGATGTTAGGGAATTGTGGAGCCACCATTTCCCAACGTCAAGAATACACCAGCAAGCCTCGCCCGGCTGCCTCTGCACGCCTAGTTCCATCCCCTCCATTTTCTGGGAGGGGGGAAGTGTTCGTCTAAAGAGACAAATACTCTTCCTCTGGAGAGTAGAACTAGAAGCACAAAAGTGGTTGTGGTGTGGCCTGCAAGCAAACTCACAATGTTTAACCGTCGAGCATCTCCACAGTTAGATAACGTTTGCAAAGGGCTCATATGGGCACATATGATATCAATGTTCAAGATACTTTACAATTACCTCAAATGTCATTACTATAATTACCTAGAGAACCATGATTTTCTCTCATTTCATCATCCTTCCTTGTGTCCTTTCTAAATCTCAAAACTTAAAATGAAGGTAACAGTTTAAACAACACCCGAGCTAATGACCTTTGTTTTAAATGCTGTTTATAGTGCAGTTGGATGCACATTTACTCAGAAGTAAATTCCATAATGTTAAGACCATAAGAACATAAGAAGAGCCCTGCTGGATCAGGCCAAAGGCCCATCTAGTCCAGCTTCCTGTATCTCACAGCGGCCCACCAGATGCCCCAGGGAGGCACGAGACAACAAGATGCTTGGATCCTGTTGCCACTCCCTTGCACCTGGTACTCTGAAGTAGCCCACCACCAATGTAAGGAGGTTGCACAATCCATCATTGCCTATAGCCCACGATGGACCTTTCCTCCAGAAATCTGTCCAATCCCCTCTTAAAGGCATCCAGACCAGATGCCATCACCACCTCCTGTGGCAAAGAGTTCCACAGATTAACTACCCACTGGGTAAAAAAGTACTTCCTTTTATCTGTTTTAACTATAAACTGTTTTAACATATCTGACTTATACCCAGATACGTTGTTAGGAGTGCAATTGGGAGGATGACGCAAGTCTGTCATACTTTACAGTGTCCCTTGTGCCAGCCAAACTTAGCTGGCCTAACTCCAAGTTAGGATTGTGCTCTAACGATATTATACGTATAGGGTTACAGCCTTAAATTCAAAGAAAATGCACACCCTGACATACAGCAAGGTCTTCTCAACTTCCTTGTAACAGAATTCATTTAATTTGGGAAAGAATTACTGCCAATCTTGCAGAAACCCTGTTGATTACATTAAATGTGGATTGGAAATAAAAACTGTAAAATGTTCCAGACTTATCAATTTTTGTGTATATATTTGTTTTCTATGATAATACAAATTGTAAATATAAAACTTTATTTCTAATAATCATTTATTTTGTATTTAAATGTTTTATATCCTGGCTTTCCCTTTGAGTAAATTGAGCACTCCGGGCAACACACAATATAATGCAAAACTACGAACACAATATAAAGTGCAATACTAGTAAATAATAATACAAAATAGTGCAATTAAAAACATTAAAACAAACCAATAAACCTGAAAGCAACTAACTAAAATGGGAAGGCCAAGCAGAGAAAGAGTCTTCAGCCCTCACCAGAAGGCTATATAGTCTGACATATTCATTTTCCAAAGCTCTATTGTCAAAATTACCATTAAGCTAAAAGCTAATTTCAAAATGTACACTTATACACATGTTCTATTTATTAAGATCAGCCTGTTCACATTCTCCTATACTGCCTGAAATATACCTATTATACATTGTCAGTCTCCCCTGTAACATAATCCCAGTTGAAATTCAAATGCAAGATATAATCTTGGCAAGCTATTTGGAATCATTTTTAAAAACGTAAAAGCCAACATTCTTCCAAAGAAATGAATCTAAACGATAAAAATGTCTAAAATAGAGGTCTAATCTGTTCATATGAGAACCTGTCAGTAGAGCATTCACTTACACTGCAAAATTAAACCATCTTCATAAATTGTCACAAGAAGGAAGAGCAACCCGTTCAGTTAAAGTATCTTATTTCAGTTGGACTGCACTTTAAAATTTTTGTTTCACGTGGAAAAGGGTATAGAGAGAGTATTTTTTCTTCTTCTAAATTCAATGTTGTTCCCGAAGCATTGTGAACCAGCCCTGCAAGGAGCATTCAGCATTAATTCTCTCTCTCTTTCTTAGCATGATTACCTAAATAATAACATCAAATTTGGGTTGCAGCATGTATAAATTTACCAACACGAGGAATAATCTGAAAATACAATCCAAGCCTCCCTTGTGCTGAAGTAAATCTCACTGAATGGGCAGCCCAATCCTAACTTGGGCAGGAGCAGGCAGGCCAGCTACCCCGGGTAGGAGGCAGCTGCAGTTCACTGTGGGGCAAGGGGACGTTGATGGGGCTGCTTGGTCCTGCGCCCACTATTTAGCAGGTGCAAGTCCGAGCAGCCTGGAGTGGCCCCGAGTGGGGCCACGGGGCCTCCTCCCGCCCTCATCTCATTCCGCCATTCTTCCGACCCCCAAAAGCCGCCGTGCTGGCCATGTTCGGCCTGTGTGGGTGAGGCTTACCTGCTGCTGTCTGCAGAGCGCCTGGCCCAGCTCTGCTGCCTAGCGCCCCTTGTGC
The DNA here is from genome assembly GCA_029204185.1 of Lerista edwardsae. NCBI lineage: Eukaryota > Metazoa > Chordata > Lepidosauria > Squamata > Scincidae > Lerista > Lerista edwardsae. The sequence continues at coordinate 29,055,228 of JAJKFI010000004.1, read as the reverse complement.
TAACATGAATGTGCTTTACGGCACATTTGTGATAGTGCTTGTGTTGCTGACACAAGCAACATGCGTGGGCCAAAGGGCACCTTTCGATGGCGCCCTCGGTCACATATCTATATATATAAAGAAGAGCGTATGTATGTGTGTATGTATGTTTGTTCCACATAGGCTCCGCAACGCCTGGACCGATTCGCGCCAAACTCGGCACGCGGGTGCCTTGGCCCCCCGAAACCATCGCTGCACGGTTTTGGAACGGATCGCGCCCCCACGGGCGCAGGTACAAGCGAATTTGTGGTTCTCTATGGGCGGCTATGGGCTGAGCCGAACATTCCGAGGCTCTGATGATGTCATGATGAGATGCAAAGTACATGCAAATGACATGCGGAATCTTCAGGCAGCAACTGAACTCTTGACAGTTGAAGACAAACAGCAGCAAACCGGTTTCACGCAGGCAAACCGATACAATGTGTTCTGTGGACATGTGGGCGGTCCCTGCTTGGCAGTGGACAGTTGGCACAAGGTGCTGTGGCTGTTGCTCTCTCTGAAAGTTTACTTTCACTGTGTAACGTGAGGCAATTGGGCAGGTGCAACCAAAGGCTACAAAGATGAAACAACAGTGTACACAGGAAACACCTGAGGAAAAAACAACAACAACTTGCAACGCTACGTCACAGAGCTGCTACATCTAGAGCAACAGAAACAGTACAGCAGCGTGACAAAAGACTCCACGATAAGAGAGACAGGGCTGCTACATCTAGAGCAACACAAACAGTACAGCAGCGTCACAAACAACTACAGGATATGAAACAGAGGGCTACTACACCTACAGCAACAGAAACAGTAGAGCAGCAGGGATGGGACATATCAACACCCGGGCACACATGTGAGTGGGGGTAGGGTCAGGGATGGGACATATCAACACCCGGGCACACATGTGAGTGGGGGTGGGGTCAGGGATGGGACATATCAACACCTGGGCACACATGTGAGTGGGGGTGGGGTCAGGGATGGGACATATCAACAACGGGGCACACATGTGAGTGGGGGTGGGGTCAGGGATGGGACATATCAACACCCGGGAACACATGTGAGTGGGGGTGGGGTCAGGGATGGGACATATCAACACCGGGGCACACATGTGAGTGGGGGTGGGGTCAGGGATGGGACATATCAACACCCGGGCACACATG
>JAJKFI010000004.1:29042428-29054034 GCA_029204185.1 Lerista edwardsae | reverse complement strand
GGTGGGGTCAGGGATGGGACATATCAACACCCGGGCACACATGTGAGGGGGGGTCAGGGATGGGACATATAAACACCTGGGCACACATGTGAGTGGGGGGGTCAGGGATGGGACATATAAACACCTGGGCACACATGTGAGGGGGGGCAGGGATGGGACATATAAATGGGCCATCTGTATGCCTGGTGAGTAGCTGGGGGTCCGGATGGCACATATAAACACTGGGGCGAAGCCGGGTACATAAAAGCTAGTTTCCAATAAAACATGTTTAGGATCAGAATGAAAAGCTTTAATTGCAGTTACAGATAGGACCATTTTATCCACAAGGGTTCTGTTCCTGGGTTAAACTAGTGGGTTTTGCCCATACCCCACCCTCCGAACCTGACCAGAGCTGTGCTCCAGTAGGGCTCAGAGGGCTTTCTGAGGCCCACTGAAGCCCTGCGCGTTTGCCCGCAGTCCCCCCCCCACACTCCTGCTTCTGATGCTCTCTCCATACCCTCCCAGGCCTGTCCCACCCACCTCCTGTCCTTGCAGTCTCAGCCCTCTCTAACTTCCCCCTGCCCTGGAACACCTCTGCATTGCTTGGCACAGAACTCATCACTTTTGGCTCCCAGTACCTCTCCAACTGTCGTGAAGCCCCAGTTCCCACTCATACTGGCCTCCATGCTAGCACCTGCCTCCTCCTGGCCACTGAGAATGACACTTCCATGAAAGCTTTACGACACTTTCATGATGACTGTTGTTAGGATCACGCACCTGAGACAGGCGCTGCAGATCTGGAGGATTGAGCCGTATTTTTTACAACTTAGTGGCAGCTGAATAGTGAGAGATAACCTACCAGCATGGTCTGACATTCCCTCCCACCATCAGCCCATAGTGCTTAATGTCTACATCTGTCAAACCAAGAAGGTTACATTACTGGAGAGGACATGCCTTAAGAATTAATAGGAGCCAAATGAAGCCAGGGGGCGGGCTTAGCAGCCACGTTGGCGTGCTCAAAACAATCCTTATTCCAAGCATTTCAGATTGCTTTGCTCGTACTGTTTAGGACTGAATAGTTTACTCCTGAAATAAAAACTTATGAAAATAAAAACGTGTGATCGTGTAGAAACATTATTGGTAACCTTATTATGAGTTAATATGCAATTACAAGGTTAAATTCCTCATAATTATATTACTGAACATACCGGACGAAATGCTGTCTATTTTAACTCAGATTGCACTATTTTGACAGACTTTATTGAAATCTACACAGGCAAAAATAAAGTGTGAATGGGAAGGAAAGAAAAAAAAGGGGAGGGTGGGCAAAAATTAGATAAATATATAGGAAAATTACATTTAAATCTCTTCATAACATAAGTAGTTGTAAATATGAGAGTAATTCTTTTTTACTTCTAGACTATTAAGAGTATTTTTTAAAACTTCAACACTCACCCCCCACCCCTAAAACAAATTCTGTTAATGTTCAGAATTTCAAAAATATTACAGTAGAAAATGGAAGGTGGGGAAAAAAAGTGTAAACGGGAAAGGGGAAAAAAGGAGGGGGGGAAATATATATATATATATATATATATATATATATATATATATATATATAGCTTCAAAAATAATGCACTCACTGAACGGTAGTTTTATTGAACCAATGTAATGTGAATACATGAATCTTTCCGTGGAAATTAAATCCCATTTTTCGTACAGCGATTCGCACACCCGTATGCAGAACACGCAGGCATGCTTAAAGAGGTTGAGATTAACTTTTACACACGTGCAGGGAGATTTTGATTCGTGAATTTGCGGCAATCCTCCTCCTTGGCGGGAATGATCTGAGTTAGCCATTTTAGTATACCCATGGCTTCAAGAAAATGATGTCATGTCGTCTCCTGTTATCTAACCCTCTTGTGTCAAACCTGGTTTACTGTAGATAAACTGCTGCCTACTGAAAACAAGTTGAATGACCAAATGGCCTAAGCAAGGACCGAAATACATCATTAGCAAATGTTGTAATGTGACCAGGGCAATGTATATTCCAAATGCTATGAACCAGACCAATCTAGGCGCTGTAAGAACATAAGAAAAACCCTGCTGGATCAGGGCAAGGGCCCATCTCGTTCAGCTTCCTGTATTTCACAGTGGCTCACCAGATGCCTCAGGTAGAACGAAGACAACCAGATACTTGTATCTCACTGCCACTCCCCTAAGTTGGCTTCCCCAAGGAAGACACCAGACTGAGGTTGGGGTTTAACTTTGTTAAACACAAGTATAAATCATGAAACCTACTGAAAACCCATCCTTCCTTCCCCAGTCTAGGGTAGATTAAAAAAACTGCCATCCATGGCCAAATCAGATGAGAGAAAAAAATTCCTACCCAGCCCTCATGATGAGCGACCAGCTAATCTCAGACTGCATATACCCATCATAGCTTGTGACCTGTGATAGATAAGTCTGTCCAATCCCCTTTTAAAGGCATCCAGGCCAGATACCATCACCACATCTTGTGGCAAGGAGTTCCACAGACTAATTACATGCTGGGTAAAGAAATGTTTTCTTTTGTTTGTTCTAACTCTCCTAACCCTCAGCTTTAGATGATGAACCCCTCTGTTCAAAGATAATGTTTTATGAGTATTTGGGAAGATGACAGTCATCCTTATATTACTATTTGAGAAAGGGTTTTGCTTTTGGATAAAACATTTTATTTGAGGCATAAGTGTGGCACCTCTTCCTGAAGACAGCGACAACTGGTGCTTCTGGGAAGTAAATGTTTCTGCTGGCCAAGTTTTCATTTATTATGAGTCACATTTATATTTCACCGTATCTCATTTATAGCTCCAAGCACCCCAGAGTGACACACAGAGCCCCTTTTATCCTCACAACTTAGAGAGAAGGTTAAAGTTAGGTGTCCTAGAGGAAGGACACCAGTGGTGTCATTTAAATGATTTAGGAACAGGAACTCACTATTGATTGGCACTTGGCGGGAACTTGGAACCAGCCACGGAGCTTGTTAGGATCCGGAACGCCCGTTCTGGTCCGTTCCCCCAGAATGACATCACTGAAGGACACCTAGTGAACTTGAATAGCTGTGCAGAGATTTGAACCAGCATCTGTTCTGTCCAAACTCTAATCACTACCTCATGCTCTCTTATTCCAACTCTGTTCAAAACTATACTTGAGGACATATAACACATAGAATTCCAATTCTGATAGACCCCAACAACAGAAATCTTCACACTGGGCTAGGCACGCACAAGGTCATGTTAGTGATGATATCACTGATATTTATTACTTATATTTAGCAGGGGGAGAGTAACTGCCCCCTTTCATCCCAGCAAAGTGTCCTTTCTAGTGGCTGTTTGCCAGTGTTCTTCTGTATCTTTTTAACAGTCACGTTTGGCGGGTACAGGTAGGCTGTGCTCCTGAAGGTTTGGAACCCGTGGATTATGAGATACATGGGTACCGTACTAGTAGTAGTCAGGTCCAGCTCCAGGAGTGGAAGGACCCAATGCAGGGCATTCCCGCTGGGCCCCACCCTCTCTGTGGGGCCCCCCACTCACCAAGAAGAGCACTTGTGATGCCGCATGTAAAGTGCAGCACCTGGAAATAGTTTGTGGTGAAATGATGTCATCAGCGCCAACTGCTTCCAGGAGGCCCATTTTGGGCAGTTCGGAGGCAGGGGCAGGTGGGAGGGCCCAAGGTAAAGCTGCTCTGCTCGCCCCACTGACTTACAGCCCATAGAGATCCCAGCTGCTGCAGTAGGTGATATGCTTGCTGTGCTGGTCTGCCCCCCCCCAAAGTGTGGGGCCCAATGTGATGCCATTGGTCACACTGGCTTAAGACCAACGCTGGTAGTGATGATGTTGATACATCTTCCCTTCTTATGACAGAGACTTAAAAAAATCTATCAATCAGACACTAACACAGTGGAAAGGCACCCAGTGTTTGTGACAGGGAACTGGCCAAGTCTTAGTGGTGAAAGCGACTGGCAGTATTCTTGATGACATAACAATATGTGCAAGGCAAGAAAGGCAAACAATAATCTTATAGGTAGCCTTAAGTGGAGAAGAGCTTAGTTAGACATTTTGATTACACGTAAAAATACAGTCAGTCCTCTTTATCTGTGACCTCACTTATCTGCAAGGGGCAGAATTGCTACTTACCTCGTTATCTGCACCTCTGTCCGCATTATCCACTATGGAGAGACCTGCAAAGGCTGCAGGGACCTTCAGGATGGCACCTGCAACTGGCACTGACCCTTTTAAAATGATTGGCAGATGCATCCACCAACCGTCTTTAAGGGGTCCGTGCTGGTCTGAAAATCCCTGCAGCCTCTAGAAGGTCTCTGCAGCATTCAGAGATCTTTTGGCACTTCCTGCTGCACTCTGCTGGCTTCCTGAGGGTCTCTGCTGGATTCTTCTGCTTGCAGATAACCCCATTGATCCAATAGGATCAATGGTTCATTATCTGTGAATTCGCTATCTGTGAGAATTTCCAGGAACCTAGCCTTAGCAGATAATGAGGATCGACTGTATATATCGATAAAATTATCCAATAAAATTATCTATCTATATTATTTCTGAACATTAAAAACAACAGTTTCTTCATATGTTCTCACACAGAGAATTTCTGCTCATGATGGATGTTAATGATCCCATTGTTTTTCATTTTATGAAATGTAGAAGCAACCTTGCCGTAAGTAATTGTTAATTATAACTACAATAAACTATGAAAAAGGCTGTGAAGGAAGGCCTATTTGGCAGCAGCTGTGAAAACTGAACCAAGCTATTTGGGGATTAATCTGCTGCTGAATGTAGTCGTACAAGAGCAGCTTTGGAAATGAAGATAAAAGGAAATAAGGCTGTTTGGCTACAAATCACTCTGGAGAAAAACAAGGAGAAACAGGGAGACATCTCGTAAACCATCAGAGAGGCAAATAATAATCATATAGGATGACAACCCTTATAGTACTTTTCTCAAAGGTCAGGGGGTGATCCTCTTTGTTATGATTTTAATTTGCAATGCTGCACATTTTGGATTTTGCATCAAGAGAAGCAACAAAAGGCAATCAAAATATCGCAAAGGTAGATTTAAAAGTATCTTGTGAGATTCTGATTCAAATCAAGCACAGAGCTCAAGTTTAGCATTCCTTAACTTCTAGTAATATTGCAAATGTGGATGGAGGTAAAGCTGCTTTGGCAGTGATGCTTATCTGAATCCAACACATCTTTCTTCATGTTTCAATCACCAAACAGCTGCTAGTCTTCCACTGAGAAATTAGCCACTGACAGCACAAACATAAGAAGCTTCTTCTTTGAAAACAACCAGAAACACTAATCAACTGATACAGAAACCTTATTCTTCTGAGAATAAGTCATCTGAAGTTAGGTATGTAAAAACACACACAGTGTGCACTGGGCAACCAAGGAGAAAGCCCTTTTTACATTGGTCACATTCTTTTGGAATTGTGGGACATATGTCCCAGCAATGACTGCTAAGCTCTCAAGCATCTGGGGACATAACTGGCTCTCATGTTTGACAGGAAGTTATCTGTTGTAATAAATGAAGAAGCTCTTCAGGGAACCCAGTTCATTTGAGTGAGGTCAAAAAAGCAAGCAAAGGGTCTTGATAACATTTCAAGGAGCAACTACTAAAGGACAAAAGTTTAAAAGGTGTTTCCTGCATAAGAAGTGACTGGCCCTAAAGGGACAAGGAGATATGTGACAACAGTGGCATAATAAAGAGGGGGAGTAGGGCGGTATGCCCTGGGTACCACGCTGGCGTTTCACATTTGGTGGTGCAACATGAGGTCTAGATGCTGACTGCTGCCTTTTAGTGTTTCAAACCTGATTGGGGATCTTAGAAAGACCAAGAGACAGCAATATGACTTGCCCACAGCACTTTTCTTCCTCCTTTGAAGGCTCTCATTGGCCTTTAAAGAAGGAAGAAAGAGGCAGTTCCCACATCTTCTGGGAGAACCCAGAAGTGACATCACTATGTTGCATGACATCACAATGTCACTGCCCCAGGTTCCAGGGCCTGTCACAACACCTCTGCATGAGAAGCAGTTTCCATGTGGCCTTACGAGTAGATTAGGAGTTGACCATACCCTTGGGCACCCAACAAAGTTATCCTAATGGAATTAGTGATGGTTAGTAGTTTACCACTGTTTATCCCTTAACATTAAAGAGGATGAACATTTATTTCATGCATGCATGCATGCATGAATGAATGAATAAATAAATAAATAAAGATCAAGACTTTAAGAAAGCAGAAATTTCAAAATCTCAAGGTCCCAAAATATCTGGAAAATAGATTATGTGTTTCTGCGGTAAATAGTTTACACAACCCAGAGGGATTTTATTTTCTTAAAAGACACATGTGCGGCATTAAAAATAGGTAATAGGAAATGTTTTACAATGTCACTCTGAAATGGAAAATTATCATTTTTCCCCTTTTGTAGATTTTCTCTGTAAACCACTTTGTGAACACTTCTTCTTCTTCCTTTGAAGGCTGTCATTGAGCCTCCAAAGAAGGAGGAAGGAGGCAGCTTATTAATATCTTATTAATTAATTACTTATTAATTAATTTCAATGTTTCTGCAGTTGTTTTTGTGACTCTCTATGGGATGGATACAGTAGCTGCTACTATCCCACAAGTTATATTATGGTATAGCTTACATATACCAGGGTATCAGATTCTCCAAGTGGTTATGAAAAAATGTTTGCACTGCCCATCCACCCCCAGTTTCCCACTGAATTCATTGAGTTCCTGACAATCAATGCTGCCAATATGCAAGTGACAAAATAAAAACTAATGAAACAAAAATTAATAATAATATTATTTTTGCGAACCTTTTGAAGTATTACCCTGTGTTTTCTTAAAGGCTCAGGGCAGGTTTTAGCAACTAAAAAAAATGATACCCACTAATAGGAAAAGAAAACAAAGCCCAACATTCCTTAGAAGGAAGATGCCAATGGGGGGCGTATCTATTTAAAATGAAATGACACCTTATTTCCTTTGTACCCGGCTGACCTTCCCCTGCCCCATGAAGTTCAGGGATTTTAAAAGAAACAGCACATGTCAAGTAAATAAGTAGTGTCACCATAGTACAACAAGGCTGAAATGCACCTGGGGTTCAACTACATGTACCCCATGCTGTAAGGCAGGAATTTTTATGCATTAATCCAGTGATTCTCAAACCTTTTAGCACTAGAACCCACTTTTTAGGAAGGCACTCTTTCCTGGATCCAAAGGAAGTGATGTCGTTAACCTGGAAGTGATGTCATGGCCTTCTCCCAACCCACAGGTTGAAAAACCCTGCCTTGAGCAGTACGAATAGCAGTACGAACCCTAACCCTTCACATACTGTTAATTACAATGATAACTGTCACCAACATAAAAAAGTCTGTTACCCCGCCCCCTCCCCCCCCAAAAAAGTGTGTGCATGTGTAGAACTGGTAAGAGATGCCTGTGTATTGGATGCAAGCTGGAATGTGAGTGTCATTCCTGGGATAGGGAATCCAAAATTGGGTCAGCAAGGAGCAGAAAAGCTGAAAAATAGATGAGTAAGATCAGGATAAATAATGGGCCCAGTAAAGTAAAGCAGAGCCAAGGTCAAAAATCCACAAAAGAACAAAAAAGTCCATTTTGTTTGTACGTGGAGGGAGGGAGCTTTTTTGTCATGGTTAAGCAAACTCCCTTCCTGTATATACTGCAAACCATTCAGAGATCTCGCAGAGCAGTGGCTCCTAATCTACTGTCTTGTCAACCCCTGAGCTAGACAAAGCAATACCCTGCACTTTTCCTTCCAAGCCCTTCTTCCCCAATTGTTAACCAATCAGATCTTGGGGAAAAAAAATAATCTACCTCAAATATGACAATAAAACCATGCACAAGGCTGAAACTGAGACGACATGCTCTGTTGACATGCTCAGCCCTCTTTCAAGCACAATTTCTATGCACCAGCCTCCTACCAGTTAGCAAAAAAATCAAGATCACAATCTGGGGCAGAAGTGTACCTCCCTAGACGTGGCTGGAAAAGACATCTCAGCTCTCACCCTGGCAGAGTGTGCCGAGAGTCTCTATGTGGTGATCCTCTGCGACCCAACTTGTGAAGATGGGGGAGGGAGTAAGGCATACACAGCCTGCATATTTTGCCTCCCCATGCCCTTGGGGACTTCTCGGGTGGGTAAAGAAGGAGCAGATGATCCATCAGGACGGACAAGATCATCCCCCTTCCTTCCAGGCTAAGTGGAGCATCCAATTACCAGCACCGAAGTGAGCTGCTATAGGAAGTGACCCAGTCTAGCTAAGCCCAAGGCCCTGCAGCATTCACAGCAAATGTACTGGGGTGTGAGGCACAGTCGCTCTTCATCCTGGGCAGAACAAAACAGGCAAGTATTTTGCAAACATAGTAAGAGTTAACAAAGGGGGGGGGGAGAGAACAAAAAGGAAGAAACGGGAAGAAGTCCTTGAACTTAGAGAGAAAACACTAACCTAACATGACTACCTAAACTTGCCTAGAAAGCATTTATTGTATTTCCTCAGTTCATATCAAGTGGTCTGGAGGGGTCAGTCAGCAGTGTAGAAGTACTTTCTGCCTGTACTGGAGCAGAATGGGTGCTGCTTCAAACTTGCCAACTGAAGAGCATAAGAAAAGTCTTGCTGGGTCAGGCCAAGGGCCCACCTATTCCAGCTTCCTGTATCTGACAGTGGCTCACCAGATGCCTCAGGGAGCACACAAGACAACCAGATACTTGTATCTTGCTGCCACTCCCCTGCATCTGGCATTCTAAAGTAGCCTTACACTTGCACCACCCTCAAGGAAGGCATCAGACTGAAGTTAGGGTTTAACTTTGTTAAGCACAAATGTAAATCATGTAACCTATAACACCCATCCCTCCCTTCCCAGTCTGGGTAGGTAAAAAAACTGCCATCCATGGGCCAATTTGGATGACAGAAAAAAATTCCTACCTGGCCCTCATGATGAGCGACCAGCTAATCTCAGACTGGACATACCCATCATAGCTTGTAACCTGTGATGGAGTTTTCTTCCATAAATCTGTCCAATCCCGTTTTAAAGGCATCCAGGCCCAAAGCCATCACCATATCTCGTGGCAAGGAGTTCCACATACTAATTACACGTTGGGTAAAGAAATATTTTCTTTTGTTTAGTCTAACTCTCCTAACACATATATGACCATTTGGGGGATCAAAATTTCACCATTCTGATTGTACACTGAAGTGCGAAACCCGAGGTCAGCCCCTTGACTGCTATGATCAGCTGATGGACTTGAACCACAAGACAGGCCACAGTTGCAGGAGAAGCTGTGCCAGTTGCAGGAGAAGCTGCACCACCTGCCTGATAAGCCACACACAGGGCTTTCATTCAGAGCAAAAGTCTGAATCAGTATAACACAACTTCATATGTTCATACACAAAGGACAGACAGCAGCATGAATAAGGTGTTGCTTCCATACTGAAGTGCTTATAGCAAAATACAAAAGGTGCTTTCTGAGGGACAGAAAGAGCCAGCAAGTGAGTAAAGCCACAGGATAGATGACAAGCACTCCCCCTTTAATTCCCCACTTTAACAATGCCTTTCCTGGTTTGGCAAAAGCAACAAACTGGGTAGAAGTGGCCCCAAGTCTAAGTCCGGGGAACACGGGTACCTTCGCTTTTCCTTGATCAATTTCCAGGTATAACACTCGTGTACCCATATTTAACTTATCTTAGAACAGGTGCACCGATGCCCATTCTTTCAGATTTAAGGAGGAATTCCTTATGTGATAACATGAGCAGGATCCCCCTTCCAAGCTTCTCCTTTAAGATCTAATCCTGCTACAAAGGGGTTATATCTCTATTCTACATGGTGAAATTAAAAAAAAATTCAGTTTATCAGTGGACACATACAAATAATATTAAGCTATACATTTTGCAACCTGTTTGTAATGCACATCAACGCACAGCTTAGTAATTCTGAGCCTCACTTAACTGGGTTTTTGATTCCCAGTTCCATTTTCTATGCTTCCCTTCATCTTAAACAAAACAGTATTGTTGAAATGCAATGAAAACACGCACTTGTGTCAAAGTTCTTTTGCAGCGATTTTCAAAAATAACAATACAGCTGGTCTGGACAGGTAACTCTATAATACCACCTGCTGCTCTGTATAAATGGAGGATATTTCTTTTGGTAGTGGCAGCTGGTGCTGAAAATAATTGGTGTGACTGCAGGTAACAATCTTCTCGTTTTCCCGTACAGTGTGATTATATTTCTCAGGGTTTTTTGTTTTGTTTTGTTTTTTTAAAAAGTACTTTGTGGTGAAAGGTTGGGAGCTTATGGTAATTTTGGAGGCAAAGATATATTTTGGCCTAGCAAGAATTTTGCCACTCATCATCTAGACACAACTTTATGCCCCAGACTAGGTCCTCTTCTACCATTTCACAAACACTCTCTTATTTATGCTCAGAATTCTACATTAATTCCTTCAGAGTTCCATCAGTGTTCTAAATCTCTTCTGTTGGTTTGTAGAAGCTTAAATACCAAAAGCCATCAATAATACATATTATTTATGTATTATTTAACATTACTATTTGCCTGTAAACTACTTTGTGAACTTGTGTTGAAAAGCGGTATATAAATATTGATTGATTGATTGATTGATTGATTGATTGATTGATTCTAACATCCAATCCACTATATCCTATGCAATCCAGTAACAACTCCCATAAGAATGCTTTCATTAGTCTTGATTTGTTACAGCACTGTTTGTACTGCCATGATTGACAGCTATTGTAGCCAATGAGCATTCCAGGAAGCACAGGGCCAATCAGCACTAGTTTCCTGCCTTATTTTTAACCTATACAGCTGTTTCAAACAGCACACAACCTTCCTTTAACATATCCCCTGCATGTGATGGGTGGTATTACCGTATATGTATCATATTCAGCTTTCAGAATATCAGCTGTGACCCACAAATCTGTTCATTTTTGTGCTTCAGATGGTTTAAAAAAAACCCAATGAAATCTAATTTTTCCCGCATTTAGTGATAGGATGTTTATTGTCATTACTCAGGTTTCACTGCAGGTTGGGCAGGGAGCAAAAGCGCTCACAGCACACTAGTCCAAAGCAAAATGTGTCCCCCTCAAAGGTACAAATTGTAAGTGGCACACTGCCTTCCATATCAGGAAACAATTGGATTATGAGACAATGTCAAGAAGCCGTCAACATGAGTAGCAAGGCTGGATGTTAAGCCAAAACTGCAATGGAGCAGACCAATCCTGATACTTGAAAAGCAGTCACAAAGAGAAAGAGATTGAGGGCTGAAAGAATGTGAGAAATGAGGGGGGCAGGTTTTTTTGTTTTAAAAAAATGATAGTATACTTTTCTCATGCAGATTCAAGGCACTGTACAATAAAATACCAGACTTAAAACACAACAAATTCAGCATGTACAGATAGACACCACCACCCCAAAAAATCCAAACTCTCATTTTCCATGGCACAGAATTATAACAAATCTGTGAACTCCTGCCGAAACTGAAAGGACTTCAATAGTTTGGTAAGAAATCTCTCTCTCTCTCTCTCTCTCTCTCTCTCTCTCTCTCTCTCTCTCT
>JAJKFI010000004.1:29006666-29029039 GCA_029204185.1 Lerista edwardsae | reverse complement strand
TCTCTCTCTCTCTCTCTCTCTCTCTCTCTCTCTCTCTCTCTCTCTCTGTGTGTGTGTGTGTGTGTGTGTGTGTGTGTGAATGTCTATTGTTTCTGTCTCATTTTTATTACTCTTTTTTCATGAAAATATGTCCCTACTATAATCTAAAAAAGGTCTGTCATTCGGATAATATGAACTGAACTTAATTATACACAAGTCACATTTTGGTTTCTCAGAATCTTGTTCTTTTCATTGGATTGGCGAAGTCTGTTGAAGATCATGTCCAATATATTCATGAGTCCCTTGAGAGACTTTGTTTTGGAAGCTGAAACCATCTGTTCATTTTAATACTAGGTACAGGATGTGATCCAGGCGAAACACACACACACATGCTCTGGACATACAACTACGTTTTCTCAGAGTTACATTTGGAGAAGCTCCTTCCAAAGAACCCACAAATTCCTCCTTAAACTCCTGAGCTGAGAGCTTTTAAAAGGGTAAATTCCAACAGGGTACACAATACTTTCCCTCCCTTCTACCTCATTGCTCCTTTAGAAAAGCTTGTGCCAGATCACAAATTTGCTTTGTGAAGTTGGTACAAGTTTAAAGAGCAGTTTGAAAGTTCTATGAGGGCAATCTCTGGAAAAGAAACAGAAAAAAAACAACCCAGGCATGTACAAGCTGAGTATGTAGAGACATGCCCAACTGGCTCATGGCCACAGAATTTAAAGCTGGAAACAGCCACAGAGTTTATGTTGATATGATAGGGCAGTCATCACTCTTTTGTTGTTGTTCCACTATCATTTCTGGTCAAAAAGGTTTTGCAGAGTTTCCTAGTGCATGAAACACCTGCAAAACTTGTTGTTCAGAAATGACTTTGAGGCAAAAGAAACGTGTGGACACCATGTTTGCTTATGGTTCTATCATACAATCTTCAACGCTCTGGAAAAAAATAATAATTGGTCGCTAATGTAAGCTTCCATTCAGTTTTCATTATCATGAGATGAACTGATCATTCCTGTTATATTCCTCCAAAGTATTTTGTTTTAACTCATTTGAGTTTAAGTTATAATCACATTTTACATTCAGTGGGTTGCATCCAGAGTGTAGTGCTTGTGGAAATCAAAAAGATCAAAAGTCACCTTCTCCATCCTTTCTCCCTAATGAAGCCCTGAGGATCTCCCCACAGGCTGCTGCTAATGGTCCCTCAGGGCCTCTTAGTAGTAGCATGGTTGGTGACACAGTGGGCCCTCAGAGGAAGAGGAGGAACCATTCTGGAGGTTAGGAGAGAACCACACATGGAGGAACATTTAGAGCCCAAGCCTATGCATTTCTACTCAGAAGTAAATCCCATTATAGTCAATGTGGCTTACTCCCATGTATGTGTGGATAGCATTGCTGCGCTAGTGATACTCCCAAGCAGTAGAACTAAGAAAAAATGGGTGATTCAACCTCCCAGCATTAAATACCTCTTTTAAAACACATCCACCTGTTTCATTGAAACTTTTAAATATGCAGAGGATTTTAATCTAGACATCCGTCATAAAACCAATTCTTAATATTTTGCTTTTATTTATTTATTTAAAACATTTAATGCCACTTTTCCAAGGTTCAAATTGGCTGTTCAACCTTTTTTTAAAAGAAATGAACACAAAGTCTTTTTGAAAACAACTAAAAAGCACAAGCTAAGATAATCTCATATATCATACCGCATAAACAGCAGCCGTAGACACCAGGAATTATGTACCATCATAAGATAATGTCTTAATAAAACAATATGTTCCTGCACACATTTTTTGGCAATAAACCCATATCAAGCCTGTTTGTCATGACAAAATAACTTCAGAAACATACCAATGCCTCAAACAAACGTGCACACACAAAAAATCACATCTATTGCTAACAGGATGGGAAAAATAATTCTGCATCTACATATCAGAAGAAGCTGGGGAAATGAGAGCTGCTTCTTCCAGTTTTGGAGTCCTCCCAGCCTCTTGCTGGCATAGCAAAAAAGACCAAAGAAGATATTTATCAGGGTTCTGGAATAAAACAATATGGTGTAAATTATACTGGCAACCAAACAAAGGACAAGAAGCCTATTGGCTGTTTGGCCTAAATACTTCTGCCTGGAAAGTGAACAAAATTCTACTGTGTGCGTACACACATGCGTGCACACACACGGTATGAGATGTGAAATCTGACAAAAACTGAGAACTGCTTTGTTTGCAGACCACACAAGGAACTCTTACTGAATTGACATAAATCCTTAACCAAGGCGAGTTTTATGAATACTCCTAACAACACCAAAACAAACAGCAAACATTTTCAGGAAGGACACAGAAAGAGGAACAAGCCAGGTTCTTTTAAGGTACATTTCTTGACTACTACAGAGAAGAGGAATCAAGAATCTTGACTACTACAGAGAAGAGGAAGAGGAATCTTGACTACTACAGAGAAGAGGAATCAGGAAGAGGAGCAGTTAGTTTAAAAGAACAAGCCTATGTATGTCTACTCAGAAATAAGATCCATTGTGTTCAGTGGGACTTACACCCAGGAAATTATGTATAGCAGTGGTTCTCAACATTTTACTGTAGAACCAGGAGCCACTTTTTAGAATGACTATCTGTCCGGGACCCACCGGAAGTGATGTCAAGGCTGGAAGTGCCATCATTCTGACACCAGAGCCTGGAGAATGCTGCTATGCAGTAAATTGGGTTATTTCTCAGCCATTTTCCAATAGCAAAATAAATTAGAAAGAATAAAAGCCTATTTACAACCTTGGCACAAGCAAAACAACCACACAACCCTCCCCCATTCCAGCATCTCATCTTCCCATATTTTCAATATGGGTACCCAAGGTGCTTCATGACCCACCTGAAATTGGCCTGCGACCCACTGGTGGGTCCCAACCCACAGTTTGGGAACCACTCATTGTATCCTACGTGTTATAAGTGCTGGTAGATTTTGCTACCATGTGGAGTGTGGACACTATCCAGCATGCAAGCATGCTTACATCTTATTGTATGGATCCACATTAATTACATGCTGGATTCTTCTCTCACTGTGTGACATTTATTACAGAATATTCTCATAGAATACTAACATTGCTGTAACATTCACAGCCCAATCCTAATCCATGCTGGAATAGGGAGGCCAGCCGGCCTGCCCCATATCCAGCATGGGGTTGGGGCTGCATGCGGTGCAACTCAAGAGTAAGAAATTATTCGCCTTGCTCTGTGTCACGCTGCAGCATTCTCAATAGGACTACTCAGAGCTGCCAGCAAAATCACTGACACAACTCGAGTAGCCTGGATAAGGTTGACTGGGCCAGGGATGGGGGTTATGATCCAGCATAAGTGCTGGAGGTCAGTTCCACAACCCCTCTCCAGGCTGGTCTGCCCAGGGGCCCACCCTCCCCGTGCCTGTCCCCACCCTGATCCTACCTTCCCCAACGCGCCCCACTAGCCAAACTCAGCCAGCAGAAACCTATCTGCCTGGGGCAGCGTGGAATCTGGATTTGGCCTCCCCTGGCCTGTACGTTTCCTCTCTCTGGCTCAGCTGACTCCCAAGTCGGCACAAATGTGCTTTATGGCATGTTTGCAACAGTGCTGGGCCAAAAAGCGCCTTAGGATTGCACTTAGTCACCTGGTAGATGCCTTACACATAACATCTCTCCCCCCCCCCCCAGGATTTTGAATTGTACAGAAACTTTTGGATTTGTAACAGTGGGGGGCTTTCCCCCTTGATTCATTCCTGCTATAAAGGAGATGAGAGCAAAGAGTTGTTTAACCCTCTCCTCCCCAGCATTAATAGCAGCTGTGCATATGGAGAAGGGGGCAGTCAAACGGCTTTTTGCTCACATACATTTCATTAATGCAGAAGTATTACAGAAGGGAATAACAAGGACAGGGCAGGTTGGAATGATATGTTATATTAGGGCCCGGTGCAAATGACATGATTTTGGACAGGTATTTACAGATATAGATATGCTTAAAACATTATCGTGAAAGGAATAGTTGTTTATATTATTTCTTTCATGGCTTGTGTACATTGAGTACATTGTGAATGATGTTCAGGGCGCAATTCTAACCAATTTTCCAGCACCAAGGTAAGGGCAATGCAGCACTGAGGTAAAGGAACAAACATTCGCTGACCTTGAGGAGGCCTCCGTGTCTGCCCCTCCCCCACTGCAGGATGCAGCACAGGCCCCATTGGCATAGCTCTGTCAGTGCTGGAAAGTTGCACCCTCAAATACAGCACAACCTAAACATGTAAATCATGTTCCAGGCAGAACTCACCTGGCCCACAACATCCTCATCGAGCTCCGGACATGGAAGTAAAGTGGGGACGACTTGACGGCATGTTGACATGACGACATCAGTGCCTTCAAAAATAGGGTTCGGGGGGGGGCAGGTGGGCCCTTCTGCAGTGAGCCCAGCTGGCTGTTCCAGATTTCCATGTGGTAGTCCAGCTCGTCAAGCTGGCACTACCAAGTGGCTTGGCCAGTGTGCATCCCCCAAACTGCCCCCGGAAACACAGCATGAGGCCCACTTTGGCTGGAAAAGGGTAGGAATGGGCAGGACAGAGAGGCAACAGGGGTGGCGCGGAAGAGTGGTTGGCAGCAGTGGTGTCTGTCAAGTCCCAGCCCCCTTTCCAGGCCCGATCCACCGTCACAGATCTGCATAAATGTTCTCTTGCCTCAAGGAGGCCTCAGGAGGATGAACCATCACCCCCACCCCCGCAGGATACACCACGGGGGGCGGCGTGCCTCATTGGTGCTGCTGTGTTGCCATGTGGGGAGTTAGGTAGGATTGGGCTGCCCACCTTCACCCATAATGGAATAGGTATGAACAAACTATGCAAATGATATACCTCAAAAGCCAGGGCATATAAAGAAGATACATAAGTGACACATACCAGCAATCATACCCTGAACAAGATGCATTTTTTTTCCTGTTTGGAACTTTGTACATCATGTGTTTTAGAATGCTACAGAATTGACAGCGGTTCTTCCTTCAACAAACTTCAACAAACAATCACTTCATTTTTGGGACATTATTTGCCAATGGGGCACCATGAGTCAACTACGCCAAGACAAAAGTAACAGAAATAAAAGATTTGGTGCAATTCATGTGTAATCAGTACTGATGTAACCTCACTCAAACAAAGGGACTTAGGCCGGTGCATGCAATAGCACAGTGCAATCAGCAAAGTATTTTTGAGGGGGGGAAAGACTGCATTTTTACATTTTAGCTCAGCAAACATGGCAATGTAACATTATGGAGGAGCATAATTAACTATGCTCATCCAGAACTATGTTCATTCCCTCCCTCCATAAGAAAGCATTTATTTCACGTATTCATCAGATATGTCTACCAATGCAGTTTAAAATTCAAACAAATTGCATTGAAATATAATAAAAATGGTATCTCACCCCTCAAAACAAAACTGGAACTTTGGTTTATAGGAACCGGTTATGCCCATATACCCTCCTCATCATCCTGCGAGCCGGACATTAGAGGATGCACAGAGATGTTAGCATTGGAAGGAAAGAAGAAAGGATTAGTCACCTTAGGGCAGGTGAAGATGCATTGATGCTCACTGCTGAAAGCATAAGTCACCAGGGGACATGTTATGAAATTTAAGTAGCAACTATGACATACAGCAAGCAAGTGAAACAAGCATATAAGAGAATATTCCTTCTCAAAGGTTGACTACATGGTTTTTATATGGTTTGAATATGCAATGGTTTGTGTAGAACCTAAATTCATATTATTAAAGAAGCAGGAGAAATAAAACAATTCAAGTAAGCATATCAGTACTTATATATGATAACAAATATAGAGTTTTATTTTCTGTTAAAGTTCCATGAAAAAACCTTGAGAAGGATCAGCTCATCAGTTCAGTCAAGTATAACTTTATCTGCTACAGCTACACAGTCAATCCAATCCAATAATCTGTGCCCATAGTACTACATGCTAGCAGGGAACTGTATGTCACTATCAGATTTGTTTTGGGTTATCAATTTTCCCCACTTTTTTCCCATATGAGTCCTGACTGGAGAGCAGACAGTAGCAATCAGTGTATTGTGGCCACTTGCTTCCATGTTCTGAAGAGAGCCAGATCCTGGAAGATCCCGGTTCAAATCTCCACTCAGCCATAACGATCCTTGGGCCAGTCACTCTCTCTCTCAGCCTCTCCTACCTCACAGAATTGTTGTGAGGACAGAAGGAGGGGAGGGACCAGGTACATCACCCTGAACTCCTTGGAGGAAGGGTGGTATAAAACTGTGAACAATAAATATTCTAGATTTACGTCTGTCTACTACTATTGTACATATACCATGGGCAGCATGATCCCAACCCCCTCTCTGGGCTGGCAAAAGTTCCAGCCCAGTCAGGTCGCAAACATGCCATAAAGCAGGCTTGCGCCATTTTAGAGGTATATTGGCCAGCTCATGGACGTGCACTGGTCTCTGTATTCCAGCTTCCGGGTCCGGAGGCTCAAAGATAAGGCCAGCCTTGCCAGCCAGGGCAGAGGGACAGGCGGAACGGGGCTGGGGAGGTGGGGAACAGGCGAGCTCACGGGCAGTCCGGTCTGGGGATAGGGGTGGAGACAGGATCCTTTGGGACAGATCCAAACCTCCATTCCCAGCCTGGGTGGCCCCAATTCAGCTGCGCAGACTTGCACCATTGATTTCAGCAGCACAGCTCTGAGTAGACCTGTCAAGGCCAGGACATGCTACCTAGGGGAATATTTTCCCCTTTACCCAGGTAGTGCAGCAGCACATCCAAGCCCCAGGCTGGACATGGGGCAGGCATTTCAGCCTGCCTATTGCAGCCCAGTGTTTGGATAGCGCTCCTAATGATCTAGTGCAGGCCAAGAGATGAGATTCAATAAATGATGATATAACTGAAGACTATCAGTCATGAAACTTCTGTAATTGGCTGACACTAACACTAACATTTTGGGGCTTTGGCCTTTGGGGCTCTTCAGCCTAGAAAAAAGGCACCTGAGGGGGGACATGATTGAGACATACAAAATAATGCACGGAAGGGATAGAGTCGATAATGGGATGTTCTTTTCCCTCTCTCAAAACACTAGAACCAGGGGGCATCCGCTAAAACTGAGGGTTGGGAGAGTCAAAACAGATAAAAGGAAGTACTTTTTTACCCAGCGGGTAGTTAATCTGTGGAACTCTTTGCCTCAGGAGGTGGTGATGGCATCTGGTCTAGATGCCTTTAAGAGGAGATTGGACAGATTTCTGGAAGAAAAGTCCATCGTGGGCCATAGGCAATGATGGGTTGTAACCTCCTTACATTGGTGGTGGGCTACTTCAGAGTACCAGGTACAAGGGAGTGGCAACAGGATGCAAGCATCTTGTTGTCTCATGCCTCCCTGGGGCACCTGGTGGGCTGCTGTGAGATACAGGAAGCTGGACTAGATGGGCCTTTGGCCTGATCCAGCAGGGCTCTTCTTATGTTCTTAGCATTAATCTTGTGTCATCTAAATAGTAGGCATTTCCAGCAATGAAACTGATTGTAATTATTCAAATGTTTCATGTACTTCATTATGAAAATATATATTGACAGCATCATTAATTAGGACCCTTTCAATGTATACAATGAACTGACTATTTATAAAGATATTAAGACAGACTTCATGCATATTTTTGAATGAAGCAAAGAAAACTGGCAGTTAGTCAAAAGGTGATATACAATTTAACCCAAAATACATTAAAAATATTTTTTTTTATTCAGTGAGACATCTTCAGGATGCTTGTTCAGGATTCTTTCTATTTCATTCAGTTCAGTTTGTAATTCTATTTGCACATTCCCTTTTTGTAGAACAGTTGTGACTAGTTACATTTTAATTAAAATTCAATAAATGGATTAAAATATCCTGAAAAAGTGATCTGGGGTTTTTTCTGTTTATACATGAAGTTGCTTGAACTTTTTGTGCAGTTGGGCAGCCCGGTTCTGAAAATGCTCCAATAGATCTCATCCCAACTGGTTTTGTAAGGAGAGAATTTGAGGATTGGGATGCAAATCATTTCTGGCATAATATCCTACTAACATTGCAATCTATTATGACAATCAGATGAGTAAAAAAAATGTCAGATGGAATTTTGTTTTTCTTACATATTAAGCAACAGCAGCAGGCAAGCCTCTACACATTATCTTTAAATCAATTACAACATTATTTGTACTTGATCTTCAGCCTTTTTGACAACATATTGTGCACTACATCTGTGCGCTTCTTCTCCACCCAAATTACTGAACACAATTTATCATACACCATTTATCATGCTGGGATTGAAATATTTCCCTTTCATGCAGAGTTTAAAGAGTGTTCTGAATCCACAATTTTGAAAGGCATTTTAATAATGATTTTGTTTACATTCATGTAATAGAAAACAGTAGCATCTGCAGATTTAGTGAATTGTATAGTACACGCAGTGGGCAAAGTGAAAATGACAAACTTTTTGGAACAAAGGACATTCCAGCAATGTGAACAACTATTTTTTTAAAAAATTGTCTTCTAAGCGTCCCCCAAACACCAAATACTCATGACTACAGAGTGTCTCTGACAGACACCAGGAAAACACATTGTTTGCATTAAAAGGTGGTCATATTGCCCCAAATCCTGTAATGCAGATCAGTCTCCACCATACATTAGGCAGGACTGCAGAGACACAGTTTTCAAGGCTCCACCGTTTTGTACTGCTGACCAAACAATACCCTATGACATATATTCCTTGCATACTAAAGGCCCAAGCCCAAGCCCAAGCCCTTTATCGCCAGCTACGAGGGTCACAGACGTGCTGTAAAGAACTTCCGTGACACTGCACAAGCAAACTAATTATCACCCAGCCTCAGCCCTGAGCGGGAGAGTGGCTGGCACCTCAGCAGCGCTGGCCAGCAGTAAGGAAATTTGGGGCAGGGGAGGCAGGGAATAGGAGGAACTGGACGGGAGGAGAGGAGGAGGATCTGGACCATGAGGGCGCCAGGGATGGTGGCAGCTTCTACTGCTACATCCTGAACCACCTGCAGAGCCAGGTGGCCCAACATGGGCCTCCTCAATTCTTCACCAATTCAAACACGGTCGCAGAGGCAAGGAAACCCATTGACTCCAGCCTGCAGCCTCCCTGAGAAAAAGGAGCAAATGCCACTCCCCCCCCCAAGGAGGCCTGTGGCAGAATCCTGTCAGGGCCAGGATCCCGCAGTCACCATTTCGACGCTGTTGGAGCCCTTGGTGCTGCTGGGCTCAGGATTGGGCTGTCCAAGAAAGAAAAATGCAGGGGAACAAAAGAATTGCAGGTGCAACGCCTCAAAAAAAATGAGTGAGTAGTATCAGCAACATCATTTGCTCTTGCAGGTGAATTTCCATGTGCAGAACGCAGCAGCAGAACCAGATACGTGTACGCCCAGTAGAAGAGTATGGAGCATGACTAAGGGCATAGTCCTTAAAAGCAAGCTTTTAATTGTTGCCATGCTGGCTGGAATTTTTAAAAAAACAAATTTTTAAAATTTTGAACTACAACTATGGGATCCACGGGGATCATTTTAAATTGTTTCAATATGGTTTTGCATTGTCTTAATTGTTATATTCTGCTGTTTTGCTTTTACTATAATTTTATGTTGTAAGCCACCTTGGATGCACATGGGGTAGAAAGGCGGGATATAAATCCTATAAATAAATAAATAAATAAATCCTAGAACAGGCGTAGCACTGATGCGGGGGTCGCCACACTCTAGCTGTAGCGTCAGCCTGGAAGCGCAGGTGGAGAGCCACCCTTGCGCCAGCCCATTCCCATAAGAGGATGGGAAAATAACCATTAACCAGTCAAATCATGCAACTGCTAGCCCAATGTCAGCATGTCTGCCAAGCAAAGTGGCATGTGGATATGGGAGAACCGGTGGATATCATCTATCTAGATTTTCAGAAGGTTCCCCATCGAAGGTTGCTGAGGAAACTTCACAGTCAGGGAATAAGAGGCCGGGTCCTCTTATGGATTCAGAATTGGTTGAGGGCCAGGAAACATAGAATGGGGGTCAATGGGCAATTATCACAATGGAGAGAGGTGAAAAGCAGAGTGCCCCAAGAATCTGTCTTGGGCCAGTACTTTTCAAACTGTTCATAAATGACCTGGAAACAGGCATAAGTAGTCAGGTGGCCGAGTCTGCAGATGACACAAAACTTTTCCGGGTGGTGAAAACCAGAAGGGATTGTGAAGAGTTCCAGAAGGATCTCTCCATGTTGAGGAAATGGGTAGCAAAATGGCAGATGCGTTTCAACCTAAAGAAGTGTAAAGTGATGCACTCTGGGGCAAAAAATCAAAACTTCATCTATAGGCTAATGCGTTCTGAGCTGTCTGTGACAGCTCAGGAGAGAGATCTTCGGGTGCTGGTGGACAACTTGATGAAGGTATCGGCCCAGTGTGCGGCAGCAATTAAGAAGGCCAATTCCATGCTTGGGGTAATTAAAAAAGGGGTTGAGAATAATACAGCCAATATTATCATGCCATTGTACAAATCGATGGTAAGGCCACATCTAGAGTTTTGTGTACAGTTCTGGTCACCACACCTCAAAAAGGACATAGTGGAGCTGGAAAAGGTGCAGAAGAGAGCGAACAGGGCTGGGGCACCTCCCTTATGAAGAAAGACTGCTGCGTATGGAGCTCTTCAGTCTGGAAAAAAGGTGCCTGATGGGAGACATGATTGAAACATACAAAATTTTGCTTGGAAGGGATAGAGTTGATAGAGAGATGTTCTTTTCCCTCTCTCACAATACCAGAACCAGGGGACATCCATTGAAATTGAGTGTTGGGAGAGTTAAAACAGATAAAAGGAAGTACTTTTTTACCCAGCGGGTAATTAAGCTATGGAACTCCTTGCCACAGGTGGTGGTGATTGCATCTGGCCTGGATTCCTTTTAAAGGGGACTGGAATCCCCTTTCTGGATTTCTGGAGGAAAAGTCCATCGTGGACCTGATGGGTTGGGCAACATCCTTACATTAATAGTGGGCTACTGCAGAATGCCAGGTGCAAGGGAGTGGCAACAGGATGCAAGCATCTTGTTGTCTACTGAACTCCCTTAGGCACCTGGTGGGCCACTGTGAGATACAGGAAGTTGGACTAGATGGGCCTTTGGCCTGATCCAGCAGGGCTCTTCTTATGTTCTTATGCTAAAACAGTAGGTTTAGTACAGTATCAATTAAATGCCTTCGTGACATAGATAAAAATGCAGAATTTCACAAGTTAAACTATTCTGACGTCCTTCCTTCAATGGAAACCCAGCCTGACAAGGCTTGTCACAGATGCCTTTCATGTCCCTGAGTGCAAAGAATTAACATCTCAATGTGAGTTAAGTAAATCTAGTGATAATGTGCTCATCTCATGACACAGTTTTTGTTTTTTCTCTCAAGGCTGATATAAGGCAACCTCTTCTTGCCTTATTGTCTGCTGCCTGCAACTGATGCTTTGAGTTGTCAAACATGTCAGTACTGGCCCTGAGACTATGAAAGCTTTCTACATGTTGTAGACAATGAATTTATCTTTTTTGGCACACTGCTTGCCACATAAAGTACTTCATTTCTTGCAAAAAACCATATTTACTTGCTGTGGCCTGAAACGAAGTTACGTTTTTAACGTGTGTAGGACCATTTCTAAAAATCCTGGCAATGTGCTCATCCTCAGCCAATTTATCGGAAACATGTAAAGTCAAATAAAGGCTAGTGATGCCTAGCTTTTGTATCCCAAGCCTTAACAGCTTTCACTGAGGAGCACCCCCGTTAGGTAGATTTACCGTCTGTGAAACAAATTCTGGGTGAATTTGTACTTCTGAAGAAAGATTACATTTTTGCATTCTTTTTCATGAGCATTGAAAAAGCATCTTGCAATTTCCAGCAGTTTTGGGAAGTGCAATCCTAAATTGCACTGGGATAGTAATGCCAGCGGACCTGCTGGGGAGCCTCCCCCCCTTAGGTGCGCTGGGGAACCTCCCTGGGGCAATGGCATGTTTGTGGCCTGCCCACCCCCTGCCCAGTTCCTCCCACCCACTTGCCCTCCTTCCGCCCAGAACTGCCCTTGCACCAACCAGGCTTGGCACAAGGGCAGCTTGATGCTAGCTCTTTCAGCCGACGCTACTGCTAGCTTTGCCCCAAGAGCTCTAGCGCTGACGTAGGGGTGCCGGTTGGTGCCCCCGGGTCAGCTCTAGTGACGTTGTGCCAACGCTGTGATGTAGCGTCCGTGCAACATCCATCCCGGGATTGCACCCTGAATCCCATTGCGAATATATAGTAACTGATGCTTTGATCACTGATGTCCTGTTATGAATTTCAGGGAACAAAAGAATGTTGGTCACTGCTGCCTCTTGGATTTAGCGCCTGTAAGGACAAAGAAGAGCAAGGAGGAGAAAGGCACTTCGAAGCAACAGCAGCAAGAGGAACAAAGGTATGCCAAGCTACCAAGAAACAAGCTGAACGCGATGCTTTGCAACTGGGTTGAACATGCACTCATTTCGAAACAATGATCAAAATTAGACAATATGGTTCCCCTCCAAATTAATCTGAGATCTAGCCGGCAACTTGCCTCTCTGGGCTTGTGGTTGTTTAGCAATTCTAGATTTACAAATTCTTTTCACCAATCTTCCTCCAGGAACTTCCTGGCTCACAGACCTCAGTCCCTCAGCCACTATTTTATACAAGCTTTCAAAAAGGGAGCAGAAAGTAGGGGTGGTGGTTCTGTGTGATTTCAAGACAGTACAATAACAAGGAGCACAGAAGACAAAAATGCTTTCAAACTACACAATCAACAGCCGATATTGTAATACCTCTATAACAACAATAATATAGGAATAATAATATGGTAATAAGAATGCTTAATTAATAAGTAAAAATAAGTAATAATGCTTACTGTACTTAAGTGCTGGTATGTTACAGTTTTTTGTCCCAGAATGATTGCTACTTTACTAGCCAATCAAACTACTGCATTCTGGACCCATCAACTCTTATTCCAACCTACTAGATTAATGATGTATTCTATAGAGCTGTTTTGCACAGTACTTGACTTTCTGGAGCAAATTCCCTGCATTATGAGGTATTATTGTATACAGTATATACTGTATACATATCCCTGAGAGTAGGGAGAAGGAACCCTTGCTTTCAGTATAGATTAGATGCTAACAGATTTTCAGGAAACTGCATATTAGCTCCGAATCGCTGATGGCAGCTGTTGGTAGCATGCAACATTCCTCTTTTAAAAATTAACAATACGTCTTGACCATAAGACGTTTTATTGGTTCCCCAGAATACTTTGTGGTTTTACACCACTACTATGAGGGTCGCCACAATGCAGATTCACAGTTTTGTGTGTGATACACACTTGTAAGAGAGGAAACAGAGGTTTGCATAATAAAACCACAGAGAAGTCAAATGGCAATAACTATATGAAATGACTAACAAAATTCAACCAATGCAAATTTATGATTCATACTTTTAAAAGATGCCGAGGGGAAAAATACAGGTTTACAATTCATTTTACTTCTATTTGACAGTGTTCAGTTAATTTATCTAGGAGCTCAGTGGTTTCCAATCTTTTTACACTTGTGTACACTTGGCAGCCCATTTCCATAAATTGTTCTCTTAGAAAAATGTTTGTAATTAATAAAATTACTGTTATTTGAATTTTATATGTTGAAACTGTACATAAATGGCCCAATAATAGGATTCAAAAGCAGGTTTTCAACTACTGATCCATATTGGATAATATACAAATTGAAAATTAAAATAACAAAAACTGTTGTACATAGAGGAGACCCAGAAGAACTCAGTCATTGCACTGCTCACTGTGGTGCCCACTTATAATACACACCAGTACTGGCGAGACAGCACTAAAATGTTCATGAAGCAGAGACGAGTGAGAGCTGAGCCTGTGAAAGGGTACTCCACACAGCATTTGGGCTGCAGTGCCATGTTCACCGGTGACAAGTGGTGACACCTTGTGCTGTTGAGGCACATGATGTCACAGTGACCTGGAAGTGACATCATTTCCGGGTCATCCAAAATGCCTTGTCCCAGCTTCAGGGAAGGCTGCGGCCTCCCCTGAAGCTAGGAGAACGTGCGCCGAAGCCCCACTTTTAGAGCAAACGCCACAGCATTCTCTCTGAAGGTGGGACTCTGGCAGCTTCGCCACACCTTGTCCCAGCTTCCGGCATGGCCGCAGCCTTCCCTGAAGCCAGGACGAGTGCAGCAAAGCCACCAGTGCCCCATTGGGCACAGCCAGGGTGTGTATTTGGTCAGGGCAGGTGAGGCAGCGCTTCACTCGCCTCCAGACCACACATCCCTGGAGTTCACGACATGCTATTTAGGGAGAGACACTCCGCAGTTTTCCAAAATAACAAAGTGAGGGTTTGAGGCAAAATAATAAAGAAAACCTGCACTGCCACTCACCATAATGTTGAATTAACTTCACAACTTTTGATTTGTACCTTGTACACTTTTGACATATTACCTTTTCCATTATTCAATTTTTTCAGTGTTCCGAAATGTCCTGGTGCATATGTTGGGGGCACAAATACCCCAGGTTGGGAATGACTATTGAGCAGGTTTACTGCTTAATTAATTAATAATTAATCCATGTTTCTTTCTTAATCTGAACTGCTGATCTAAGTACAGTACCATGAACATTATTGTTGTTGTTCAGTCGCTAAGTTGTGTCCGATTCTTTGCGACCCCATGGACCACAGCACGCCAGGCCTCCCTGTCCTCCACTAATGAACATTATTACTCTCCCTTATTTTACTGCTTCTAGTCTGCATCTATCACTAGTTACTTCCTTCTACCCAGTATGCATGGTCTATTTATGGTGCTACTTCTCAGGTAAAATAAAAATGGCAATATTTGCGTGTGTTAAATTTCTCAATTCAACTCAAACCTAAAATACAACTTTGTACAAAAATTGAGGTTGAGTTAAAATAAAAGAAAGAAAATAATAATTGTAAAACCACCATTAGGCAAAGTAAAAGCAGAATGGCTTGAGAAACTAAAGAATTACCTCATGTAATTCATTCCCCCATTTTACCACAGATTATGCACAAATTATGACCTGGATTCGAGTTTATAATCGGATAGCCCCATCTTGGCAGGCCTTAATGATAATAGATTTTTTATCACCTGGCAGAATTTAACATTGCTATGAGATTATTACCAATTGCAAACTGTCAGTATGTTCATCTTGTTTTTTGAAGGTTGTTACAAGTCTAGAGGTCGGGGAATGCCCGCAGTCTCAGGTAGATACGGGAAGGACAGGGCAGGAGGAAGGCAGAATGGGACATGATGGAGGCAGGAGGGGGTGGCACCTGGCATGAGTAGGTGGCACCTGGTTTCCACCAGATGCTATCCCCTCCAATAGCTGCTGGGGCACCCCTTTGCTTCCTCAGATGTGCGCCTGCTAAAGAGCTGGTACAGACTCCAATGAGACTCATAGGAGACCATGGTATGGTGGAGCATGGTAAGTACAACTTTGCACTACTTCCTTCTCTGTTGCATCATGGCATGTCTCCCCCATAAGGCATACCTCAAGCTTTCTTGGCATGGCTGTACCAGCAGTGGGAGGATAAATTTGGGCTGTTAGGCTGCAATCCTATAGACGCTTTGGGTTTAGTTCAAGGAGTAAACCCTTTTGAACTAAAGGGAACTTACTTCTGAGTAGATTTCTATAGGATTGGGCGATGGACATTGTTATCTGACAGCAAATGTCCCAGACTGATGGCACAAAAGCCATGCCACAATCATGCATGCTCAGGTCATGAAATAAATGAGAAATAAATGAGCGCAAACAGCCGAGGCCCCATGTCTGCAACAGAGGCTCGCAAATGTCCCAAAGAGGCAGGTATGTCAGCAGAGGGGGAAATTTGAGGGTGGTTCATGGGAACATGGGGGGGGGCAGTTTGAGGTACAGAGCGGGCACGGGCAGGAGGGAGGGAGTGGGAGTGGGAGAATCTTGGTGGAGAATACCAAGATTGTATCCCCCTTTCCCTGCCACACACCTCCCTAAGTCTCCTCCAATTTAAATACTTGATATAGGTTCAGGCAGTCTGTGGGAAGATTCTTACTTACCACCCCTGGGCTGCCTGGTTACACCCCCTTCTACGAATGCAGCCTGCACTTCATCATCAGCATACTATGGGCCAGCAGAGAACAGGATTGGGACCTTATACCCGCAGGACACTTTTCCCGCAAAATCTAGATATGTTGAAATGGAATACTTTCTTTGAATAACTTTGTTTTCATCTCTTAGGACAGAAATTACCTGGATATTAACTGACTTTAATAAAAGCCATACTTTCCCAATACATTTCAAACTTACACTTTGTTTAAAAAATGTTTCTCAACAAAAGGACATTGTATCAGTGAGAATTAAAAACACAACAGTAAATGAAAAAAAATGATGTTCTTTTTATTGTGCTCTGTTTAAAAGCTACAGTCATGCACATCTTTAGTTAGCAGCCATTTTGTTTTTTGAGTGTTTTGAGCTTTCAACTTCAAAATAAAGCTGGGAAAACAATGCACTGAATTTTAGCATTGACTTGCCCACATTTCCTCAAAAACAACTAATACAGTTTCTAAAATTGTTCTAGTCTATGGTGATGAGACAGCCAAGGACTTCAAAGTGTGGTTTCTGAAACCAGAAGCCACTGAAATTGTGGAGTTGTTTTGACAATTGGATATGACAGGACCAAGTGTACCTGAACATTTACTTTTACAAGGTAAATATTACGTGAATACGAGTGAGCAGATCCAATCCTGTGATAATGGCCAGGCTGAGCTAATAAAAGACAACCATAATAAATTATACTTGAACAAAACAGCTATCTAAATACAAATTTTGACATCCACTTAAAAAATTGATTCTTCAGAAACATTGTTTTTAATAGGTGAATTGGGACTCTTCAGAAATCAAAGCAAAAGGAGGAAAGAAAACCATCACAAGAGGAGTAAAAAGCCAAACGGAAATAGGAAGGAAAACATTTAGATTCTTTGAGTGATGGAAATAAATAACAAAGCTATTAGTTTCAGTTCAAGGAGCATATATCACTTATATTGCTTATTCTTTCTACGGAACATTTATTTTATCTTGAAATTTAGTATGGCAAGAGAGTATGTATGAAGGTAAGGGAAGGAAAGACAGAACCAACCTGCTCTGGAGAGGGCCTATGATTGGAGTGCTGTGTCTTCCCAGGAGATCTGTGGTGGTGGTGATGGTGGTGGTGATGGTAGTGGTGATGGTCATCATCGTAATTGTCCGCCATCAGTTTCATCCTATTCTGCGTCTGTTGGGATTGAAGCAAACAAAATGCCAGTAAGTACTCAAAGGCATTAGTCCAAGTGAACATCAGCTAGGGCTGCATTATAACACTGATAATAAATCCTGTCGTCCCCCCCTCTCCAAAAGCAGCTCTAACACTCTGAGATTCAAATCTTGCACCTGCCTCTACAAACAAGACTGTGCAACTTGTGACTCACCAAACCCAACACACAGCCTAATGGCAGCCTACCAGGATTGCTTGATAAGCTTACTGTTTCAGCCACCTGCTAGGGATAGTAAAAACAGGGGCTTGGTCATGGACCAGAGATGTCAGGAAAGTCTTCTCTAAAACCGGGACAACGCCCCTTCTTCTTTTACATGTGAGTTCTGCACTGCAGTGCTGCAAAACCCAGTGCTCCCAGACCACTCCATGAATCCACATTTTTTATCTCAACAGTTTCACTGCGCCTCAGTAGCATTCTTACGTCATGCCCCTGCAGTTAATGGGCTTCACTACTACCAAGTTTTAAAAACATCAAAAACCGCCACACACTTTTTAAAGGTCATTTTCAGTAAGGAAACCTGCACCACACCTCCAAAAGATGTTTCTGAAAAGTAGAAGTTTCCTGGGGAAAACACTGAAATAGCTTAAACAGAGATCTGGAGCTGTTCAATCATTCCCGTTTTCTGTGAGCATGTGTTGGATAACATGCTGTTTAAAGATGTGTTTAAAGGTTTAAAATATTTTTGTTAGAATTCTATCTACACAAAGTCCTTTAAGATAATGTAATCCCCCTCTCCCTCCCTCCTCCTCCCTCGCTCAGTTAAGCACCAGCTACCTTTGCATTCTGCTTTATGGAACAATAGAACCAAAAGCTTATGTGATTCCTACACCACAAGAAGCTGGTCCAATAAAAGACCTTGGCTTCTCTGCTTTGTATCACCCCCCCCCCAAATATACCATATCATATAAAGCTTAACTTCTAGCTCACTCTTCAGAAACGCACACTATGATGTCACTCTGGCCACAAGCTATAGAACTCCTTCAGGCAGAGGCATTTCTACAGGGATGGCAAAGCTCTAAGTGTTGCAAGAAGCCTTACCCTGTCATGTAAATCCCTCCTCTCCCTTGCTGCTGTAGCCAGTAAGCAATGCCAAGATTCTGCTGTTCCCTGTGAGGATTGGCTAAAACGGTGCAGGAGAGGAGTGATTTCCACTGCAAGGTAAGGCTTCTTGCAAAACTTAGAGCTTTGCCATCCCTGTAGAAACGCCACTGCCTTCAGGTCAGACTTGTAAACATCCACCTGGCCTGGTCTCCTATAGTGAGTAGGAATTGCCTCCAGGCAATCAGGTTGGCAACCCTTTAGAAGGAGACCAAATCTCTTGTCTTTTCCCCTCGAGAACTTTCAATAGGCAAAAATGACGATGAAAGGCCTGTGGGGGATAAGAGGGCTAGAGGAAAAATTGTGGGCTAATAACTTTCATGGACTTTTGGGGAAAAATTACTTTCTTTACAATAGTTGGTCATACCCCCCCCCCCAAAAAAAATATCTAACTCCTTTACACTTAGCACACATGATTCAATCTGAAGGTACCCAAGTACATTCAAATGTTACACTCAGGCTGATGGTGAGAGAGCACCAGCTCCCACAGACCTTTGGGTAAAAAAGCCATTAGTTGGAGCAAATCCCTTCCCCACCCACCCCCTGGCTTGTAAAAAGTCTTGCTTCTGGAAAATTGAAAATTCTACAACTGGTCACATCTTGCTGGACCCTCCTATTCAGATCTGGAAATAATGGCGCATCCTGAGAACTTCCTGTCTCTGAGAACAGGACGATTTGAGGTCACAAGCCGTGTGGCTTTAGTCTCTTTCTTCCCTCACCAACTTCACTGACAATCCAGTGAAGGGTCTTATGCAAATCAGGACACAGGCCTCCCAAGCAAAGGAGAAATGCCCAGATGCACCCTTCTCAGTTTGTGACACAATAGAAGGTGAGGGTTGATCAACTGAGGACCATCTGACAACAAAAGAATGGTCTGGAGTGAGCTCAACCCACAACAGTTCTATTTTGAACTATGGCCAAATTCCATATACCTGGTCACAGACACGCAGAGTGCACAGTTTTTATAATGTCTGAAAATTATTCATTTGGGCTACATCAAGCACTCAAATTCCCTTCCACAACCCAAGAATCACTGCTGTCCAACAACTCATAGCAGGTATTTGACCACTCATTTCTCTTTCCAGCTTTTTGTCTCATCTTTCCCATTCCTTCTCCCCCCACCCCGCCCCAGACACAATGAAAAATGACTCAGCCTTTGCTGAGTTAACCTTCTCTGTGAAGCTCTTTCAGCTTCCTTTCTTTGCTTCCATCCTCAAAAACTGCTGAAGCAACTGCCTAGCAACTGCAGGGTTTGCTTATTAAATTATCTGCCTTAACACATGTTCTAAACTGGGATGTTGCCTTATTTTAGCCAACTAACCCTACAACACTTGCAATTCAAGAAACCATCTCAGGAGATAAGAACTGATAACCTTGACTGCTGGCATCACTTCTCATTGGCCCTAGTACACATTTTCTGTGTCTTGCCATCAAAGTGATCACATACATAGAACCATTCAAAGGCACAAAGCACTGTTATTAACTTGCTAGAAACTGTCCCATGCCACATAATGCACAATATAATGGGTGAATTAATAAAAAGGCAGATGCAACATTCTTCTTGATGGTCAAAAGTTAAACTGTTATCTAGAGGGCAAAGTGGGTTTAATAATAAAAATAATAATAATAATACATGTATTTATATACCGCCTTTCTTAAGATCACTAGATTTCTCTAATGACTGTAACTCAAGGCGGTTTACATAGGCAGACTTTTTATTCACAAACCCGAAGGTTTTTACAATTTACAGAATGTTCTATCTTTCAAGAACAACACTCATACAGATCTTTCTTTCTGGATTTAGCCTTCTTTCTTTAGCCACCCTGTCTTCTGTCTTCTGCTGGCTGATAAGAGGCTTCCCTGCTCCCACCAGAGACGCAGCTGACTTCAGCACACTCCTCCTCCCACGAGGCAGCTGAAACTCAGCTTTTAATCAGTCGCAGTTTGCAAGGTCTGCCACTCACAGAGACTTCCGGTAGTCTTGAGCTTATGACCTTCAGATCTTCAGCTGTTATCTTCGGGCAAACGGAGGCATTAACCCTCTCGGCTAAATCTTCTGCCCTTCTGTTTACTTTGAATGAGTGAAGTCATAATTTAACACAATGCTTTCCAAACTAGTAGATTGCGATTCATTAGCCTGGGAAACATTAGACTTTGACCCCTTAAAGGGTGGGGGCAGGGGGATGGCAGCAATGCCATCCCCGGGATAGAGCTGCTGCCAGGGAAAGAAGGTTCTAAACATACCTGAAGCCAGCACCAGCCTCCAGGTGTTTGGGTAGCCCCATGGATGCCTGCACAGGGCTCCCCAAGTCTGGGAATAACTAACCATCGCAAACAGAAGGTACTTCTGGTTTAGCAATTGGAAACTGGAAGTGCCTTCCAATCATGATTTTCAATTATTTCTAGGTTTTGGGAATCCTGCGGAGGCATCCACAGGCGTTCCCAGGGAGGAGTTTGAAAACTACTGATTGATTACGAATTGGCAGCTGGCATCCTAACTTGGAACAGATTGCAGAATAAAGATAGCTTGTTACTGACCTGCAGTAGAATGTTCATTATTGAGTTTTAAAACACAACAAATCACATGGCCAAAAAACCCAAAACTTTCGCATCTACAAAGTGCCAAGTATTGCAATGATTGGCATGGCCCAAAATACATCTATCCAGCAACTAACTTTTCCTACAAACAAGGAGGGAGAAGATGCTTATAAGTACTTCACAAATAGTCACTCATTTACTGTCAGCCTCACAATGCTTTTCTTCTTCGCAAGAAAGAAACTTTTATTCGTTTATTTTCTTATCAATGAACAGCCTTAAATTTCCTACCTTTCAACTATACCCTATAAAAATGTACAAGTTAAACAAGATGATATATGCAATCCTGAAAATGTTTCCTGTAATGAGGTGTTGGGGATTAGACTTGTCATGGGATAAGAACTGTGAATGAATGATGTCATCTTCTTAATTTGGTGCTGAAATAGAAATAAACCACTTTTCATATTTCTTCCTGAATCCAAACCATAGTCTGCATAATGCTACTGCTAAAGTTGGTAGACTTCAGAATTGGATCAGACACCCAAAATGTCTTATGTCTCTTCATTATAACTGGTTTCTGTAACACCATTGCTGGAATTTTAGTAAGACATCAGAATTTCCTCAAGACATGAAAAATTGTTTTGGTAAGTTACCATTTGACTAGGATAACAGAACAAAAAAGTTTAAGGTTAGATGATGGCTTCTCTTGTGGTTCTGTTAAAAATAATTTCTATACTGAGCTACATTTTTCATGGGGATTTTTTCCCGTATGTTGAAATACAGACTTTCAGAGTCTTGTGGTTTCAAGCTTTCAAATATGCCACAATCAGATGTTTTATTGGGAGTGGTGGATCAGTATAAAGCAACTAGAAAATATGGGATGGTTTATAATTATCTTTATCAAGCCTTTAAACCAAATACTGTGAATTACAGCTGCCTGTTTTACTTACTAATTCTTTTAAGGTTCAGTAGGCTTTGAAATGCCAGGTATAGTTTTATTTCAGGAAGAAATTAATTAACTAGATTGGAATTTGTCCAGGACCCCAAGGGCTTTATACCTCTACACTTGCAAAAAAAAAAAAAAAAGTGATGGGATTTTTATTGACCACATGTGTTTAAAAGCTTAGGTTATCTGAAAAACAGCACTTCCAACATTACCATGTCCTACAGAAATACACAGAACAATACTGATCTGGAGGGAAGAGCACCACCTACTGACTTCAAAGTGTCAGCACTTCCTGCTGTTTCCCGGCTTTCCTTGAAAGTTCTTCCAAAGATGATCGACCAAACCTGTTCCTATTTACAACAAAGCAGAATACAATATTTCATATACGATGGTGTGTGTGTGTGTGTGTGTGTGTGTGTGTGTGTGTGTGTGTGTGTGTGT
>JAJKFI010000004.1:28962983-29006656 GCA_029204185.1 Lerista edwardsae | reverse complement strand
TGTGTGTGTGTGTGTGTGTGTGTGTGTGTGTGTGTGTGTGTGTGTGTAAGTAATAGATATATATTTACAATATGTATTTCAGGGGAAAAATAGATTGCTATGTGACTAATATCAAACAAGAGGGACCTGCAACAAAATGCTTGCATCTCTGCACCGAACCCCTTTTGCTAGGGTACTTCAAAGCTGTTTTGGATTGACTCAAGGGAGCCAAATCCTTCTCCCCTCCCCATCATACTGTTCTCCTGTTGTTCTCCAAGTGGCATCCTCATAAGAACATAAGAAGAGATCACTGGATCAGGCCACATCTAGTCCAGCTTTCTGCATCTTGCAGTGGCCCACCAGATGCCTCAGGGAACACACAAGACAACTAGATATGTGCATCTTGTTGCCACTCCCCTGCACCCATCACTCTGAGGTAGCCTACCTCTAAAGTAAGGAGGTTGCACTAACCATCATGGCCTATAGGCTGCAATCCAGATGCCATCAACACCTCCTGTGGCAAGGAGTTCCACAGATTAATTACCTGCTGGGTAAAAATGGTATTTCCTTTTATCTCTTCTCTCTCCCAACACTAAATTTTAGTGGCTGTCCCCTGGTTCTGGTATTGTGAGAGAGGGAAAAGAACTTCCCTCTATCCACTTTATCTACCCTCAACTGTCCACAGTTCTTGGGGGCCTCTCAACATGTTGTCAAGGTGGTTTGGGTCCCTTCCTTCGCTTTTTATTTTAATTTGCAAACATACTGTATTTGTTTCTGTGTACCTAGGTTCTCCCTGTGCATGTAGAAACTACAACTTCATCTTGAGATGGCCCCATTTCATTTCTATGCTTAATAAACCCTCAACCGCCTGAGTTGGTATGTACAGGTGGGTTGACCTTCATCAAAATGATGCATCTCCCTAGCCCTCAAACCTACCCTCTTGGGTACCAAAAGCTCAACCAGGCCAACTGCCTCTCCCCATCCTTAGTGTTCTTTTGCTAGTGAAAACTTTCCAACTTTTCATGTCTTTTGGGAGCTAATGAGGACACTCAGTAGGCTGCATTTGGGTTTTTACTTTTTTGTTAGAATATACACATTTTAATTCTATTTACCTAAGGTATCTCCAAAGTATGTACAAACCACTACTTTGTTTTAGGGTGGCCCTCTTTTCCTTCCTATATACATGTATGTATCAGATATATAGATGATGGATACTGATTAATTTCAAAGAACGTGATTTCCCAGTTTGGTGGGAATTAAACTTTCCTAAACAAAGCATGTAACGCCCATCTTTAAAGCATGATTTCAGCTGCTCTGGAATATAATTTAAATTATACACGTATATTTATAGTTTGTTTAAACAGAAGGAACTTCTGTCAATGTACTGTCCTAGTAACAATGCAGCACAGGCTAAAGGAGAGAGAACATGGCACATTCCGGGGTCTTCCTTGGGGGTGGTGCAAGAGGAATAGGCTACCTTAGAATGCCAGATGCAGGGGAGTGGCAGCAGGACACAAGTATCTGGTTGTCTTGTGTGCTCCCTGAGGCATCTGGTGGGCAACTGTGAAATACAGGAAGCTGGACTAGAAGGGCCTTTGGCCTGATCCAGCAAGGCTTTTCTTATGTTCTTATGTTCTTATGTTCTTATTTTGTTTCCCTTGAGAACTACACTTGATCACATTCCTCTGTAAAGTTCTTGTCCATGACAAGAAACGTGGACTATGGCTATAATGAAGACATAGTTATTGCAGGGGTGGGATAGTTTTAATTCTAATTCCATTTTTACAGTACACTTCCAGGGGAATCTTTTCTGTGATTTAGGAAAGCAAAATGTATCACACTAACTGGCAATTGGGAATTTTCACCTCAAGCAGGCCCCAGGCCAGTAAATTCTTCAACCGTTAAGTCAAGACCAATGGCAACCAAGCAATGAAAGTCATGTTCTTGTGTTATTGATAAGACCTGTTGATAAGACATACTGCAAGATAAGCTCAACTAAACAGGCAATCTTATTTAGCAGTATTTCACTTTTTGAATGGCCTTAGGGCTTGCCAGAGAAAGATTCTGAAATCAAAGGTCTTCAGTGAGTGTCCATATATTTACATATGCACTAAATAGTTGATGTACTGGGAACAATATTTACACAAAATAGACCATTACAACCCTTAAGAACAAAGCATTACCATTATACGACATTTAAGTACAACCCCATTTAAAAATAAACAATAGCTCATGAATTCAAAATAATATATTACAGAGGAATAATAATTTTCTGTATGAATAATTCTGTGATATTCTTATTTTCAAATTAAGGACGCAATCCTAACTCAGAATTAGGCCGGCACAATATTGCTGGCACAAGGGACATTGTAAAGAATGTTTGGACCACTCTTGGAGTCAGAGAGGCCAGCACACAGAGGTGTGCCACCCCTCTACCCCCACCCCCGTCTCTGAGAGTGGTCCAAACGCGCTTTACGGTGGCCCTTGTGCGGGCAAAACTTTGCTGGCCTTCGGGTGCTGGCATAACTCCAGGTTAGGATTGTGCTCTAAAACACATAGATTTATGGCTGCATTCCTCCAAATACTAATTGTGGAGCATTCCTAGAATATCATCATGTAAGGCTCTAGAAAGCTCCTTTAGAATAAAATGTTCTAGCATTGTTAGACACAGGGCTAACAATCCTAATCTACGCTGGAAGAGGCAGGCTGGCGCCCTGCGTCTAACAATACTAGTCCTCACAAAAATCTGTTCAAGTCACTGAAGTATTATAGACCAACGATGAGTTAATGTGATGGAAGCTCCATTACTGTACCAAAGGATGCATCCTCAAGGACAAAGTAATAGCCCACATCAACTTATTTTTTCTTTCACAAGCTTGTAAGTGAGGACCTTCCCATTGACTCCTATATATTGTACCGATCCGATCCATCACTTTAGCTCAGGCCGAGGCATACAGCTTTAAACAAAATTCAAAAACCATTAGGAGAAACCGCCTGGGCTTAAGCAAACATAACAACTCTAAAAGAAAAGATTCTCTGAGAAACTCTTAGGAACTAAAAAAGAGGAGGCATAAATAGATGGATAAATAAAATAAACACATAGGCGCAAGTTTAAAAAAAGACCCGGATATGTAACTTCATTCAGTGCATTTAAAAATGGGAGAATGCCAACTTTGAACATGCATACTCTGAAATATTAGCGAGTCTCTCTGCCAAGGACAGTATCAACTGCATTACTGAACTTCTTTCTAAAACATTAAGAAACTACCAGCCCAATCTTCTGTTGCAGGAGTACTGGTGCTGTTTTTTTTTTACTTTCCTACTCTTTCGCTGCCTTGTCCACAATGGGCCTACTCAGATCTGCACCAGATCTTTGCCTGGCATAAATCTTGGTGGGTTCAAGAGGGAATGTCGCATTAGGGGCATAGGATTTGGGTTCCTTTAAGGTTTCGTCGTCCTTACCCATCTGTATCTCAGCTGTGACCATTAAGGCGTTGGATCAACTCCTTAGGCAACATCCCCTGTTGATCTGCATTTTGATTCAAAGGAATTCCCTGGATTGTGTGCCAGGAACAGGCACACCAGCACCTGCTCAGAGTCCATTCACCCACCAAGTTACACATTTACACGCTAATACAGAACACTCCAGAGCCCCTTTCTCACCCTGATAACAAGATTAACCTGCTCACCCCCAGAGTTGCACATAAGAGCAACTGCAAATACTCCTTAAATATTGCAGGATTTTGACCTGTCACGCTGCCTGATACAACAAGCTCTGCGTGTGTTGCGTCAGGCCAGAGATTCCACAAACCGGTCAGAACTCTCTGGACTTCTGCAAGACTCTCCCAAACCAAGCAACTATAATGGTGCTTTGAAATTCCTTTTCCCTTTGAAAGCTCTTGGGACTTAGCATCCGGGGGGGGGGGAGTTTAGGGCTCTCCTAAACCACCTTCCAGTGGCAGGCCTACCATTATGAAGGCAGGGCAAATGCCCTGGGCAATGCACTGGTGGAGTGGGAGGAGGGTAGTGGCAAGGCAGCTTGTAGAGGCAAGTGTTTTGCCCTCCCTCCCTCCCTCCCTTGCCCCTACACAGCTCCAAAATGGAGCCTGGAGTGGCGTGGTGGAGCAGTACAAGGGGCAGAGAGCTGGTGGAGGGGGCAACACTCCTTGTTCTTTGCCCTGGGGCGGCAATGAGGCCAACATGACTATACGCCATAGCGCATGGAACGCCGTTACCTTCCCACTGAAGTGGTCCCTATTTATCTACTTGCATTTTTAGGTGCTTTTGAACAGCTAGGTTGGCAGGAGCTGGGAAAAGCGATGGGAGCTCACTCCGTCGCATGGTCTCGAACTGCCAACCTTCCAGTCAACAGCTCAGCGGCGAACTTGCAAGGGTTTATTTGAATTTGTATTTTTGCAATTAACCTATTCCTTTAATAAACCACTTGTAACTTTGATAATGCTCCCTTGCCTGACTGACTCCTGAATTGATTCACACTGAGGCTGGTGCTTGCAGCTAGCTTCATTGCTGCTTCATTGCTGCTTCCTCAAGGAAGGTGAAGATTGGAGATGGTTTAGCTACCCCAATCCTCCTGAAGCTTACCCTCATTCTTTGGCGAATTCCCCAAGTAAAGAATCTGAGACCAGTGGTAACATCCAGCTATAAAATTAAGACTGTGCATGAATAAATGGCACATGCCAAAAACTCCATATCAGTTTCCTTGAACCATGCACCTTAAAGATAACTAACATTTTAGCCTACATGTTACAGGAGAAAGGTATTTGTCCATTTAATTGACTGGAATTACACACGCATAACTGTACAGGCATGCATGAGTGTCGCCAAAGCCGCCTTAAATTCTACAGAAATGGATTTGAATCAAAGCCTTTAGCTGGCTTGACTTGCAAAACACTCAACAAGCTAACCACAGTATGCTAGAGGCCTATGGAAGGTGCCACGAGGGGAGGTGGGAGCAGTGGGAGCCGGTTAAAGTGGGGTGAAAATGCGGCATGCTTTTTCACTCCCCACCCTCCTTCACATCCAGAATGCTTCTAAATAGAATGATCCAGGGCATGGGGTGTGGGTGGCCAGGCGGTTGAGGGGCCAAGGCTGTGGTGCTAGGGGCGCAACCGGTCACTTGCTGCTAAGAAATAGAGAGAACATAATCCAACAGTTATGGGTTTCCCGCAGATCTTCTCTTTTTCCCCTCTGGGGACAAAGTTCAAAACTTTTCTAAACGTTTGCTTATGGAAGCTTATCTAAGGCATCTGACACCATGCGTCTAAAACTACTACGATTCCAATAACTGTTCCTTGTACACCTTTGAGACTTGTCCTATATTTTTGTATAAAAAAATTTTTTGTACACACACACACCGCAAACTGAAGTTAAATAAAAATGAGATACTATAGGTGTGAGCAAGCATGATTCAGGGCGCAATCCTAACCAACTTTCCAGTGCTGACATAGCTGCGCCAGTGGGGCAGGTTCTGCATTCTGCTGTGGAATCGTAGTCACGGAGGCCTCCTCAAGGTAAGGGAATGCTTGTTCCTTCACCCAGGAGCTGCAGCACCCTTACCCCAGAGCTGGAAAGTTGGTTAGGATTGGGCCCTCAAACTGATTTTAATGTTGTTTAGACAAAGATGGCAATGCTTTGTACAGTACTTAAACACAATAACCAACCAACCAACCAACCAACAGTATTTATATACTGCTTTTCAACACAAAGTTGCTTTTCACAAAGTTGCTTTTCTGCTTTTCACAAAACGATTTACAGACAAATAATAATAAAGTTGAACTGCTCCCTGTCCCAAAGGGCTCACAAGCTAAAAAAAAAAAATCATATATAAAAAAAATAACAACACAGAAACATTGTAGTGGGGAAGTGAGATGTCTGTCATCCTTATTCTGAAAGCTGGGAAGGTCTGATTCCATCAGTGGGAAAGTTCCTGAGAAAATCCAGGGCCACATTCAACAAGACTGAATGACTGGGTTACAAACTGGCAGCTAAATTTAATGTAAGTATGCGCAAGTGAGGCACATGGGGACAGATATATACTAATAATACTAATAATATTTGGCACTTCAAGAGTTCAAAGCATTTCATGTACATTATCAGTAATCTTTCTGTTTTCATTATCAACAAGGGTGTGGATTTCCTTTCTTGTGCACTGAAACCGGACCCGTGATAAAGTATAAGATACACGAAAGGAAGTATTTGCATTAATAAAAGATATGGCAGGAGCTGTGTTTGGACAAGGCAGTTGTCGCTTAACCAGTAAGTTGGGCAGAGGTTAAATCTCCTTAGAAAGTCTAGCTTTCTTATGGCTAATTCATTCAGGCCGCATAAAGTAGAACCGCTTTGTTCATCTAACATTTGTAAAAATAAATGTAGAGTATGTAAACTCCTTTACCATTTCCACAACTGGTCAAGTTAGTCCAAGGATAAAGACAACAATCCCATTCTCAAGGCACTGAAGCCAAGTCCAAAGAATAATTGAGACAGCTGTGTATCTGGGGAGTCAATCCTTAATGAAAATGGGTCTCGGTGCCAATTTGGCTTCCACTGTTAAAGAAACTGTTAAGGAATTATTCAAGAGTGCATAAAAAGAAAGGATCTCTTTGGAGGATTCATAATTTATTTTGTTAAAGGACAAAGAACTTGACATATCTTAAGGGGTTTAACAAAGTGCAGATCAATCCCTTTCCCTGCAATGTTTTCTGCCTAGAGTGGAATGTTCTCGGCCTAGAAGTCGACTCCCCTAGTCTGAGGGGAGCTCCCTTCCTCCCTTCCCGCACTGGCCTCAGATGTTCGATCAGGATTAGATAAGGCATGATGTGGTATATCATGAATAGGACTGTCCACATCAGAACTCTTTTTCTTGCCCTCAGGCCCAAGCTTTGTGGTCTGCCCTTTCCAAGTGTGTGGATGAGTCCTTCCCCCTCTGCCTGCTCCAAGGATGGAGGAGAATCTTCCACCATGTTGTTTACGTCATCTGCTGCTGCACTTGTAATATACGTCTATAGCAGGGGATGGGGAATTCAGACCTTGGTAACCCTTTCGCCTGAAACCATTTCCCTATCCCACCAAAGCCGTTCATCCAACTGCTAAAAGGCAGCTTGGGGAAGAACGATTCTAATCAGAAAAATGCAAGGAAAAGGATTGTGCACCCTTCCCCAGCACTGTAGTCCTGATCCAAATCAACCCCATTTAGGATGCAATCCGAAGTTGCGCTGGGATGGGGAGGCTGGTGGGCCTGTGCCATATCCAGCGCACCTGAGGCATGCTGGAGAGCCTCTCCAGGGCAAAAGCACATTCGCTCCAGCCTCCCCATAAGGTTCCTTGGATCTGTGCCTGCTGTAACCCCCTCCCTGGGGCCAGAACATCCACCGGCCCACCCACCCCCTGCCCAGAACTGCCTGCCCGCCCACCCTTCCTCCTCCCAGGACCGCCCTTGCACCAGCCGAGTTTGGCTGGCACAAAGGCGGCTCGGTGCCAGCACTCTTGGTCCAATGTTACTGGTTTGGAGATGATACCGGGGTGCTGGTCAGCGCCCCTGCTTCAGTGCTAGTGATACTGCGCAGAGGCTACCACGTAGAGTCAGCACAATGTCGTTTCCTGGATTGTGCCCTTAATCAATACCCCCCTCAACTTCTATTAACATTTTTGAAAATGTGACAGACCATGTTCACAGACCTTTCATGTCACCAGTGCTTTGGCCTGAGTCTTCACAGTCCAGTACAGCCCCAGGAAATAAGCTGAAGAGAGGAGTTAGAAGAAAAGGTACTGGGATAGGATGGGGAGATGGCTAAGATCTATCGAGAAGATGAAGGAAAAAATCTGCAGCTTTCAATATGCAACCAATCACAGATTTGGTGGACATTGTGATATTCATGCATGTATATATGAGCCTGTTTGTGCATGTGTGCATGTTTTGCTTTGTTACAGTCTAGCAAAAGCAAGAAATTAATCCAGGGAGAACAAGAATGGTAACGTTGAGACTGTGCTGAGAGACAAGATCTTGATTCTTAAAAGCTACCCAGTTTTGAGTTACAACTTGTCTGCAACTGAGCCACTATTAGGTGGGCACAAATTAGTCTCAAAGGCAGGTGCATTTATGGGACAGATATTGACCTCTTAATATGATTGGTATCAGTTGAAAACAGACAGCCAAAAGAAACTAGGAGAGGTTCTTGATAAACCTGACATACCTTTCTGGAGAGATTTCTGCTTGTAATAACCCTTCACCACTTTTCACCTGCGTGTAGATATCCTTGTTGAGGAGGAGTCAAAGCTCAGTGGTCAAATGCATTCTTTGCATGTAGGAGATCACAGTTCACTCTCTGGAATCTCCAGTGAAAGAATCTTGGGCAAAAGAATTGTATTGTGGAAGATTTCTGACTGAAAAGACCTTGCAGAGTTACTACCTGTCACAAGAGGGCTACAGGATCCAAAGCTTTGTCTGGAAAATGCTTGTAATATGGCAGTGTTATTCAAACTGTCGGTCGGGACCCACTTGGTGGGTCACGACCTGATGTCAGGTGGGTCACAGAAAGCTGGAAGCAGCCATTTTGGAAATTGCAGACCTTACTCTTGTTGTCTTCCTTTTGTGAGTGAGAACAGTTCGTATTTTCAAATGAGGGTGTTTTTGTTTTTAAAAAATTGTTTTTAGTTCAGTGCTTTTACATCATACTTTGTCCTAATCTTGCTTTCAGTCAGGGATGTTTCATGATTGTACAGTTGCTGCAGTCCAAGAATGTCAAGTTGCATTTCAGGAGTGTCATTTTTATTACGTTACAATGATAGCACTTCCTGCTTGATGATGTCACTTCCTGCCATAACATCTCTTCCATAACTTCCAGGTTAATGACATCACTTCTGGTGGGTCCTGACA
Organism: Lerista edwardsae; assembly: GCA_029204185.1. Lineage (NCBI taxonomy): Eukaryota > Metazoa > Chordata > Lepidosauria > Squamata > Scincidae > Lerista > Lerista edwardsae. The sequence continues at coordinate 28,997,784 of JAJKFI010000004.1, read as the reverse complement.
AGAGTACCATTCTAAAAAGTGGGTCCTGGTCTAAATGAATACCACTGTAATATGTTTTTTTTTTTTTAAGATACACATATGTCTGGAATTGGGCAACTAGCTCCTTAAGGACATTATGTTTAGATCTCTAACACTGAAGTGAGAAGACATATAGTGAGCTTCTGCTATAGGACTTGTTCTTTTGTCTAGTGTCATATCAGGGAAGTGTTTCCAGGGTCCTTGAGGTCCAGCACTTTTCTTTTTCAGTGAATGAGGCAAATTATACTGATGCCCAGGAAGTCTGTTAGATAATTAAGCTGTGGATTTGTTGTATGTATTTATGTGTCGGTACTAGAGATGGGGTGAGCGTTCAAAAAAAATGGGCTCAAAAATGCAACCCTCTGGTCAGGTAGAGTGGACCCAAGTTAGGAATAGTCGTATTCCACACAGTTGTCTGACTTGAACTGAAGATCACACCCCATCTCCAGTGCTGTTGTGCCCTTCCTGTCAGTCCCCAATTGGCTCTCTTGTACAAAACCAGCTTCACATGGGGCCTTCCTTGTGTCCCTAGGAGGCTTTTGCTGTCTGCTATCTCCTCCTCCTTCTACAAAATAAAACGTTTTTCCACATGGGAAAGAAGGTGACTGGCAGATAAAGGGGAATTGCAGCTAAATTGGACTTTTCAATGTTCACACGGAACACTCAAAAATCCTGAAGATTTTCAAGCATTCAATAGGTACGCTCCAAAAGCTCAATTTACTTTTGAAGTGAGTAGTAAGATGCTCACATATCTACTCTTTACAGTTGTGATTCTTATAGGAATAATGTGAAACACATACTAAAAATGTGAGCTATATGGTAGGCTTTGGTTGATGAGTTTACACTTAAATTAATGACTGAACAACAAACATCATACTGTGCTTTTACATTCTAAATGTAGATACATTTACATTTGCTATGTAAAGCTATCTTTCCTGTGCCTGACAGCCTCTTAAAGGGTTTTAACACTACAGATGAAGAGTCTTTGTAAACAGAATCCGGTCATTATGCTGAAAAACCCAAACTGCTCTTCAGCACTCTGAACAGGAATGTCCATTAGAGATGTCTTTTCACCAACGTAAGCTAAAAAAGTACTTTGTGAAATAGTCATTATAGATAGTACTTCCATTGAACTAATGTTAGTTTGAATGTTTTTTTTAAAAAAAGTGTCTGTACAGGCTGTTCTTCCCAAAAACATGAAGTAAAAAGCCTGATTTTGTATTATTTATTATTTCCAAAACAGACCTCCTGCTAGGCCTGTGGGTTTTGGACACTTTATATGACAAAGAGCGCAATCCTAAACTGGCGTTAGGCCTGCATAAGCTGTCAGCAAAGTCTGGCCAGCACAAAGGCCACCGTAAAGTGTGTTTGGACTACTCTCGGAGTCAGGCAGGATGGCTCACGTCTGTGTGCTGCTCTCTCTAACTCAGAGAGTGGTCCAAACATACTTTATGGTAGCCCTTGTGCTGGCCAGACTTTGTTGGCTTAGTTTACGCCGGCCTAACTCAGTTTAGGATTGTGCTCAAAGCCTTATTCAACTCAGAGCGCAATCCTAAACTGGAGTTAGGCCAGCATAAGCTAAACCAGCAAAGTTTGGCCAGCACAAGGGCCACCATAAAGCATATTTGGACTACTCTCGGAGTCAGGGAGGATGGCTCACGTCTGTGTGCTGGCCCCTCTGACTCCGAGAGTGGTCCAAACATACTTTACGGTGACCCTTGTGCTGGCCAAACTTTGCTGGTTTATCTTATGCCAGCCGAATTCAGTTTAGGATTGTGCCCTCAGTGTCAGTATTCAACTATACAACACAATGTGTAAATCTGCTATTATTGATTATTATTTACTGGATAAATAATTGATAGCAGAGACAATCTATTTCTAGCACTGCTTACACACCAAGCCCCATATTACAGTTGATGGCTTTTCTGTAAATAGTTTGAACAGTCTTAGATTGCAAATGCAGATTTTCTAGGAGTCCTTATCAATATCTTCAAGAGACCATGACAACTATCTTTGCCCTCTGTGCCCTGCTCCTGTTTATATGAAATATTCCACAGGAAGGTTCCAAACAACTCATATGCCCCAATCCTGTTCTTCACCAGCCTACACAATGCAGTAGCCTCAATAGAACCAGCACTACATCCTATGCTGTCTCTGTCTCTGTCTCTGTCTCTGTCTCTGTCTCTGTCTCTGTCTCTGTCTCTCTCTCTCTCTCTCTCTGTGTGTGTGTGTGTGTGTGTGTGTGTGTGTGAGAGAGAGAGAGAGAGAGAGAGAGAGAGAGAGAGAGAGCAGACAGCCAGGAGAGATTAGTAACAATATTTTTATTACCTCTTTGTATGCTGCCTGGCTACCATTGGGCCCTTCTGGCCCACATCAACTATTTAGGGCTCAAGTCCAAAGAGCCTCAGGGGGCATGTCGGGCCACGCAACTGCTGCTGCCCACCCGCTCTTCCTCAAACTGACACTGCCTGCCCCACTCCTCTGACAAATCGTTCATGACCCACTTCTGCTGACACCTTGTGTGCTCCAGTGTGGCCTTAGTGAGCCTTTGGTGTGCCTGCCAGGGCTCTGGTTGTTTGTGGCATGGGCCCACAATGCACAACAGAGCTGCACCCTTTGCAACACCACTCTGGGACTTACGGTGGCAGATCTTGAGATTCACGCTACAAGCCTGAGATTGCCCACCATATGCAAAGGTAGAAAGATACTAAAAGTAGAAAGATACTATCTTTTAGGCAAATGAAGCAAATAACCCTTAGGTTATCTCAGAATAACCAGACACAGTGGAGTGACAGTGAGATGCAAGCATCTTGTGTGCTCCTTGAGGCATCAGTTGGGATGCTATCACCTTAAGGAGGGTAGTTACCTGACTGGGGACCAGTAGCTGCTGCTAGTATGCCTCTTCTGAGTATTGCTGCCACTGAAAACTGCAGCCACTATGTTAGAGTCCACTGCATTGTCCAGCTGACATACATGCCTTCCTTGTCTCTCAGACATGAGCACACCTAGGGACTCTTACTGGTGACATCATTACTACCAGTGATGACAGACTGGGAACTGATACCCCAACACAACAACCTCCTATGCTGGGTCTATGGCCTAATCATATTTTCCAGGAGATCGAAAGATGAGGGGACTCTAATTTCCATCCTGGCCAAGTGTAGGGGACAGGATAGATAGTTCTCTGCCATTGGAAGTGAAGCTTTGCACTTATGCAAGAACAGACATGCTGCAAATGCCATTATTTCTCACTCCCAATGTGAAAACCAAGTGCTTGTGACAGTAAACAGCATGTGCAAATGGTCTTTCCCCACTCAACTCTTCCCTTCTGAAATCTCCCAAAAAGCCACTGCTGCGGGTCAGGGGACATTCAGCCATGGCACGGGATGTGTAGAGGAAGTTGCAGGAAAATCTGCAGGGGAAGGGAAAATCATTAGGAAGTGGGGTAGGTTTAGAATTGTGAGCAGATGCTTTATTTGCAGTTCCCACTCCTGACTTCTGGGTGTTTCCCCTCTTCCTACAGTCTCCAACCACATTACATCAGTGATGGGAACAAGTCACCAAGTCTGCAAGAGGTCTTTCTAGCACGTGATGTGGAAATGGCAACCAAGTAATGAATTGTGCGCCCATACTCACTGATTCAAGTTGCTGAGACTGCCAACTCATTTCCGAGTCAGTTTCCTGAGTCACGAGTTAGTGCCAAGTCACTGACACGTGAAACTCGATTCTGACATGAGTCAGCCCAAAATGTGAAAACTCGAATGTCCGACTCGAGACCCGAGTCCTTTTTCCCAATTTTGCATTGCATCTCATGCAACTACTGAGGGTTCCCTGAACCTTAGCAGGTACTTTACAGGGGGCTCAGGGAGGGAGGGGGTCAGGTGAGGAAGGTGTTGATGCACATTACCGCAACATAAGCTGTGGACTCTACCCAGTGTCTCTACTGCAGGTTATAAGTATTATTGTTGGATCTACAGAAAAGAAAGAAAGAAAAGTAGCAGCAGCTTGATACACAAGTTGATGCACAATGAAGCCAACCACAATGCATACGTTGTGCAACAACGACACTGAACTGCGTCACAGAAACCATATATCATATATTTTCTTTTGTAGGTAAGTACCCAACATGCACTGCCAGTAAATGGGGAAGTGGAAATAACTGTGGAACTAACGGAGCTGGTTTTGCACATCCTAACCCAGCCCCACCTAATGTGCTTGTGTGCACTCTGAGACCCCAAGTCCTGCCCGCTGTGCCTGTGCCACAAATAGCTTGAATGAGTCCCACCCAGTGGTGTCATTCAAATGATTTAGGAACAGGAACTCACTTTTGATTGGCACTTGTCGGGAACCCGGAACCAGCCACAGAGCCTGAATGACATCACTGCTTTCGCCCCCCTAGGAATCTTGAGTCACTCCCTTTAACCCTCTGAGTGCCAGCAAACCAAGAAGAAAAGCTCTTTGCAGAGGAATTGGGAGGGGGAGGAGGGAGAGTGAAGTGGGCGGAGTCAGCCCTAATTTTAACTAGTGGAACTGAGTTCCCCCGTGTTCCCCCTGCATGACATCACTGGTCCCACCTCTTTAAGGTGCCAAGCAACTATGTAGTCCATTATTGTCTGCTTATGTGCTCTAGCATTAGCGAGTATCAGATGGGAAAGACACCATATAATAAGAATGATTAGCATGCAACAATTAGCTGTTGAGAAAGTAAAATGGGTATCAACTTACAGTACAATCTCCTCTGCAAACCAGACTGGAACAGAACAGAAAATGAGCCCATTTATTTGATCAAATAAAGAACCAAAAGAATCCTGAACGGTTCTGTTCTGAAAACTTCTTGCATCAGAATGTTCACAACTATCTGAAAGTAACATGATCAAATCTGTCCATATTGTTGGAAATAGTTTTTGGAAAGTCCTCTTTACAAAGTTCTCTGTCCAAAACTTGGATTCAACTAATTTCAACAGTAGCAGAAGGGCAATGCATTTTTGTTCAGATTTCAAAATTAAGCTGGCATTTAGTTAAAAGCAGCAATTTAGGGTGCAGTCCTAACCTGGAGTTAGGCCAGCACAGTTAGGCCAGCAAAGTTTGGCTGGCACTAGGGACACATAAAGTATATTTGGACCACTCAGAATAAAAGAGGCCAGCACAGAGATATGCACCATCCTCCCTGACTCTGAGAGTGGTACAAATGAGCTTTACGGTGGCCCTGGTGCTAGCCAAACTTTGCTGGCCTAATTGTGCCAGCCTAAATCCAGGTTAGGACTGTGCCCTTAATAAAACACAAAACAGTTAATAGTTGTTCAGCCTGTTCAATGTCACAAAATGAGCCTGGCTTATTCTGAGAGAAAATAATTCAGAATTATAAGAGAAAATAATTCTATGAGTGCATAATACAGCTTCTTCTTTTAAATACTGATGGGTAATAGTCCTTTCACAAACACCAGCAGGGATATTAAGCACTTGGCAGATTGAGAAAAAGTCTGTACTTCCAAGCGCCAAGCAGACACTTATCACAAGTACTATGGCCAGATTTCAGATTTCACGACATTAATGATTGAACGAAGTTATGTGGATTTGCACACAATCTGACTTCTCTGCTGTGGTCATCACATTTGGAATTTGTCTGCTTTAAATCTTTACAAGCTCTGGAAATTAAAAATAAGGCAGAGAGCACAGGAAATATCATGGACAATGGTGCAGTCAATAACATACAGGCAATACTCATGCTAAAAGCATTTTTTTCCTCAATCCCTAAGTATAGTAATTACACAGGAGCATATAAGAACAAAAACACAAAGAAGTGGGCTAAAATATATAATTAACACTGAAAAAGGAGCTGCCTGGAAATATTTCAGCCAAGTCCTAAATGCATATAGGGAATGTAAGATGCTAGATCTGTCTTCCTTTTTTCATGGCAGGAAATGACTCTATCATTAAACAGATAGTTCTCCATAGCAATTATTTAAGAACAGATAATATTTAGGAAAGTATTACAGCAGATAATAGGGAAAAAAAGTATAATGAGTACTGGGTTTTTTCAGACTTGAATTGTAACTAGAATGTAGTTTGCCTTTGATTGTCCTTGGTGTCTGCTTCTATTGGGCTGCAATCCTAAGCATACTTATCTGGAAGTTAAATCATATTGAAACTTACTGCCAGGTCAATGTGGTTATGGTTGGCGTCTTAGCACTCCACCATGCAGAAAATAATTCTCTTTAGAAAGCAGTAAGTATGATTTCATTTTTCCAAGGAACACAACAGCAAGAGAAAAGGCTGTCTTTTCTCATCTAGTTATTTATTTAGATGAAAAATAGCACAGATGAGCAATGCACCTTTATGCATAACTTGCATTTTTGCATAGGAACATGCTTTTAACAAGTTTTCATTAGAAATGCGCAAGCCATGTCCAGGAACACCACAGAGAAGCCAACACGGGGTCCACTGGTACTCCACATGTTATTTGAGCCACAATAAGCAGTGCTGTGATAGCCATTTTTTATTTTAGTAAAAGCCACACAGATTTATCATCATGATGGAGGACACTTTTTGAACATTTCCAACACGGTACCACAAGAGGAGGAGGGTGCAGTGGGCGCTGGTTACAGCGGGGTGCAGTGGGGAAAAAAAAAGACATGCTTTTCGGCCCACCTGCCTTCCCTCCCCTACATCTGGGATGCTCCTAAATGGAGCGATTCCAGACGCTGGGGGGGGGGTGGCAGGGTGACACAGGGGATGGGGCAGCAGTGCTAGGGGCACATTGATGTTGCCTCACATCCAATGCGCTTTGAGCTGGTTACGGCTCTGAATTCAAAACAAAACTGGTATAATGCAGGGCATGTAAGATTTTTTTTGGTTAAATCCCCATAAAACTTCTGTGATTTCCAGAGGATTCAGGTTCATCTCCAGGTTTAAGTCCACCAGGCAATGACATTCAGAGCGCAATCCACAGCTGCTCTGGAGCAGGCAGGCTGGCGGGCCCTTGCACCTGGGGAAGCGCCAGCCCTCCTGTTGTGCTCCTTGGATCTGCGCCCATGAAATTAGGGGCGCAGAACCGAGGAGACCACGCGGCCTGAATCAGGCTGTGAGGCCTGGGGATGAGTCCTAGGATGCGGCCTAACGGCTGCATCCCACACCCACCCCTCCATGGGCCAGCCACCCCCCAGTTCCACCCTCCCTCCCACCAAGAGCAGCTCCTGAGCCAGCTGAGTTTGGCTGGCACACAGGCAGCTCTCTGCCCACTATAGTTAGCACGGGTCTGGGAGCATCAGTTTAGCACTGATGCGGGGGTGCCACTTGGTGACCCTGGGTCGGCACTAATGAGGTAGCACCGACACAATGACGTGTCGACGCTGTGCAATCCTTGGGATTGCACTGCCCATGAGGATTCTTAGTAGTCTGATCTGACAGGAGAAGGAGGAGTACGCTCAAGAAAAGGAAAACTCTGCAACTGACTGAGCAGAGGGTTGTGATCAAGTCATGCTGGCACTATGCCTGGCATAAAGACTACTCAGCATAGTAAAACCATAGGATGAGGGCCAAAATACACATGAGAGAAAACCTGTCATTAAGGAACAGGCTTAAAACAGGAAGTGCTCTTTTCTCCAGGAGGGGGCAGGTGATAGTGACTAGAGCTACATCACATGGAAGTTTCTACTTACCCCTGTGCAAGTTTTTTCTGACACAAATCATGCCCTTCAGCTATTTGCAACAAATAGCAGAGGATGAAGAGTCTTTCTGGATTACGCCAAGGGTCCATCTCCCCAGATGTCTCATTTCTAAAGGCACCACGCATATAACTTTGCACAATATCTCTAATGGCCCCCTTTATCTCTGCCAGGGTTTCTGCATCTTCAAGCAGCTGTATCTCAGGCAGACACGCACTGGGTGGATCTTTCCATCACAGCATCTCTGCGCCAAGAAAAATTCTCTTGTTGCATTTCTGTCACGCAGCTGTTAAAGGCTAAGCTTTCTCTGTACACCATTTCGACAAATCAGATCAAGAAGGATTTCCTATCATTGCTCTCTATGTGGACATTTTCAGAGAGACTGCAGCATTTTCAGAGAGACGACATTGAAATAAAACAGAAGTACAATCCGAAATCAGAATTTAAATGAAGGTGGTCATCATTTAAACCAATGCTTCTGCCCCTTTAAGGGGTGGAGAGAGAGGGAAGGCAGCAACATCATCCCCAGGATCGGAAGTGCTCGAGATAGCACTTTAAATGCTTTATGAAAGTTGGGAGCTCCCCAAGGCTCCACACACACCCCTGATGCCACACTGCCAGGGGCACGTCTACAAAAAGTCTACAAAGTCCAGTGATGTCATGCAGGGGGAATGCGGGGGAACTCAGTTCCACTAGTTAAAATTAGGGCTGACTCCACCCACTTCACTCTCCCTCCTCCCCCCTCCCAATTCCTCTGCAAAGAGCTTTTCTTCTTGGTTGGCCGGCACTCAGAGGATTCAAGGGAGCGACTCCGGATTCCTAGGGGGGCAAAGGCAGTGATATCATTCAGGGGGAACGGACCAGAATGGGCATTTCGGATCCTAACGGGCTCTGTGGCTGGTTCCAGGTTCCCGACAAGTGCCAATCAAAAGTGAGTTCCTGTTCCTAAATCATTTGAATGACACCACTGACAAAGTCCCTTTGGCAAATGCAGCAGTGCAATCCTGGGGATCGCGTTGCTGCCTTTGCCCTGCCCCCACAAGGACGTATGTGGCTCCCAACTCCCTCGGAGGAATTTAGGAATCACTACTCTAAACATTTTTACTGAGACGTTGCCCTGCAGGCTCTTCTGGTAGTGGAAGAGGAAGGAAAACTTAACAACATGGCTCTCTTTGCTTCCACAGTAGAATGATAGCGAGACTCATACTGGGATCGCTTACTGGGTATAATGACCACTAGATTTCTGTTCTGTATAACCGATTAGATGTGCCTGGGATCGATGTATGTTTTATCTGTGATATTCATGCCAATAAAGGTTTTGATTGTTGTACAGTACGTCTTTCTGAAATTAGTGAATTCTGAACTAACAGCATGTTCAGGATTGAAATAAAGGTAAATTTCTTTTTACAAAACTTTGATATCTCAGGCAGGGATTTCTGCCACAGAACCTGCTTCATTCTTTCTATCCCCACAATGCAAATATTTGCTTCTGGTGCTGCCACTGATTTAGTGCTGATGAACTTTATCTAGTTCAGTGGTATTCAACCTTTTTCATGCCATTATCCCAATAAACAAATGCATCACTGAAGTATGAGACTGGGGACTCACAGCCAATTCCACCCTCCTCCCGGAACCTGATCTGCCCCATTGCTGCCCACCCTCTGCCCCATTTCCCCTACCTCCTGCATCTTCACAACAACCCTGTGAGATAGCAGCCTAAACAGGGCTGGCCTTAGGAGCTGCAGGGCAAGACAGCAAGAAAAGGTTACACAGGATTATATCAAGGACTCAGAGCGCAATCCTATACTAAGCTGGTCTAGTAAGGCCAACATAGCAGGGCTGTATCCTAAAGCCCATTAGGAGGCAGCAGCAGCAACGTGCAGGAGAAGGGGAGTTTTTTCCCCTTGCACCCGGGTAAGCCCAGTCACCCCATGGGGCTGTTCGGATCTGCACCTGCTGCTTTGCAGGTGCAGAGGAATGTGCGCAGGAGCGCCGGGGACGGGCATTTGGATTTGGCACTATGGCCGTCCTGCATCACAACCACGTCACAACCGCTGACTCTGCCCACTGCACCACCCAGTTACGCCCCTGGAACGCCTCTGGAACACCCTTGCAAGGCCGGCACTGCTGATGGTCGCGGCATCGCCCGAGTGTCGGCACTGCTGCTTGCGCCAGTCCAGCGCCATAGCACCGATGAGGACGTACTTTATGACCCGTTTGTGACAGCATTCGGCCAGTGCAAGAGCGTAGCGGCGGTGCAACGGGGGTATAGGACTGCGCTGCCAGTCTTGATAAGGCAGTACTATTGTCGGAGTGGATCCAAGCCCTCTCTTGCACAGGCTTTGAAACGTCCTGACCTGCAGGTTGAAGAACACTGTCTAGTTTAGAGCCACTTAAACATCTCTGAAATAAGAGGAATGAATAGCCAAATGACATTTAAAATGAAGGTCTAACGTAGTCTCTAAATTCATGTTGAGAACAAAAAATGTCCCTTATGTGGTTCTCTTGGAAGAAATTATGTCATCCAAGAAAATCAGGGAGAAGTGTGTTGGGCAGAGGCAAAATGGCAGAACAATTGTTCTGAGTGTAATCTAACCCTTTTCTGTGTGTGAGTTGTTTCTAACAGCGCCATCCTATTTCACCCATAGCGCTGATGCGAGGGCGGCAAGCCCCACCCGCGTCGGCACTGAAGCCGATGCTACAAGTAGCATCAGCTTCAGAGAGCTGACAGAGAGCCTCCCTTGTGCCGACCATAGCCGGTCGGCGCAAGGGAGGCTCTGTCCCATATTGGGACAGGGATTGATGGGAGGGATGAGGCGAGGGGCGGGACTTGGGCAGGATGTGGGCGGGCTTGGGAGGTGGCCGTACAACCACATCCTAAGCCCATCCGCGAGGCTGCAAAGCCCTGATTCAGGCCGCGCTGTCTCCTCGGATCTGCGCCCGCTCTTTAGCAGGTGTAGATACAAGGAGCACATAGCGAATGCTCCCTTGCCCTGGGGGGTGGGGGCTACAGCCTCTCCTATGCAGCGTTGGATATGGCGCTGCCAAGTTGGCCTCGCCATTCTGGCGCTGCATAGGATTGCGCCCTCAATCTAATGAAACCAAAATTCCAGTTTGACATGTTTCATGCATGCAACAATCTGTTCCCGTTTTCCTTGTTAAAAATAATTACAACATAATTGTTCTACTAAGAATGTATGCATCACGACTAAACTGCAGACGAATCCTATTGGGAATAACATCCTTATTTTTACATGATACATTTTCTCATTGGTGTTCCTATGAGGGACAAAACACTGTGTTTTGCAGGAGCCTGAGATTCTGTGTAATGCGGTCCTTCCTCTTGTCTTCAGAGCCATAAGTAGCTTGGAGATCCAGCTCAGAAGTTTTGTTTTCAGAGCTTCAAATGGCTCTGAAGGCAAGGGGGAGGTACCACTTCAGACAGCAGCTCAGGTTCTTGCAAAACTTAGTATTTTGCCCCCCTCGTAGGAACGCCACGGTTTCTATCAGTTGTAGGCAGAAGTTGTGTTCTGCCTGCAGAAGGAGCCCTTCCACAGCTGCAAGACTTACCAATGTTACAATCCATTCACTGTAATACATAATTTTTTTTAGCACCTTGGCCAATACTCTGCAGCCACTTTAGGATCAGTTTTAGGATCAATTTCTTTACAGTTGGTGCAAAGATACCATCAACCAATACTTCAATGCAGAAAAGATTGCTAATGTTCTGTTAATGACCATGAGTTTCCATTGTGATGAGGTTTGAAAGAAGCTGTATCAATCCCTAATATTTTCACAAAGAACTGAACATTGCCTTGAGTTAGCAAAGGTTGCCAGACACTAGCTCTGTCTCTGGCTGATACACTGCGGACACCTGCGGTCTTGAAGTGGCTGGACAGTTTCTGGGGTAAAGGCTCTCAAGAAAATGTTGGCCAATTCCATGTTTGGCTGACCATTCTAATAATGAAAAAGGTACCTGGGAAATACATCAGTTACTCTGAACAATCCGTTGAGGATTTTTAATTATAGCTTTTAGGCAAATAATTTCAATGAGAATGACATCACCGCACGGATTTGACTAAAAGCATTTATCTTTGAATTCTCCAAAGCGAGGGTCAACTGCAGATGAACCGTCAGTTTTGCTTTAAAAAAATGATGGAAGCTAAAATGTAAGGTAGGAATACCAGACACTGAAAATGAATTGTACACTTGAGTAGAGGATATGAATGCGGCCATTAAAGCACATGAGCAAACATACACTGAGAGCCTGGTGTGGGACTGCTGGTGGGTGGCCTTAGGTGGGCAGGCTCTGCTCAAGCCAGGCTGGCACATACACTCTATATGCCTTGAGAGGCTATTTCAGTGTAGCGGGATTTCAGAGTGGGGGGAAATACGTTTCCCTTCTGGCTGCTTCCCTTCTGCTTGAACACCACATTAAGCACGACTACTCAGTGGTGTACGGTCTTGACTTTCAACTCAGCCCTACTCTCCCCTCCCTTGCCAAGGAAGTGGTGGTGAAATGGCTACTGCGGCATCTTGTGGGGGTGGGGACAAGATGCCGAGGGCTCCGCTAGCTCAGAGACCATTCCTTCCCTGACCTGAGGGTAAGCCAGCACAGTGCAGAGGGGTCTACCTGGGCTTGTGCTAGCAAATTTGCTGGTATAGCTCCAGGTGGAGGTGTGCTACTGGATTGGGTCCAGAAAGGGAGCTGAGATTTGTCAGCTGCTGCCACTGAACCTGCCCCCTTCCTGGAACTGATCTGCCCATCGCCCAAACCTTCATCTTTCGGTTCTGCTCACACACACCACACCCCTCACCTTGTCACCTCCCCATTTCTGCCCTCATCTTTGTCTGACTGCAGCCCTCCTTCGCTCCTCTCTCTCTCTCCCTCTGTGCTGCCTGCAAATGCTAACAGGAAGAGTTGGTTGGAGGGTCAAAAACAATGAGAAACTGAGTTGAGCTCTATAATAGGAGGGTTCTATGGAAAGCCCTGCAGCATTAGTGTGCATTAGGGTGCAGCAGAGAGACAGAAGAGGCAGCCATGGGCAGCCTTAAGCCAATGTGACCAGTGTCATCACACTGGGCCCCGTGCTTTGGGGGCTCCGGCACCAGCACAGCTAACATTTCGCCTGCTGCTACAGTCAGTGGGGTGAGCAAAGCAGCTTTACCTTGGGCCCTCCCACCTGCCCCTGCCTCCGAATTACCCAAAATGGGATTTCTGGAAGCAGTTGGCAGTGATGACATCATGCCACCACCAACTATTTCTAGGTGCCGTGCTTTGCAAGCGCTCTACTTGGGGGGCCCCTGCAGGGTGGGGGCTCCATGGGAGTGCCCCGCATTTGGCCCCACTACTCCTGGTGCCGGCCCTGGAGACAGCAATAAGGAGGGCTGCACTCAGACAAAAACAAGTCACTTGCACAGTGGGGAGAACTTGTGAATCGCAGAGAAGTGAAACCACGTATTCCGGACCCATGGCTACAGGAGGACACCTGTGCTGAAATTCCAGTGTGGTCTGGAGGACCGTGACCAACCTGGATAGGGCTGACTCAGATTCAAGCCCCACCTCAGCCATGAAGCTCAACGGCTCATTTCAGCCAGTCACTATCTCTCAACTAAGAATCCATGTGTAGATTCATGACGGATGTTGAAATGTATCTGCATTGCTGTAATTCTCCTCCCCTTTCCTCCTTCTACATACCTGAAAAGGGCGTTAGAGCCCAATCTTATGCCTGTCTATTCAGGAATAAGTCCCTTTATAGTCAATGGCGCTTACTCCCAGAAAAGTGTGGAGAGGATCCTTGCCTCCTTAGAGCCCAATCCTATGGTCGATAGCGCCAGTGGTACGCTCATCTCACCAGCGCCAGGTGTCACAGAAGTGCCACAAGGAACTTTAACACTGGGGCTAGCATCACAGTGCTGGTGCTGACAGCACCAATCGGCACTGTGCCTCAGCGCTAAGAAGATGACATCTTGGCGCTGGTGGCAACGAGTGTCTCCGTTGGCTGGCAGAGTGAATTTTTGGGGTGGAACTGGCAGGTGGAGGGCAGGTAGAGGGGACAGTCAGGCCCACGAATGGGGTAGAGACGGCGGCAGACACTGCTGCCAAATCCAATGGTCCCTCCTGAGCTGAGAAACTTTACACGGGCCTCCTCGTGTCTACGCCCATTCAATAGTGGACACAGAACTGAGGAGACCTATTGGGGCTGCTGAAGCTTTACACAGGGTAAGGGAACAAATGTTCCCTTCCCCCAAGGATGCTCCAGCAGCTGCCCCAGTTCCATTGGATACAGTGGTGGCCATATTGGCACCACTGTAGCCCTGGATGCAGCTAGGGCTTAGGATTGGGATGTTAGTAGTTAGGAAATCTCCTGAATGTGGGTGTTTTTTCCCCCCTAACTATTATTGTGAACATATCTGCTTTTGAGAGCCTGGCAACAGAACTTTCCTTTCTCACATAGTAATAACATTCCTTGTTTTCTGCCAGTTCAACTATTGCTTAACCTTTAACATTCCTTGAAAATGTCATGTGGAAACATTACAGAAAGCCAATTAGACTTCACCTATTAGGAAGCTTGAAGAGTCTACCCAATTGTTTAGAATATGTTATCTCTATCTGGGTCTGAAGTAAACCTGGATACATTTGAGTTCTGGCAATTCAATCTCCATATAAGTCTGTGATGCATTACAGCATTCTGATGCAATCAGTGCACTTGGCATTAATCCAATCACAATAGAGGGCTGTGAGACAATTTGTTATATTGGGTTAATCCACAAAGTTTAATAGTATTGACTGCTTGAACCTTGGAACTAATTTAAAAAATATATATATATTCCATACCATGCCGTAAAAACAGACAAAGCATAATACAGAAAATATACCACATGCAGCAATCTCGTCTTGTAATGCCTACTAAGTAGTACTTATATGACAACACACAGGGCGCAATCCAACCCAGTGTCGGACTGGCGAGGCCGACGGGCCAGCGCCAAATCCTACGCTGGGCTGGGGAGGCTGGAGCCTCCTTGCGGCAAGGGAATGTTCACTCCCTTATTGTAGGGGAGGCTCCACCTCCCCCATGCGCTCCTCGGATCTGCGCCTGCTAAATAGCAAGTGCAGATCTGAGGAGACTGCGCGACCCAAATTGGGGTAGTGCAGCCTCCTGGATGGGCTTAGGATTTCCTCCTCCTGCCAATCTCCCTCCCGCTGCCAATCCCCTTCCGGATTGAAGCTGGTCGGCGCGAGGGAAGCTTGCTCTCTACGCTACTCGTAGCTTTGGCCTGAGAGCACTAGTGCCGATGCTGCAGGGCGAGCAGGATTGCACTGACAGTCAGATCGCCTTGCCTTTGTGGCCTACAAGGTCAGGGGATCTGTAGTGGTCCCCCTGACCAATAAAATTTTATTTATTTATTTATTTATTTATTTATTTAGAAAATTTATATCCTGCCTTTTTCTCCACTGAAGGGGATTCAAAGCGGCTTACAAAAATGTCAGATGATCTGTAGTGGTTACACTGAACAATAAAATGTCAGTGGATAGTAGATGAGGTCCATTTTTCTTTGGTCAGCTATTTCTATCATCGTAGAAATGTTACTTTAAAAATAGACTGGAATAAGAGCATTTACAATAGGAAGGTTATTTCCCAATTATATCCTTCCAGTATGATTTAAAGATTCTGAAGAAGGATGAACCACTTAATATTAATCTCAATAAAGCAGTAATTCAGTAAAAAAAAAAAAAGGTAAAGGTTTCCCCATGACTGAATGGTCTACCATAGATACACCATAGCGCACGGAATGCTGTTACCTTCCCGCTGAAGTGGTACCTACTTGCATTTTTACGTGCTTTTGAACTGCTAGGTTGGCAGGAGCTGGGACAAGTGACAGGAGCTCACTCTGTCGTGCCATCTCAAACTCCCAACCTTCCGGTCAGAAAGCCCAGCAGCAGCGGTTTAACCCGCAGTGCCATCACATCCCAAGTAATTCAGTAATATTGTCCAAAGTCATTGACATTCTCAACTGCTACATGAACTTTATTTCCATATGACTCAGAGATATTTTTATTATCTCACTCTTTGTGTAGCTGTTACTCTGCTTAGGCCTGGTGTGCAACTAGGAGGTATAATGGCATATCAATATCACAAGCAATTCTATCATTAGTTCGATAGATTTGGACAAACTTTTGCAAAACCACAAAAAACCAACCCATGCATACTGTTCTCAACTTCTCTAAAGATAGAGTGAAAGAATCAAATATTTCACTTTTACCCAAGAAAGAAGGGAGGTAGCAGTACTGCCCGAGGGCAAAATGCTAGAAAGCATAGGCTATATCACTGTTATCTATACAGCAACATCACTGTTGCTCTGTTACCACAAATATGACTTGGAGAAAAATCATTACGGGGGGGGGAGTAGATACAAAGAACTACAGACATGGTTGACAGATTTGGGTGACCCAAGTGATATTCCTCTGCAGTGAAAAAAAAAAAATGAGATAGGTGCAGATGATAAAGTAGGCAATGTTCCAAGACTACTTTACAGGTTACAGGAAGAGCTACAATAGTGTTTGCACAACTCCACAAACCAGTGTTGCCGTATGGAGAGATGATATAAACATTACCAGAGATGGGTCATTGTCCCCCCACCAATCAGCAGCCTGAGGTGACCATTTGGTTTCGTGGAGGGGCCAGATCTGCTCAAAGCTCAGACAGGCCTAAATGGGCATAGGCGATCCTTAAGGTATACTAGGTTCAAACTATAAGGTTGATTCTGGTCCTGACCCATCTAAAAGTTTGTTTAAAGTCACTTGTCTGTTCCCTTGGCAAATCATCATCTTTTGAAACATAATTTTACAAAGCCTACCAAATAAATCTCTTTAGCTTCTTGCAATTGATTCTGATACTGAATAAAACAAATCACAACTGTCTTTTCACAGTTTCAGAGAAACAGGTTCATACTTCACACAGCCAATCTTCAGAACTCATTGCCACACCACCTATGTTCAGAAAATGCCAAGAAAATTTTATAGAATAAAGAAATACCAAGGATTATTAACTGGCTACCAATCTATCTGTTCAAAGTAAGCAGCAAATTAGTCAACTAGAAGTTAAAAAGTATCAGAGGGAATAGCTAGAAATAATGCACTGTTTTCTCTAAAGCATCTCAAACTGGCCCTTTTACTACGCAACTTGCCTCACCTTGACAAATCATTAGGTTTTTATTTCTAGAGTTCACTTCTAGGCATCTAATGGAAATCTATGGGATATTACTAATGATGTATCAATATTACTCATAACCTTTCTGTCATTATGATGGGAAGGCTTCTGTGGTGCAAGGACCCCTGAAGAGATACAGCGTACATTTCCCCTTATGCACATACTTATGTACACACATTTCCTCTTATGTATACATTCACCCACCCCTAGAGCATCCCTGTCAATGAAAGTCAGGCTACTCACTGTCAGAGGTGAAGTGGAATTCTTGGCCTCACTACAACAGTGTTCCCAAATGTAGCACATATACACTTCCCAATAAGACAGCAAACAGCAACAGCACACCATTATTTATGTGGGAATCTAGTACTCTGTGAGACATCATTGCAGTGAGGCCAACACTACCAATGGGGACCTCAGAATAAGAGTGAGTCCCACCTCTTCATCTGAATAATTCCCCTTTGGACTCTGTTTATTGGTCATTTTTAAGTGAGGTGGAATGTTGGGAATTGACTTTTAAGATATATCTGTGTTCATTTCCAGTGAAAGATGCAGTCTGAAAAAGGAAGACAATTATCTGATATAACGGTAGGAAATATCTGCTGTTGACTACCAAATGAACAAAGATGACAGTCCATACTGTCCAGTTGCAGCTACGGAGCATTCGGAAATTGATTTGGTGAAAGAAGACAGAGTACACAGGTGTAGGTGTAGCTACTGGGCTTATGCCATTGGGCAAAATGTCTCCTACACAGCTGACTGACCTGAGGTATGTATACATCATGTCTGGAACTCTGGCACTTGGCACCAATGTCTGTGATGAAGTCAGCATCACAAATGGATGATAAGTTCATGCTCTGGGGCTGTTTCCTATTTCTATAGACCTGTGGGAAAAAGCTGTAATGATTAGGTGCATGAGGTCAGAACTCTAGGAATAGCAGGGAGTTTAGGTCAGAGGAGCAACCGTTCTCTCTGTTGCTCAATGGGTAGAACGCCACTGCATACAATGTATGATTCAAGGAAGTGAATCATGACATTGCTACATTGCGGGTCGCCAATACAATGTTTACATGGCATGCTCACCTGTGGAATAACCAAGTTCTGAAAAGCAGGGGAGGGGGGCAATTGCAGAAGGTAGGAAGAAACTAGTGTGGCTTTGCCTAGCATTGCTTTCCTACTTCTCAGGTAATAGTAACAAAAACCCCAGGATGATAATGCCACACAAAGAAAAACATCCAGCAAGCACGTCAACTCATTCTAAGCCATCCTTCTCATTTACCTTTCCCAGGGTTTCTAATGGAGAAAAAGGGTTGACAATGCAGTCATAGGACACACAACACAGCTTTCACACCTTAGGTTATCTGACCATCTTCCCCTTTGCCAAACGCACAAACAATTTTTTTAAAACAAAAATTATAGACAATTGGAAAAATAATATACTGTATAAAAAGGTAAAGGTTTCCCCACGACCGAATGGTCTAGTCGTGACTGACTGTAGGGGGTGGTGTTCACCTGTTTCTAAGCCGAAGAGCCAGTGTTTGTCTGAGGACAAGCTTCCGTGGTCATGTAGCCAGCATGACTATACACCGTAGCTCACGGAATGCCATTACCTTCCCACCGAAGTGGTCCCTATTTATCTACTCGCATTTTTAGGTGCTTTCGAACTGCTAGGTTGGCGGGAGCTGGGACAAGCAACGGGAGCTCACTCAGTCACGTGGTCTCAAACTCCCAACCTTCCAGTCAGAAAGCCCAACAGCAGCAGTTTAACCTGCAGCGCCACCACATCCTTGCAATATACTGTAAAGTCCTGGCTAAAACAATTTGTATAAGTCACCTGGGGGTATTGCAAATGCATACTGATTTATGTTTTCAGCCCAGTCATCCTCCAAGGAGCTCAGGAAGACATGGTTTTTCCTCTGGCCATTGCATCACCATAATTCTGTAAGGTAGGTTAAGCTGAGAGAGGATCATTCAGAGCTTCATGGCTGTATTGAGATTTGGACACAGATCTCCCTGATCCCAGTCTATTAAGCCTTGCAACACACTGTATTATAGGCTATTTTCTGCAGTTATTTTTTTAATCAATAAAATGAGAAAGAAGAATGGAATGTAGTAATTATCTGCAGGTAAAACACACAAAGCATATATCTACAGCATATTTGCAATCTACAAATCAGACATGAAGCAAATTGATTTCTGCTGATTTGCAAGTAAACTGATGGATGGGAGGCTGAGAACAGACAAAAGGAGATACTTCATAATTAGTCTGAGGAATTCATTACTGCAAGATGTGGTGGTGGCCATTGGCTTGGGCGGCTTTAAAAGGGGATGTGACAAATTCATGGACAGATCTAGTGATGGTTACTAGTCATGATAGCTATGTGCTACCTGTAGGCAGAGGCGTTTCTACAGGGATGGCAAAGCTCTAAATTTTGCAAGAAGCCTTACCCTGTCATGTAAATCCCTCCTCTCCCTTGCTGCTGTAGCCAGTAAGCAATGCCAAGATTGGCTAAAACGGTGCAGGAGAGGAGTGATTTCCACTGCAAGGTAAGGCTTCTTGCAAAACTTAGAGCTTTGCCATCCCTGTAGAAACGCCTCTGCCTGTAGGTTCATTGGCAGTATGCCCTGGAATGCCAGTTATAGGGGAGCATTAGTAAGAAAGAAGTGGGTCTTTGGTCTGATCCAGCACTTCTTATGTTCCAGTTCCAACTTCCAGATAACCTTGCAGAAAGCTAGGAAGGAATCTGCTAAACAAGCAACTACAATACAACAATATACAAATGAAATTAAACAGAAAGGTCAATAGGATTCTACAGAAGGAACGAGACTCGGCATGATGCTCTCCAACAATGTGCAATCAGTGGGGTGGCTGGTATGATGGAAAGGGAAAACAGGAGATGTACTGCAAAATACAGTGGACAATCCAATCCAACATGCAACTAAATACTAAACACCCATCAAACTGTAAAAATGCAACATGTATCCTTATCCTACCTTTGTCTCCAGCTGACACAAGGCAAGCTTAAAGACTTTCAACATGAAGTTAGAATAAAAGAGGAAACATAATTTCATGTCCTCAGAAAGAACACAGTTTAAAAAAAAAATGAGTTTCCAACCTGTTGTTTTAACTGATGGACTAATCTATCTTTTTCTCTTTTCAAAGCCATCACTTCTTCTTGAGTTTTCTTTTTCTTTGAAGCGGACAGTTCAAGCAAGGCAATATTTGCATCTTTTTCGCTGATGGCAGCCAGTAGTGCTTCCTGTCTGAAAAGATTAAATATGGTATTCTTAATTAAAAACACTTTGAGAACACTTTTAATTGAACACTCTAATAATCAAAAGTAAAAAGAGGAAACGTGTATCAGGATACAAGTTACTGGATGCAAGTTAAATCATGGATCAATACAGTATTAGCTTGTGTACAATGCACCTAGTGCATTTTCCTAGAAAGAACCATATGGATGCAGTTGTATCTTGCCAATATTTTAAACATGTTGCTGGTGTACACAGGCATCTAGCATACCAACGGAGGATTGCAAATAACATCATTAGGTTTCAGAGTTGAGACTACGGCAATGAGCCTGGGTGCAAGACGCTAGCTCATTCAGGGCCCAATTCTGGGAGACATAACAGCGGAGGTGTGTGCATATCGCCGGCTCTGGGTGTCATAAATGTGCCATAAAGCATGTTTAAGCACCCGCAGAGTAGGTACCACCCATGCAGGTGCTGTGCCCCAGAGCAGGTGGTATGGATGGACAACACTCTGGTGAGGTATGTGGGAGGCGGTGGCAGAATTGGGTGGGGGGAGGGGAGGAGCGGGCTCGGGGTTGGGTTGGTGGCAGCTTCCACCTCTGGATCCTCAGTCCCCACGTCGGGCAGGATAGCCTGACACAGGGATGCTCGAGTCTCTGCTGTCAAAATAGCCACCAGAGGCTGGAGGTGTCCCATTGCTGGGCCTGTGACTTTCCTCAGGAGGATGAACATAACTTCAATATGGTCTGAATCATCAAATAAAATAATCATTTTCTTTGGTTTTTCCTCTTTGCCACTCTGTACTCTATTACTGCTGTGCTGCGGCTCTTGTTTTATAGCTTTTGTTATCACTTTCCAATTTTTGTTAAGCTGCTGTGGGACAAACCTGATGAACATTGCAATAAAAATATAACGAACCAACGAACCATGTGAAAGCTGGTATAAGGGAAATGAGATACTCACAGATGGAAGCCTGCTGTCATTTGCAAAAGAGACTTCCAACAGATTTCATCTAGTCCCAAAATGGGATACACATCAGCCTGACCCATGCCACCTTAAAGACCTGAAGATCTATTGTGGGGTAAACTCCTATGACCCAGAGCCTGGGTCATTGGGTGGGGGGAGAATGTTTTCAAATTATCTCTCTCCACCCTGTCCCATGTGTGAAAGCTTAGTCTAAAGAGAACTCTGCTGCTGCTGGCCAGAGGAAACATGCCCCCAAAGAAGCAGAAAGCACATGTTAAGTTCAGCCCCCTCCCCAGTTCTTTTCTGAACCCCTTCCCACTGACAGCACACAACTCCTTTTGTTCCTTGGCCTTGTGTGAGGTTTCTCTGGAAGAACAGAGGGGCCTATTAACCATAGTTCTACAGCTTCAGAGGGACGCAGTGCTACCTAAACTCAAGGATTCACATCAGATGTTAAACTGATACTGTAGTGGATTTATATAAAGGGACAATACATGAAAAAGTCTCTCTTGTGTAACTGAGCTCATAAGTGCAATTAGCAATGGATGAGCTAGTTTAGGCACTTTAAGATTCAACTTGTAAGGTTCAGGGTAAGATCATATTTCCCACTTCTTCACATTACTTTTAATTCTAGTGCATCTCTGTGTTTCCTGAAACCAACAACAATTGGGAGAAGAAATGCCAAAATTCTCTTAACAGTGGCTGTTATTATGGCATTATTTCCAAAATCTCATGTGCCAAATGTTGTTAGGGGTTATTTTGAATCTTATTTTACAGATCGGAGGCTCAAATATCTAGATACATTCTATGGTAATGTGTGTTTTTTAAATTTAGTATTAAAAATGTTAATACATTTTGAGTGTAGCATATAAACCGATCCCCACATTGGCTCTTTATGCAAGAACAAAGAGTGATACAAGATCATATGCTCAGGATTCAAGGAATCTATTGACATTACTCAATAGATCCTGCATTGCCAGCATGGATACATTGAGGGAAAGAATGTTTAGCTGCTACGCTGATATCTAAAGATAGTCCAGCAGCCGTGGAAGGTGCTTGCACCCATTCAGAGGAATTCTCTCCTTCCCTAGCAGCTCCTTGCACCCCAGTCTATATAATAGGTTTACCTGATCACCAGAAACAATTGGGCTGCTGTAGATAGAGGATGAGGAAGTTCACCTGCACAACCTTCTTCTACCAACGGTCTTTGGAATCCAACAGTATGATTGTAGGATACCAGTGTCAGAAGCATACCACTGGTACCTCCAAACTTATAGTAAAAATATGATATCAGTGGCTCCGTACAGATACTGAGCAGCAATGCAGCCATGATAAACAGCCATGTAGCAAAACCAAAGGTAGGCTTCTGTAAGGCTGATGAAAAGTCATCCGGAGATACTGTGGGGCTCTTCCTTCCCAGAGACCTGGGATACCCACGCCCAACTCACCTGAGCACTTCACCATCACTCCCTAGCTTTCCAAGACATTTGCAGAACCTGAGGCATTAGGGATGCCTCCATCTCTGTTTCACAAACCCACTGCTTGGCTGGCACTGCTATAACTTGATCCTCAGTCAGGACAAAAGGAGGAGGTTTTAGTGAGGCAACCTTCCCAACAGAGTGAGTTTCATTCAGAAGTGGTATTCATAGGATCACCCTCCATCTTACATAGTTCAAGTTTAGCAACTGACAACCCAATCCTGAGCTGGGCAGCGCCCAGGGTTCCAGCGGTGCCAAAATGGCGACTGCTGGATCCTGGTCCTACTGGGATATTGCTTCTTGGAGAAAGGGAAGGTTTGCTCCCTTCATCTGGAGAAAAGGGAAAAAGATGGGTAGTGTATATCTGTTTTTTGGTACCAGACCTGAACCAAACTTCCACTCCTACTTTTCCTAAAGCCTAATTTCAGAAGCCTAAATTAGAGGGGAGGAAAGACATTTGATATTGTTATTGTTAAAGAATTGCCTTTCTACTGCAAGGTCTAATCCCAGCAGGTCTAATCAACTTTCTCCCTGCCTATACAGCAGTCTCATTAACACAACCAGACTAGAAATCATTGCAAACTTCTGTTATCATCCTGGAATATCAAGAGTTTCGGAAACAACTGTGTGTTCCATCATTTGGTCCCCAAATGGAGAAAGATATTGGATGTTAACTTCCCAAGTTATTGGGAAATTGTAAGAAAGTAAACACGCTCATATATTAAATTCACATGTGTATGAAAGATCTTTTTTCAATACTGATGTAAGACAAATAACGTGCTTACAGATATTCTTGCATTTGTGAGAGAGAATATGCACATATGTCTTTCTGGGTGCGCTCGCAAGAGAAAAAGGATCCTTCATAAATAGCTTTGTAACAAATATTGGGCATCAATGCAGTAAGTAAGATTAACAAAGGATAAAAAATGCAGTAAGAACAGATTTAATAACCCTAAACTGTCTGTCAGCTGGTAAAAGGCACTCAAGATGAAGCCAATAAAACACACAAAAAATGGTTCAACCACACCAGAAAAATTTGAGGTAGAATTAAACATTGAAGCATGAATACAAAGACAAATGCTCTCTTTTGACTGCTGTCTTGCAGTTTAACCTTCCTAAAGAGTCTTCCTAAAGAGTCTCAGAAACTTTAAAACCATAATGCATTGCCTTGCCACTTATCACAATCCAGTTAAAAGGGAATAATGTAAACAATTCGGTTTTACTCCCCAACAATGTCAGTCAGAGAACAATTTTCTAAGCTTTATTAATAGAAACCATGATGGTTACTGAGTAGGTAAATGGAAGATGGGACAACATAAAATATAGATTTCAAACATTAAATTGCAAAACTGGAAGTGGGTTGTGACTGCTTTATTTACTTCTACAGACGTTTGAGGAGCCCTGCCTAGGCTTCTGCAGAGCTCCTAGCACCCCTTAGAGCAGTGTTATTCAAACTGTGGGTTGGGACCCACTTGGTGGGTCGTGACCTGATGTCAGGTGGGTCGTGGAAAGCTGGGAGCAGCCATCTTGGAAACTGCAGACTTTACTCTTGTTCTATTCCTTTTGTGAGTGTTAAAGAGTTTGAATTTTCAAGTGAGGGTTTTTTTAGTTCAGTGCTTTTATATAGTATTTTGTCCTAATCTTGCTTTCTGTCAGGGATGTTTCATGGTTATACAATTGCTGCAGTCCAAAAATGCCAGTTTCCATTCCGGGAGTGTCATTTTATTATGTTACAATGACAGCACTTCCTGCTTGATGATGTCACTTCCTGCCACAACATCACATCCAGGTTAATGACATCATTTCCGGTAGGTCCCAACATGAGTGCCAGTCTAAAAAGTGGGTCCCAGTCTAAAAAGTTTCAATACCACTGCCTTAGAGCCCTGCATAGCGACAGGTAAGGCATTTGCAGTCCCTGTTGCCCCAGGCAGCGACACGATCACGCCACCCCCACAAGCACTTACAAACTCTCCCTGAGAATTTGAAAACCACTGCAAAATTGAGTCCACTTTTAATGTTCTAATCATAACAGAATGGAAAAGAAAACACTCAACCAACATTTTGCTTTAATTGCTGTTTTCTTTGCCTTTTGAAGCCAAGTATTCAAACTTTATGTTCAGTAGATTATTTCAGAGAGCAAGAGAGAGAGAGAGCGAGAGAGAGATTCTTTCACTGTCCCCCACAATAGTTAAAAACATGCTGTTAATCCATTATGAATGTTTATCAAATAAAATGAGCGCATGAACATTATTTGCATTTTGTACACTTGCGTCAGTGTTCAATATTTATCTTGAGAAAGAGGCCACTACATAATACCTTCATGGATGTCAGTCGGAATAATACTTTAGAGCTGTAGGAGACAGAAGCATGTAGCCTGTATGAACTAGCGATGCTGGGTTGAATGGCAAAGATACTACTCAGATCTGGGCATAAATAGCCAAGGATGGCTTTGTCCATCAGGTACAGAAACACATCTTTGTACAGTTGTATCATTTCAGCCTGGTGCATGAAGGAGACAAGCCAAAGCGTCATCTCAGTGTATTTGGGATATTACAATGGGACAGAGGGATGTTGGCAAACCAAATTCAAAATTCTTTGTCCTTTCTGTGTTACAAACTTTACTCTGAATTACACCTAGAAGCTGGTGACAGGACATTATTGTGGGTTAGGGTTTCTATATCACTGGAACCTTGAATCATATCAGAAGGTAATCTAGCTTCTTCCATCCTTGCAAAGTAAGAACAGTTCCGCATATGGAATAAATATAATAGATTTTATACAAAAATACCATTATGGATTTCCTGCATGAGGCGCCTTTTTTTTTTTTTTGGTTGTGGTATACCTTTGAGAGAAACTTGGCTATTATATAGACATTTATTAATCTTTTCACAAGGAGAATACAAGATGAAGAGAGGAATTCTTGAAAGAAGGATATAGTTGTCAATGATTTTAGTATGAACAGGTTTTTTTTAGATACATGGTTTTGAAGATCAAATATATTTACTAGAAAATCGTGTATTGCAGAAGAGCAAGGTATTACTAAAATACTGTTAAAATACGAGACACAAGAGGAACAAGCCAAAGAATGTTTGATTGGGAATGCAATCCAAACACCAGGCTGAAATAGGCAGGCTGACACACCTGCCCACATCCACCCAGGGGCATGGCGTTGATGCCAGGCTACCTGGGAAAAGGAGAATGATTTCAAACAGCAGCCCAGATGGGTTGCTCGGAGCTGCGCTGCTGAAATTGGGGCTGCCCAGGCTAGGGATGGAGGTTAGGATCCGGCTCAAAGACTGGATCCTGTCTCCACCCCCTTCCCCTTGTCAGGCTGCCTATGGGCCCACCTGTTCCCTGCCTCCCCCCTGCCACATTCTGCCCTCCCCCAACGCATTCCGCCTCCTGCTGCCCTCCCCCTGTTCCTGTGCCGGCCTCGCACATTCATGCGCTGGCCAATCTCTTGAAAAAAAACGGCACAATTGGCTTTATGGCCCATCTGCGACAGTTGGAGAATGGCACAGGGGACTTGTGCCAGCCTTACGGTAAGTTGGGATTGTGCTGATAATGGGCTAAAAATGTTGGTCATGAGATTTTAATGGAACAATGGAAAGCTCTAATAATGAAGTCTTTTTCCCCCCCCGTGGCCATTGAAGAAGTATTAAAATCATTAGGTTAAGTGTTGGACATAATTCCATATCATAAATGAATTTTGTAAAACAAGTTTTAAAAATAATAAATATTCTGGCTTACTTAATTTCTTTTATAGTCCATCTCCTACCCACACACTGAGCTATACCTTTTTGGCTGTTTTATGCAGAAGTGCAAAATATGTCCAACTGTTTCAATTTAGAGCGCACTCAACATAATGTAATGGTACAAAGGATTCAAAATACTCGGGGGTGAATCCAATGACATGAATACAAAGGTTTTGTTTGTGAGGAACATAGCTTTGCCCAAAGTCCAGCTAAGCCAAACAGGATGAACAGAACTATAGGTAATCTGTCACTGTCAGGCTACTTATCTTTCAACGTTGGCCTTTGTATTTATAAAGGACAAAGATAAAAGTAGTTTGTAGAAAGAATGGTTTATCCCTTGAGAATAGTTTTCAATCCATTTTCAAGCTCCCCAAAATTATATGCCTTGTGGGGGAAATTACATTGTTTTTCTAACTGAGATTTTACAAATAACTCAAAATAAAAGTGTCGGAATATTCTAAAATAACAAAGATATCTATCGTCTCTTTATAGAATGAAAGCCTAATAGTGATTTTCCACAAAGCTTTCAGTTGTACATTTGTCAGAATTATCCTTGTGGACAAATCAAATAATGACTTATTGTCGCTTCGATAGCTATCAAGAGACAGAAGTACTTTCCAGGAGTAGAAATTTCAAACTGACAGGCCACGTTGAAAGGACTGTATAAATGAGAAGCAGATCACTTTCTTCATATCCTGTGCTGGCTTTGGCTGAGTAGCATCATTTCTCTACACTGTATTTTGAAAAAAAGCAAGAAAAATCAAACATCATGTGTGCATGTGTGTGGTCAGTAGGAAAAAAAGAGGATACCTCCTTACAAAAACTGAAAGTCCCAGCTCCTGATACTTGTATTGCCTCTTATGTTTCTGGAAGTCCCCCCCCCCAACCTAGGAACCAGAAATGCTGACTGTAGGATGTCATTTCTGCCCCTCCCCATTCATCACCAGATGCTCCCCCACAATAACCAAGTGACCAGAAATTTCCACCCCTCCCAACATCCTCCAGATTTCAGAGCGTTCCAAAGAGAATTGGAGTATCATGTGACCCCCTCTATTCATTTGCCCCATTACCATAGATCAATAGAAAGAGATTTGGTGTCATGGGGCCAAGGACATGGCCAGATACGGCACTCGCCTGGTGGCAATTTTCTTTCACCCCATGATCACCTTTTGGGGTACCACATTAATCTCTACAGCAGTGTTATTGAAACTGTGGGTCGGGACCCACTTGGTTGGTCGCGACCTGATGTCAGTTGGATTGCAGAAAGCTAGGAGCAGCCATCTTGGAAACTGCAGAACTTACCCTTGGTCTATTCCTTTTGTTAGTGTTAACAGTTTGAATTTTCAAGTGCATGTTTTCTTTTTAAATTATGTTTTTAGTTCATTGCTTTTACGTAATATTTTGTCCAATTTGCATTTCAGGAATGTCATTTTATTATGTTACAATGACAGCACTTGCTGCTTGATGATGTCACTTCCTGACACAACATCACTTCCAGGTTAATGACATCACTTCTGGTGGGTCCCAACACGAGAGCCATTCTAAAAAGTGGGTTCCGGTCTAAAAAGTTTAAATACCACTGCTCTGCAAACTTATTATATCTCAATGGCCTGGACAATAATCTTTTTAATGTTTAAATGAACTATGGCCTCAGCCTGTTTATGTTTAAACAAAAGATGGTAACCTAAACGGGGCAGAGGAAGGGTGGAGAGAGGGTGACCCAATGGGACAGCTGGCCAGGGTTGCGGGGTAGAGTATGGATCTGACCTTTAGGCTGGATCCCATCCCCTGTCCTTAGGCTGGGTAGGCCTGATCTGGGCTGCTTGGATTTGCACCAGTGATTTTGCTGGTGCAGTTCCAAGCAGCCCCAAAAGGCTGGCTGGGGCTTACCCAGGGGTAAGGGGAACTCTGGTGAGCTCCAGTGGCCTCCCAGCCTGTGTTGGATGCAGCACAGGCCGTCTGGACTGCCTGCCCCAATGCAAGTTAGGATTGGGCTGTTAAGCATTCTTGTGCATAACCCTAAAAAACCTAGGGTTGACGATGGCACAAGTCCATGTGATTGGCTAGTTTATGACTGCCTATGACTACTTGTTCCTTGCCAGGTAGCCTGGAATGCCGAATCAGCTATTGCATGCCAACCTCAGCAGGTGGTCTGGCTCAGGTCTATTGTCTTAGCTGGACCCAGACAATTAAGGTCCCAATCCTAGTGGGGCCTTGTACATCCAGAACTAGCATTCTGGCAACTCAAGGTCCTTTATGACTATTGCAAAAGGTGACACACTGTTTTATGCAGCCAGGCTGCTGCCACAAGTGAAGTACAGAGCGGGAGCAATGGGGTGGTATTGGTGGCAGTAGCACCACTGATATATTGTCCCCTTCCTAGCCTTGATCCTTCTTCCTGAGTCCACCTAGGCTTGTGCCAGCTAAATTTCTGGCACAGATGCAAGTAAGATCCAGCAGTGTAACGAGAGCCTAAGGAGACCTCTGGGACTCCCCTGTCTGTAGGAGGAGGTTCATGTCCATCACTGTATGTGTGCGTGTGATGTGGGGATTTAGATAGGGTTGGTCTGAAAAACAAACTGTCCACAAAGTGATCTGGCAGTTTTGCTATGCAGCCTTTATGCAATGGTGCTAAATTCCAAAATTCTCAGGGAAGCATCTCAGGACAATCTTGCAGCCCAGGATGTCTCAGAAAGCTTTTAGGCTGCTGAGGCATCACAAAAGTCTCTGGGGGAACTCGGGAGCTCTGGGGAAGCTCACTAATGGGCATAAAAATAGAGGAAAATCTAGAGTTTTCACCAAAGTTACTAATTATGCATTTTTCTGGCACTGAAAAGTTTAACATTAGAAATTCCTACAGTCAAATTATCCAGATTTTAATGGCTGTATTCCCCCAGGATGAAGAGGTATTGAGATAGGTGGCTAAAATAAAATAACTATAAAGAATTTAACTCCTTTAACTTTTCAAGCCAAAGGCTTTAGCTACCATTTGAAAGCTGAATGGGTGTCAAAATGCAAGCAATCTGAAGGGAGAGCATTGCTGGGAGGTGAGGAAAATAATATGGAACAGATCCAAGTTATTTCAAGAATCAAGGAGAGAAGGAGTTCAGACAACAGCACACAAATATTTCCTTAATTAGTTCTTTAAAGATAGGCATGAAAAGAAGTCAGATACCAGAGTCATGTTGACTAATTACGACTTCCTTGTTAATGAAGTGGCTGCAGGCATTTCCAGGAGCATGCTTGTCATATGATTCAAATTTGAGTGGGGCAGCTCTCCCATTGATCTTCTTTGTGGGTAAATGGTTTCCAAATTTGTTACAGACTAAAGAAGCCAGCCTACTTCTACAAAAGGCAGATGTAGAAGTTTTGGGAAGACGGGATGCATTGATCACAAAACAGGAGAGAGATCAGACTGGTGCTCTCAGACAAAACAGGCTCACGGATATCCATCTTCTTGTAGCAAAATACTAAGGCTCTGTAGTAGGACGTGGCACATCTATACCTATACTTCCTATTGTGTTACCTGATACCAGGCACAAAAACAACAGGAAATTACTTAATTGTAATGGATATTCTTTCGGACAGCATTCAAGAGACATGTGACACATGGTAAAAGTTCCAATTAGAGCATCAGAAACACTCCGAATAACAATTCTAAACAAAGTCACAATCATAACTTTAAATTGTTGATGCAATTAAAAAAAAATGGCATTTTGAGAAATTCTGCAATTGGTAGTTGAAGTTTTAAGGCATGTGTGATGTGAGTGAATCTGCCATCAAAAGTAAAAGAATGCTTTGCCATATACCAGGGGTCTCCAGACTTTTCAGTATGAGGGCCATGTTGTATATTTTACAGATTGAAAAAAAATCAGTTTTATGAATGAATGAATGAATGAATGAATGAATGAAATTTAAATAAATGAGTAGGTTTTACTTGGATTTTTATTTATTTATTTATTTTTGTAATCAACATGATCTGATTCAGAACAAAAGAGAAATGTGACATTTACAAACAGGACCAGCTCCAGGGTGCTGGAGCCCAATGCAGGGCATTCCCATGTAGCCCCCCCCAACATTCCCTGCAGGCCCCCCACTCACCCAAAAAAGCACTTGTGGTGACACACACAGCACCTGGAAATAGCTGGCGGTGACACAATTACATCACCGCCAACTGCTTCCAGGAGGCCCATTGCGGGCCGTTTGGAGGCAGGGGCAGGTGGGAGGGTCCAACCTAAAGCTGCTCTGCTCACCCCACTGACTTTTAGCCCATAGAGATCCCAGCTATAACAGCAGACGGTATGTTCATTGCGCTGGTGTGGGGCACTCCAAAGTGACTACATTGGCTTAAGGCCAGCCCTGTGCCTTAAGCCAATGCTACAAAGGAACAATGCCATGTTTAAACTGAGAAATGATCAGTAATAAGTAAACATGTAAACAACTTTGGAATACCCTCCCCTTCAAATTGAGAACTGCCCCCTCTTTGTTAACATTTCGACGGGGGCTGAAGACCTTTTTATTTCAAAAAGCTTTTAACTGTTGACAGGCTGGCTGGCTGGCTGGCTGGTTATACTTTTATATTTTTATATTTTATGATCCACTGGACAGGTTGTTTTTAAAGTCTATTGTTTTGTTTTAATCTTGTTTTTTGTATTGTTTTAATATTGTTTTTAAATTGTTTTTAATCTTAAATTTTGTATTTTATCATACTGTTGTAATGCCGCCTTGAGTGCCTTCGGGCATAAAGGCGGGATATAAATTCAATAAATAATAATAATAATAATAATAATAATAATAATAATAATAATAATAATAATAATAATAATAATAATAATAATAATAATAATAATGTCAAATATTTTGCTGTGGGATCGATAAAATCTTGCGGCAAGCCAGATGTTGCCCCCCCCCGGCTATAGTTTGGAGGCCCATGCCTTATACTACAGCTCTGAAACAGAAGACATTGAATCTTCAGTGGCTGTTCTCATGTATATCGCTGAAACAAATAACAGCACCCCATCAACATTTTCAGCCAAATCTTCATTTACATTCACAAAATTAAAAAAGAAATTAGTTTTCCAATATGCTGAGGCAAGGAGCACCATCTGGAAAAAATTGTGATAGATGCAAGAACTGGCTGCTAGGGAGAGATTACTTAAATGTACAGTTGGGGGTGGCCTAGTGGCCCATGCAAGTGATATGTTCCATCCTGGGATGAACAATCACAGGGGAAAGGAATATGACTGAAAATATTGTAGGCGGCTGAATACAGTTTCTGCATGAAACGAAATCCTATGGAGAATACAGATATCTGCTTACTTGACACATGCAAATAAAGACACTGAGCAGGTGATCAGAAATAGAAATTTATGTCTTATATATCACTGCAATCGCCCAAAGGAAGCAGTGTTGACAGCAACAGTGCCTCTAGATTCATGGGCTGTTTTCATTGTTATGTGATGAGCTGCTGGCTAACAAGTGATAAATTATTTTACTATTTTCTGGATGGCTTTTCTGTCAAGCATGCTATCAAATGCTATGGATACAAAGTCCACAAATTCATAATTCAGATCCAATGTACATAACAATCTGCATTTTCCAAGTATCCCACCGTCGTAACAATAGGCTACAGTACTGTGGCAATGAATTTATAACTTTTGTAGCAACCTGCATTTCACTTCATGAATGAGCCCACTGTTCTCTGGACAAAAGGATAATACAAGTGAAAAAGGAGGCTGCTGAAAAGTTAGGGACAAAGAAAAGTTCATAGTTTGATTTTATAATAAGAAAGGTAAATAAGAAAGATTCAGTTCCAGTCTTATGATCACCCCTAAAGTCTAAGTTTTAACATACTGCTTTACTCAAATCAGGCTGCCCTGTGTCTAAAGATATGGTCACAATTGGCTGGAAAATACTAGTCACTAGCTGAATATGGAGTAAAGAACATAAGAAGAGCCCCGCTGGACCAGGCCAAAGGCCCATCTAGTCCAGCTTCCTGTATCTCACAGTGGCCCACCAGATGCCTCAGGGGAGGTCAGATGCCATCACCACCTCCTGTGGCAAGGAGTTAGAGGATGGGTTTGCTTTGCTCAGTGTGAATCTCAAGCTAAGACTTATTTAGTGGCCTGCACCTAAATGTTGAATTACAATATCTGAGTCACTGCAAAAGGTGGCACAAGTTCTGTCCATGTGCCTCTGAAACAAGCTGGGGAAAGAGAGTGTTCCAGAATGGACTGGAAGAAACATTAACAACCATCAAAGAAAAGGAAGTCCAAAAAGTACCCAAAGAAGACACCTATGGGCTTCAGGCGTGTGATATAGCAACCTTGCTGAAGTTAGGCAAAACTATTGATTTTGACTATTCTGGTCAGCCTATTGATGGGAGAATATCTCTCTTTAGTATCATGATAAGCAGGCAGGATATAAATGGTATCAGATTTGTTGAATCCGTTGTTTTTGGAATCCATACATTCAACAGAGGAATCAAGATATTTCACTGAAGGTGATCAAGCATCCTCCCTCAGGAACACCCCAGCAGTTATAAGGAGTAACGTTCAGCAACTTCTTTAATTTTATGAAAGAAGCAACATGCTCTATAAACTCTATACAAGGGCAAATGAGAACAAAAAGAGCATGTGTGAGATTAACAAACTAGACGGAATTCTAATTTGGGAAAAGACTGGCAGGTGTAAAAGATAAGGACAGAAAAAATATTAGGAAAGAGTTGTGAAGCATAGAAGAGCAAAATGTTCTTATCTGTGACCAAAATAGCCTGGTGTAGCTTAGCCATCTGTACCATTTTGCCAAGTCGTAAAGAGGATTTTGAGACGCATCAAATGACAATTGAGGTAGAGCACAGAGATAGAATTTACAGATCTAAGTCAATCTACAGACATACAAAATTTGAGAAAAGATACCCTAAAACATCTTGAAACAGTGAAAAGAAGGACCCTTTTAAATTTAGTTGCTGGATGACTCTCTATAGATAGTAAGTTTTTGTTTTTGTTAAAAATACATACAAACACACACAAAACACCATTTTGGTGCTAAAATGTCTAAATAAAAACAAAAAAAACTACAGCATTTTCCAATTAGAAATAATACTGTGGCTGCACCTGCTGACACTATATCACCTACCTAGTACACTTTTAAAGCATTTAAAATCAATGAAAATGAGAACCTGGAATGACAATTTAAAATAAAAACACATAGCACCACTTTCTGTTCCTCAAGTTCTTCATTATGCACAAATGCATCAAAAACAGTATCAAGGCATTCTGCTGAACTTTCTGTAGTTATATACACAAGCGGGCCCCATTATCCACAGATCCCCTATCCACAGTTTCAATTATCTACAGATCGGGGCATCCCCTTACCTTCTTCTCTTCTTACTTTGGGTCACTAAGAAACCTTCATGCTTTTACAAGTTGCTAAGTGGGAATGCAATGATCAGGCCAGCAGAAGGCACAATTGAAGGAGGGACTGACAGAATGTAAACAGGAAGCTGCTTCCTGTTAATGTTTTGGCTGCTCCTATCATGCTTTCTGCCTGCCTGGTTGTCGCACTCTGAAAGCAAGAAGCCACCTGCGAAAGCAAGAAGGTAATAGGTGGTGGTGGTGGTGCGGTGAGGACCCTATACTTAATATAGGGTTCCCTCATCCACTGTTTCAAGTACCCACGAGGACGCCAGGAACCTATCCCCCTCCTGTATTTTTGGGACACTCCTGTATTTTTGGACATCCATAATGATTTCTAAGACATTCTGACCCATCATATTCCACCCAGTTTGTTGTTGGTATTTCACTAATGTTTACATTTGAATTGTGTGCCAATGCTGAGGGCTTGGGAGCATGCTGTAATGTATATGTGTAGAGAAATATATTACTTATAAACAGATTAAAAATAGTTCAAGTAGTAAAAAGCCTGCCCTGACTTGCTTAATTTCAGTTAGGAGACTTAAATGAAAACAGTTTTCCAATGGGCCTAACACTCAAGGTTAGGACTTCGTGAGTCTCTAGGGAAAGAGAATTCCATGATGTTGGGACAGCCATCAGGAATAGAGTACTCAACTAGAGAGCTTTGCTGTCTGGTGCACAGATAGTATTGCTAAGCCAGACTGGTTGGCACTGCCAAACTTTGACACTGCCATGGTAAGATGGGGAAAAGCTGGCTGTTAGGGATGTTACAACAGAGTCAAAATTGATGCCTAGAATTTTGCCCAGAAAACCCAGAAGACCACACTAGATGCTGTGTAAATGCTATATGATATACTTCTCTCCTATTAGGTAGCAGACAAAAGAGTTTCACACCTCCTGAAGCTTCTACATGTATACCGAGAGGCATACCAGGGCTTTTCCGCACCCCAGGCACACTGTGTGATGTCATGATGTCACATCATGATGTCATGATGTCACAAAGTAAGGGGAGCATGGGGGGACTCCTGCAGTGGCCACCCCCCC
>JAJKFI010000004.1:28935872-28951714 GCA_029204185.1 Lerista edwardsae | reverse complement strand
TTGATTGATTGATTGATTGATTGATTGATTGATTGATTGATTGATTGTGCCAACCAAACTTTGCTGGCCTTACTGTGCCAGCCTAACTCCAGGTCAAGATTGTGCGCTAAATGAATTTAGAATTGAGCCAAGTAGAATTCATCCATCACTAAACCAGATTCTTTCCAAATTGCCTAAAAGTTTCTCATTAGAAAATAAACTTGCAATTATATTCAGCAGGATACCTATGTCAGTTCTCTCTTAACACAGCAGCCAATATACAGGTTCAGATGCTTAAAAGAAAAATGGTGCAGGAAAGGGGACCTTGTGGGACCCTCCCAACTCTATGATCCCATGATTCTATATGAAAACATAAAGATTGCATATCTTCACACACAAGATATCTTCATGGATGTTCGTGACCTGTAGAATCACACATCAACAGGGAGAGTTGTATTGCTAGTATATATTATAATAAGTGTTATTCTCCAGCTAGAGAATCAATATGCATAATTCTGCTGTTTTCTGAGAAATATTAATGGGATTCTTATTTCCCTGGCCAGAGCACTGCTTTCTTTAGATGCAATATTTTTGTAAAGGAATACCCTGTAAAAATAATTCCAGTTCAAAACAGTCCATTCAGATGTACCAACTCAGATTCAATAAGTAAATACATAAAATAATGCTAAGAATTACTACCAGAAGAATTAGCATCTTATTAAAAAGAAAGGTCCCTGATTTCTTGCCGTTATGCATCCACCATGCAGTCTTCTTAGATAAAATAACAATCTATGAAGCGAAATTTAAACATGTATTGCTGAAACCATTTAGATTTTTGTCTTCAAGAAAAGTTAAAGTGTTTGGACTCTGAACTTCAAAGTAAATATAATTCTTGCTATGGTACTTTTGTAGAATCTATACTACAGTGAACCAGAGTGCAATCCTAACCTGGAGTTCGGCTGTCACAGTTAGGCCAGCAAAGTTAGGCCTGGCACAAGGGTCACTGCCAAGTACGTTTGGACCTCTCACGGGGCGCAATCCTAATTTGGCACTGCACAGGCACAGCGCTCTTGCTCTGGACCAGCATTGTCGCAAACGTCCCATAAGGAGCATCTGCACCGCAGATTCCGTTGCTGGGCCAGCACAAGCAGCAGAACCAGTTCACGGACGATGACGCACCCGTCAGCTGTATAGGTAGAGTGCTGGCTTAGCTCTGCCAGCACAGGGCCATGCTGAAGGCACGCCAGAGGCAGGCAGGAGGTGTAACGAGGCAGTGCCATTGGCAGAGAGGGGACGTGGCCACTGGGCTGTATCTAAACCCCCGACCCTAGCTAGGTGGCCCCAATTGGGGCTGCTCCTGGCCATGTGGGCTTGCGCCTGCTCTGCCCATAGGGCTGGCTGGGGCTTACCCCAGGGCAAGGGAACAATATTGCCTTGCCCCACACTGAACTATGGTTGCCTCCTAATGTGGTTAGGTGGCTCACCTGCAGCACAGGTGAGCTGGCCTGCCTATTCCAGTGGAAGTTAGGATCGCGCTGTTGGAGTCAGAGCAGCCAGCATAAAGAAGTGCGCCATCCTCCCTGACTCTGAGAGTGGTCCAAATGCACTGGCCAAACTTGCTGGCTTAACTGTGATAGCCTAACTCCAGGTTAGAATTGCATCTTCATTGATTTAACACCCTAATGGGAGAAAAAGAGAGTCTGTTAATGCTGAAAGTCCATTAAATCTGACTGCATTGAAATCAATGGAGATGCACACATGCAAAATGTATATGAATAGTGTTTAATTAAGCAAAAAATATCTGTGGTTTCTGAAGTCTAAAAACCTGAGGTCCATTAATTCATGAGTTCACCGTATTAGAAATGCCCATGTACTGTACAGCTTTGTTATGAAAACAATATAATATTGTTCTATGAAACATGGCTACAGCATACGCACTGAAGGAGTGCTGGTAGAGAGCATAGTGCTGGAAAGATGCAAAGAAAGAAGTAGTTTCTCTCTTCATAGCAATGAAGTACAAATAAAAGGGATTCTTATCAATATATGAGATAATACATCTGTTGCTGTTGGATATACTGTAGTACAGGAAGAAAACAGAAACTCAAATTTCATTCTGTATCCTGAAGAGAAAAAAAAAGGTGACACACATTTGGACAAATTCCCAATCATATACCGTAATAAAGACAGGGCCTTATTCTGGATATTTTGCCACTGATCAAGACATAGTATTGCAATTTATTTTTCATAAGGCTTAGCCCCTAACTTGCACTGTAAGGTCATCGTTTCATTGAATGAAGTTTCTCTAGGGAGAAATTATTTCAACTCCAGTGCGTCAGGCTTTCGTTTTTCATTCATCGATATGTAATCATTTACAAAGACAGATCGGCAAGCCGCGGAAGCAAAGAGCAAACTTGTTACATAAGGGCCCGAAGTATGACTCTGAATCGAATCATGAAACTATTTCATGAATGATGAACGATGGCAGCCTCCACAAGCCGTTCAGTGTTTTCAGCGCACTGGATTTGTCCCGCGTTCTGTAAAAGCCGAGTGATTTGCACCAACACTGAGATTTATAAGGGGAGAAATGAAACCAATTCTGAAAATCTATTACCGGATTCGTTTCTGCATTAAATAAATAAATAAATAAATAAATGTGAACACTGGAGGTGCAGTTTCTGGCACTATTGCTGCTTTCCCCTGGCAATGCAAGAGCTTTCAGGGCCCTGGAACCTGGAAGAAGGATTGCCAATTTGCACATCGTCTCTGAATAATGTCCTCTAGTTCACTGTGCATCCTTGAATGCTTGCAGAAAACTAGAAGATGAGGAATATTACCTTGTCTCAGCAGATACTTGATGCATTCCTTCCTCAAATGAACGAAAGCATCAGGGTGTCTTTGAATTAGATTTGAAAACGTTTCGGAACTAAGTTCTATCTCCCCTCTCCCCCTTTATTTGGTTTAGCTCTAACTGGGGAAGTGGTCTGCTGCTGCCCTTGTTGCTCAGAGCTCTCCAATCTCAGAGAGAGATGCCACCTCAGAGCACAATCCTGTGCATGACAGAAGCAAGTCCCATTGTATTCTATGGGGATTACTCTCAGGAATGTGTGCATAGGACTGCAGCCTTAGGGCGCAATCCTACCAAACTTTTCAGCATTGGAGTAAGGGCTATGCAGGTCTGAGGTAAGAGAACAAACACGCCCTTACCTTGTGGAGGCCTCGGTGATTGCCCCCCAATTGCAGGATATAGCACATGCCCGATTGGCATGGCTATGTCAGTGCTGGAAAGATTGTGCCCTCAGTTTGTTTTCTTCTTAAATATAAAGATAAGCAGTCGCTGCAGCCACTGGATCCATCATGAATTGGGGAGGATGTTCAAAGACAAATCTTAATGGAAAAGCTCCAGATTTGATGAAGTTCTGCACCCATGTACCTCCACACTGGATGCACTGCTGTAACTCACTCATTTCTAAAGATTTGGTAGGATGGTGAAGGCGATCACAGAGTTCTTCTCCACCAAAATTGAAGAGAATTGGGTTGAAAGCTTAGATTTTATGAGCAAAAGAATAATCAGGGCCTATAATGGTGGAATGCTCTCTTTTCTCCTGGTCTTAATGAACGCTATGTGCCCAATCCTATCCAGCGCTGATGCAGCTGTGCCAATGGGGAGCTGTGCCCAGCTGTGCTGGGGGGGCAGTTGTGGAGGCCTCCTCAAGGTAATCTTCCCTTCCCTTCCCTTCCCTTCCCTTCCCTTCCCTTCCCTTCCCTTGGGGCTGCATTGCAGCCGCACCAGGGTTGGAACGTTGGACAGGATTGTGCCCAGTGGCAATTTGACTTGGTAGGTTCAGGCTCTGTGTTTGTTGATGTAGCTGTGTATCTATTACATTAGCTAAAAGTCGTTTCAATACCTGTATACAGATCCTGGTCCAACAGCTCCTGGAAGGAAGTTTCACCACTTTAGAAAGCAGATCTTCCCCTACTGGTGACAGCAACTGCATGGTTGCACTGAGGCATGCAGAGCTCAAGGTGTCACGGCTCTCCTAGCCCACAAGCACCTCTCCACACATGCCTACATGCACATTTCCTTCAGTGAATCTACGTTCCCCCACTACAATACAGCTCCAGACACTCAGCCTCAGATCGATGGGCTCGCCAAGCAAATTGCCTATTGGGACTCTTCTACTGTAGTGAGTAAAAGCACGGTAAGATAATTTTAACAGAGGAAAGTGTATTCATATTGTGCTTAAACGTGGGGAATAAGAGAGGTGGCTCCAATAAAAATCAAAACGTTGACTTCAAGTAATTCAAGTAGGTGTGAGTGCAAGGAAGTAATTGTGGCTGCGAGGTCATGCTGGCTGGTCACTTCCATGTCAAGGATGAGGGATTCTCATTTTTCCAGGCTTGATGAAGTGAAACCAGGAAGAAGCCAGTGAAGACCAGAGTTCAGAGGCACAGATGATTTAAATGGAGCTTTAGGATTTGGGCTGATTTCCATGCTTTGATGAATCAAGAATCAGAACTCAGCCTATTTGTTAATGAAATGAATTCACAGAGTTCTAACAAGGGGAAACAGAAAGACATTCCTGGAAAAATACTATAATTTTGGAACTTGCTTTTCTTGGAGTTGTGCCCAAGACATTTTTGGAAGCAACATTTGACTGTTTGGATGAACTTTACACAACAGGCAACTTCATGCAACAGGCGAAAATACCACAAAAATACTATTAGACCATAGAAGCCCTCAAAAGCTGCGTGTAAGTTAGGTAACAATCCAATGGTATAGGAAAGAATAGTAAGTAGTGTTAATACAAACATGGTTATGCTAAGGGCAAGAGATTGGGCATCATCCAAACAGCTGACTATTTTTATGAGAACTATTTCAACTGGCATTTCTAGTCAAATACTGGGCAGTGAAATGTCAAAGGTGACATTTTTAATTTGTGTTCTGGACTCCAATATGTACTAATGAAAACTATCTGATACATCATTATGTCAGTCAGCAACAGGCAGAGTAAAAGAGTGTCTTTTGGAGCAAACACAATATATTTAACTGTGGCAAAAATCTGTTGAAAAGACTGCCTGGGGACTAAAATATAACACACATAAACTAATGCAGGTAATGATTCATGTTCAGTTTTTGCTTACAATTTAATGCTACCTCTACACTAGAGAGACGTGGTGGGACGTGGTGGCGCAGCGAGTTAATCCGCTGTCGCTGGGCTTTCAACCGCAAGGTTGGGAGTTCGAGACTGCGTGACGGAGTGAGCTCCCGTTGCTTGTCCCAGCTCCTGCCAACCTAGCAGTTTGAAAGCATCTAAAATGCAAGTAGATAAATAGGGACCACTTTGGTGGGAAGGTAACGGCGTTCCGTGCGCTACGGCGTAGAATCATGCTGGCCACCATGATCGGACAAAAACGCCGGCTCACAGGCTTTGAAACGGAGATGAGCACCGCCCCCTACAGTCGGTCACGACTAGACCATTCGGTCGTGGGGAAACCTTTACCTTTACCTACACTAGAGAAAGGAAAGATCAATAAATTAATAGAACAAAAAATGTGCATTTCCTCCCCCTTAGTATGGCGTACTATAGACCTGTACTTTTTCTCAAGATCCTCGCCCACGATTGTGTATCTTACATATCAACGCACATGGAAGACATAAAATACATGTCAAACACAAAAAAAAATAAGTTATAAAGTAGAAATAGACACTAAATTTTAGTGGAAGTCAACAGATAAACATACTGTTTCTACCATAGACTAAATACACAATGCATAATTCAAATGAATTAAGTTTTTG
This sequence comes from Lerista edwardsae, assembly GCA_029204185.1. Classification (NCBI taxonomy): domain Eukaryota; kingdom Metazoa; phylum Chordata; class Lepidosauria; order Squamata; family Scincidae; genus Lerista; species Lerista edwardsae. The sequence goes on along the minus strand of JAJKFI010000004.1, from coordinate 28,945,938 downwards.
CTATACATTTCTCCTACGACAGTCAAGTTTATAAATGCTTGATATTGTTACCAAATTATCTATACAAAAACTTAAACCCTAAAGAAAAAAAGATGACATTTAAAGGACCAGAACACTGGTGTCTCTCATGTTTGACTAGTTTACAAAAGAAAAGAATACATTGACTTAATTTGCCATGAAAACCAGATAAATTTCCTCTTGTTACTTATGACTTTAAACCACTACAAAGCTTCCCTTCTGAAAATGTATTAATCCTATTTATGAAACGTTAGCCACATAATAAGTGTTAATCACAATTCAAAGTGCTAGTTTTAACTTTTAAAGCCCTTTATGGCTCAGGTTCAGTTCCATACAATTCTATGTGTTCTCTAACGTATCTCAGAAGGGGCCACTTTAACTGTGCAGCCACCAGCAGAGGTGAGGGGGATGGCAGCAAGAAATAGGGCTTTTTCAGTGATGTCATTCAGGGGGAACGGACCAGAACAGGCGTTCCGGATCCTAACGGGCTCCATGGCTGCTTCTGGGTTTTTGTTGTTGTTTTTCAACATTTGAATTTGAACTCAAAAGTGAGTTCCTGTTCCTAAATCATTTGAATGACACCACTAGGCTTCTTGGTGGTGGCACTTTGCCTGTGGAATTCCCTCCACTAGGAATTGATATGAGGACATTTCCCTTTTTAGAGTTCTTCTGGCAAAAGGTTTTGTCTTAAAACCTTTTTATTTAGGGAAAAGGGGCTGGCGCTTATTATGAAACATAATTTTAATTGTGGTCCATCTGAGTTTATTGTGTCTTATTGTTTTAATTGTACTAAATTATTGTTTTAGTATTGCTGTATTTGTAAGTTGCTTTTCAGTTCCCTTAGTTGGGTTATAAAAGCAGGGTATAAATTCTTTAAATAAATAAATAAATAAATATCATGTGGTCCAATGAACTTCTGACACAGAAAATGTGCTAGGATTTTGGCTGGTGTAGAGACATAAAGAGAAATGTACCTTACTAGCCAGTTCTTTTGCGCCTTGAACAGGATAGATTTGAGATTGGACTGAGCAGAGGAAAGAAGGGTTGATGTCACATTCTGTGGATAGCATGTATCAGTAAGCCGATGCAAGGAGTGTTAGGTGGTGGTTTAGCACAACTTTTTGTGGCCAACACTGCGTGCTCTCTCTCTTTCACTCCCTTATTCACTCAGACATGTACATTTACATGTACACCTACACAGTCTTTGGCCAATAATTAAATTGTGGGAATTTATAACAAGAAAAGCCAAAATGCAGCATAATGCTGTTTTGGGGGCCGTTGACTGGACCGCAGAGTGAACACATTTAAAGTACTCTAATTAGGTTACCAGTGACGATGAGACAGAAGTCAACTATCTTCCTAGAAGTATTGTTTTTCTAATGGCCCAATCCTATCTGGCCTCACTGCCAGCAGCAGATGTGTACCACTGGTGTACTTTCCAAGTGAACTGCTGCAAAATGGTAATAAAGTGCACCCAGACAGCACACCAGCGGAGCGATGGAAGGGTGCAGCAAGGGTAAAATGGGGGTAAGGAAGGGTGATATTGGGCAGGGGGTGGGCAGGCTGCAGGAGAGGTGTATTCAGAGATGATAGTGTGTACTGCATCCTATCCCCATTTTCTGCAGCCTCGTCACCCTTGGAATATTATAATAAATATTTTTACATAAGTACTGTATATTGATAATCAAAGAGAAATATAATTTGTAATTAAATTGTTTGCACTCCTAAAATGTTGTGGAAAACAGTTGACTTTGCAGATATGACAAAGAATTTGCCTGACATGAAACCCTCAATACTTCCAATGTTGATGCTTACTACATAGCACCTTCCAAGAGACCCAAGAAATCATCTCATAAGTAAAGAGCTGGAATTTGTTCACCCCCCCCCTCTCCAATTTGAAGTCAATGGTATCAGATCTGCACCGTCCACATAGCACATGATCACTCTGGTCTTACAAGCTTGAAGACAGAATATGTTATTTTTGTAAGCCATGTGTGAAAATCAAGCCCAAAAGAAAATACTCGCTAGTCAGTGGATGATTTATAACTTTTCAACTATCAATATTATTTAATTTATAATGAAATGTTGCAGGACTAATGTGTAAATATTATATAACAGTGTTATTACAGTTGTGTGGGCATGACAACCTCAAAATATACTTTTCCTCCGGTCAGGTAGTTTATTATCAAGACAAGGGCTGCAATCCTTTTCACACTGGGAATAAGCCCCATTCAACACAATGGAATTTACTTATGAGTAGACATTCCTAGGAGGGCACTGTATGCCATCTGATTTAGGTATTCACATTAATGTCTAGAGACACTGTAGTTTATTTTAGTTTGGGTGATTACTGAACTTAACAGTGATATTTGAAATGAAGTATTGGTATATAGATTGTGTGGTAGACCAGTATTTGTATTGTTAAAGGATAGACCAGCAATCTCTTCTTGAAAATGAAAATTACATATAATGAGTAGTTTCCTGAGAGGAAGATTGCTTGGTAGAGCCATTTCTCCATTATAAAAAGTTATTTTTAGCTATTACCTTAAGTGAAATATAATTGCAAAAAAATAGGAGTCATACAATATGCTATAATAGTTAGTTTACATATTATCAGACCAATCCTGCCAAGGTTAGGCACTGTTTCATTTCACTGATTCAACTGGAAGTTAAGAATGGGCTTAACTATTTTACAGTGCAACATGCTTAACTTGGGCATTTAGTACACTCACCTTTCTCTATAGAAAATGTTTAAATGTCTCTTCATCACTTAAAAAGGAAAATCTGCCCCCAGTAGACTCTCTAGACATGCAATGGTCTTTGAAAGGTCATTGAAACAAATATCTGGCTTTCATAAGGTCTAATAGCTACAAGCACTTGCTTTTGTTGTCAGTATCATTTAAGGCTATTTCTTTGAGCCCCAAGATTAATACAAGGACCACAGCTAACTGTGAAGAAGATGGGAAAAAGAGAAAAAAAAATAAACAGGAAACTTAAACACAGCCACATGGTCTAATTGAATCTTTTAACTCACTCATAAATAAAGGGTTGAAATAACTTCCTTCACTTATTAGCTAATTAAGTCCTTCTAGCATTGACTACAATGGCCATAATAAAACTGTGTTTAGCCATAACCTCCAGGCATCTTCCATTAAGACTCACATTCCAGACCATTTTACTATATGGTATGCAACAGCTTTGGCAACATGTGTGCAACCATCATCTCTAAAATTCTCACAAAAACTGTCGGGGGGAAAAAGATACCCAGTTTAATTTTAAAATCAATGTTGAGAGACTATCACAGAGAAGACTGAGGATTTTCTCCTTTTGTGTACCATTTGTTACATAATATGATATAAACCCATTCTAAATACATTTTCTTTGAAGTACCTAAATATCTCTGTAGTTGTGGTAAGTTGAGGGAAGGGAGTCCTGCTCCTAGCGCCCACTTTCTACCCCCCCCAACTCTCTACCATTTTATTACGAAATAAGGTTATTTCGTAATAAAATGGTAGAGATCATCACCACCACCAAGGCTAAAACCAAACAGAGTGGAAGCCCTTTTGATCTTCCCTCCTAGTTTCATTGTGAGAACTCTAGATTCCATGAGGTTCCCAAAACTGATGCAGTAATGTAGGGCTCGTGGTCATAGGACAATGCATCACATTTCCTGCTGAGTCAACCAGGTAGGCAGATTAAAGATCAAAATGAGAGAAGTGTGTACAGAGGTAGCAGGCAAAAGAAGTTGAAGAGCAGTTACATGCATGGATATGTAAAAAGAAGAGACAATTGAGGGCCTAAGCCCAGTTCTTACAACACAGTTGCAAAAAGATGAAAGGCAAGCAGGAAAATAAGCAGAAAATCTGCCACAGCATCCTAAATTTGGGCTGCAATCCTATACATGCTTATCTAGGAGTAAATTCCATTCAACTCAATGGGATCTACATCTGAACAGACATGCATTGGACATAGTCCATGATTATTTTTAGTTTGGATAATGGTTGTCATCTACCATCAATCAATCAATCAATCAATCAATCAATCAATCAATCAATCAACAAGTACTTATATACCGCTTTTCAACACGAAGTTCACAAAGCGGTTTACAGGCAAATAGTAATAATCAAGTTAAATGGCTCCCTGTCCCAAAAGGGCTCACAATCTAAAAAAAAAAAAAAAGTGGTACCATGGTACCACTTCCCTTTGAAAGGTGGGATGGACTCCAACAATGCACCAGTCAGGGTCAATAACCAAGAGCTTAACTTTATATGCCCGATGTTCAATGGTGCAACTGTTCAACCTCATTTGCTGCGATATGGTCGCCGAGACATTCTTACTTGCCTTTGGAACTGTATCAGGTGGGCAAGGGAACTGCATCTGGGCTCATGCTAATGTATTGGAAAAGGCAGGAGCTACCCCAAGGAGTGAGGGAATGGTATCAGCAATGGCCCCTTGTCCAGGGATTATGGGGTTAATCCCAGAACTCAAGGCTCAGGTGCACAGCTGCAGGCTGATGAGCTCTCCGGCTAGGGAGGCCAGCACAGGTGCAGATGGGCGTGGCTGATGCTAGAGTTTGCCTAGCAACAGACACGGATTGGCTGGCCTCAGTATAAAGCTGGAGGAAGGAGGCTGGATAGGTACTAGAGGATGGTACCAGGGAAGGTGCTGGATGAGGACCTTGGTAAGGTGCAGGATGGATGGTCTGCTGGCTGGACTGGATGGATGGCCGGCCGGCTGGCCGGCCTGCCTGCCTGCTGGACAGACTGCCTGAAGGACTGATGGACAGAGGATGGATTGCTAGACTGGCTAAGGTAAGCTCATTGTGGGGAACTGTGGTATGTCTGCCATGCCCCTGGAGCCACCAAGTGGAAGAGGCACTTGAGGCTTAGGCAAGCTGACTGCCTATTGTTTGGTGGTGGGGTTTGTTTGGAGCTAAGGCAGTGATGAGGGCAGTCTGGAGGAGGCTGACCAGCCAGTGATCCCAAACAAAGCTGCTAAAAGAGAGGAGGCCCAGTGGGTGACTCCCTCTTGCCTATCTCTGAGGCTGCTCTGTGGGGAAACTAGTTAGCCTAGTGTGGGCCTTAGGGCCCTTGGGGAGGCCCAGCAGGGAGAATTTGGCGGAACAGCTAACTCCCATAGGAAGGGCACATTAACTGGTGTCTTCTGTAATGAAGGAGTTTAAGCCTTAAACAGCCTTAAACATGCTGGTCCCTAAAGGTGACAGCCCTAAGATATTAACTAGAGACTATGCTGGGTCAGGGGAGGGGGCAATCCAGGGATTCTCACTACAGCACTATAAGCCCAATCTTTTTCCTCTGATGATCTTCAAATCTCTCTGGAATGGTATAATAACATCTGCTATAGAACAATTTTGCATGTTTGTTCAGCAGTAAGTACCATCGCGTTCATTAGGACTTACTCCCAGTTAAGCATGTATAGGATTGTACCTTATATTAATCCTCTGCCGCGCTTCCCATCGCTCCTGAATGGAATGACCTCACTGAAGCCATTAACTAGGGTCCTGACTAAGATTATCTTTGGAATTGGACCATGCACAATTTGTTGCAGAGCTCTGTTCCTTCAGGTCACTTGCATTTTTAGTTCCATTGATAAAAACATTGCAACATTACATAACATAAAACATAAAGGCAACATAAAATATTAACCACCCTTGAAAAGACCAGGCAGAAAACATCCTAAATTTGGACGAAACAAAAGAAAATATTTGCAAGGAGCTGTTCATGTGAAGGGGCTGCAAACTAGATCAGGAAACATCAGCCAGTCGGCATTTCCACTGGTACCACCAAGGAAGTTCAGGATATGTAAAGCATGGGATATGAAAACCTGAAAAGGTTTTCGTAAGACAGAGAAAGAAGTATCTTCTGAATAAAAAGATGGCTAGCAATAGAAATAAACGTATAACTGAAAATCACTCCAGTCTGGGTTGCTAGCAGAGAGAGGCTTGCTGAACTAATCTCACTGCGTTGTGCTTTCTTCCCATTTACTTCTGCTGCTGAAACTGAGAGTGCAGTCCAACCCAGCGCTGGATTGGCAAGGTCGGCCGGCCAGCGCCAAATCCAACGCTGGTTTGGCGAGGCTGGAGCCTCCCTGTGGCAAAGGAACATGCACTCCCTCACCGTTAGGGAGGCTCCAGCCTCCCCTATGCGCTACTTGGATCTGAGGGGGCTGTGCAGACTCCTGGATGGGCTGTGGATTCGGCCTTATGGCCAGGGCCTGCCCTCTCCCCACCCACAATCTCCCTCCTGCAGCCAATTCCCCGTGTGGCCCGACACTGAGCTGGCTTTGGCTGACGCAAAGAGAGGCTCAGCATAGGTGCAACAGGACCAGCGCTGTCTGCAGCGCTGGTCCTGTTGCTCTAGCGCCAACACAGGGGTGCCGATTGGCGCCCCTGCGTCAGCGCTACTGATGACGCGTCGACACTAAGGGCGTGCTAGGATTGTGCTGTGAATTGCAGTACAGCTTTCCTGTCGTCCTCTTCTAGCTTATCCACAAAGAGGATTTCTGAGACCCGCTCTATGCCTTCCACAATCTTATAGAGAAAATAGTGACACACATCAGGCTTCTGTACATGTTTCTTTAAAAGTCAGTGGAATGTGTTAAATTATGCTGATCATTATTTCAATTGGCACCACCTGCGGTTTCAACTATGTCTTGCTTACAGTAAAACGTGACCCTATAAAATTAAGGATGGAAAAATAAACACTTGTACTAAGACATTCAGGTACCAGTGGACATTCAATTTTTTAAACCTGGCAAAACTTAACAAAAATTGAAGACAGGGGAAAACAAGCAGAAAATCTGAATCTTTCTGCTTCTGATGTGACACATATCCTTACCTTGATGAAGGATTAGAGGATAGCTATAAACTATCCTATCCTGGAACATGGTGGCACAGCAGGTTAAACTGCTGAGCTGCGAGCTTGCTGACCAGAAGTTTGGCAGTTCGAGATTGCGTGACCGAGTGAGCTCCCGTCGCTTGTCCCAGCTCCTGCCAACCTGGCAGTTTGAAAGCATGTAAAAATGCAAGTAGATAAATGGGGACCACTTCGGTGGGAAAGAAACGGCGTTCTGTGCGCTACAGCGTATAGTCATGCCGGCCACATGACCATGGAAACTTGTCCTTGGACAAACGCCGGCTCTTCGGCTTAGAAACAGAGATGACCACCACCCTCTATAGTTGGTCATGACTAGACCATTCGGTCCTGGGGAAACGTTTAGCTTTATAAACTCTAATGCCTCACAGTTCTGATTGGATAGACAAGAGAATGTCCCACCATGTTCTCATATTAGTAATCCAATTATATTTATGAAACTGCACTGCAGGAGCCATTGAATAGATTAAAAAAACTAATTTCATGATGATGAATGAACTAAAATGTGGACAGAATTGGTGCCAATACCATATTAGCTAATACAGCAAGCCAGCTTTGAACCTTTCGCGGTAGCAGTCACTGACTTGGACATTAAATTTCCTTCAATAAAAGGCAAAGGCCTTTTTTGCCTTTTTCTTCTTCTGCTGCCATCCCTGCCACACCCACCAAAATCCTCCGGACCTGGGAAACTTCAGAACTGGATGGCATTTGGTGCAGGGACTGCAGCAGAAAGCAGAGATTAGCCAAAATCACAGAACCTGCACGTGCTATTTGAGAACAACAACTTAGGACAAAAGCCATGTGATATATAGTACTCTTTATGGGACTTGTTTCTGTATCTTATTGTTTTTAAAAATTGTTTTAATGTTTTATTATTGTTTTAATTGGTTGCCCTTACTGAGAGAAAGGTGGGGTATAAATCAAAGGATTTATATGGTGTATTCCTGACCAACTTTCCTACACCGGGGTAAAGGCAATGTAGAACAACATTCCTTTACCTTGAGGAAGTCTCCATGGCTACTATTCCACTGCAGAATGCAGCGCATACCCCATGGACACAGCTAGCTCAGTGCTGGAAAGTTGGCTAAGACTGAAATCCTATACCTGTGTCATCTGAGGTGGGGTAGCCCCCCTATGCACCATCAGGGCTTACACGGCAATGAACTTCAAATTTTTAATCAACCATACAGTTCGATAGTCTTACCTTTCTCTTCCCCTTGATGTAATGATTTCTAAACATTTGCCATATCAAGAATTTTTCAATGATTCACCTCTTGATTACTGTGGGTTTCCAGATTTCTCTTATTTTCAAATGGCCACTTCTCAGGCAACATTCTTTGCTTTTTGGTGGTTTTTCAATGGTTCTTTTTGCTACATCTGCAATTGCTGTCACCCTTTAACTGACACAGGGTGCAACCCTAACCAACCTTCTGGCACTGGGGTAAGGGTAATGCAGCTCCGAGGTGACAAACATTCCCTTTACCTTAAGGAGACCCCCATGAGTACTATTCCACCGCAGAATCATGCAGAACATGCATGGTTGCCACAGCTACGGCAGTGCTGGAAAGTTAGTTATGACTGCACCCATGTTGACCAATTTATTATATTCCTAAGTTAGTAGGTGGCTTTACACAAATGGGAGCCCCGTTTTGAGTCAGGAGGAATGATTTTCATCAGCAGTCACCGTCTTCCTGAAGCATGTCTTACCTTGCCTCCAAGAAAGGAGTCCTCCACCATGGAGAGCAGACAATTCAGGCAAAAACAACTTATTAAGCAAGTCTATGAAGAACGAGAGTCAGACCTCCCAAGAGTCCCAAGAGAACAAGAGTCAGATCTCCCAAGTCTCCGTTCCTTCAAGACTGGGCCTGCTTCCTCATCCTAATCAACTTGTCCAAATTCAAATGCCATCTTTGAAAAATTATTCAGCTGTACTACAAGGTAAAATTTTACTTGTGCTTTAAGGAAATCATTTGCAAATTGCTTTCTAAGAAGTAACTCCCAACGAACTGAATTGATAAGAGCACAATGCTAGGAATGCCTAATCAGAAGTAAGTTCCACAGTGTTGGGTGGGGCAACTCCAAGGAAAGTGTGCTTAGGATTGCAGTCTAAGGGCCCAATCCTAACCAACTTTCTAGTACTGGTGCAGCCGCAAATATCCCCTTACCTTGAGGACGGCTCCATGACTGCCTTCCCATTGCAGGATGCAGCATGTGCCCCATTGGCATGGCTGCATCAGTGCTGGATAGGATTGGACCCTCAGGCTATTATTAAGATTTAGAAATATCTGAAATACTGAATAGATATGGTTAAAATCAGATTTCCAAATTATAGCCAAAGACTGAAAATTTTATTTTATTATGGAAATTGTAATTGAAACATCTCAGAGCACAATATGTTTATTTCCATTAAGCACAATGCGTTTGTTCCCTGTTAGAGTGCAGCAAAACTATCAAATTAATAATACAGTCTAAATTATTGTCCTGTTCCTGAGAAATGTATAAATTACAAAGGAATTTGTTTGCAGAGATTGGACTGCACTGAAATTTATTTAGTTTATAATATTTTTACCCCTCCTTTCCCTTACTAATGTGGGCACCCAGACCGACAATGAATTCAGAGTCACTGTAGATAAGCCCTCCAAAGCAGATGTTTCTTATATATTATAGAGATCTTTTCCATTCATAGGGACTCCTTCCAGCCCCATCTCTTTCCCACTTGGTTTTCAATATGACACTGCACTAAGGCATCCATATTTTTTTTTTTACAACAGGGAATGTTTACTGGATACCCAGCATGTGCATAAGCCTTTATCTATTTGAGTTGGGGGATCTTGCAGAAATATTGGGCTATGTTTACATTCATGTAATTAAACAACATATCTACAGTACAGTCTTCTAATGTCATGGTACAGCTCTCTCAGCCCAAACCATATCTTCTTTAAATCTTTTTGGTAGCAATTTTAAAAATTAATGTTCAAAATTTTTATTCTACCTATTTATTACAGACACAAGTGAAATGCTTTCAAATAAACACTATTCAGGGCAGGAACAGCTGCCGTGTTGCCGATTGCGAGGGAGAACACGCAGACCAATATGATCAATAAGGTTTGATTTATTGCAGCATGGTCACCATTTTTATTACAGTTTTACAGGAT
>JAJKFI010000004.1:28867582-28930872 GCA_029204185.1 Lerista edwardsae | reverse complement strand
ATCCCACAATCCTTAGAGAAAAACCATTCTTCCTATAACACAACAAACAGCCAAAGGCACATATTTTTCCTTCAGTGTTCCCGGGAAGTGGTTTGTTAAGCTATTGTTCTCAATGAAAAACTCATGTGTTTGTTCAGCACAATATGGGTCGCTGCTTTGAGTGAAAGATTCCCTTGACATGGCAAAACCTTCCACTGAAAGAAGTCTTTGCCAAGTATATTTTAAGCAGATGCAACCCAGCTTTGATTAACGGCCACTGGATTCCACATATGACAGATAATGCTGGCAAGGAAAAATCCTCCGCTTTTAATCAAGAAATAGACACACCTACATATATGTACATACATCCACACAACTAACTTAAAACTGCAGTTCATGTCAACTTTCCTAATCTTTGACTGTTTAAGCTTAAGAGGACATATGCAATGCCAACCAAAAATAAGTGTAATAAAATATTTATTTTGGCAGATACTGTATAGACATTACAGAGAGACATGTGGTGTTTAGAAGTTCTCTACCGCACATATAGTATAGAGAACAGAAAGGACTCCAAATATATCCCTGATTTCTCACTTGCAGAAAAGCATGTATTGGGTAATGATAATATTAAAATGGCAAAGGCTCATGCCTTGTTGGAATGCTGTTGCAGGGCTTCTCGTATGTGGGGAAGGGGACCTTGTGAAGGATGCTACTTATTGCATGTAAGAGAGAATCAGAGTTGACATTTGGCAATACGAGTGTAGCCAGAATTTTAATTTACATTTCTGTAAATGTTCACAAAATCTGTATAAAACTGAAGCATTTATTTGAAATAGAACAGTGATTCTCACACATTTTAGCACCAGGACCCAACGTTTTAGAATGACAATCTGTCAGGACCCACCAGAAGTGATGTCATTCACCTGTAAATGATGTCATAGCTGGAAGTGCTATCGTCAGCAGGAAAAAAGTTTCAACACGCTCCAGATCAAAGCAAATTAACAAAATTAAATTGACGCTCATGCCGCCAGCACTGGTGTCTCAAAAGTGCCATAAGGCACTTCTAGTACCAGCGATATGGGCTTACCACCTGCACTGGGCCAGTGGCCAGGAGGAACCAGGGCAGAGCTGCATGGCGGTATGTCTCACTGCCACTGGTGGTGTGCTCCTCTGAATTCAGAGTCACTATTGATGAGCCTTCTTCCCTCCAAAGCAGGAGTGTCTTATATACTACCGGGACCCTTTCCATTCACTGGGACTCCCTCCAGCCCCAGACAATCTGACACAGAAGTGCTCAAGTCTGCGCCAGACCTGAGGAGGCTCAGCCGAGTTTGTGGGGGGGAGAAAAGAGGCAATACGAGAAGGGAAAGAGAGAAGAAGCCATGCTTTCTTTTTGTAGAGGATTCAAATAAACTATATTAAGAAACATTTCCTCTCCATCGTTGTAAGAGCTGCAAAAGTGCTTGAGTGACGAAGTCTCAGTACAACATGATTTGCATTGCAACCCCTCTGGGGAAGGGCGTCTGTCTCTCTTTTCTCTCATTGCCACCTCCTTTCTCTCTACACAGATTCTGCTGCTGCTGGGTGTAGCATTTTTCTGTTGCCTCCTGCCATGAGAAGGTGAGGAAGGAGGGCAGCTCAAGGGGACTGGAGGAGTCACTGGACCACGTCAAGGACAGAAAAATTGTCAAAACTCTAGTTGTTTCCTTCTCCTTTTGAGATTCTGAACTCCAAGAATTCTCCTCCAAACTCAAGCTCTGCAACATTCGCCAGTGTGCCAACAAATAACTGAACATCAAGCCTGAAAGCCAAAAAGTACAAGGACTTTTTTTTTTTTAAATGAAGAAAATAAAAAAAAACCCACACTGGCAGCATTTCCTCTCTAATCATCTGCCAGATGTCAAATTGCATTTTGAACTGGAGGGAAATTAAAAGCCATTTAGGGTTCTGTGGGCCAGGCCTCTGGAAAGGAAACTGAAAACCAATTGGGGGCATAGCCGTGAGGTGCAGTATGGGGGTGGAAGGTGAGGTAGAAATGCCCCCATTGGAGTTCTTTGAAAAGTGCTGCGATTTCTGTATTCACGCAAACAAAACCCACAGGCTCTGAGTAGCTGGAGCCCATGGGTTGTAAGTGTGTGTGGGATCAAAGCCACCGCAGCAGAAGTGGCAGCACTTTTCAAAGAACTCCACTGGGGCAGGTCTGCCTCACCTTCTACCCCCACACTGCACATTCCTCATGCATAGAGTCCATTGGCTCAAGTTTTTTTCAGGTATTACATTTGAGAAAGACTGAAATACTATACTGTTGTTGTGCTGTTGTTTGAATGGCAACAGATGTTCAAAACAAAGCATATGGCTAGAGAGCAAAAAGCACAAATTTAGACATGCCAAAAGTCCCCATGGCCACCTCCATCAGCTGATGACTTTTAAAGCTGAACTACTCTTTCCCTCTTGCAGAGAAACATCAATTGCCCTATAAGGAAGATAAAGAAGGAGCCAGAGAATCCTGCCCTCCTCTTTCACTTTTGTATTCTACTAATATGCAGAAACAGTACTGCAAGTCATCTCTGTTCACCTCATGATGGGGGGAGATAGGCGGAATATAAATATTCTAGGAATACATAAATAAATTACTGTGTTTTCTCATGGGAATCCCCCCAAATTGACAATCATTACAGAAATCCAACACAGTCAGATAAATAATAAGCATTTAAGAGATTTTCAAATTACTCATCAAACAAAAAGGCACAACCCAGCACTTAATTTCAATAGGAAAAACGCAATGAAATACATGGGAACAAAAAGTGCTGAACTGTGGCTCGCCCCAGAGCCTTACCGTGGTACATGGCAAGGGCCCAGTCCTACGTCATGTTACAGGGACAGATTCTGTCCTGCTAACCCCTAGCTAGCACTCAGAGGAGTGGGTGTAGGGGGAGCAATTGCACCAAGCAACAAGCTTACGGAGGACAACAAGCTGAGCTTGACACCAGTAGCCAAATTTGCAAAAACATTGGTATGCTGAATAATACCATCATGTTACATATCATTGGAAAGGTAATTTAGGGCGCAATCCTAAACAGAAAAAACAGTATGAAAGAAGTCATATTCAGAAAGAAGTCTTCTGCTGCTTCCACCTTCGTTTCTCTCAACTGTGTAAAAGCCTGTGTTCCATTTTCAGCTCCCAAATGTCAAGAGCTCGCAAGAAAATTGGAGAACATACAGCACCTCTAGCATGCGTTTTTTCTGAATCCCCAACTACTCACAGGCATTTCTCTATGCACAATTACCTGGGAGTAAGATCCATTGCCAACAATGGGGCTTACTTCTGAGTAGACTTCTTTCTGCGTATGACTTTCATACTGTTTTTTCTGTTGCTTCCACCCTCCTTTCCACTTAAGCACCTCCTTACGACACCTGGAGGAACCGGAAGTGAAAGTGGATTGGAATGCCTTGTTCATTATACTCTTTGTGGGAGAACCTCCAAATAAGGAAGTGGGTGGTAACCAGTGTTGTCATCTACTCTCTTGTAGGCGGAACGCTGGGCGGGACTTCGAGTGATCGACAGCCCGTCGACTCACTTCCGCTTTCTTGGCGCACCCCGTGCGGCTTTCCCTCACCTCGGAGGGGGCGCCTGCTCGCCCAGGCACCCGGCGCGCCCCCCACCCATCCCCCCGGGTGAGCAGGCGCTCCCTCCGAGGCAAGGGAAAGCCACGCGGGGCGCGCGAAGAAAGCGGAAGTGAGTCGATGGGCTGTCGATCACTCTATGTCCCGCCCAGCGTTCCGTCTACAAGAGAGTAGATGACAACACTGGTGGTAACGTGTGGTAATAGTAACTCCAAGAGCATGCAGCCAGGTTCTGGTGGTGAGTTTGGAAAGGGGGGGGCGCAAAATATTTTCTTGCCCCAGGCGCTGTTTTCACTCGTTATGGCTCTGATCCTAACCAACTTTCCAGACTGACATAGCTGTGTTAATAAGGCATGTGCTGCATGCATCTGGTAGTGGAGTAATAGCCACAGAGGCCTCCTTAAGGGAATGTTTGTTCCCTTACCTCAGAGCTGCCTCTTGCCCTTACCCCAGTGCTGGAAGGTTGGTTAGGACTGCACCCTTACACTGCAACTGCAGTGGACAGGAAAATGGAAACTGTCTTAGATTCGCCAATAATATCTAGCCTTAACTGATCCATGGTTTTAGTGGATCTTGATGCAGTGCAGACTACAGTAATATTCTTGAATGAACTGATTTGTCAGTGTTGCAGGCCAAACCAGGAATCTTTCTTTACAAATATGAAGGTATAGGAAGCAAAGACACTTGAGCAGTTCATTCAAAGTTATATTGTTCCAAAAGGAAAAAAAAATATCACTTTAGATTGTTTACATACTAAAATAAAAAGAACTCTGCTCTGAGTGGGACTTTTTCCACGTCCACATTATGTATGTTTGGGTCTGTCAAGAAAATGCAAACTGCAGCTGCAGTGCAGACAATAACAAACACAAGCAGTCTCCTAAAATGTCTGGGAAGTGAGATCTATGATTAAGTGAGAGACAGTCACAGGCAGCCCAGCCTCAAAAGAGATGGGGCTTGTGCTGATGGAAGACTGAGGCTCAGAGAGGCACAGTAAGTAAACAGATAAAAAGTAAAAGATAAAATGGAACTGCCAGCACTAAATTAGTATCTCCTACAGATGTAATAGGATTGGGAAGTTCCTTAAAAACACACACAGCCAACTACACCGGAAACAAAATTAGAAGCATCCATTATTAAGGACAGCAGCAACAGTTTTCTGTACTCTACAACAGTTTTCTCAAACTGTGGGTTGGGACCCGCTTGGTGGGTCACAACCTGATGTCAGTTTGGTCAAAGAAAGCTGGGAGCAGCCATCTTGGAAGCTGCAGACCTTACTCTTGCTATAGTCCTTTTGTGAGTGTTAGCAGTTTGAATTTTCAAGTGAGGGCTTTAATTTAATTTGTTTGAAGAATTTATACCCCGCCTTTCGCATGCAGAAGCAGTATTTGTTCCCTTACTTTAGGGCTGCATTGTGGCTGCTTCTGTGCTGGAACATTGGATAAGATTGGGACATGTGAGTTCTCATTACCTTGTTCCACTCCCTCCAACAGATACAGCCAAAAGAAGCCCTCCTGGGCTCTTTTTACCTTGTCACACAATTTCCCACCAGAACTAGCTGCCAGGTGCTTCTCAAGTGTTTCCAGTGCCTAGTCATCCAACTGGGCATGACTACCTGTCATCCTCGGCAGGGACGATATCAGGGAATCAACTGGTTAAGCCCTGACTGAAGGCTCACACCCAGAAGGTTCATCTCATTGGCACACCCCACAAATGTGACCCCAAGTGTGGTCTGCTCTCACAGATTCTCCCAATTTACCAAGGGGGAAGGTTGGAGGAGCTGCCTACTTCCCACCACCAGTAAGTTGAGAGGGGAGGCACTGAAAGGCTTTGCCAAGGCCAGGGGCCTAAGGCTGCCTGGCTAGCACTTATCCTTTGTGCAGTTCCCCACAGAAGGGCTTTTGGGAAGTTCTGGTATAGGGCAGCAGCCACATATAGAGTAAGCAAGCATATCCACTCATGGGTTTCACCTTATCCTCCCAAGGCCCAGCTGTCTCTCATGCTGTCACCAAAGAATGCACAGCCTTCATTTTCTTTTCCTCTCAGTAGCAGCAAAGGGAATAATGTCCCAGTCATCCTCAATTCAGAGGCTACCATGATGTGCAACAACATAAGCACAGGTCAACCTCAGCATCAAGTCAACCAGAGCACCACTTGCTCTAGCTGCTGAGGCCATATGACCTACAAGGCCAGATTTGCCAATGCTTCACACAGTTTTGTGTGGTGCTGGGTTTGGCTGTGATCCGCAAGAAAAACATTCTCTCTGGGAACGGAAGCAGCTCTTGTCCTGTGCCCCAAGGATAAAGATATGTCACTCTTGTTAGATCACTGTGGGAAGAGAATTCTATAAGCACATGCCCTCTGCTAAGAATATCCTGGCACCAGATGTGTAAATCAAGGGATTGCACTAGCGCAGCAGATGATGGCAATTGCTGTGATAGAACAGGATGTGCTCTGGGCTTTGTTCTTTGAATAGAGCTATTGTCTCTTTCAGTGATGGCTGTCAGTTTATTAAAGCAACTTCAGAAGGAGCTCAGGTTTGAGAAGGAGGCTCAGACTTGCTCTTCTAAATAAATAAGAGGAATAAGGAAATGCTTCCAATTAATGCTTTCCTTTCTGTTGTTAATGTACCTATAGGTGACATAAAAGATGCTTTACACAAGGTTGAGAAACACAAGAGATAAATAAAAGTACTAGCTCAGCATGAAGCAACAGCTAAAAAGGGAACATCATGTTGAGACACATAATGTAAGCATTTAAGGATCTAGTGGTGTTTTTCTTAAAGCAGCTTGAAGTCTTGAACCCTCACAGTTGCAGCAAAAATCTAGCTAAAAACAAAAAGACTAGCAGCTGACAAACTGACCAAAATCCAAACATTGCCATAATTTCTCACTGGTTTGCAAATTGAAGGTTCAGGGACATGTGTGAATGGTTGCATGATTCTGCTGTTCACCTCCACCTTTTATCTGAGTAGGCTGCATGCTAAGTGAGAGCTCAAAGCTCACAAGTGAAGCTGTGTAAGAAGCAAGCCAAAAATGAAATGACTCCCTCCCTGTCGAAGCCTAACTGGACCAGCCAGTGCTCTCCTTGATTCATGTACCCTAGAACTTGCCGCCCAAACTCCTACATTGTATAAGGTCCTGTAACAAACAAGCAAACTTTTTTGGGGCAGACATATAAATGCAGAAACTGTGCATGATTGTTTTAAAACCATTGACTTGGACAATTTCATTAGCCCTTAATTAAAAGTTCAATTTTTTTAAAACAACAATACAAAACTGTACAATAATAGTTATAGCATCAAAAATAGCCTGTGGACCACTGGCTACCTACTTCTGCTTTGTGGGAACTCCACTGGGCACTATACATTGCACAAGAACTCACTAATCAGAGGGTTTGGGATGAAGCAGGTTATCTGGAGCCCTTTCAGTCTGGTTTCAGGACAAAGACAGTCTTTGTTGCCTTGGTGGATGATCTACACCTAAGGCTAGATGGGGGTGTGCACACTTGCTGGTCTTTTTGAACCTTTCAGTGGGTTTCAACATCATAAATCATGGTATCCTTCTGGGACGGTTGGCCAAGTTGGGGATGGGGGGCATCGTTTTGTGATAGTTGCGATCCTTCTTGGTCAACAGATCCCAAATGGTGTTACTGGGCGAATCCTTTTTGGCACCTTGGCCCTTGGGGTGTGGGGTGCCACAGGATTCAATACTCCCTTGACTCTGCAGAGCTTTGATTTTGCAACATGAGCTGTGAACTCCATTATATCTGGCAGCAAGTGTCAGCCAGTTCTGCCAGGACTTTCTTGGGTTGCATGGAGCTGACTGAGAGCTAACCCTAATCCAAGCCCTGGGCTGGAATAGGCAGGCCAACATGCCTGCCCTATATCCAGCCCAGGGATCGGAGCTGCTGCCGTGCTACCTGAGGAAAGGGGAAAATTTCCCTTCCCCTGAGTAGTGTGCAGCAGCACAGATGGGGCTACTCAGAGTTGCGCCGCTGAAATTGGTGGTGCAACTCTGAGCACCCGAATCAGCGCTGCCTGGGCTGGGGATGGAAGTTAGGACCCCACAGGCCCGCCCACTCTCTGCCCTGTTCTAGCCTTTCCCCGCCCTGTTTTCTGTTTGTATACCACAGTAAAATGTTTGTGCATAGCAGCATATAAGTATGTTTAAAGAAATTAAAAGCAAAGGTCATTTTTTCTTCTCTTCAGTGAAACAGTGAAATGCAACAGATATTAAAACCACGCATACCTGCATATGCTCCTGTCAGTCAACGGTTAGAAATAACCTCAAAATCTTGTCCTTTTTTGTTGCTTTTACATTATTTGATGCTGTGGATATTTGGTTTTTATTGCTGACCATGTCACCTGATATTTTTTGTTATGATTTTACATTTGTTAAGAACATAAGAAGAGCCTCACTGGATCAGGACAAAGGACCATCCAGTCCAGCTTCCTGCATCTCGCAGCGGCACACCAGATGCCTCAGGGAACACACAAGACAACTGGATATGTGCATCTCATTCACTCCCCTGCATCCGGCACGCTGAGGGAGCCTACCTCTAAAGTAAGGAGGTTGCACTAACCATCATGGCCTGTAGCCTGCGATGGATGTTTCCTCCAGAAATCTGTCCAGTCCCCTTTTAAAAGCAGCTAGGCCAGATGCCATCACCACCTCCTGTTACTCAAATTTGTTACTCATAAAATCTATGGTGTTCCTACAGTGGGGGGACACTAAGTGTGGCAGGAGCCTGAGCTCCTGTGTAACGTGGCCCTGCCCCCTCTCCTCCAGAGCCAGTCATGGCTTGGAAAGCAGAGCCTCTGAGCTGGCTCTCTGAGCAGCAAATTACACTGGAGGTGAGCTCAGGCTCCTGTAACATTTAGCATCTCTCCCCTCCCGCCCCCGCCCCCGAAGGAACACCACTGCATAAAATGCCTGTGCTTGAGTGGTTGAATATAGATATTTTAGATAAATAAAATGGCCAGAGACACATAACCAGATACAAGTGGATTTTTCCTGAAGGTATCTTTAGTTTAGCTCTTCCCTCTAGGACTTCACGGAAAAAAAAACACCTTGAATATACAGGCAGATTACCCTTAATCCAGATGTCCAAAATCCAGACTATTCCAAAATCCAGACAATTTTGGCCAAGACTTTTAAAAAAAAAAACTTTCTGCAGTGTGAACACTAGAAGGTTATGTGCCCATTCCCACATACTGTGCAAGTACAGGCTGTTAGTTCCATTCTGCTCTGGAATATGTACCTACACAGACATTGTTGAAAAAAAGTCAAAGAGGGCTTATGGGTAACAGTGAAAAGAGCAAGAGGAAGCATTTCTCATATTACTGCAATTATTCAGAAATCCAGACACCTTCCCATACCAAGCAGTCGGGATAAGGGATACTCAACTAGTATTGCATTTCTAACTATGCAGGTACACCTGAAAAAATTAGACTACAGACTTCGGGCCAGTGGTAAGCTTACATTGTGTTAACGGTTATAAAAGTGTTGTGAATGTGCCGTAAAGAACACTGGTGCAGGACTGGCACTGGTTAACACTCAGCCTCAGTGCTGAGAGGAAGGGCCGATGGCGCTCCAGTAGGGCCGTCAACAAGTAAGTAGAGTCGGAACAGGGGAGGCAAGGAGGGGGCAGAAATGGGAGGGGACAATCAGGCTCATGCAGGGGGTGGGACCCAGTGGTTGCTTCCACCGCTAGATCACACGACCCACTTTGGGCCGGGCAGCCCAACATGGGGCTGCTGAAGGCTCCGCTGGCAAGATAGCTGGCGGAAACTGGGGGGAGTCCCAATGCAAGACCCAAAGCTTTCCTCAAGGAAGGGGACTAAGGTTGCCAGTGGCTGCCACAGATGCAGCGGTAGCCATTTTGCTACTACTGCTCCTATAGGAACCGGGCAGCTCAGCATTGCACTGTGAATAGTACAGTACAGTATTTGCTTCAAGGAATATTACTTTTTTCCTATATAAATACCAGATTGTTCTTAATAAATTGTTGCTTATTTTCATCAATGTTTTAATATCCATTTTATCTCTCATACAAACTTTCTAAAAAGTGAGTAAATTAATAAATTTAAGACATCAAAAACATTAAACTATTTTCTGAAGTATTTCCATTAAGTTTTTATAGTATATTCATAAATCCAGCTTCACTCCCTCTTAATGGGGGTGGATCTCATTCCTCCATGTGTGAGCCAGAACTCATCAGAACTTCCATTTGGGGGAGGGACAAAATGCCTTTTGTCTTTGAACAAGTGGAGTAGCCACTTCCACTGGTCTGAATCCAGGCTTTGATTCTACTCAGGTGCAAGTTTGCTACAAAATTTAGGCTTCCGTCCTATGGACACTCTCCTGGGCATAACCCAATACATCATACACTTACTTCTGGGTATGAGTAGGGTTGTACTAAATATCGTTTGCATTATAATAATGAACATATCTATTGCAGCATATGAAGATCAGAAATAAGCTGGACAATAATGGAGGCAGACAGAAACTCATTTTAAAAATATAGCACATTTCAGAATCATTATTTGGATGGTATTAATTTCAAAATGTCCTCTTGAATGAAAAAAATAGATCTAAAACAAAATTTTGATACAATGGGAATCTTTTATCTTAGTATTATTATCACTCTTTGATGCACAATGGTTCTGAAATATTCTGAGCAAATAGGCATTTTTTTTAAAAAAAATACATGTCAAAAGAATAAAATGACTGTATTGTTTACAACACTTAGCAAACACTGTACGAGAATTAAAACTGAAGTACAACTTGTTCAAGAGGGCTTAAATCCATGAAAGACATAGGAAACCAGCTTAATTTGTCAAGATGGCAGCCATTAGCTCTGAAAGGTTATGCAAATAGAGAAGATGGATGATAAAGTACAGGCCACCCCCACTGTGTCAAACATAAATAAACTCTGTACAAAATTGACAGGTAGCTAATTTGTTTTGCAGGGAAGACAGGTAATGGGACACCTCTATATACCACAAGAGACTATATTATGCCTTAATGCAAGAAGCTTTAGATAGAAGTCAGTATCTGGGAAAAATTAATTATCTGCCACTGTCATAAATAGCTGTACTAAACTCTAACTCTTCTGAAATCTGGTGTTTTTTTTAAATAATAAACATGTTAATTCTTCCATGATCTAGATTCTAGAAGATCAACTTGCAATAACCAACATGGCTAATTCTATTAATGATCAGTGGCATCAGAAACTCTGGCTGCAATCCTATGCATAATTACTTGGGGGTAAGCTCCATTGGCCATAATGGGACTTCTTTTCTGAGTAAACATGGATAGGATTGTGCTGATTTTTTAATTTAATATTTGTTTGTTGGTCATATTAATGGAACAAATATGTCTTTTCAAAGATAGGGGTTCACAAAGCTTTTACCAGACATCAGCAGAGGGAATCAGTACAGAGACCTACAACAAATATTCCTTAAATTAGGGTTACCACTTTTCTATCTGGTAACCTCCTTTCTGGTAACTACATGCGAGGCAGAAATTCAAAAGGTGCTACAGTAGTAGCACCATATGCCCATGCAAGAAAAAGCCCCACTTGTTAAATGGCCACTTTTATCTTTTAGATGGCCAGGAGACATCTGAAACAGGCAAAAGGAGACAGAATTCAACAACATAGACAAAATTCAGGAGTTAATCTTCACTGGTGAAACATAATTGAAGACCCAATGAGGACGGAAAAGGTTTTAGCAGGACAGGTCATGTGTTTGCATAAGAAACAGGAAGATAATTTTGCAGTATTTAGACATGGATGCTCTGGATGCTTATTTAAGAATTTGGTCTACTACCACCACCACCACCACCACCACCACCACCACCAATATCCCACAGGCTTCCAAAATTATGGTCAGCCCCATCCTAAGGTGTCCCACTGCTTGAGGCAGCAGCAGTGGCCAAGTGGATACTGCTGCATCCATCTGGCTCAGGGCTGGCACTGGTGTGTCTCTGGAGAATTTTGCCGGCTATTTTGCTGGTGCAAAAGCGAGGGCCACATGGCCCTACGTGGAGGTTGGGATTGGCAGCAAAGGTAGCTACCAGTCCCAGCCCTGCTCTGCCGCTCTCCCTGCTCAGGACCACCCTCCTGCCCCACCTGAAAAGGCCACAACACTGGCAACCGATGAACTCTGGGTGGCACAGGGCTGGCATTGGCCTGGCTGTCACCCAACCCTGGTGATTGTAGCAGTGAATACGTGCTGACCTGTGGTTCAACTTAGCCTGAGCAAACTCCTCTCCCAAGGGCACACTCGGGGAGATAAAGATGTGCTGCCCTTGGCCAAAGGTGCACATACCAAACTAACGATAAGCCTTGAAGGAAATAGCAAGATAAGTATACCACCGCGTCACCAAGCAAAAAGTGTGAGATCACTAACCAATTAAAGAGGTCCAATCGGTCCATCCTACAGGAAGTCAAGCCTGATTGCTCCCTGGAAGGACAAATGCTGAAGCTGAAGCTCCAATACTTTGGCCACCTGATGAGAAGAGAGGACTCTTTAGAAAAGACCCTCATGCTGGGAAAGATTGAAGGCAAAAGGAGAAGGGGGCGGCAGAGGATGAGATGGTTAGATAGTGTCACCGAAGCGATGAACATGAAATTGGGTGAACTCCGGAAGCTAGTGGAGGACAGGGAGGCCTGGCGTGCTGTGGTCCATGGGGTCGCGAAGAGTCGGACACGACTTAGTGACTGAACAACATGCTAGTAGAAGAATGACAATAAAAGGAGCCTGAGAAAGCACATTCTCAGAGAGAGACCTCCAGACCAGACTCTTGTCGTCCGTATCTTTCCTTCAGTGA
Organism: Lerista edwardsae; assembly: GCA_029204185.1. Taxonomy (NCBI): domain Eukaryota; kingdom Metazoa; phylum Chordata; class Lepidosauria; order Squamata; family Scincidae; genus Lerista; species Lerista edwardsae. Next base: position 28,918,435 of record JAJKFI010000004.1, on the reverse strand, counting down.
TAATGACTTACTACTCACGCTGAGCAGAACCACCCACTTTTGCAACAGCAGGTGGTATTGCTCATACCGCCCGTGCTAAGCCCGTCAGAATTGGGCCCCCACAATTTAAATACCAGAAAATGGTTCAATTTCCAGTAAGTGGGGACCAAGTGGTCCTACTAAATAGGACAAGAAAACTTTACGTCTGTTCTCATTAAACCTAACTCAGAAATAGGAACTTTTAGCTTTGCTGAAGTTTAACAAATGATCACTAATCAGACTGTGGTCCCTTTCGAGTCAGCAAAAAGTGACCCCTCTTGCAGCTGAACCTATCAAGCATATCTGGAACCAGGTGAGATAAAAGTTCTGTGGAGTGAAATGCATCCAGCCTGAGTCTTGCCATTCATATTTAAGATTACTTACCCTTGGCTTATGCAGTCTGCATGGCTTCTTGCCCCCAGTGATTTTGTGCATCTTGTACTGTTGTGTGCATGTAGAGTTAGATCTGGAGAAGCACAACTGGTGTTCTGCTTGCACAATGGAGTTTCCCCTCCTCTTCCTTCCTACTGCAGCCCTGAAAATCTGCTTGTTACAAGAATGTTAAATAACTGGATAGGCCATGACGTCACATTCTTGAAGCCGAGGACTTACAAAAATGGCTGACTCAGATCAGCGCCGCGAAGGAGGAGGATTGCCGCCGGAGGGGCTCTCTCGCTCTCACGGCGCACGTGTAAAAGTTAATTTCAACGTCTTTAAGCATGCCTGCGTGTTCTGCATACGGGTGTGCGAATCGCTGAACGAAAAATGGGATTTAATTTCCGTGGAAAGATTCATGTATTCACATTACATCGGCTCAATAAAACGACCGGTAATATTTTTGAAATTCTGAACATTAACAGACATTTTTTTTATGGGGCATGGCCGTTTTATTTCTGCTTGTGTAGATTTCAAAAAATAAGTCTGTCAAAATAGTGCAATCTGAGTTAAAATAGACAGCATTTCGTCCAGTATGTTCAGTAATATAATTACACGGAATTAAACCTTGGAATTGCATATTAACTCATAATTAGGTTACCACTGATGTTTCTCCACGATCACACGTTGTTATTTTCATGAGTTTTTACTTCAGGAGTAAACGATTCAGCCCTAAACATCATGCGAAAACCCATTGGAAATGCTTGGAATGAGCAATGTTTTGGACTTACTGTCATGGCCGCTAAGCCCACCCACTGGAGTAAATTCGTTCCCATTCATTCTAAAGGGAGGGCCTGGCCCTGGCTTGTTAGCACCAGAGGGCGCCCCCCCCCAGACTGGCAGTGGGTGGGAGTCGTGGCTATAGCAGAAGGGGGAACCAGTGGACTGCTTTGAGAGAGTGTATGTACCTTTCAACTCACACAGGACACTCCAATCTAATACAGCAGATTGCCTAAAACAATGTTATTCAAACTGTGGGTTGGAACCCACTTGGTGAGTCGCGACCTGATGTCAGGTGGTCGTGGGAAGCTGGGAGCAGCCATCTTGGAAACTGCAGAACTTATTCTTGCTATATGCCTTTTGTGAGTGTTAACAGTTTAGATTTTCAAAGGAGGATTTTTTAAAATTGTTTTTAATTCAGTGCTTTTACATCATATTTTGTCCTAATCTTGCTTTCTGTCAGGGATATTTCATAGTTGTACAATTGCTGCAGTCCAGGAATGCCAATTTGCATTTCAGGAGTTTCATGTTATTTTCTCACAATTACAGAGTTTCCTGCTTGATGATGTCACTTCCTGCCACAGCATCACTTCCAGGTTAATGACATCACTTCCAGTGGGTCCTGACATGAGTGCCATTCTAAAAAGTGGTCCCGGTCTAAAACGTTTGAATACCACTGGCCTAAAACATGGATAAATGTGGCTCATTTGGATAGCAGAACAATGAGATTTGGGAACAGTTAGGAAAATATGGAAATGTTATTGGACAAATCTAGGGGGAAGCCATAGCAGAATGGACTGAAGCAAATGAAGGAAGAGAACAAATTATGAAATCCTAATTCCTTGGCCAAACCCTGCCAACACCCCCCCCCCTTCTGCTCATGGAAAGATATGTGGAAAGTCAGACTCGATTAATCATGTCTCAAATCATTAACATGAGTCGATCTTTTGCCAGTTGTTTCCTATGAACTTTTGTTGACTAGTACTTCCTAAAATACTAGACAGAAAAGGATATGGTACCACAGGAAATGTGTCTCTGAAGTTTCACTAATGAGGAGGGGGCTTGCTAGGCTCTTGCTGCTATTATGTTCAATTGTATTTTTATGAGCTGATACACTTGTGGGAAGAAAAGAGACAGACGCTCTTCTGGCAGATTAGTTAGCCCTTTAAGGGGGTCTGCTGTTAATTTTGATTATTCATCTGCACATCTGTCTTTGCCCAACTGTGACATGAATACAGCTCCTTACCACTAACTCCATTTAATCAGAAGCTTGTCTCCAATGAAATCTGTCAGCTTGTTTGACCTCTTAACAGATCTGCATCTAGAGTTACAGCCTAGTTCAAAGTCAGATCTCACATTTCCAACAGCTTGGATAAAGGGAGAATTTTGGCATGCAGCTATCTGGACCTGATAGCTCTTGACCCTCTGACCACCCCCAGTCACCACCTTTGGATACTTTGATTTTTAAAAATGGTATTTTGCATTACAGGACCGACACAGTTCTCCCACTCAGGGGCTAAGTCAAAAAAATCAAAGGAAATTATGAATTGCACTGATATAAATTTCATCCTCTCTTCATTTAATATTTTATTCTTCCTTCAATTTGACAATGTACCATTTTCCATAGCTCCGGTATTGCTTGACCATGTTCTCATTGCAAACAGGCCGAGGAACTGGCTGAAACCATATAACATTCATCTCCTTCCTTGAAAATTTTCAAAATGGGATAATATTTCAGTTTAGTTAACAGGATTACAACCAAACTTGTTTATACCAATCAATTTAATGTGCTTTTAAAAGGATTACTTATCATGAAAGAATTACAACAGAGATTGTTTTTCAGGTAAAAAAAAAGACCCTCCTTTTCTACAATAAATGTGATGACCAAACATATTTAATTGTACTATAGATAGATGATCCCTTATTCGGATATCCAAAATCCAGGCATCTTTGTTCGGGACTTTTAAAAAACTTTTTCTAGAAAGAAAGTCCTGTGCTCATTCCCATGAACAGGCTGTAAGTTCTATTCTCTGCTCTGTGGCATGTGCCTATTGAAAATAATGTCCCTTTGACATTATTGAAAAATGTCAAAGAGGCCAGGAGGCACCCAAATGGATAAAAGTGAAAAGAACAAGATATAGCAATCTTGCTATATTTAGGCAATTATTCCAAAATCAAGAACAATCCGAAATCCGGACACCTTCCTGTCCCAAGCAGTCTGGATAAGGCAAATCAACCTGTACTTTAATTTTATGTTTGAAGAGGATTGAAAGCTGAGGGTTTTTTTCTGCGTTTGAATTAAATGCTGTTATTCTCAGAATCCTCTCCCTTTTCACACCAACAAAGCAACTTTTTCCTGTGGCTGTTGCTGGTATCTCTTCTGCATCTTTTATTAGATTAAAAGCATAACAAATACTAGACCTTTTGTTATGGTCAATGTGTGAGCACCATAACCATAAGTATCTGTTTTGCCCATCTGGATGGCTCAGGTCTGCCATTTTAAAATATGGTATGTGGTTCTCTCCTGGTCTGCTAGTTCAAGGGGGCCAGAAACCAAGCAAAAGCAAGCCTATTAGGCAGGGGTTCCCAAAGTATGCATCACGATGCCTTAGGACATCATGGCACTCTCCTAGGAATGCACGCAGTGGCCCCTCCCACCTGTTCATCTGGGCACTGCCATCTTGACTCTCACAAGATTTGGGTGACGCCATTTTGGATCTCACAAAATTTATTTATGTTTTGGTGCCACCATTTTGGATCTAGTGAGTTTTCGCAAGATCCAAGGTGGTAGCACCCAGCTGAGCTGGGAAGAAGAGGCTGCAAGAACATTATGACCCAGGAAAGTTTGGGAACAGTTGCTACTAGGGATTACTATTACAGAACATAGAGGAAGGGCAAAGGAGGGAATAAGTAATTAAGAATAAGAGGTTGCAAGATGTAGAATATAATATCAGGTCCTTCTGGTTTCAAACAGAATGGTTTTCAATACAGGCATTTCATTCAGCACTTGACTTACAGCTGAATGGCTAACCAAGTGATATAACTGTTTGATAGCTATAAGGCAGCCTTCAATCCCTGGCCACCTAATTTATGGCATTATTGTAACATTATTAATTCATCCACTCCAAATGTTACTTCCCCAGGGAATAATCACTCTAAAAAAAACCACTATACTGGTGGTGGTGGTATTATTATTATTGTTGTTGTTGTTGTTGTTGTTATTGTTATTATTATTGTTGTTGTTGTTATTAATAATAATAATATCATCACCATCTGCCTTGGGAGGTAGAGGAAGAGAAAGAGACATTAGCAGCACGAGGAATCCCCATTCCTATCGCCATGTGCTGCTGCCTCTTTCTCATGGCCTCATAGCAGCCATAGAAGCACCAACTGCTCTGTGAGGAGGAGAAGCAGGAAAAGAGAATTTTATTATTGTATTTAATTATTGTATTTTATTGTCTTTATATGCTGATTTTAGTTTGTGTGGACAGCTGATATGTTGTAATATCAACTGTAAACTACCTTGGTGGTCCCTACAAGGCTGGAAGGACAAAATAAAAGTCTCTTAACACAAAAACAAACAAATAAATAATCAAATACAGAAACCAGCCAAGTCCCAGGAAAATGATTCTGAACAATGGGAATTTGCCTGCATCACTTGACAACACTTTGTTTTTACACTTGAATACCGAGTGTTTCAACTGACTTCATTTCCCCTCTTTTTTAAACTTATTCTTGAACTAATAATAATCCTAAACTAGTTTAGAACAACTTCATTACAAAAATGATTCATCCAGTACTACTGCAATATGTGGAAATGTAAAAACTGTTAAAAATGAATTAAATGTTGTCCATGCCGCCACTACTAAGGTATTAGTGGAAAATGACCTTAAGTTTTAATGCGCCCTAAGACGAGAGAGCAGTAATCACACTCCATTGCTCCTAATGAATAACAAATGGCCCTTCACAAGTTATTTCATTCAGTACAAGCTGCTATTACAACTCATTCTCTGTGTGTTTTTTTTAAACTTTGTGGTAATGCATCATCTTGCCTGACTGGATGTCGTCTTCTGGAAGGTCAACAAAGGTATGCAGTTCTCCCAAAATGTTTCAAGGTATGACAAATTTTGACAAAGCATGAAGCAGCCTGCTCTGTTAAATTCATGCCTATTTCTTTGACTCACATTTCTCAGTTATAAAATATCTCGGATTTTTATAAATAACAGTACTATCTTAGGCAAATCTACTCAGAATAAGTCCAACTGAGTTCAATGACACTTACTCTCGGGTAAATGTGTACAGTATTGCAGCCTATGATTTTAGATGACAAATAAAAACAAATAACTAAAATGTAATCCTCTTTTTAAAGGGCACAGACCTGATCTTTTTGAGCCACAAAATATAAATATTTCAATCCATATGTTTAACAGAGTATTAAAAAGACTACAACTATTTATCTTCATTTCACAGGTATTTGGAAATATGCATTATGTTGCTATGGACAATTAGCCTTTTATCCAATTTTACTTGATAGTTTAAACTCTCCCACCCTAAGGTTTTAATTATCCCTCTCAGCCAGCACTCTTCAGCCGCAATTCAAATCTGCCTCAGTGATGTTATAACCTTGTTAACGTAACAAAAGAGGAGTTTACTTAAAACTGTACTGACTATGGAATTAAGCCAAATTTACTTGAAAGAGGAAAGAGACTGTCAAAAATCCTACAGTAAACATAGGAAAGCAGTTCTTTCATAACCTTCACCTTAATTCATATAGACAAGTAATTTACATGTAAGTGGATTCATATGGTCTGCAAGGGGGCCTCCCTCTAGAGCAGGACTGGTTTTTGTTCCCTCCCCCCTCCTCTCCCTCTCTTTTTAAAGAATAGCTAACTTTACCAGAAGACAGAGCATCGGCAGGGTTTGAATCACAATAAATTATAAGATAAACATTTATAAAAATAGTCAGCATCAATATGAACAAAACAAATTTCACAGAACCGTTTTCAAATCCAGGCAGTCCCCTCTCAAACTCATTGTTTACATTCAATAAAGACTTTTATGTTGAGGGTGTAAAGTTGCACCTCTAATGAAGTAATGGTTACATTTACCCTCAGGTGTAAGTGGCTTGTCAAATACTGATATCCACCATTCGTTTAATGACCACATTACAGTTGGAATTTCCTAAATTTCTTTGTTAATTAAATTCATTTTTAGGTTATCTTCTACCAGAACATGTTCGTTAGACTAAACAAAGCATTACTTTATGAATATTGAAATCTTCCTAAAGCTGGGGTAAGGGCACTTGCTTAAAAGAAAATTTTACTGAGATGAATATGATTAATTTTCAAAAGTATTTGTTCAATATTTTTGTTCAAGAGTACAAAAGAACTAATTAGAAATTACAATTGCAGTCCTGAACCTTCCTTCTTCTTCTTCTTCTTCTTCTTCTTCTTCTTCTTCTTCTTATTATTATTATAGTGACAAAATTTAATGCTACTGTAAATGAAATTCCAACACAACTATACTAACAATGTCAACTGATGAGGTTGAAGCTCCAATGCAGGGAGGGCACTAAAGTTCTACAAAGTTCAGACCTGTTCAGAATATTTAATAGAACAAAATCCCTCTTTAATATGAAAATGAATTCATGAGACTAGCTTATTCTGAGTCAGACCACCAATTCATCTACTTCATATTTCCATATAATCTGATCTGTCCTCTGATGTCATCAGAAGGGGCTCTCTTAACTGTGCCACCATTGACGGAGGTGAAGGGGATGGTGGCAAAGAACACAGCCTTCTAAGTGGTAGCACCCTAATTGTGGAATTCCCTCACCCAGAAATAAGAATGGTCCCCTCCTTGGAGACCTTTTAGCAGAGCCTTATGATCTTTATATTTAATATAATGGGCTGGAGCTTTTTACCAAATGCAATTTTAACGGTTTTATGTGATTCTTGTGACTTTCTTTGCATGTATTATTTTTAATTGTTTTTAATGATGTATTATTATTCTTAATATTGTAATATTAGTATTGTAAACTGCCTTGATTGCCCTCATTGGGAAAAAAGATGGGATATAAATTCTTCACATAAATAAATATTGTCAACAATGACTGGCAGTGGGTCTTCAAGGTTTCAGGCTGAGGTATTTCTGAGCCCTATCTAGAAGGTCCAGAGGAACCAGATTTACAGTGTTATAAAGTTTAATCTCAGGCTCAAAAAATCACACAAGAAAAACAAAACCCCAGTGCCTCTTTTGAGAGATTCTAATTCTAATTCAAAAATCCAACCAAATCCAACCTTCTAATTAAAGAGTACAATATAGCCATGATAGACAAAGAAGGGGCTGAACTGTGTGACACAATAATGAATAAAAATTAAAGTAAATGGGATGTGAGAGATTCACAACAAGGCTGGGGTCATGAGTATTCTTACTTAGAATAATTTTTGCTCAACTGAGCCAGATACCTTAGATCATATAATACTTCGTTGCCCGGCTCATCAACACCTACGGAATAATATCCTTGAACCTTTCTTGTCTTCTTTCTCTGCCTCTTTTGCTGACCCTCTGCCTATCCTTTTAAGTGATAATTCGGTGACTATCTCCAACTTGGTAGCGGATTTTTTACTAGCGGTCTCTAAGTCAAAACCCCTTCCCTAACCCCTTTCCCCACCACCTTCCCAGTTTATACCTCTATGATTATTCCTAATTTGTTTGTAATATCAAGGCATCAACTGATACTGTTGTACACTTTTCTCTTTTCTTGTTTTATAATGCCAATAAAGGTTTTATAAATTGAATTGAATAATTTCCCCTGTAGCCATTCATATTCCCTTCCAATTAAATGTGTGTGCCCTTTAGGACAGAGGAGTTAGTATGTGTATCATGTAATGCTACAGTAAATGCATACTTTGCAATTTTTTTAACGGGGTCTGGTTGAAAACTGGTAAGAAATGTCAGATTCATAAGTGAGCTTAGGAAATAGATAAAAGATGAACAGAAAAAGCTGCCCAGACCCACTAGTTTTGTTTTGTATGAATAGGGCTCATGAATGCCACAGAGAGCCTACAGCCCTGTATAGGGTTTTCCATGGAGAATGACTGTGGTGAGAGACTTCTCAGACACACTCTGCTTAGCCTTGCCCCCCTGACAATGACATGTGCTAGGGAGAAACTAGAATCGTGTTCAGTGTTTGCCCTTTGCAGACAAATGCTCAAGTGTGGGGGGCGGGCCCCCATGAAGGCTAGCACATGCATCATCGGTAGGGCAAGGCTAGCGTGTGCATCATGACTGAGGTCAAGTGGCACAATCTGGAGAAGCCCCTCACATGTTCTCTCTCCACAGAAAACACTTGAACAACCCTATGGAAATCCATAGCATGGCACTTGATATGAGCACTGCTTTCCTGTTCTATGTGTCTGCAATCAGAACTCTGCTTCAGATCATAACCAACACCTGTAGATTTAAAAGAAACCAAACTGGATACATATTAATTGGAAAAAAAATTGCTCCAATCCAGCCAACATTAGTTGTACCACTGATACCGACATAACTTAGTTGTGAGTAACTCAAGCCCCATTGTTTTCAGTAACGAGACACGGCCATGGTTAGCTAGATCAGGGCCAAAATTCACATAACTATAATGTAAATATTTGCAATGTTTAGAATTATAACTTCTAATGTACAATAAAATGAACTAATGAACTGTGCTGCTACAGAGGCTGTCACAACAGTGCAATGGCTGCAATGGTACTCGCTTTGCTCATTGGATCAGGTACAGAGGAACTGGCTCCTGATTGATTTGAAGAGGGCGTCCCAGTGCTGGCGGCAGGTTGCTGGTATCCCTGCCGCAAATCCCTGCTTTGCCCTTCCCCCATGGCTCCTTTGTCCTTTCATCTGCCTCCTGATAGTGTACGACTGGCATTAACTACTACCAGTATACTAATAGTACATTAATACTAATACTAAAGGTTCAGGGTTCAGGACTGGCAGGTGGGCCCTCTGGTGGTGTTGGCTCCTGGTCTGTGCCTGACTGGACAGACATCAATAAACACCACCCAAGGCGCATTCCTCCTAGGCAAATAGTTATAGAAAGCTGTGAAGATGTGTGTCGTGCACCAGCTCAGATCTGTGAACTACACAGAGAGCAAGGAGGAAGAGGAAGAAAAGAAATACCACAAGGAGGAGAAAAAGAAATCCAGATCAAATATGGGTTTCCAAATCCATGTATATTCTGAAACATTCAGAAATCAATCCTTTACCCTGTTGCACCGGCACTATACTATGCTCTTGTGCCAGCCGAACGCTGTCGCAAACGTGCCATCAAGCGCATCCGCTATGGCGCTGGGCCGGCGCAAGCAGCAGTGCCAGTACTCAGGCACTGCCATGACCTTCGACAGCGCCAGCCTTGTGCCAGTCGAGCATCGGCGTTGCTCAGTCGGCACAGGGCCTCCACGAGGGCGTTCCAGAGGCGTAACTGGGCGGCGCAGTGGGCAAGACGGCCATAGTGCCATATTCTAAAGCCCATCCCTGGCCAGGGCGATTCGGGCCACTCCTGTCCACGTTCCTCTGCACCTGCGAAACAGCAGGCGCAGATCTGAACAGGCCCATGGGGGCAACTGGGGCTTCCACGGGTGCAAAAAGAAAACCTCCCCTTGTCCTGCACATTGCTGCTGCCGCCTCTCAATGGGCTTTAGGCTACAGCCCTGTTATGTCAGCCTTACTATGTCGGCCGTACTTAGGATTGGGCTGACATACAGAAAATACCTTACACAAAGCAACAGTTTAGTTTTGTTCACATGAACCGAGTGCTCCTTTAGCTTGTTTGGTTACCCTGTCTTATAAATCCAAGTATGCAGTATATTCAGTAATATCCCACTGGAGAGATGTTCATTTCTGTTATAAAATTGTAATGTTGTAAGTTTCAAACATGCAGAATTTACTATTTGAAGAAGAGGAAAACGGACCCATTCTACTTGGTAACATCTGCTAAAATCATAATCGGTTTGTTGGCTGAGGTTAGCAATGTAAGAGCCTGCAGTTGATCAGCAGTGCCCTAGGTGTCACTGAGGCCTGTGGGAATTAAACTAAGAGGGTTTCAGTAGACAAGGGTGTAATTCAGTCAACTTCAAAAACAGGAGGGGAGGAAGATATACCTGAAAACAGAAGCTTAGCTTTTCTTTCCAGTCATCTACTCCCTTACTGTTGCTGCTGTCTTTTGAACCATTTTGTGCTCCTGACTACCATATCAGAGATGGAGGCCCACACATTCCCTTTGCTGGCTTCAGTTCAATATAAATATGATCCTATTTCATCATTTTGATCATTACTATTTCCTCAGTTAATAAAACTTCGAGAAAGCATGTTTCCAATGATCTTAAATAAAGGAAGATTTTGGCTGCGATCAGCCTTGGCAGAGTACTGTTTATTTCCTCAGGGTTTTCCCTCTTTTTCAAAAAGAAAAAAATCTATTGCTCATACTGAAACACACACACACCTAGAAAATAAGGTTATGCAATACACTCTTTTGTTGCAAGTTTTCAATATACCATTTTAAAAATCTTAATTATGTTGGTTACACTTCCAGTTTGAAATAAAGAGCTTTTCTTTACAGAATTACCAAACAGTAAAAGCCCCTTAAAAACTCAAATACAGGATGCATGAGTGCTATCTTTAGGCTATTCTTCCATTCAACAGGTACCTCAGGGTAGGCATAAAATTATGTTGCCCATTTCTTTGCCTCTATCCAAGCTGGCAGAAATCCATAGCAGTCTGGCCATGCTGTTTGTCAGGACCGCTGGTCGGAATTTGGGTCTTGAGGACAATGTACTAAAGGTTTGTAAACAAGTAGCAAACTTTCTCTGCTGACAAACTACTTGGTACATTCGGGCCAAGTTCCTCCAGGTATTGCGAGAGTCCACACAGAAGGTACTAAGGGCGCAATCCTAACCTGAAGCTAAACTGGCACAGTTGCACATCATAAAGTGTGTTTGGACCACTCTTGGTCAGAGAGGCCAGCACAAAGATGTGCACCATCCTCCCTGACTCTGAGAGTGGTCCAAACACACTTTATGGTGGCCCATGTGCTGGCCAGACTTTGCTGGCCTAAGTTCAAGTTAGGATTGCACCATAAATGGTGTACTGACAAAGAGGTAAAACCATTTCCTCATAAACAACTTTACTTAGAATGTTCTGCCCAAGGAAAGTAAGGAGAAAAAGGAGCAGGTATGAGTTTGAAATAACTAGTGATGGATGAAACCCCAGCAGATTTCCTTTGTGTTCTAGTGGCAGTGAGGCTTGGCCCATTAGATTAGAATTGGCCCATTAGACTAATAGCACACTGGAGATTTTACTTCCCTCTGTCCAAAATCCTTACCATCATCACTAGAGCATCGGATATCATGCCTGCCACCCCTGCTACAGCTGTCAGGACTCCTGGCACTTCAGACAATCCCACTACTGCCCCACTGACGCATGAGCTGCAGTCTCAAGGGAGCTCCCATTTATATCCTGGATAAGAACCCTGCCCCCATCAGGAGCAGCGTGAGATATGTGTTGGAGTGAAAGGCTGTGCAAAAAACCCATGCCTCTCACAAGGTGTTGCTAAAGCAACAGAGACACTTGATATGGGGTGAAGGGGAAGGGGTCCAAGCACATGTGACTGCAATCGAGAGGGATTTAAAGGCAGTCTGTGTCTGTATGATATGAAGATCAAATTGATAAACTACATATAAATAAGTCACCAGGCCCAGATGGTATACACCCAAGAGTAATTAAGGAACTAAAGAACGAAGTTGCTGACCTCTTAACTAGAGTATGCAACTTGTCCCTTCAAACGGCCACGGTACCAGAGGATTGGAGGATAGCCAATGTCACGCCAATCTTTAAAAAAGGGAGAAGGGGGGACCCTGGAAACTACAGGCCTGTCAGCCTAACGTCTGTTCCGGGTAAGATGGTGGAAAGCCTCATCAAAGATAAAATCCTAAAACATGTAGAGGAACAAGTACTGCTAAAAGAAAGTCAGCATGGCTTCTGTAAGGGTAAGTCTTGCCTCACAAACCTTTTGGAATTCTTTGAAAAGGTCAATAGGCACGTGGATGTGGGTGAACCTGTGGATATCATATACCTGGATTTTCAGAAGGCATTTGACACGGTCCCCCACCAAAGACTGCTGAAGAAACTTCACAGTCAGGGAATAAGAGGGCAGGTCCTCTTATGGATCCAGAATTGGTTGAGGGCCAGGAAACAGAGAGTGGGGGTCAATGGGCAATTTTCAGAATGGAGAGAGGTGAAAAGCGGAGTGCCCCAGGGATCTGTCTTGGGGCCCATGCTTTTCAACTTATTCATAAATGACCTGGAGACAGGGATAAGCAGTGAGGTGGCCAAGTTTGCGGATGACACAAAACCTTTCCGGGTGGTAAAAACCAGAGACGACTGTGAAGAGCTCCAGAAGGATCTCTCCCAGCTGGGGGAATGGGCAGCCAAATGGCAGATGCGTTTCAACATAGACAAATGTAAAGTGATGCACGTTGGGGCAAAAAACCAAAACCTATAGGCTAATGGGTTCTGAGCTGTCTGTGACAGCTCAGGAGAGAGATCTCGGGGTGCTGGTGGACAATTCAATGAAGGTATCAACCCAGTGTGCGTCAGCAATTAAGAAGGCCAATTCCATGCTTGGGGTCATTAAAAAAGGGGTTGAGAATAAAACAGCCAATATTATCATGCCATTGTACAAATCAATGGTAAGGCCACACCTGGAATATTGTGTCCAGTTCTGGTCGCCGCATCTCAAAAAGGACATAGTGGAGTTGGAAAAGGTGCAGAAGAGAGCAACTAAAATGATTACGGGGCTGGGGCACCTCCCTTATGAAGAAAGACTGCAGCGTTTGGGGCTCTTCAGTCTAGAAAAAAGGCGCCTGAGGGGGGACATGATTGAGACATACAAAATTATGCATGGAAGGGATAGAGTCGATAGAGGGATGTTCTTTTCCCTCTCTCAAAACACCAGAACCAGGGGGCATCCACTAAAGCTGAGGGTTGGGAGAGTTAAAACAGATAAAAGGAAGTACTTTTTTACCCAGCGGGTAGTTAATCTGTGGAACTCCTTGCCACAGGAGGTGGTGATGGCATCTGGTCTTGATGCCTTTAAGAGGGGATTGGACAGATTTCTGGAGGGAAGGTCCATCATGGGCTATAGGCAATGATGGATTGTGTAACCTCCTTACAAAGGTGGTGGGCTACTGGTACCGGGTGCAAGGGAGTGGCAACAGGATGTAAGCATCTTGTTGTTACATGCCTCCCTGGGGCACCTGGTGGGCCGCTGTGAGATACAGGAAGCTGGACTAGATGGGCCTTTGGCCTGATCCAGCAGGGCTCTTCTTATGTTCTTATGTTCTTAAGAAGGAAGAGATAAGGCTGAGAGTTCCCCAGAAGCCTCTGAAGAAGGAGGCAAAGGCCTTGAGAAGCCAGCCCAAGGAGATGGATGAGAAGCATGCTCAATATATCTCTTTCCCTCTCCCTACATTTGAATTAGCACAAAAGGGAGGGAAAGAGAGGGGGGGAATGGCTGTCCTGTTGGGATTGGGGACCAGCCCCCTCACCCAAGCCTTCAGCTAAGAAGGCTATGAAGCTGCAACTATGAAGGCAAGCACCAGTGAAGGGCAGGTGTTACACCTCTTTCTTCTTGTAACCAATACATCTATCTTATTTGCAGTCTATCCATTTCAATTCCTGCTGGCTTTAATGAATTTTAGTGGTTCCTAACTGTGGAAATCTGCTAATGCTAGTATGGGAATTTTACAATGCAATCTTAATCAAGTTGCTCAGAAATAAACCCCATTACTTTCTTAGAAATACAACACAACCTCAGAATGTAAGTCTAGATTGCACCATACATGGTCTCCGTTCAGGCATAATACTAATTTTTCACTATGAAAATTGGACTCATATATGAGCATACAAAGTTGAACCTTTAGTCCATCTGCACTGAATGGCACAGGCTCTCCAGGGATTCAGACAAAGATCACATCTCCAATCCTGTCTGCAGATGCCATCAATTTAATCTGGGACCTCCTGCATGCAAAGCATATGTTCCCCACAGCATTAAAGTTTCCCTCTGTGAGCTGGGGACTTTCACACTCATTACTGAAAGGATGCCATTCCTTAGAGAACATTTACAGTCTGTATCATATTGGCAAAATTGCATCCATCTGAGCATTGTGACACTGGCTATCAAAGAGGGTTCTATAAAGCACAAAACCTTGTCTAGCGAACTCAGATCTGACCAAGACACTATGGTTGCTCTTGCACTCAACCACTAAATTGAAAATTAACATAAAGCAGAGGTGGCCAAAGTTGCTTAATGTAAGAACCACATACTATCAACTTTAGATGCTTGAAAACCACAAGAGAGTTGCTTGAGAGCTGTGATATTTAAGAAGCATTTAAATTCTTAAATATATTTACTCACCATGAACATCAAACCTATGTTCAAATCCAGTGGATTCTCAGTTTTTTTCTCAATAAATAATTATAAAGCGAAAATTTGTTATTTACCTTTTATAGTAATTGTGATGCAAAAAGGAGCTCAGCCAACATTTTTCTGAGGACAGCACATGGTTTGGCCGCCTTAAAGAATCTGCTTGGAAAGTCTAGACCCTGGCATAGCCTAGCTTTTTTTTTTTCTGTAGTGAGAATTTAAACATAACTTTGTAATACAAAGCTACATTGATAATGGGTGGAAGTATTTCAGTTTTGATGAGTCAGTGCTGAAAAATTAGAAGAAGCGTGGTATTAGCTGTGTATTTTTAAAATGATTCTAGCAGTTTTCTCAGTAAATAGTTCACTCAAACTATTGTCAAAGAGGTGCTGTTTATTGCTTTTTGTCTCTTTTGCTTTTAAAAAAACCTCTTCATTTCAGTCAAGAACAAAGTCTTAATTTGGAGTCTTCTAATCTTTATGGTGCTAGCAAGTTGCTGTCAAAACTGCAAGTCAATTTTCTGTACTACAGAACTATGGAGCAGAAATAGGAGTCATTGGAGACTTTCCACCCAAGTTCCAAGAAGGCCACATTACCATCCTAACTACTTCCTGTGGAAGTCACAGTTGTATCAACATCCTGCTGTTTTGTTTGTATTTAATTTGGGATATGACTCTGTATGCTCTCAGCATGAATCCTACAATTAAATGAAAGCACACCACAGGTTGTAAAAAACCAATGAAGTGTTTCACTTTTCAAAGGGTATGTTTTGTGGAGACAATCAATATGCTGACTACTTACTGAAAGATTATTTAAAATAAAGCATATGTACAATGAGGAGGTGGGGAAGACCAATTCTTGCAGCATAAACACTGTTTCTGAAATATCTTTAAACAGATTTTTTTCGCCATATGTAAGGGCAAAAAATGATCTAATACATATACTCAGCATTTTCATACATTCCTCTTGACAAAACATCATTATACTTTCCATATTCTGGTTGAAGTTCAAGTTCTATTTAAGCTTTAATTATTTGCTCTGTCTAATATCAAAATAATTTACTAGTAATATAACAGAAGACAAACCTAACCATTTTCCTTTAGCTGGAGAAAAACCTGAAATATTCTGGGCTTTTCTGTTATAAGGAAAAGTACAGCAAGAGATTTGTCTTCCACCCAAGTTCCAATTTGTCTTCCCAAATGGAGTAAGCTAATTGTCCCAACTGAGTCTATGGAATGAAAAGGCTTCTGTACACAAGTTCAGGCCCACAGCCAGCACAAAAGGCAGCTGTAAGGGGAAATCCCTGCATAATCTGAAGCCAGCATGCCTGGCCAATGCTGTTATACCACATATACATTTCCTAACAAGTGATCATCAGCTATGAATCAATGGTATGCATGAATAAATCAATCAATCAATCACTATGTTCATTAATGAAAAACCTCATAGTGTAGGGCAGGAAAACAGACTGTTGTAGATGAAATTGCTTCTGTTTATACATATAAAACCATAATAGTGAGCTATACCGGAAAACAGCAGGACCAGTCCTGAAACCACTGCCCAAATACCCTTCAAAATGTTCCAGAAGCACCATGGAAGGTGCTTTTCGGTGGATATGAACCACAACTGCACCACAGGGGCAGGGCCAATCATGTGGGTCTTTCCCACAGAACAGGCAAGTGGCTCTGCATGAGTTGCCAACTCCATGGAAAAGCTTTATAAGAACATAAGAAGACCCCTGCTGGATAGGCCAAAGGGCCATCTAGTCCAGCTTCTTGTATCTCACAGTAGCCCACCAGATGTCTCAGGGAGCACACAGACAACAGGATAAGAACATAAGAAGAGCCCTGCTGGATCAAGCCAAAGGCCCATCTATTTTATTTATTTATTGAATTTTTACCCCGCCTTTCCGCCCGAAGGCGTTCAAGGCGGCATTACAAAAACAAAATAAAACATCATAGTTAAAAATAGCAATTAAAAACAATATAAAATACAATATAAAAAGTATAAACAGTCATCCCACGGGTCATAAAAGTACAGAATATCAAAAAATACAATACAAAGACCAGCCAGTCTGTCAGCAACTAAAAGCCTGCTGGAAAAAAAAGGTCTTCAGCCCCCGCCGAAATACCACCAAAGAGGGAGCAGTTCTTAACTCTAAGGGGAGGGTATTCCAAAGTTGGGGTGCCACCACCGAGAAGGCCCTATTCCTGGCCGCCACCCCTCTCACCTCTCTTGGTGGCGGCACAGTCAAAAGGGTCCCCCCAGATGACCTCAGAGCACGGGTAGGGTTATATGGGAGGAGGCGGTCCCTCAAATACCCTGGGCCCGAGCCGTATAGGGCTTTAAAGGTCAAAACCAGCACTTTGAATTGGGCCCGGAACAGAACCGGCAGCCAGTATAGTCGTCGAAGCAACGGCCCGACAGAGTCAAACCGACGTGCCCCAGCAACCACACGAGCAGCCGCGTTCTGTACTAGTTGTAAATTTCCGGACCGTCTTCAAAGGCAGCCCCACGTAGAGCGCATTGCAATAGTCTAATCTTGATGTCACTAGGGCGTGGGTCACTGTGGCCACGTCCGTACAGCTCAGGTACGGTCGCAGCTGGCGGATCAGCCGAAGCTGAGCAAAGGCTCCCCTAGCCACCGCCGACACCTGAGACTCCAGGTGCAGCTGTGAATCCAGGAGAACCCCCAAGCTGCGAACCAGCTCCTTCAGAGGGAGTGCGACCCCATTCAGAGCAGGGCGATAGTCCAATACCCGAGCTGTGGATTTCCGGACCAATACCACCTCTGTCTTATCTGGATTTAATTTCCGGATCTAGTCCACCTTCCTGTATCTCACAGCGGCCCACCAGGTGCCCCAGGGAGGCATGAGACAACAAGATGCTTGCATCTTGTTGTCACTCCCTTGCACCTGGTACCAGTAGCCCACCACCTTGTAAGGAGGTTGCACAATCCATCATTGCCTATAGCCCACAATGGACCTTTCCTCCAGAAATCCGTCCAATCCCCTCTTAAAGGCATCAAGACCAGATGCCATCACCACCTCCTGTGGCAAAGAGTTCCACAGATTAACTACCCGCATTAACTACAGGATACTGGTATTCTGTTGCCAGTGCCTTGCACCTGGCATTCAGAGATAGGCTACCTCTAAAACCAGAGGTTGCATACAGTCATAATGATTTTAAATCTGAGATGGACTTTTCCTCCGTAAATCTGTCTAATTCCCTTTTAAAGGTATCTAGGCCAGATGCCATGACATGTATTAAGGAGTGCTACAGATTAATTACATGCTGGGAAAGAAATCTTTCCTTTTTGTCTGTTTTGACTCTTCCACCACTAAATTTTAGCAAATGACCTCTGGTTCTGGTATTGTATGAGAGGGAAAAAAACTTCCTTCCATGCCACCCCATGCATCATTTTATCTGTTTCAATCATGTGTCCCGTTCCCCCCGGCACCTTCTTTCTAGAATGAAGAGCCCCAAACACTATAGCCTTTCCTCATTTTGGTCACTCTCTTCTGCATATTTTCCAGTTGCACCACATTCATTTTGAGATGTGGTGACCAGAACGGGATACAATATTCCAGACACAGCCTTAGCACTGATTTGTACAATGGCATACTAATATGGGCTGTGTTATTCTCAGTTCCTTTTCTAATGATTCCAAGCATGAAACTGGTCTTCTTTACAGCTGGGTTGATACTTTCATTGAGCTGTCTACCACTTCCCCAAGATTCCCCCACCCCGGTCTATCGTAGACAGCTTAGAAACCATCAGCATATATGTGAAATTTTGACATAATTTTTTGGCCGCATTGTGCACCACTTTACGCTTACTTACACTGAAGAGGATCTGCTATTTTGTTATCCAGTTCCCCAGTTTGGAGAGTTTGTTACAATCTGTACTAGGCTTTGCTACCTGGAAAAATTTAGTATCATCTGCAACCATGCAAAATGCACATGGGTGGGGTGAGCACATAGAGGAAGACTTCCCACTAAGCTGATATAATGTCAAAAAGATATGACCTAAAGTGGCTTTCCATAGCTTACCTCCCAAAGAATCTACATTTCTCAATACATAACATTCAGATGGGTATTTTACATAAGCTTTAAGTGTCTTAACTGACGTCAAGCAATATTTTTGCAACACCCACTCTGCTCCCCAAATTCAATTTATTTTGCTAAGGTAATTAAGCAAAAATGATAGATTGGAACAGATGTCACATTGTTCATTGATAAGTTAGCAAAATTGCCATTAATGTCAGTGTGAGTTATTGAGAAAATAGAAGGAAGTGTACGATATAGCTCTCCATGCAGAAATTGCTAAACAGTATCAGATAATAAACTCTTGGGAAAACAGAAGTTCATAGAAAATACACACACACTGAACTTTTTGCTGCATACTTGAATACCTTTGTAGATTTTGTCCTTCGGCTTCCCCCCTGTGACATAATGGTACCAATTAACACATGAGAAGGTGCGATTTTCCCTCAACCCAAACTTCTAATCCTTTGATGGATACTTACCTAGCAAATGTTCCTCTTTCCAAACAACTGCAGCTAGACACTCCTGAATTACTATAAATTGCCACCCTGTCTCGTTCTAAGCTTTGTAAAATAATTCAATACTCCTTGGAAGCATTTGTAATGATAATTGAAGCAGTTGCCTAAAAGCAGACAACTGATTATACACTTTAAATTAAGGTGGTTCTTGGCAACTGTGCAAGTCAGAAGAGGTTAGTATAGTATGTTCAGAAGTTAAACATAATATAAGCACAGGAAATCATCATGAAAGCTCTAAGTATACAATTTGTGCATATTTGACCAAAAGCGAGCAGTCACAAAATATATTCTGTCAGCAGTATTTATATAATAAAATGGAAAATATCTAAAATGCTGTATTCCAATGCCACCAATTAAATTAATATGTTAGTTGAAAATATTTTAAAAAGTGGCCAGGCAAGTGAAAAATGCAAAATTAGCATACTGCCGTACAACACCGTTATCACATTCCATCATTAGTGTCACAGAATGTATTTGGCTTTTTAAATTTGAAGATAAAATAATCGTGATGTCACTACTGGATTGGTTCTGAAAAATCACAAGTAGAACACCACTCAAGCAATAAGAGTCCTCCAGAATTCAGTTTCCTGTGTTTTCCCAAAAGCTGCTCCAGAGAGTTGGGAAGTGGAATTAGTAGAGATCAGCGAGAAGGCCTGGCCAAATGTAAGTGCTTTCTGCTCACAAGTTTGTATCCAAGCCATAAAAAATGTTATGAATCAAAAATTCAGCTATTATACGCCTTCTTAATTTTCTACGGCATTCTTATACCTTAAAGACATCATTACCCCATATATCTATAAAGCTGATTTGTATCCAAGAAGACTTTAAAAATGGGAATCTGTGTTCTCCAAGTATTCAATTAAGATTGCAATTTATATTATGTTTGTAATTAAATCATTCCTTAATCCAGTGTTTCTCAAACTATGGGTCGAGACCCACTAGGTGGGTCATGAGCCAATTCCAGGTGGGTCGCAATTCATTTCAATGTGTATTTTATTTTTAGTATGTTAGACTTGATGCTACCATGGTATGTGACTGCTATTGGGGAAATGTTACAGATCTGTATTTTTTTTTTTACAGGCAACTATGTATATGCTTTTAACAATTCTAGTCAATGGGGCTTATTCCTGGGTAAATGTGGGTAAGCATCTGTTATCCTATTTTTAATATGAAGAGCAAGTCTCTGTTCATCCCAACATAGCACCTCTTCCAGTGGTCTTTTTTAATGTCTTTTTTCAAACAAACCCAGGAGAGAACATGCTGCAAAAGACTGCAGACTGCTGGGAGGTATTATTGAGGATAGGGGGAAGATTTCACACACACATCCAAACCAATCATGGGCCCTAAAAATTGTGAGGATGAAAATTTAGCATTTGAAACAGAATATAAAGCAGAAATGCCACAGAAATGGACAATAAAGAAACTCTCATCCCCTCAAATCCCAACCCCAATCAAAAGCTATAAATGTACTTACTTCATTTCCAATATCTCTTCTAGTTGTTTTCTCCGTTCTATTCTTAAATTGGCCAGATGTGCTTCTTTTTCACCCAGAGACTGCTGTGTTGAGGCAAGCCGTGCTTTGGTAGAATCCAGTTCTTGTCTGGTCTTATCCAGTGCATTCCTTAGTTCTTCTAACTAAAACGTATAGAGAGGAATTAAATGGTCACAATGGCATCTGCACAGATAATTGTACCTTGGCTTTTTCCATCCTCATCAAATACCCATTCAAGAAAAATAATGAGGAAATTCTGGAAAATTAATAATGAACACACCATTTTCTCAGATCACTATTCTTGTCTGAATGAAATGTGTATCAGACCACCTGTTATTTTTACAGATTTGTGGTTATGGTTTACTTGGGACATTTCAGTAAGGAGTGATTTTACTATAAGGTTAACTAAGAACAATATGCTGCAGGTGCATGTATTGTGTTGCTCTTGTGAACAACATTGTGACCATATTGTGCCAGTGAAGGCTTGCCGCTAGCAGTGCCTGCATCGGAGAAGGACTAGAACCTCAAATCCTCTGACTGATATGTGCATGCATCCTGACACACATATATAAATGAATGTCAATGCTATATTTACATCCCGATCTCATCTGAGCTCCTGAGCTTTTGGCCTGGAGATTTTTTTTTAAAATGTCACTACCAACCTCCTTTTCTTATATTAGGATAGTTGAGGTTCTACACTGCTCCTGTCCTTCCTCAGGATACTGGCTTTGGGGGCACTGCAGCTGCAAGAACAGCATGGGGAACCTATGGGCGCAATCCTAATCTGGAGTTACGCCGGCATAGTTAGGCCAGCAAAATTTGGCCGGCACATGGGACACCATAAAGTATGTTTGGACCACTTTTGGAGTCAGAGAGGGCAGCACACAGACGTGCACTGACTGTGTTGTTATAAGCGTAGTATATTTGAAGATATGGATTTTAGTAATGATTTTGACTCTAACTCTTCAGATGTAAGAATACTGAAAGTATTCTTTCAGGATAATTGAACAACCTCGAAAATAATAAGGCTTCTCACTATTTAAGACAAAATATATACTTTGCTTTCATGCCTGATTTTCAACCTACTCCCCATTTCAAAAAAAATCTGGAAATGAGCCTCTGTGAATTAAAAGATTAGTTGCATTACATGTGAGCTGACAGATTTAGTGGAGACAGAGCCAAATGGATATCTCTAATCTGGTAGTTTTCTTCAGCATTATAGTATATTCTCCATGCCATGAAAATGAAGACATTGGTTAACTTTTGCTCAAACATAGCAGGCATCTGACAGACATCATTGTAGCAGTACAATTAGCCTGACTGCAGACAAAACAAGAAGCTTCCCCCTCCCACATTTTCGGTTTAATTATTATTTTTCCCCTTGGCCAGTACCTGAAGTTAAGTAGGGGAGGGGAAACAGTATGTCTGTGTGCTGACTGTGCATTTGTAGGTTGTCATCCTATGTCTTGGAAGTACACTCCATTGAAATACATCAGCCAGGATATACTAAGAGGATTGTGGGTAGCATAGAACCATATGGTTTGATTACCATTTCATTTGCACCATAACTATTTTGTTCTTAATAAAACACAGGCCACCTTTCTGAAATTAATGACATACAGTGCCCATTTATGAAGTCATGCCATTTATTACTATCAATATCAGATTTATTTATTCAATTTTTATCCCGCCTTCCTCTCCAAAATGCACCAAAATGGAAAAGAGTAGTGACCAGACTAAGCTTTTTTTATGCCAGTGAAAACAAATTAGTTTTATAAGGAATGTCAGGGTGCAACCTTAACCTGGAATTAGACCAGCGCAAGTCCCCAGGAGTGTCGCAAATGCACCGTAAAGTGCGTTTGAACCACTCTTAGAGTCAGTGCACATCCATGTGCTGGTCTCCCTGACCCTGAGAGAAGTGCAAATGCGCTTTTCAGCACGTTTGCAACACTCCTATGCCTGCGCAAGGGACTTGTGCCAGCCTAACTCCAGGTTAGAATTGCTCCCTCAATGTGCTTTCATTTATTACTCCAGCCTCCTATCTCACACTATCCCAATTTAAAAGAAACAGATTTCAGTCTTTTTAGTGACACCTGTAAGGAAGCTAACTTTCTATGCTGAACCTTTGTACAGAATGGCATTTCTGCATAACTACAGTGAGGGTGCGATCCTAACCTGGAGTTAGGCTGGCACAGTTAGGCCAGCAACGTTTGGCTGGCACAAGGGACATTGTAAAGTATGTTTGGACCACTCTCAGAATCAGAGAGGCCAGCACACAGAGGTGCGCTATCCTCCCTGACTCCAACAGTGATCCAAACAATGAGCTTTATGGTGGCCCATGTGCCTGCCAGATTTGCTAGAATAAATGTGCCAGCCTAACTCCAGGTTAGGATTGCGCTCTGAGTTTATTTCTTTCAAGGATTCTATGTTCTTGATGGAGCCTATTAATTCATAGTGTCAAGGTCACTGGGGTAGTTTTAACACCACGCGAAGAACAACAGAATGCCTATATCTGACCATTTGTCACAGCCTTGGGTGCAACAATTTTGTCAACAGGTGATGCACACACTTGTGCAAATCCAATTTTATCATTGCCATCTATGACTGAGGTTTTCAGTGTAATTCTGTTCTTGAGTTACACTGGCTGGATGAAGATAGGATTGTTACTAAGAATACTTGTGACAGTCAAGCCTTCAGATATGTCAGCATTAAGGATCTATATTAACATTGCATCATAGTTATGCAGGAGGAAAATGACATTGGCATGATACTGCAGGAGCTCAAAAAAGGACTGAGATGTGGATGTAGCAGGGGAGGAGTGAGATTCAAAATCCCATGCTCGTTCATAGATCAGTCCCATCCTAGTGATAGTGTAGCTTTACAGCAAAAAAAGAAACTGAGAGCACAATCCTAACCTGGAGTTAGGCCAGCACAGTTAGGCCAGCAAAGTTTGGCTGGCACAAGGATCACCATAAAGCATGTTTGGACGCACGTCTGTGTGGTGGCCTCTCTGACTCCGAGAGTGGTCCAAATATATTTTACAGTGTCCCTTGTGCCAACCAAATGTTGCTGGTCTAACTCCAGGTTAGGATTGCACCCTTAGGGTGTAATCCTAACCAACTTTCCAGCACTGGGGGTAACAGCAATGCAACTGCAAGGTAAAACAAACATTCCCTTGAAGAGGCCTCCAGGACTACCACTTCAATGCAGGATGCAGCACATGCCCCATTGGCACAACTGTGTCAGTGTTGGAAAGTTGGTTAGGATCTCACCCTTAAATGCTCTCATTGGGTCAAAACAGACCCCAAAATGATGATCCCTACAGCCACAACAGGAGATAGGAAATTGAGGGGGAAATGGCTATCTCTAGGATATGGTAAATAAAATTATCACTGTCACTCCTTTTACATGTTAAATACATTTCTACTTTGCTTTCAGGAAAAAATCCTTCCACGCTGTCCCATTACAGGTAACACACCTCTGCCAGCTATGAAAACAAATAGGAGTCCTAAAAGAAACAAATGGCACAAGTTCCATTCAATTGGGGTCTCTTTGCATTTATTCTGCAATAGATGAAAAAAATGGACTGAATGGGCCCAATTCAGTTCACGATTTCATTCATCCCAAATTGAATGCACACTCCCATTGCTGCTCAGGATACTTTACCTTGAAGAAAACTCTCTTGGATGGAAAACAATTAGGTTTGTAATTTTTGCTGAGTCTCTTTAGATAAACCATACAAGTGGAGCAGAGCAACTCTTTAGCTGGTGCTAAAGTACAGCACTGTCAGACTGGCCTCTCTGGTTAATGTCAACAGCACTACGTATAAAAGGTGACTAAAGTGTGTACAAATGTTGATCTTTGGAGAAGGCATGCCTAGAATCATACACACATCTACTATTTCATTCACCAGGTCAACTGCAGGGAGAGAGGGCAAACTAGGAGTTTTTCTTGCCAAAAGTAGATTCCTAGCACACTTGCTAGACTACACTACACAAGGAAATTCGTCCTTTTATCCATAATTGTGATATGCAAACGTTAGGGATGCTCATCTCATTAGTATGTATCAGATAACTAGGAGATATGTTACAAAGCTAATTTCAAAATGAAACTAGTTTTGTGCTTCATATTGCAAAGCTTTTACACTTTACGATGTCAAACTGTTATTGGCGGTAATGAAGGATTCAGAGTTAGTTCATTATACAGCCCTATGCCTGTTTACTCGAAAGTAAGTTCAATATTGCTCAATGAAGCTTACTCCTAGGAAGTACGCCAGCCTCATAGCCGGACCACCCATGCAAAATTTGTGTGAACTGCTATATATTGAATCATCATTATGTGTTGCGCTTTGTAGCAATATTTTTTTTTCACAAATTAAACTTTGAGAAAGTAAAGAACAGCTTCCTGATCGAGCTATCACAGCATCATCCTAAATCATAAACTTTTATATGATACGCTAAGAAAACTGGAGTGCCATTCTCAAAAGATTTGGATGTTACATATGGTCAGTTGTCAACCAAATTCTGCCCCAACATCATTTAGTATTTAGTACTACTTTGCGGTTACAAGCTACCATTGTTCAAACCATAATATACTTTAAATAAGTTAATTCGTTAAAATATTTTCATCCTGCTATTGTGTTTTATTTTTAAACCCCCAAACATCTAAGCTTACAAAAATACTGTTTTTTTTTAAGTACAATGCCTAAATAGATAAGTAAAACTCAAAGACTGTGATGAGCCATCACCAGTATGAAGGAGCAAAATTGGGACCATACACACAGCTATGGCAATCCAGCTCAACTGTGGGGACTCCCACTCCCGACCTGGCTCTAAATTTAGTTGCGGAGAGATATGAGTTTTACAGCAATCAGTAAATCTTCACACTTAGGGTTACCAGATACAAATGGGGCCAGAGTGCCTATACCTTTTTAGAAGAGGGGATTTTAGCACTCAGCATGGAAGGGTTAAAAAGCTGCACCTGCCAAAATCTCCTCTTCTGTACCATGGATAAAGGTGTAGGCATTCTGTCCCTGTTTGTGGGCGCCATCCTAAGGCGCCCGTCGCGCCAACGCTACGTCACAGCGTCGGCACAACGCTGATAGCGCCAACGCGGGGACGCCGAGCAGCACCCCCGCATCACGCAAGAGCAATGGGACTGGCGCCGTGCCCGCACCATGCCTCCCTCGCATTGGCCAAAGCCGGCTGGCACAAGGGAGGCTCCATGTTGAGGGAGGGAGGGAGATTGAGGGTGGGGGGAGGGCAGACCTTGGGCGGGCTCTGGATTTGGCCATAAGGCCGAATCCTGAGCCCATCCAGGAGGCCACGCAGATCCGAGGATGTGCCCTTGCTGTTGTATGGGCCCTTGTTGTTGGGAGGCTCCAGCCTCCACTATACTGTGCTTGGATTTGGCGCTGGCTGGCCAGCCTTGCCAATCCAGCGCAGTATAGGATTGCGCTCTGTATCTGGAAACCCTATGTATTCTTATCCAGGAAACATATAAATTGAAAGTTAATTTTAAATCAGTCATTCAGATCAGCTCTTTTTCTTTGTGATATAGACCAACGATGCAAATCATCTCGATTTCAATCAATCTACCTGGTCCAATGTGTAACCCTTCTTGAGATTAGATTTGCATAGTGGAACCACAGCAGATGTTTAAGAAAAGGAGTGTCCATCAAGAAAACTATAAATTTGCCAGAAGAGCAAGTGGGTTCATCCAGACAAGGACATCTATAACCAGTAGTGTCATTCACAAACGAGCCGCCAGAATGCGAGGCGGGACTTACCGCCTGATTGGCTGGCCGTTTGTGACGCGTCGCTGCCTGCCCGACCGCTACACGGGCACCCCTGGCTTCAGAGGGGGTGCCTGCTTGCCTGGGGGGCGCGCTGGGTGCCTAGGCGAGCCGCGGAGGGGCGTGCCACCCAGAGGGAGTCCCCGCGGCGGGCGGGCAGGCAGCGACG
This sequence comes from Lerista edwardsae, assembly GCA_029204185.1. Lineage (NCBI taxonomy): Eukaryota > Metazoa > Chordata > Lepidosauria > Squamata > Scincidae > Lerista > Lerista edwardsae. The sequence continues at coordinate 28,891,766 of JAJKFI010000004.1, read as the reverse complement.
CGTCACGGACTGCCTGTCAATCAAGCCGTAAGTCCCGCCTCGCGTTCCAGCAGCTCGTTTGTGAATGACACTACTGTCTATAACCCACCAATTCTGCATTCAGCCACCCCCATTCCAGCCACTGTTTGAGAACCACCAAGCCAGCCAGCACCCAGGATCATTAACATCCTGCAACCCCCTTTCCTTTCCAACATTCTCCCCTCCCAAAGAACAACCTAAGCCACTGAGCAAGTGTGGGCTAGTCAGTTATCCTTGTGGGCTGCTTCCCTCTCTCTAAGCATCCCTGAGAAAGGCAGTTTGGTTCCCTTGCCGGCTACTGCTTCACTGCACACGAGGACTCACGTCATAGCCCTCTTTCTGTCTTTTTCTGGTGGCCAGCTTCCTTGTCACCACAATCCCTGCACCGCAACATGCTCAAGCCTCTCTCAGAATAAGAGTAGGTAGCCTTGGTCTGCACTGGAGGCTTGCCACAGTCATACAAAATCCCCACTATTTTCTTTGTCTGACTCATGTGAAGTCAGATTGACTGGATATTCAGTGATTACAAGTGCTGTGAAGCCTGTGTGAATGGGTGAAAGCTTTTCCTGGTGTTTGTACCCTTCTGTTGGTCTCAAAATCAGCCGCAAGCCTCCTGCCCAAACAAATCCCCATAACCAATACACCAGGGACTCCAAGCAGGGACTAATGGCCGCATAATTGGTGGGAACTATCCCCTTTCAAAGGCTTGGGCTGCCAGGTACAAGTGTTTGTTTGGTGGAAGAGATTAGCTCCCTACTGCAAGTGGGCAAAGTACACTCTTGGCCTGCTTAGAGGCTCACACTGTCAGCAGCCCTCAGTTCAGGCTACAGAGAGCTTTGTTGTTGTTGTTCAGTCGCTAAGTCGTGTCTGACTCTTCGCGACCCCAAGGACCACAGCACACCAGGCCTCCCTGTCCTCCACTAGCTTCCTGAGTAGCTACCTCTCTGTAATTGCCCCAGTTGCTTGAACTACTTCTCCCTTCTTTCCCACTGAAATCCCCAATCCTTCCTTTCTTCTTCTCCATACCCCAAAACATTCCTTCTATTCCAGGTTCCTCCCGGAAACCCATATTATCTACCTACTTCTCTTCTCTCCCCCACGATTTCACCTCCTCTTCTCATTTCTCCTCCATTTTATGTGAATCTTAACCACAGAACACGTAGAATAAAGTACGACTGAGCCATTTTAGTTAGGCCCAGTTTGAATTCCCCTCACCCACCCTTTGTCTCTATTTTCCTTTCCTTGCCAAATTGTACAGTCACACCATTAGCCATTACAATTGGTCCCTGCACACATTTTTTTCCTCCATGTGCACATGTTACATGTGCTTAAAAAAAAAAAGCACTGGGGGTAATAGGCTCCTGTCTTGTAGGTATTCCCTTACAGTAATAATTTACTTTGGCACCTGTTCACATAAAGTAGATGCCAAAGGAGGATTATAGTATCAACTTGGAGTGGCAAGTGGGATGGAAAATTCATTCCAACTGGAGCTCTTGGGCACACAGATGCAACAAATGCCAAGAAAGTCCTCCAAATCTATGAAGGAAGCAATCAAGTTCTCCATCCTTTGTAGTGCACAGTTATCGGATGGCAGAGTTTGCCTCTCAAATTAACCACTGCATTTGCTCCATTCCACAATAAATTAGCTTTGCACAGGGGTTTGGACGACAATCACAGTTCCAGAAGAGTGAAATTCTCCGCATGCTCGGAGCCTCAGATTTTTAAAGTAAAAAAGGTAAAGGTTTCCCCACGACCGAATGGTCTAGTCGTGACCGACTGTAGGGGGCGGTGCTCATCTCCGTTTCAAAGCCTGTGAGCCAGCGTTTTTGTCTGATCATGGTGGCCAGCATGATTCTACGCCGTAGCGCACGGAACGCCGTTACCTTCCCACCAAAGTGGTCCCTATTTATCTACTTGCATTTTAGGTGCTTTCGAACTGCTAGGTTGGCAGGAGCTGGGACAAGCAACGGGAGCTCACTCCGTCACGCAGTCTCGAACTCCCAACCTTGCAGTTGAAAGCCCAGCGGCAGCGGATTAACTCGCTGCGCCACCACGTCCATTTTTAAAAGAGAAACGTAAATAATGCTTTCAACCACTGAACAAGAATGATCCCAGGAACGACTAATACAGAACTCCCAAGCTGAACGTGATTTCATACCAAGTGGTACAACTGCCAAAAGGATGCCAAGGGTCACCCAAATATGGATCGTTTATAACAACATTTATGTATGCTGGCTTGACCAGCAAGCTTTACAGCAATTGAAAGCATTTTATTCTCCTTCATATAGTTCCAGTAAGGAACAGAGTTTATATAAAAGCCTTGGGAGTGAGGCTAGTCTAAATATAATATACTTGTAGTGGAAATAATATTTATTTCATTGAGACCCCAGGCACTGCTGATGGCAGAAGCAAGACTGGAATGCACAGATAATTATCTTTAAGGCCAGTCAATGGTTAGAAGGCCCACATAATATCACCTTTAAGATCAAGCCAAGACATTCCAGTCTGAACCAGCGTTTATTTATTAAAGGATTTAGCACTTTCAGATCCCATATTGCTTGGAAGACCACCAATTTCCATTCTCAAATATCCAATTTCTACAGTTTCTTGTTACATGTGCAAGACCTTCAGAATCACATCTGCACATTTGCAAATGAAGGGCAGTAGAAGTCCTTTCGCAGGAGCCTGAGTTCCTATGTAACATGGCCTCTCCTGCTGGCCTCCAGCGCCATTTGCAGCTTGGAGAGCCAGCTCGGAGGCTTTACTCTCCAAGCCGCGAATGGCTCTGGAGGTGAGGGGGATGGGCCCCATTACACAGGAACTCAGGTTCCTGTAAAACGTAGCATTTTGCCTCCCTGTAGGAACACCACTGTTGAAATCACCTTTAAAGTAAATGTCACAAAAAATCTTCAGTGTCACGGGCAGACCAATTCTACCTAAACGTCCTCATGCTGAGGCACTGGCACCAGCTCAGGTTACTTTGTATCCTTCAGGGACATGTAGCAGGCCGGAGGCCTTCTCAAGGATAAGGGGACATATGTCCCCTTTCTCAGGGGAAATCCAAAGCCCGAACAAAATTGCTGGCCCAGTCTGCACTGAACTGTGTTGCCAGATCAAGGCCCAGGGGAAGATAAGGTATAGGAAGATAAGATAAGGAAGATAAGGATGATTCCCCAACTTCATATTTTTGCCTCATCATATTATGCTGTTATCAACAGAAACAAACCTCCAATAGATGACACCTAAGGCTTTCCAACAATCCAGCTCCACTAACTGTGCCCTCCCTTCCCCAGTTCATTATGATTGCTAAGTCAAATATGATACAATTCACACAATACTGACAAATAAAATTTGGATTTGAAAGAGTCCCCAAGAACTCACAGGAATGTCAAGCATTTGCTCCCAAAACAAGCTTTGAGGGTGACGGGAAGCAGCAGTGGGTGGAGGAACAATGGGAGCAGTCCCCATATTGAATGATACAGCACAAGGTCAGGGTTTCTGTCACCTCGCTGCCCAGACTATATCATTAGCCCCAAAGTTGAATGCTGGAGGATAAGTTGTGGGGCTGGACTTGTAGCAGGTGACACAGTTTGACCCACATCTGAATATCATAATGTTATAGCACATCAGATGGATGAAGGATGTTTTCAGCAGACGTTTATGCACGGAAGGGATAGAGTCAATAGACGGATGTTCTTCTCCCTCTCTCAAAACACCAGAACCAGGGGGCATCCGCTAAAACTGAGGGTTGGGAGAGTTAAAACAGATAAAAGGAAGTACTTTTTTACCCAGCGGGTAGTTAGTCTGTGGAACTCTTTGCCACAGGAGGTGGTAATGGCATCTGGTCTAGATGCCTTTAAGAGGGGTTTGGACAGATTTCTGGAAGAAAAATCCATCGTGGGCTATAGGCCATGATGGATTGTGCAACCTCCTTACATTAGTAGTAGGCTACTTCAGAGTACCGGGTGCAAGGGAGTGGCAACAAGATGCAAGTGTCTTATGTCTCGTGCCTCCCTGGGGCACCTGGTGGGCCGCTGTGAGATACAGGAAGCTGGACTAGATGGGCCTTTGGCCTGATCCAGCAGGGCTCTTCTTATGTTCTTATACAACTGCCAGGATGAGCAGTACAGATTTAACTCTGTTCCCTCACTTTAGTGGGAGAATACCAATTTTCCATTCTTACTTTAGTCATTGTGAACACTTTGTAAGTATTTCTAACATTCTGTTCCTGTTTTGTTCTGTTTTGCTTGTTCATCACTCAAAAGAAAGGGTATTTTTCCCATTTGCTCTTTTACCCACGCACTCCCAGTAAAGACATTGCTTGGATGTTAACTAGGCCACTTTATTGAATCAACATACACAGGATTTGACAAAAATTTAGCAGGGAAGGGGGGTTACCCCCCTTCTTAAAGGTGCAGGGTACTGCCTGGGGCGGGGTCCTACCGATCCCCACCCCTGATCTCATTGGGCAAACCATACAACTCAAGTCCATTCCGGTAATTACACAGGACGGGCTGTCTTAGTTGCCCTGTAAGGGGCCTGGGCAGCTGGCCACCTCAAGCCAACTGAGCAGGCATCATCGGAGCTGCCGGGATTCCCCCACAACCTTGCTGCTCTGGCATGGACACCATGAGCTATTTGGTTGTTCCCCTTACCCCGCCTCTCTCATGCTAAGTGGCCAAAACAAAACAGCTAACTAATAACAACAACCACCCAGAGCACAAGGCCCAAAAACCAGTCTGGAGTAGGCAAAACGAAAAAAAACCCTCCATAGGCCAATCAGGAGAGAGGCAAAAAATTCCTACCCAGCCCTCCAAGAGCGACCAGCTAGTTTCAGACTAGTTACAGGGCGGGCAGGTGGGCTTCGCCGTCCAGGACCGCGCTGGTTGGGCGCAAGTTGGAGGGCTCGTGCCGGAGGCTGCGGTCCGCCTCCCCGCGGCCCCGACAGCCAATGGCTGGCAAGCCCCAATCTGCCTGTCTTCTGGGAGGTGGGGCAAGGGGCCGTTAGCGCACGAAGGTGCTAACGGCTTTTCTTTCCAAATAATAATAAAAATAGTTAGCATGTTTATAGCTCTTTCTGGTTTTGCAAAGTGCGTCATGAGAATTATTCTGATGTTCTTACAACCACCCTCTAAATAATTAAGCATGTAGAAAACTCCCTCTTGTAAACTGGTGACCAAGATTCACGGTCCTACTGGTCAGTACAGGATCACCATGCTTTCTGTTACAGGAAATGAAGGAATATCCATGTGTCTTCCATGCATTTTATGTTTCTGCTCAAAAAATGCATTTTATGTTTCTCCCTTGCCACTCTGAGTGATAATTTCCCCACAAAGACTACCACCAGGAGCATGGATATTTTGGTGAGAATGTGGCTGCATTTATGATTGATGGGTTTCCATTGATATTTTACACCTGGTCCATCTCCCTAGCTGCAACTGACTGAGAGACCAAAACACTAAGGGAACAAAGCAAACCCTAATGCCAAAATGGAGCTGTATGCCCTTGGGGCTGTTTCATAGTAATTGAGCTGAAATGAATGCCAAACAGAAATGAGTTCTGGTTGAATTTTAGCATTTGTCCAAAAACGAATATACTCCCCATCCCCAAAAATGCTTAGATATGTGTAATTTGGTGATCAGATAGGGTGGTAATTGTTTCTAGAAGATAATCGAACTCCTGCCCTGGTGCTATGATACCAACCTCTGTGGGCACAATCCAAAACATCGGTCCAAGGCTGTAGCAAATGTGTCATAAAGCGTGTTAGCGCCGTCCAGAGAAGCGCAGGTACGCTGGTCCTGTGTCAGCCAGGTTTGGCCAACGCGGGGCCATTTCTGGGTATGGGTGAGCCCGCTTCCATGAGGCCACATCCAAGTCTCTGTCCCCAGGGCGGTGAGGGAAGCTCGGAAATGTGCCTGCAATTTTGCAGGCGCAGATCCAAGCAGCCCTATTGAGCTGCCCACAGTTTACCATAGGGCAAGGGGACACCTTGCCTGCACCTGCCCAAGCTAGGGTTGTGCTCTGTGTCAGTATGCAAATAGTGAAAAAAAACCCTTTAAAACATGGAAGGAGCGAAAATCAAATTTCAGTGGATGTGTAGGACAGGCAGTTATTAAACACATCGCCTCCACACCCATACCCAGTGCATGGAGTGACAAACAGGATGTGCTATACTCCCCTCTCCAAATGATAATCAGAATATTGGTGATGAATGTTTATACATTCACAACTGCATCATTTAAGTCAGTGGTTCCCAAACTGTGGGTCTGGAACCACCAGTGGGTCATGAGCAGTGATGGGATCTGGGAATAAGGAAGCAGAATGCTGGGCGGGACTTATGCATGATTGGCTGCCTGTCCGTTCCATTCTGCGGCTGCCCTGGCCTCAGGGGGGGCCTGCTTGCCAGGGGGACAGGTGAGGGCGCGCCGGGTGCCTGGGCAAGCAGCGGTGGGGCGCGCCAACTGGGGGCAGCACCCCCGAGGCCAGGGCAGCCGCGGAATGGACGGGCTGCCAATCACGCGTAAGTCCCGCCCAGCATTCCGCTTCCTTATTCCCAGATCCCACCGCTGCTCACGAGCCAATTTCAGGTCAGTTGCGAAATCCTAGAGCAGCCATATGGAAAATATGGGAAGATGGGAGGGCGGAAAGGGGGTATTGTGGTTGTTTTGCTTGTGTCAAGGTTGTAAATAAACTTTTTTTCTTTCTGGTTCACTTTGCTATTGAAAAATGGATGAGAACTAACCTAACTTATTGCTGCATTCTCAGGAAAGCAGCAGGCTCTGGTGGTGATGATGATGGCACTTCTAGCCATGATCTAGCCCCACTTCTGGTGGGTCCCAGACAGATTGGCATTCTAAATGTGGGTCCTGGTTCTAAAGAGTTTGATAACCACTGATTTGTGTCCCATCTTTTTCACAACCAAATACAAGATGGCAGTGGCATAGCTAGATCAAGTAACACCTGGGACCCATTAATTATTGACACCTCCCATACAACATTATTTATTTATATTTTTCAAATGTTATACCACCCTTCCTCCAAGGAGCTCAGGGTGCTGTGCATGGTTTCTCCCCTTCTTTTGTCCTCACAACAACTCTGTGAACTAGATGAGGCTGAGAGATAGTAATAATCATGACATAAAATGAATAATAATAATGGCCAAAAAATAAATGCAGTGAATATTTCCCCACAAGCAATGGATGAACATTAGCGCTGTCCCCTGCTGTTGCGCCGCACATAGTACTCAGTGATGTACTGCTCCTGTATCTGGCGGTTCAATGTAGCCATTATACATAATCTTACATAAGACCGTTGTATTTTCATTGTTTTTGTTTTTTGGTCACAACATTTGATATAATAAAGATATGACACTCGGGTTTTGTCAGTTAATTCCTTGTAAAATTCCACATCAAACAGTATATAACAGTGGTATTCAAACGTTTTAGACCAGGACCCACTTTTTAGAATGGCACTCATGTCGGGACCCACCGGAAGTGATGTCATTAACCTGGAAGTTATGTCATGGCCGGAAGTGACATCATCAAGCAGGAAGTGTTGTCATTGTAACATAATAAAATGACACTCATGAAATGCAAACTGGCATTCTTGGACTGCAGCAATTGTACAACCATGAAACATCCCTGATAGAAAGCAGGATTAGAACAAATATGATGTAAAAGCACTGAACTAAAAACAATGTTTTTTTAAAAAAACGCTCACTTGAAAATCCAAACTGTTGACACTCACAAAAGGAATATAACAACAGTGAGGTCTGCAGGTTCCAAGGTGGCTGCTTCCAGCTTTCCGCGACCCACCTGACATCAGGTCATGGCCCACCAAGTGGGTCCTGACCCACAGTTTGAATAACACTAGTATAACATGATGGTATTATTCTTTAAAACTGTGATTTTAACAATTTTGGTCCCTGGTGGACACACCCCTGAGGGTAGCACCCAGATTGCTCCGCCCCCTGCCCCATGGGTAGCTATGCTACTGCAAGATGGCTCACATAAAATCAAAATAAAGCAATAGACAATAAAACACAATCTTAAAATTAAATTTTTAAGAAAACCAGCAATAATTAAAAACATATAAAAACTTATATGTAAAAACATATAAGCAGCAGAAATATATCAAATCAGAATTTGATAAAGCCTATTTAAAACAGCAATGCTGGAATTACTCTCAAATATTTATCTTATTATAAAGAAAGTTTGCATATAAGCTAACACTCCTTTAAAGCCTAGAGCAAAGCATCAATGGATTATGATGCAATACCTAAATGCAGTTATAATAAGATATTACAGTTAAAAATTTGTGAGTACAATTTAAATACATACTTTCCTCCCTTAATGAAGGTAGCCATCAGGCAAAAAGAAAAAAAAACACACACACAGTATGGTTCTGGTTATCCACACTTTCTTCCTGTCCTTAATGAACTGTATCTAATGACTGCGAGCTTGTCTTCCTGTCTGAAAATGACTCTCAGCTATGCAAACTCCATTTAGAGAGAGAAGTTATTTGAGCAACTGTGATACAACAGAGCCGCTTTACCAATACATAATATTGTATACAGCAGTTCCAAACTGTGGTTCTGGGACCCACCAGTGGAACATGACCCAATTTTTGTTCCGTTGCAAAACAGACAGGGCAGATTAGGCTATGTGCCTCAAGGGTTACAATCACTATTATAGCTACACCCCTTGAAATTAATAAATCAGGCAGCAGCCTCACCACAAGTGAGAGTTGAGGGGTGAGATTGTGTGAGAAGACCAGCTGGTAAAAGAACAGAGTCCAATTTTGAGGACCTGTCCATGCTTTACTTACGATTGCCTGCAACCAAAGGAGAGACCCACACTGTGCAGGCTACATCTGGGATTGAGGATTTGGTGAATCACAGACTACTGTATATTTGTAAAAACACCATTGAAAAATGGTGGTTTAGTCTAGTCTGCCCATGTAAGCCACCTTGGGCGTTTGCTTCAGCATGGGAAAGGCGGGACAGAAATTTTTCAAACAAAATAATAAATAAATAAATGTCTACTCAGAAGTAAATGTCACTGAGTTGAATGGAACTTATTGCCAGTTAAGCATGCCCAAGGCTACAGTCCTATGCACACTTTCCTGGGAATAGGCCTCATTGAACTTACTTCAGAGTAGACCTGCCTAGGATGGGTTGTATGCCTGTTCCCAAGTCCCAGGCCAGTCGGCTTTGAAGTCCAGCCTATTTAATTGGAAATAGGACCGAAGTTCCATTCTCAGGACAAAATCACACACAAATGGGATGATACAGAACGGAGTGTTGCTGACTCAAGAAAAAAAATGGGCAGAAAGCCATTCTTTATAGTTTACACTAATTTTCTGTTCCAGACATTGTCAGTGGGAGGTTTTATAAGATAATGACACATTGCAAAACCTATGACAAGCATGTCTAAACAACGCATAACATGCTTTTCTTAACAGAAAACTCCAGTACCTTTAAAACCACTGTCAATTTAAACAATAATTAAAACAAAATTGTTAAACCAAAAATCCTTTTTTTAGGTATTTTTAAATTCTTGATATTCTCTTAAATATATATATATATATAAATCACATAATAACATTTAGAAATCAAGCTGGAATCCCCTGCAAACATAATTAAGCTAAGGCAAACCAAGATTAATGGGATTTACTGCCCACCAAGTGCATGGACGGTTGTAGCCGGAGGATGAAAAATGGAAAAGATGTGTCATAATTTGTACATTGACAAAACAGAGACACACGTTAAAATGGTGTTAATTATTCACCTTCAGATAGGTTCTGAAAATATATTAGTGCCCAAATTATAGCGCTGGGAAATTCACAGTGCCCAATCCTATGCGTGTCTAATCAGACGTCCCATTTCAGTCAATGGTGCTTACTCCCTGGTAACTGTGGATAAGATTGCAGCTTGGCAGTCCAATCCTGAGCTGCCCGGCCATGAGCGCATGCAGCAGCAGCCAGGCATCCATGGGAGAAGGGAATATTCATCCTCTTTCCCTGCGGAAAGGGCATGGGTGAGCGGTCTACTCGCCTCTGCGCCAGCGATTTAGATGGAGCAGAGGCAAGAGCCTCTGTGTAGGGCCGCGTGGTGCTACACCGAGGTCGGGGTTGGCAGCAAAGTTTGCCACTGGTCCTCCCCCGCTCCACCCCTCCCCTGTCCAGGAACTCCCTCCCGCACTGCCCAGGATCCCTGCAACATCAGCAAGAGGTCACCTTACCTCTTGCCAGCATCACATCGCTGCCTCCGGACGGTGAGGGGCTGGCAATGCCGCAACGTGGGCGGTAAGGGCTTACCACTCGCATTGCATGTGCCTTGCAGCACGTTTTGCACACATTTTTGTGATTGTTTAAAATAATCCATAAAATAATTGCTCCGTTTCACTGCTTCCTGCTCCCCTTCTGCCATCCCCTGCCCCTCGCCACCTCCTCCATCACCTTACCTTCCTTGGTGGGCAGTAGGGAATCCACAGGCATGGGCAAGAAGGCCTCCCGCCAGTGTCCTGGCAGCACAGTACTCAGTGTGCTCCTGGAGTTCTGTTTACAGCTGGCATTGAGTGCTTTACGGCAGTCAGTGCTAGCAGAACCTGAGTTCCATTGCTGCCTGGGCCCATTAAGATGGGGCTGTAAGAGTTCAGCTTCCGTAGTGATTTAAGCTACTGCTTTAACAGACTTAGTACCAACTGTTAGGACTCAATGTTGGTCTGTAATAATTCCAATAAAAAGCACTTTTCTATACATCAGTTAGGCTATTTTTTATATATATATTCAGACAAATCCAGCTTCAAAAACTGTAAGATGAACTGTAAAAACATTTTAAAGTTTAGATTGGCTGATAAAGTGAAACTCTAGTCCATGTCACATGGATTACCCTACAGCAAGGTATAAATTCCATGTGAGAAACTGCACATTTTAATGCTCCTTGAATTATCATGTTTTTGCAAAGAAAAGGACAACTTGTTTCATTTTCAAGTAACGAAATGTTGGCCTAAAAATCATTATTTGGTTCTAACTCAGTCCTGTTGCCAGAACACATGAAACAGCTGTGTGACCCGAGTATCTGCTTAAGGCTATAACCATATTTTTCTCAACCCAATACCACCTGTCTGCTCTAATGTTACTGGAGGTTGGTAGGTATCAAACCCCAAAGGGATCTTTAACTATCATGATGATGAAGTCCATTCCACACTACTCTAAATAAGATCTTGACACTTTCCATAAACATGCACTTGCGTAGTGTGGAATGTGGCATAATCATATCCAGTTGGAAAATGTTTTCTATTTTCTAATCAAAATTATGAAGCAAAGTAGATACTAAATGGTGAGAATCAAAATCAATGTAGCTAAGACGTTTTCCTCATTTCTGACTGGCGTGGGAGTGATAGAAGGAGTATCCACCCAAATAACATGGACAATGTGCTGAGGGTCTCCTAAAACCTGGAATTGGTCCTGTAAAAGAGGTTTACTCACCTTTGGTCTTGTGTTATTCTTAGGCTCATCGGATGTCCCTGGATCTTTAGGAGCAAACACAACCTCTTGCATCTCTCTCTTACAAGTCAAGCTTTGCCAACTCAGAGATTGTATATGAATGACCTAATGTTATCAGGTACAATACATAAAAAATGTTCCTCTTAAATATGTCCAATTAATGGTTTTAATTGCATTGACCTTACCACCAGTTCAGAACATGTTTTGTATGGTATGGAAGACATTTGTCTGTCCCTGGCTTTAGACCAAATCAGGGGGAATTTAGGCTCAGTGAATAGGAAGCCTAATATACAGGCCCAATATGCCCAATATACAGGGATGCAGTGAATGGCTGCCTCTATTTAGTCAACCAGTAAACAAGACCAGGGTTTCAAAAAGAAGATATATTTTATTGAAAAGATATAGGACGCAGTCCTAAACTGAGTTAGGCCGGCATAAGGTAAACCAGCAAAGTTGGGCCAGCACACAGACGTGCACCATCCTCCCTGACTCCGAGAGTAGTCCAAAAACGCTTTGTGGTGGCCCTTCCGCTGGCCAAACGTTGCTGGCTTAGTTTATGCCAGCCTAACTCCAGTTTAGGATTGCGCGCATAGAGAAAATCTTAGAGAACCTCACTGGTCCAGTGAGACAATCAGTCCTCTTTATATGCGAATTTGCTATCTGTAAAGTTATCTGTAAAGTTATCTGTAAATCTGCGAGGAACAGAATTGCCACCCATCTCTTGCTATCCAGGACTCTGTTCTTGTTATCTGCTAATACTGTGCTGGTGGCACTTGGGGGGCCGGGCTCAGAGCAGCTACGAGCAGACAAGTGGGCAGGTGCAAGAGAGTTTTCATGAGGAAAAAGAGAAGAGATAGTGGCGTCCTTGTGAACAGAAGGCAGAGAGGAAGATGTATCTATACAGTATACAACACTACATGGCTATTGGGGGAGGGGATTGGGCAATAGCTGAACCTTCATAAGCCTGATGATGATGATGATGAGAGGCTAATGATGAGAAGTTTCTGGAAGGCTATCTGGCAGTTGCTCTAGGGATGGGGCAATCAAGAGACAGGTGGAGGAGGAGGAAGGGTGAAGCAACCCCCTCACCACTGCTGAACTGTGAAGCCTCATTGTTTAGCCAGCAACCTTCAACAGGTCAAGGGAGACTATGCAGCACAACAAGAGCCAAGAAGAGTGGACCTTGATATGATATCTGCAACATTTCAGGAACAAAGGGAGCAAATGAGATGTCGTACTTCATATCTTATCTGAAACGGACAGTAAACCAGTATGGCTAACACCAGAAGGATCAGTTTGCTTCAGTCTAATATATAAAACAGATTGTGTGTACAGGTCCCATTCCCCTCCCAGAATCTACTCTGTAACTAGTGCAACCTGAGGGATTTTCCTGGCTTTAAAATACATACCACAATCTAGCCTTTACCTCAACACCCCATGTTACATAGCTGATAAATATTGCTCACTATGCTGTTGAACGCAGCTAATTCTGGGGCAAAATCATCAGCTGTTTAGCCTTACATACCAACGTACCACAAATGCTTAGGCCAGGAAGGGAAGAATTAAGCTGTATCAAATTTACACTGAAGAGGGAATTTTGGAAGGTAGAATGTACGGCAATTACAGGAGTTGGAATTAATCCAGGACACTGGGATTAACATTCTTACTGTAAAGGACCAAGGGATTGTTAATGACCACATGTGGTCTTTATATCACTTCTGAAAGATAGCACCTCCTGTAATTCAAAGCCTACTGTCCAAAACATCATCACTGCTTCCCCATAGTATCCCTGGATAATTCTGGACAGGTTTACCAACCAAATACTGACCCAAACTGACCTTGCTTCGTTTGAGAAATGAAACAAGAATACAGCACTGGGAACTGCAGCTTCAAGAAGAAAAGAACAGGTGGTGGGGAAATAACAGTTCTGTTGGGAGTGTTTTGCAAAGCTATGCGCATGCTCGGAGGCCATCCCAATGCCAAGCATATCACCAGCACCTTATGAAAAACACCATTCTAAAAAACAAAGAAAATGAATAAATGTAACTGCAAAAAATCCTCAAGCCAGAACAAGTAATCCAAGAAGAGGAATTTCTGGCATTCACTGAGACTCAACAAATATGTCAAAATAAAGGATCCTGCATTTGCTAAATGCATGTGGGTTCTTTTAAAAAGTAAAAATAAAATATATTTTAACAGTTTTTTTAAATTACCGTATTTCCCCAAGTATAAGGCGCACCAAAGTATAAGACACACCTTAATTTTGGGGCCAGAAATTTGAAAAATTTCTGCCCGGCACACCCCTTGAATAAGACGCACCCAATTTTTAGCCCCCTTTTTTTGGGAAAAAGGTGCATCTTATACTTGGGGAAATACGGTAACTTCTTAAGTACAATTTCAGAAATGTACAATTTAACTTTTTTCAGATACGGCACAAATAGCTCTGGTCTTCAGTTAGAAAAAAAGAGAGAGAGAGAGAGAGCTATGAATAGCCAGTGTGAATCATTCAAACATAAGAGGCTGTCCCAGATACTGAGGGCGCAATCCTAAACTGCGCTGGAACAGACAGGCCGGTGGGCTTGCACTGTATCCAGAACAGATTGGGAGCAGGCTGGAGCCTCCATGAGGCAAAGGCTCCCACCTTCCCCTTGTCCCACCAGCCCCTGCGCCAGGGGTTTCCAAACTCGGCTGGAACAGGAGCAACTTACCTGGGGCATGCTCCAGTGCCGCACAGCTGATGCAACTGCTCGCATCAGCTCCACATGTCTTGCGCTGGCGCAAAAACACTTTACGGCACTTTCACAGTACTGCAGGCCGATGCAAGCCACTTGTGTCAGCTCTAGGGCGCCCTACGATTGCGCCTTCAGAGAAACTGCTCCCTTATACAATTTAATTAATGGCAACAGTCCATCTTGAGGTGACAAAAATGAGATAAAAACTGGAATCAGTATTTTGATTTTGAATGAAATAACCAATGAGATTTTTTGAACAACAATGGAGGCATCAATATTTCAGTTTTCCAAGGCTCCATTGTCCTAACCCAGTGATTTCTACACTGGGTTTAAAGGACTTCTACTGCACTGAGTTTAAAATGGCAGGGGCTATACAAAATCATGTATAAACTCTAGGTGTTGCCAGAATTTCTGGATTAGGACCCAAATCAGCGCAGAGTAAATGACTGGACACTAACTGGAGTTCCACAACATTTTAATGCCCCAAGAAATGGAACTCAGAGTAGAGATTTATAGAGAAAGAGATAGGGCTAAGCAAATGGTGGCTGGCTTCACTCTCAACGGCTTCTATAGAATACAGGAGCACAAAATCAATAGGATGCAACGTAGGACAGAATTGAGAGGAGCCCAGACCTGACAACTACCCGTACAACAATGCAGCAAATGGTCACAATGCAGCAAAAAAAGTCACTACCCCAACCGTTTCCGAATGCATCCCTTTGCTTTCATCTATTTAATGGAATTACAGCCATTCACTCATAAGTAGTACACATACCACATACAAGTATTATTTGGAGACAACATTGCATTAAGGACAAAATTTTTCCATCACCGCCTATCCCATCAACAGAGGCCCAAATGACAGCCATGTTTGAAGGGGAAATAGATGCAACCACACTGCACAAGCATCCTGCACCTAAAGGGGAGCAACATACCTGGTGAGCTAGACAGATGGGATGTGAGAGTTTCTCTTCTTATTTCTCCAGTAAATGTATTTATTGTATTTATTATTTGATGCATTGTTATGCCGCCTTTCTCCAGATTTCACTGGACTCAAGGCGGTTTACATGGGCAGGCTGTTCATAAACCCCATTTTTCAATTGGGGTTTTTACAACTGTTGCTCTATGTACCATTCACGGAACCCTCAATTTCTTCTGATGTTTCCCTTTCAATGTGTGGTCATGATGGTAAAGGTCTCTTTGGAATGCAGACTGCTAATTTTAGGGCACAATCCTAACCTGGCGTTGCACTGGTGCAGGGCTGTTGCGCTGGACCAGCACTGTTGCAAACATGTCATAAGGTGTTCCTGCGCAGCAGATTTGCCCATGTCAAGGGTGCACTGGAGGCGTAACGAGCAGAGATGGGGGTAGAGTCGGGACATGACTGTTGGGCCATATCCTAACCCCCATCCCTGGGCTGGGCAGCCCCGATTCAGGCTGCTCCTGGCTGCGTGGACTTGTGCCTGCTATTTTGCTGGTGCAGATCTGAGCAACCCACTAGAGGTGGCTGGGGCTTACCCAGAGACAAGGGGAAAATATCCCCTTATTCTGCAATGAGCTGCTGCTGCCTCCCAGCCTGCATTGGGTAAGCCGGTCTGCCTGCTCCAGCAGGGTTAGGATTGCGTCCTCAGACTACCTTTATCTTCTTTCCATAGTCCCCTTCAGCAAGACAGCAAGTATGTGGACCTATCAGTCTCTGTATCCAAGTGTGGAATTCTCATAAATGAAGTGCTTCTTCTTTCTTAACATAAGTCTCCCAACCCCCAGTTAAGCTAACATGCAATGAATTGTTGTTCATACTACTGCATATATTCCCGCCTTCTTCGCACAATCCAGCTCACTATAATGAAAGGCATTTTAGTAGTAAAAACAGTCTTGGAAAAATTACCAATACCATATCACCAAGGATGATTATGGGCCCGATCCAAAAGCCGCACAAATATAATCACAGTACAAATACAGCCATAAAGCACATTTACAGCAACCAAAGAGCAAGAAGCAACGGCACCATGAAGACAGAAGGACAGCACTTCTGCAACACCGGCTGGTGGTGCGTATCCTTGGAGTGGAGGAGGTGGGGAGTGAGCAGAACAGGGTGGAGAGAAGGGTGGATCAGGCCTGTGAGGGAGTGGGGAAGGTGGCAGCCTCTGCTGCCAAATTCCAACCTTCGCTCCTGAACTGGGCAGTCCAAAATGGGTCCTTAGCTCTGTGATCAGTCAAATACTCCTTCACCCTGAGAAGACCCGGGAAGTCCTCTGCCAAACCTGGAAAAGTAGTGGGGGCAAGGAGGTAGGTGTTCCAAGGTAGGGCAGATGGTGGGGACAGACCTGGGGCAGTCTTTCTTCCTGCTTTCAGACTCACACCAGCAAAACCTCTGGTGCAGATCCAAGGATAACCTTCAGGTAGTGGAGGGTTGAACCAGAATAAGGGAACAAAAGGCATTGTTCCCTTATTTCCCAAATGTTCCCTGACATTTCCTTTTTGCATATAGACTTGCATCTGTTTTCCTATATTCACGTACAGCCAATCTTCCCTCCTTCCCTTACCAGGAGGAGACCTCCACAACTAACCTCCCCACAGAGGATGCAGCCAATGGTGTCATTCAAATGATTTAGGAACAGGAACTCACTTTTGATTGGCACTTGTCAGGAACCCAAAACCAGCCACGAAGCCCGTTAGGATCCGGAACGCCCATTCTGGTCCATTCCCCCTGAATGACATCACTGGATGCAGCACACCCTCCATTGCCAAGGCTGCATTGGTGTCATGTTTAGTTAGGATCAGACTGTCAGTGCTATTGGACAATGCACTCTATAGCGTTTTCAGCCATGGACATAAATAGTGCACTATTGTTCAGACTGGGTCAAATATATTTAAGCCCTGGGACTTAATAAAATGAAATAGACTGATATTCAACGTTGCTGAGCATTTCTGTCACCCATTGGCTTCATTGGGATTCATGGGGTCTCAGCACTTCTGAAATTACTTTTCAATGAAAAGACATTTCCTTTTTGCGTATAGACTTGCATCTGTTTTCCTATATTCACGTGTAGCCAATTTTTATAGATTTCCTCTGAGCTGTAAATCTACGTTACATGCTTTCTTCATTTGTTTGCTAGACAAACTGCCTTTGAGAGTTGTCCTGAATCTGAATTCTTCCACTGTTGACCGTAAAATATGTCAGTGCCTCCAAGCAAGCAAAGAAATGGGGGCAGGAAAAAAATTAGGATCTGAAGAAGACGTTGTTGCTACTAACTCAGTACAGAAGATTTTCCAAAAAGAAAATCTTGCAAGTTGGTTTGCAAGAAGGTTTGCAAGTTGAGGACACACCAAGAAGACCATCAAGAAGGTGAAAGGAAACAGCCCACAGTTTTCTAAATAAACTTTCAGTTGACAAATGGAAATGAGGGAATGGTATTTGAGGGAATGGTTTTTCTGGAGATCTTTTTGGCTGCAGAGAGCTTTCCTGAAGTAAAACCTGCAGCAATCAAGCTACATGTTCTGCCGAAGATGCCAGATGTTTCCACTGCTGCTCTCTAAACATGGGATTCTTCTCTGCTTTAGTTCTCAACTACAGCTTTACAGTCTTATGATTTGAAGTGCCAGTGTAGCAAGAGTAATAATAGCAGTAAATAACTGAAGTGCAGGTTTTCCATAAAAATGACAAGAGTGTTCCTCATTCCATCCACCAGAACCAGAATTCATGCAAATGGGTGTGCTGACTTGTTATTCCACATGCTATGCTCAAAGCAGCGAGCATAATTTAATTCTGACTGGCTTACAATATATATAACAAAGTAAGGAACCTAACAGCAGTTTTGTCAAATAATCCTTTGTAAATTATGTTGTTAAAAACCATTTCACACTATGGTTGTGATTATAGTTCTTTCTTACAAAGAGGCACCGCAAAAGGAGGGTTAGGAAACATAATGCATAGCTTATAGCAGAGATCTTCAAATTTTTTCATCTCAAGGCACACTATAACACGGTGCTAAAATTGCCAAGGCACACTATCAGCTTTTTGACCATTGACAAGGCACACTGTGCTGCTGGTGGGTGGGTGGGGCTCACCCTCCCAATGGCCCTATTAATAAAGGACCCTCCCCCAAATTCTCATGGCACACTTTCAGGCCATTTGCGACACACCAACGTGCCATGGCACAGTGGTGGAAAACTGCTGGCTTATAGTTGGGATACTATTAATCCTATTAATGCAAATAAAGTTATCTGTTTCCTGGAATACCACCAAGAAAGGATGTGGAGCTGATGGAGACAGAAAGAAGAAGAGCAGCTACCCTATTACATAGAGGGGCTGAATTCACTGAGTTCAAGTCGCGAATCATTCGTGAGTCTCTGCCCTCCGACTCAACTTGTCCTAAGTCATAGCTCATGCCCGTGACAATTTTGACTCACAAGTCATTTTGACTCAAGAACAAGTCTTTTGTGAAGTGAGCCACAGCACAGATCAGACAACAAATCCACGGAAAAAAGGGAGGTGCTGGGGAGGGTTGTCCGCGTTTTACACTCCCCTGATGTTCCCATCCCATCTGCAGTCAGTGATGTGCTGAAGTCCTTCACTTCAACCATCATTTCATTTCTGTAAACAAAAGCCATGCTGCTGTTATTTGAGCACGTGTAGCAGTGCAGTACGTAAAAACGATAAGTTCCATAAAAACCCAAATGATGATAACACACATGCACACCGTTCAAATCATGACTCCCATTTCTTCCTTCAGAAGGAACACCAGGCACACCCAACAGACCAACAGGGACTCGGAGGCATCTGAACTCGGCAAAGCAGGAAAGGGACTGGACGGATTGCATGAGGGCAGGGACAGAAGCAGCAAGTGGGAGGGTTGTGCGTAGCAGCCAGGAGGCTTACGAGTAGACCCAATTTCAGCTTTAATCTGAAGAAGTCCCATTTGCAGCCAGTCATTCATTGAAGCTTCCTCCCAGGTAATATTGGAGGACAGGATTGCATATTGTCTAGATGGAGAAGACAAACCACTCCCTCCTCTGGGTGCTGGCCTACACCCACCTTCTTCTGGCTCCTCCCCTCCCACCTTATGCATGGTCCAGCTACCCAAAACAAAACTTTAACCCTTCCTCCTCCCCTCCACCCCCAACTCCTGGCTGGAACTAACCTACCCTGCTGCTTGCGTCAGTCTGAATGTCAGCTTCTAGATCGCCCCATCAGGTCTTTCGCACAACACAGAAGCCACAAAAAAGTAAGCAAGACACAAGGAAACTTGCAGGGAAAATACTCATGTCTTCATGACTTTAGTTTTTCAGATTCAGATGCATGACTCTTTTCTGAGTCAGTGCACCCGAGTCTCAAGTCACACCTGAGTCATTGACACATGTGACTTGTCCCCGAGTCACAAAAACACAAGTTTTTCACTGACTCGTGTACACTCAAATCAAGTGACTCGAGTTCCCATCCCTCCCTTTTTTACAAGAGGATGGGAGGTACATCCAGGTTGCCGAACAACCAACAGTTCTTGTACTGGTAGGAGACATAGAATTAGCGTGTATCAATGGATAGTTTGAGAAATTTGGTCATACGATACAGGGTTTCAAATCTCTGGTCATTCATAAATTCACTGTGTGGGTGGACAAATGACAACATCCTAGCCTATAGTTAATCACACTACTTCCTTGATCAGGAATAAAATTATATTGGTTTGCCCTAAGGTCTCCTTCCTCCCATGGAAGGAATCTTCCTGCTGTGGATGGACTCTTTCCATAGGAGGAAGGAAACTCAACCTCTCCCTCTCAACCACAACATGGTCCCAATGTGGATCAAGCCTCCTGTGGCTGAGATTACCATAAAAGAAACAACACACACAAAGTCCAGAGACATAATTAATGACATGACTAGTTTGGCCCTGAGTGCTCAGTGAATTCAAGACTGTACAAGGATGGGAACAAATATTTTCCAACTTCAAACTCAAGTCTCTTTCTGCTGGACAACATCAGCTTTCCATAGGCTTATGTAAAGAATGAAAAATATATTCCAGATGTGCCTGTCCCACCAGACACAGAATCCAGCTGATCACAATCCCAATTGACAATCCTGTAATGGGTGCAGCCAATGTTTCTTAGGACAGATAAAAAGATGCGAAGTTGACAGAAAGGGATCATTAAAAATATGGCCTATATAAGCATGTTTCATATTAATGATTGCCCCCATAACTTTTCTTACCCAGGTGACATGTAAAATACATGTTGGTGGCATATAAAATAAAATGCAAAACAAAAGCTAAACTTGGCCATCTTGTCCTACAGGATTTGGCTAAGATTACAGTTTAAATTTCTCTACTCTATAACTCAGACCTGCTTGACTGATCCGCCATGAAACTTCTTTTTTTTTTTTAGAACTGCTTGACAGCTTGAGCATAAGCAGAAGTCTTTTAATGCCAAAAGGAGGCTTAAAATGCAATCACTTTTTTAGAATTTTTTTTAAAAAATGGATCCAAGACTAGGGCTCCATAACACCAGAAGCCATAACATTTTTTACTTCATTTTAAAATAGAAAATATATAGTATTTGGAGAAACAAATCCCTAATGTTTTGTGTATCATCTACGAAACCTTAATCCATCAACACACAGCTCTTGTGTGAGCTCCGCTTCTTTCAATGGGGCATGTGCAAGTCACGCATGCAGTGCACCCTGCATCACATGTAGTTGTATCAAGGTGCCTTCTGCAGCTCTGTACTTGAGAATTGTTCTTTTTGGTCACAAATGCACAGGTATGATATATTAGTATGGTTCAAATATGATGAAGCAGGCATTAAAAATACCTCCAGTAAAAATAAGGGTGTTTTTTAAAAAATTACCAGAATATAATATATTGCAAGTATTTGAGGCTCAAGCTTACAACTGAATCTTGGGCAGCCCAATCCTAAGTAAGGCCGACATAACAGGTCTGTATCCTAAAGCGCATTAAGAGGCAGCAGCAGCAACATGCAGGACAAGGGGAAGTTTTCCCCTTGCACCCGTGTAAACCTCAGTCATCCCTATGGGCCTGCTCGGATCTGCACCTGCTGTTTTGCAGGCGCAGAGGAACATGGACAGGAATGGTCCGAATCGCGGACGGGCTTAGGATTTGGCACTATAGCCGTCCTGTGACACAACCCCCGTCTTCGCCCACTGCACCGCCCAGGTACGCCCCAGCATGCCTCTGGAACACCCTTGGCAAGGCCCAGTGCCAACTGCACGCCGCTGGTGCTCAACCAGCACAAGGCCAGCGCCGCTGACGGTCATAGCAGTGCCCGAGCGTTGGCACTGCTGCTTACACCGGTCCAGCGCCATAGCGCTGACGCAGACACACTTGACGGCACGTTTGCTACAGCGTTTGGTCGGTGCAAGAGCGTAGCGCCAGCGCAACGGGTATATAGGATTGCGCTCTCAGTCATCTTATATATCAGGAGGAGGGGCTGCTTAAAACAAAGCTCTATATCAACACGGATCAAAGACCATTGATAAAGAAGAACTGTAAGCAGCAGCTGTAGCTTGTAGCATTCACCATAGAGCTCGTTGTTACTTCTTACATTCACATTTTAAAACGTTGCGATACGAGTAGGAACAATTAAACTAACCCTGTTTAGATCTTGAAACATATAAAAGTCATTTTCATGTATCCATTTTTTAAATTATTATGTATATAGTGTCATCTGTGTGCTTTACAGCAGAAGAGAAGACAAGTCCCTGTCCCAAAGGGCTTACAATAAGGGCAGAAAAAATATCCACATATGCGGAATACTTGTACTAAAGCCAGAGGTATGTGGGTGTTCCTTGTTCTGATTAATTATTGTTGTGTGGGCTGGATCTGCACCACATTCCATGCAACCTGGTTCCAGTTTCACTTGGAGGGTTTACAAAATTAATTTCAGAATGTGTGCATTTGTAGTTTGCTACAGCTCTTAGATTGCATCCCCCTTTCCCTCTTACACATAGATGCATTGAATAAAACCCTACACAAGGAGTTATACAAATACCTTGGATATCTATTGCATATTAACAGCTGAGCTTCGGCTGCCTTGTGTGAGGGGGAGTTGTGCCAAAGTTCAGCCGCTTCTCTGGTGGGAGCAGGGAAGCCGCTTATCAGCCAGCAAGAAGACAAACGGCTGGCCAGAAAGTAGGACTAAATCCAGAAAGATCCATCTGTATGCGTGTAGTTCTTGGAAGATTGAACGTTTCTGTAAAAAACTGTAAAAACCTTCGGGTTTCTGAATAAAGTCTGCCTATTATATGTAAACCGCCTTGAGTTATAGTCATTAGAGAAATCTGGTGACCTAAGAAAGGTGGTATATAAATCCAAATATAATTATCATCATCATCATCATCATCATCATCATCATCATCATCATCATCATCTATCTTGTCAGATTTTTGTGTTTGATTAAGGACGCAATCCTAACTTGTGCTGGAGTGGGCAGGTCAGCATGCCTGAACTGTATCCAGCACAAGTCAGGAGCAGGCTGGAGCCTCCACAGGGCAAGACTTTACCCAATGGGCTTGCTTGGATCTGCACCAGCTGCTTAGCAGATGCAGCTCCAAGCAAGCCACATGGCCAAAATTGGGGCTGCGCGGCCAACTCCACCCCCTTCCCGGCCCAACATGCCTTCCAGCCCATCCATTCCCTGCCCTGTTCCATCCTCCCTCCTGCCTTCCCCTGACCCAGAAACGCCCCTGTGCCAACTGAACTCAGCTGGCGCAGGAGCATCATGTGGCCGGCTTTAGCCAGTGCTGCTGGGCCAACTCAAGTGCTGGCGGTGGCCCAATGGCAGCAACGTTGGCACAAGGGTGCTGGTCGGCGCTCTCACACCAGTGCTGCTGCTGTTGGGATGACACTAGCAGCTAGCATCGGTCCAACATGGGGGTTTAGATGGGACTGCCCATCAATGCATCATACGTACTGTACATTTGTGCTGATTTAAGCACTGTGTAAAAGGAAATGCACATACAATTACATTAAAATTCCTGTTTGTATGGCATTCAATGCACATTCGTGATCACATACTTTGATAGTAAAGAAGATATAAACTGAAAACTATGAGCGCAATCCTCCTCTGGAGTTAGGGCAGCACAGTTAGGCCCGCAGAGTTTGTGTTTGGACCACTCTCAGAGTCAGGGAGGATGGCCTACATCTGTGTGTTGATACCTCTGACTCCGAGAGTGGTCCAAACATACTTTACGGTATCCCTTGTGCTGGCCACACTTTGATGGCCTATCTGTAATTCCAGGTTAGGATTGCACTCTATGGCACACTGTGAATATACACTAAGTTCAGAAATATTTCTGTTTTAAGGAAGATAGGTAACTCTACAAACCAGCAGCCCAACCCTACACAACTCCCTCCACGGCCGTGCAGCTGCGCCAGTGTGGTGCATGCTGTAAACTACAGGGGAGTTTCAGGCCCAGGAGGCTTCCTTTGGCGGAAGGGTATATTTGAACCACTGAGTCTACGCAAACCTGTGCCAGTGATTTTGTTGGTGCAAGTCTGCATGAACCTGGCCAGAGGACTGAGGCTTGGAAGGGGGGTAAACATTGGCAGCACCCCCTTCCCGACCCTCCTCTCCACCCTATGTGTACCACTTCTTCCCTCCGCTTACCCTTTTCTGTCCCCACTTCCCTCCCATGCCCTGCACTGACTTACCAGTGCTCATGGTCTACATACTGCTTGAATGCTTGTTCGATTCGATTCGAAAACCTTTATTGGCATTGGACATCAACAACAACATACAGAAACAAAGGGTACAGGAAGTAAATATCACGGTTCTTACGGAAGGGGATAGTTATTTAGACTTATTTGAATGTTTCCTAATAACGGCAAGCAAGTAGTCGGCGACTAAATTTGTGATAACTGCAGAACTATTTGGCTTTTCCCTCCAGGCAAGTACCATCTTAAGCCTTTGGCTTG
>JAJKFI010000004.1:28816454-28867572 GCA_029204185.1 Lerista edwardsae | reverse complement strand
TTTCCCTCCAGGCAAGTACCATCTTAAGCCTTTGGCTTGCCGGAGGCGCGAGCCTCTGGTGCGAGCCGAAGGGCTCTTTGCCCGTGGCTCTTCGCCTGGGGAGCTGAGACTGGAGCCAAGAACATCTGCTGTTGTGCCTGCTTCCCTCAGTGTTCATCTCCCGTGGACCGTCAGGCTCCAGCCACGCTTTTACTTTTGGAGCCTAGTCGCCTGTCAACAAGCCACCACCAGCCATTTTAACTGAGTGAGTGAGAGTATGATTGTGACTTCCTGGCCGGAGTGAGAGTCTGGCCAGGAGAGTGGAAGGCTATCCCTGCCTCTGTGAGAGGGGGGCAGGGAGGGAAGGAGCGAGGACCTCTGCCTCAGTGAGAGAGAGGCAGAGGCCTGCAGCAGCCCAAGCCTCAGTGTGAGGGGGGTGAGGGCTGCTGCACTGGTTTGTTGGTGGGGAGTGTGTGTGTGTGCGTGTCTGTGTTGTTGTTTTTTAGTCTTTTGTATCTGCGCTGGTGGTTGGCTTGCAGGTCGCTCCCGCCGGAATTATGTGCTTGACACCTCGAGGGAGCTCAGGGGAGGGCAGGGAGGCCACCATCAGCAGAGTTACGGGTTACGGAAGATATGGCGGTGGGGGCAGGGCCGGACAGTACAGGAGAAGGAGGGTCAGTCGTAGACAGACTGTCCCTCTTTCTGGCCCTTCCCTCATCCCTCTGACCCCTGGTTCTTCTGGCAACAGTCCCCTGAGTCTGAAGCTGCTGCTTCTGAATGCCAGGTCGGTGAATAATAAGACCTCTCTTATCCATGATTTAATCTTGGAGGAGAAAGCCGACCTGGTATGTATCACGGAGACCTGGTTGGATGAGCTGGGAGGGGTTAATCTTTCCCAGATTTGTCCGCCGGGTTTCCGGGTACTTCAGCAGCCACGACTACAGGGGCGGGGAGGTGGGGTTGCGATGGTCTATCGGGATTCCATCTGTCTCACCAGATACCCTGTTCAGCAGTCCACCGGGTTTGAGTGCCTTCGCGTTGTGTTGGAGGGGCGAGACAGAATAGGGATTCTGTTGGTGTACCGCCCGCCTTGCTGCCCAGCAGTCTCCCTGCCTGAGCTGACGGAGCTGGTCTCGAGCGTGGTGTTGGAGTCCCCCTGCCTTTTAGTGTTGGGGGACTTTAATGTCCATGCCGAGGCCCCGGGAACACCTGCGGCTCAGGATTTCATGCCTCCATGGCAACCATGGGTCTGTCTCAAAGAATATCTGCCCCGACGCATGAGGCGGGACACACGCTGGACCTGGTGTTTACTGCGGGGCAGGTTGATGGTGATCTGGAGGTGGAGGAGATTAAGATCACTCCTTTGTCATGGACAGATCACTGTCTGGTGGGATTTAGGCTCGTTGCGGCTTCTCACCTCTGCAATGGCGGGGGATCACATTTTATGATCCGCCCTAGGAGGATGATGGATCCAGACGGATTCCTGAGGGCTCTGGGGGATTTTCCTGTTGCCAGAGTTGGAGACCCACCCGGTGCCCTGGTCGACCTCTGGAATACGGAGATGGCCAGGGCCCTGGATGAGATCGCTCCTGAGCGTCCTTTGCCCAGTCGCAGAATCGGAGCGGCTCCTTGGTTTTCTGAGGAGCTGCGAACGATGAAGCGGCAGAGCAGACGACTAGAGCGTCGGTGGCGAAAGACTCGTGCCGAATCTGACCGGACACAGGCTAGGGCCCAATTAAAAGCTTATTCCAGAGCACTGGTGGCAGCTAAGAGGGCACACCTCTCTGCCACCATTGCATCTGCAGAGAACCGTCCGGCTGAGCTCTTCCGTGTGGTCCGCAGGTTTTTACATCTTGCCCCTCTTACTGGTAGGGAGGAGCACACGGAGGCTCGCTGTGACGAGTTCGCAAAACACTTTGCAGATAAGGTCGATCAGATCCGGCATGACTTGGATGCCGCTGTGGGCATATCTAGTGATGTCCCTGGGGAACCTGTCTATCCTACCATTTGGGATTCTTTTCAGTTTGTAGAGCCTGAGGATGTGGACAGGATTCTCTGGAGTGTGAGACCTGCTGCTTGCCCGCTTGACCCTTGCCCGGCATGGCTAATTAGAGCTGCCCGGGGAGGGCTGGCCGAGTGGACGGGGAGGGTAGTGAATGCATCTCTGAAGGAGGGGGCCAGGAAGAGGGCCTTCTCGGTGGTGGCCCCCCAACTCTGGAACACCCTTCCCCTCGAATTGAGAACTGCTCCCTCTCTGTTTACATTTCGGCGGGGGCTGAAGACCTTTTTATTCCAAAAAGCTTTTAATTGTTGACAGGTTGGCTGGCTGGTTATTATGATCCATGGGGCTTGTGTCTTATTTTATTTTTTAATTGTTTTTAAATTGTTTGTGTTTTTTAATCTTGATTGTTTATTGTTTAATACTGTTTTTAATTGTTTTTAATGTTAACTGTTATACTTTATTATACTGTTATACTGTTATACTTTATTTTTATCCTTTTTAATATTGTAAGCCGCCTTGGACATCTGCCTTGGCAGAGGAAAGGCGGGGTAGAAATTTCTTAAATAAATAAAAATAAAATAAATGAACATGAAAACCTGACTGCTTGGTATAAAACACAAGCAACGATACCCCAAAAACTAAGTTCTCAGTTACAAATTGCTGACCCCAATCCTTCTTAAAGTCCTCTTGGTTTGCAATTGCCACTAGGCGGTACACATCCATAAGCCTTGTATGATTCCTACAGATAGATGTGTATATGTATTCATCTCTGCATCTCAGAAATGTCCTGCTTCAACTATGAAATGTCCTGCTCAACTATGCCATAGCACAGCAACCTTCTGCCATGGCAAAAAGATTAAAGTAACATTTACTTTTACTTGATAGTAATTACTTTCATTCTCCAGGAATTCAATTCTCCAGGAAGTCAAGCCTGATTGCTCCCTGGAAGGACAAATGCTGAAGCTGAAGCTCCAATACTTTGGCCACCTGATGAGAAGAGAGGACTCTTTAGAAAAGACCCTCATGCTGGGAAAGATTGAAGGCAAAAGGAGAAGGGGGCGACAGAGGATGAGATGGTTAGATAGTGTCACCGAAGCAATGAATATGAAATTGGGTGAACTCAGGAAGCTAGTGGAGGTCAGGGAGGCCTGGCGTGCTGTGGTCCATGGGGTCGCGAAGAGTCGGACACGACTTAGCGACTGAACAACAACAACAACAAATTACTTTCATAATTAGGGTAGTTTAAAACATTTGGCTATTAATTGCTTGTGTCTTCATCCAAATCTTTTCTTTGGCTTTCCTTTCCTTTTTAAATGTTTCTTTGACTTTTCAGCTCAAACAAAGCCAAAGTTTAAACAGAAACTCAGCCAAAAGCAAAACAATTTTTTTTTCAGAATTAGGGTCAAACTATGCAAAAAATTAAGAGTTCCTCTTGTAACCATAAATCAGCTCAGGGTTGCCAAAAAGACGTAATAAGCTGCATAGTGTATCTGGCTTGATTTTCATTAATCACAGATTGCTAATATTCACTTTCATTTCAAATTCCCTCATTTCCTGGAAGAGACAAATCTGACACAAATGATGGTCTGGACTTTCCCTCCCACTGCTGAAAAGAAAAGCACCTGAAGACAGAGCAGTCATTAAAATGAAGCATAACCATTGAGTGACTTTATTATATAATACCTGTTTGAAAAGCGGTATATAAGTATTCATCATCACCACCACCACCACCAACACCAACACCTCCACCACATGTCATACCTCACATGCAGCAGTCAAAAGGCTGGTAGGGTTTAATATTGTTCAATACTGTGTTTTATGTTCCATTTAATAAACTATAAATCATTTTTTTAAAATTTGTAGGGGTGTTGTATTCTGCACATATAGCACAAATCCTAAATCAGCTGCGTTGACTCTTCTGTTCCTACCAGAACCCCAAGACTTATTTCACAAGCTCAACCATCTGGTTTGCTATTCACCAATTGGTCACTAAGGGCTTCTTCTGGGGGTTGTGCTGGCCCTCTGGAGGGTGCACATGGACACATGGCCCCATGGCCTCCCTCTGCAAACCTTTCTGCACCTCAGAAGTGCTTCAGATCACATTCAAGACCAACAATCAAAAGTGGGTCGTATTTGCAATCTGAAGCATTTCTGAAACACGGGGTGGCCTGCAGAGGAGTCTGTGGGCTTCTCACATCCTCCAGAGGATTGGCACAATACCCAGTAAGCCTTGAAAAAGCCCCTTTTTCTGGTGCCATTGCAATCACGGGAGTGCTGGCACTGCTATAAATGTTGTCCTGCCACTTAAAGGGGCAGGGACTGGGCTTCCCAGAATGGAGGGTTGTGACTCCCCAGTTTGAGAACCCCACCATTAAAAAATTTTCTGTAAGACCTTTAGAGAAGATATGAACAGCATAACCCTATACATGTTGGCCCAGAATTAATTAATTAATTGTTTGAAGAATTTATACCCCGCCTTTCCCATACTAAAGCAAATGCCCAAGGCGGCTTACAAAGAACAACAAAATACAATGTAACCACAATAAGTAAAACACATTAAAACAACAACATTAAACATTAACGGGACACAGTGTACAAGAATGAAGCAAGACCAAATTCTCTATATCAGGCTGTTTGGAGGGTAGGAAAACAATTGACCAGGGGAGTGAACAAACTGTGACACTATGAATGAAACTAATTCACTATGAATGAATTATTCATTCATTCAATCATTCATTTACAGCATTTATATCCTGCTTTTCCACCCCATTTAGGGGTCTTCAAAGCAGTTATAACAAAATATCAAACAATGTTAATGCAATCAAATATAAAAACATATAAACTATAAAAACAATTCAAAGCAGTAAAACATAATATGTTCAACTGGATCATAATAAAAATTCATTAAAAAGTGTCAGTCCCCAGTGTCAGCAGTTAGACGATTCCCTAAATAAAACAAGTCTTGAGGCCCTGCCAAAGGGACTCTAAAGACGGAGCTGTTCTCAGTTCCCAAGGGAGCAAGTTCCACAAACAGGGTGACACCACCAAGAAGGCCCTATTTCTTGCTGCCATCCCTCTCACTTCACCTGGTGGCAGCACAGTTTGAAGGGCCCCCTCTGATGACCTAAGAGGATGGAAAGAATTATATAGAAAGAGGCGGTTCCTCAAATATCCTGGATCAAAGCCATAAAGGGCCTTTAAAGTAAAACTAGCACTTTGAATTGGGCCCAGAAATGAACCGGCAGCCAGTGTAGTTGCTGAAGCAACGGCTTGACTGAGTCAAACCGACTAGCCCCAGAAACCATATGGGTAGCTGCGTTCTACACTAGCTGCAGTTTCCACACCGTCTTCAGATGCAGCCCCACTTAGAGCATGTTGCAGGAATCTAATCTGGATGTCACTAGCAGCCCACTCCTAAGCAGCACCAACATAGTAAGGCCGACACAGCAGGGCTGCATCCTAAGGCCATTAGGAGGCAGCAGCAGCACAGTTCAAGGCAAGGGGAGGTTTTCCCTTGCACCCGGGTAAGCCCCAGCCAGCCCTATGGGGTTGCTCAAATCTGTGCCTGCTGTTTTGCAGGTGCACGTGCACGTGCACAGCAGCGGCCCAAATCAGGGCCACCGAGGCTGGGGACGGGGTTTAGGATTTGGCACTATGGACATCGTGTGTCACCACCACCCTTGCCACCCACTGCACCACACCGTTACACCCCCGGCACACCTATGGCACACCCTTGGCGAGGTCCTGAGCTGACCGAGCGCCACCGATGCTCAACCGGCACATGGCTGGCGCTGCTGACGGGCACAGCTGTGCCCATGCACCGATGCTGCAGCTTGTACTGGTCCAGCACCCAACTAGCCAGCGCAGATGCGCTTGACGGCATGTTTGTGACAGTGCTGGACCTGTGCAAGAGCGTAGCACCGGCACAACACAGGTATAGGATTGCACTCTAGGTCACTGTGACCAGGTCTGAGCAATACAGGTATGGTCACAATTGGAGAATCAGCTAAAGCTCCCTAGCCATAGCTGCCACCTGGAATTCCAGGAGCAGCTGTGGATCCAGATAGAAACCCCAAGCTGCAGAAGTGCTCCTTCAGCGGGAGTGCAACCCCATTCAGAGCAGGGCAATGGTCCAATACTGGTCTTCTGGACCAAGAGAACCTCTGTCTTATGAAGATTTAATTTCAGCTTGTAATCAGGATTTAATTTCAGTAGACCTAAGTCCTACTGTGACCAATGAGGCTCATGTCAGTGTGTATAAAATTGCAACCTAACAGCCCAATCCTGTGCATGTCTACTCGGAAGTCCCATTAGAGTCAATAGGACTTATTCCCACCTAAGTGTGGATAGGACTGCAGCCTCAATCTTCTTGACTGTAGGTGTTTTCATTATAATGCTGTGCCCTGCTGTTTTTACTATGATTGTATTTTTACTTTTGTAAATTTCAGTGTGAGCCCTTGAGAAATGGGATCTTAAAAAGTGGAATACAAATGTTTCAAATAAATATCAGTCTCATGGGCAATTTGACCATTACATTACAGTATTTGCATCTTATAAGTAATATAATTCAATTCACGTGTTATGGAGACAAAAAGCACCAACAGCAGTTTTGACACCTTAGAAAAGCGGAGAATAGCGTTGGCAGGGGAGGACCTCCAAAAAATTTGATAGGTGAAAAGTGCAAGATATCTATCATCAAACAGTTATTTTGACACCTTTTCCTTACAGAAGTCAGAGGAAGGTGTGTTTGGTGTCTAAACAGAAGTTTTTGGGATCAAAGAATCCACTTTTGTTTATTTAAAACATTCATTGAGACCTCCATGCATATTTTGAACTGTTATGAGTTACTGTACATATTTTTTTAGTATAGTCAATATACAAAGTGATACTGAGCACATTTCAAAAGAAATTACACTGAGTACAATTTTATTCAGAATTATTTCATTATGAAAAAAGTAGTTGAGGAATGTAGCTTGAAACATTAAAAGACTTTTTGATGACAGTAGCTTTGAGAACAATTTTAAGGAGTCATAGTTCATTCGTTAATTGTGTTTGTTGCGTGTAGATATTGTTTTAATTCATGTTGTGTGCCCCCTTCAGTGACTGTGGAAATGTGAAGTTACAATCCCATTTAAAGAGACCTGCCAGCATCTTCTACAAACTTATCAACCTCTTCAAATTTCTTGTAACGATTTGCTTTCATTCTTTTGCTTTAAATTCATCCTATTCATTGTCTACGCATTCCAGCATAAAGATAATCACAAACTGTTGATTCTGTAAGGTGAATTGGTATGTTTCGTACATTTGTAGAAAGATAGAAAAATATTTTAATATTGTAATATTAAATTTAATATTGTAATACATGTAATACAATAAATGTAATAATAAATGTAATACAATATTAATATTGTAAGGTGAATTGGTATGTTTCGTACATTTGTAGAAAGAAAGAAAAATATTTTAATATTTCAGGTCACGTTTGTCCTAAACACCGTCTACTTCTAAATATGGTTTTTTAAACAGACTGTAACAAGTGATTACTAAGTAGTGATAGATTCGCTACTATTTTAGAGCAATGTTTCTCAAACTGTGGGTCAGGACCCACTTGGTGGGTTGTGACTTAATGTCAGGTGGGTCGCGGAAAGCTGGGAGCTACCATCTTGGAAGCTGCAGATCTTACTCTTGCTATATTTCTTTTGTGACTGTTAACAGTTTGAATATTCAAGTGAAGGTTTTTAAAAATTGTTTTTAGTTCATATAATAATATTTTGTCTGAATCTTGTTTTGTGTCAGGGATGTTTCATAAGTTATCAAGTTTATGTATTACATGTTTATCCCCGCCTTCTTCCAAGGAGTTCAGACTGTATTCATAAATGTTGTCTTCACAACCCTATGAGGGTAGTTAGGTTGAGAAACACTATGGCTGGTCCAAGGTCACCCAATTTGTGGCTGCATTAAAATTTGAAACAAAAGTTGGTGCAAAACTATGATACTCCACTACCTGTTTCATTTCAAACCCTCTTGCAGCCGTGCCCAGCTACAATTCACTAAAAAGCACATTAAACATAGGAGAGGGTATGACTGACAACTCTTTTGCTCTTAGCCTTTAATTCAAAGAGCAACATGGACATTGGTTTTCCTTAATATAAAATATTAAATGCTATTGCTGACATGTGACAGTCATTCAATCATTGTAAGACAGCCCGGTTTTAATTTAAGGAACACCTCATTTCACTGAAACCATCATAATCTCACTAAATAGGAAAAGCTTTCTTTGTAATTTTTCTATTTGGGTTATAAGACAGATGTTCCCTGAGAACATGTGGCATAACATGTGAAGGGAAAGTGTATATTTCTACACCAAACCACAGTGTAGTTATAACGTTAATCCCCGAAGTTTAGCAAGGGTAAAAAAAAAAATGTATCCCTGTAAAATAAGTAAATGTGTAAACCAATAATTTAATCAGGTTTAGAGAGGAGCAGTTCATCTAAAAATTACAGCCTTATGGTTGCTGAAAGTATTCATCAACCTTTCAAGGATATTGTTCACCTGTGAACATTTTCAAAACTGTGGTTTTCTAATTTTTCATAAGGCTTCTTTCACAACGCAAAAATCCTACCAAAACAAAAACAAATCTAGTTTAATGACATAGGAACATGTGTGCTTCATTCTCAGCACGTCTAATTGACTTTGACAGCATACAAGTAATTCAGGACAGTAACATCAACACAGCATACTTCAACTGGCTGTTGTAGAGAGGACAAACCTACACCTATATCTGGATTTTGATAACGGAAAGCATTTTCAAGACCCTCAAATGGCATAAGTAGTAGTAGTAGTAATAATAGAAGTAGTAGTAGTAGTAATAGAAGAAGCAGCAGCAGCAGCAGCAGTGGTGTCTTCCTCAAACTAATCTGCTGCATTCAACGTGCAGGCTAAGAATATTTTTAGAATACCAGTAGCTTTAATGACATGCAATCCAAAAATTTTACTGCAGAGTGATAAATGTAGCAAATGCTAATTATCAGACAACAAACAAGGAAAAAAAACTGTTGTCATTCTTCGTTATTTTGTTGGTTTATCCTATCACCTTAAAATCACATAAATTGTTCCCAAACATACTGGGGGAGGGGAATCCTGAAAGTGATGTTGTGCCAGTGCTACGTGGTAGCGTCGGCGCAACGTCGCTAGTGCCGACCAGCACCCCTGCGTTGGTGCTAGAGCTCTTGGGCCAATGCTAACAGTAGCATTGGCTCAACAGCGCTGGTGCCAAGCCACCTGTGCACTAGCCAAACTAGGTTCCCAACCATTACATTTTAAAATAATAAAATATATCTAGTGTAAATATACATATATTGGGACGCATATGTATGAGATGCAAAAAAAAAAAAAAAAGGATGCAAATATCCCATGCTGGGATGCATTTGATCAGGACACACTTGTCCAGGATGCAGCACAGCCTAAGGCTGCAATCCTACTTGCACACAGATAGAAGTCACCCTCATTGTCAGCCCAATCCTAAGCAGTGCCACCATAGCAGGGCCATATCCTAAGCCCAGCAGGAGGCAGCAGGAGCTTAGTGTAGGGCAAGGGAAGGTTTTCCCCTTGCACCTGGGTAAGCCCCAGCCAGCCCTATGGGGCTGCTCGGATCTGTCCCTGCTGTTTTGCAGGTGAACGTGAGCAGCAGCGGCGCAAATTGGGGCCACCCTGGCCAAGGTTTAGGATGTCGCACTATAGCCATCGTGCGTCACTGCCCCCATCGCCACCCATTGTGCTGCCCTGGAACGCCCCTGGAACGCCTCTGGAATGCCCTTGGCGAGGTCCTGCGCCAACTGAGTACTGCCGGCGCTCAACCAGCGCTGCTGACAGGCACAGTGGTGCCCGTGCACTAACGCTGCTGTTTGCGCCGGTCCAGCGCCCGATTCGCTGGTGCAGATGCACTTGACAGCACATTTGCAACAGTGCTGGACCGGTGCAAGAGCGGAACACAGGTGCAACGAGGGTATAGGAATGGGCTCTGTACCTAATAGGACTTACTTCAGAGTACATGAATCAGATTGCACTGCAAAGCTACTTGCTATGTTTGCCACTGAAGGCAAAAAAAATAGCTTAACCTGTAAAATAAATTTTGCACTAAATTGCCACTGGAAAACAAAGTTTGAGAGCAAGTTTTCCAGTTCTACAAATCTAGTCCTCTGAAGGAGAAGAAAATCCTTCTCATTGTTGTGGCTTATGGCAGCACTGCTAACATGCTTCACTCCTGCCATCTTAGGCAATAGTTAATAAACTTATCTACTGTTCAAGGCAGCTGTTGTGGACCTTTCTCCAGAGACAAAATAAAAAGTGCCTCAACTAGTGATACAGGAGGCATCTGTCAGCATCTGCTCATTAGTGAGATGCTTTATTGTGCGGAGTAATAAAAGTGGGTATTATGAAACATTTTGTATCAAATTGTTCCTTTTAGACATTTCCTACCATCTATACCACAACTGTGATTTCAGGGCACACATTTTATTAGCTTAAGCTGCAGTGGAAGTATTAAAACAAGTATCTCCCTGAACATTTCCTATAATATTTTAAATCACATGCGGTGTGTGAAGGAGCAAGTACTGACAATTATTTCAGTCAAAGTTGCTGCAATCAGCAATTCAGTATAAAACTTCCACTTCATAGTAGTGACACCTCTACTGATTCAGCTGTGCCACCAGAATGTGCACTGCATCCTGAGTGGGGGCAGTCGTGAAGGTTTCCTCCAGGTATGGGAGCATTTGTTCCCTTGCCAGGGGCAAATCTCTGCTACCCTGATAGGTCTACTTGGACCTGCTCCAGTGATTTTGCTGGGTAACTCTGAGTGGATCCGGGTAGGTGAATCAAGGCTGGGATAGAATATCTGCAGAGCTACTGCCAAAGATATCTGCCCACTTCCTGCCCTTGCTCTGCCATGGTCCCTGCTTAATTCTAGCCATCCCACACCAATGTATCAGCACCAGGGCTCCCACAGAGGCTGCTGTCATCTGGCCACCACCATTCACTGTTTGTGGCAATGGCCAGACTTTGCTCTATGGTGTGTCACATTTTGCAACCACTGTAAAGTGCCCCAAACCTAGTGCTGGTGATGCAGCAGGCCCGAAAACCTGATCCAATCAGTAAAAGTGGCTGGGTCCAAATAGACCTATCAGGGTAGTACTACACACTCAATATGCACAATTCATGGCCTGATCTGCTACACCCAGAACATGAGCTTTTGGTGCCATTCCTGTTGCTAAATTGGAAAGTGGATATGCACCTACTATCACATCTGTCATCTTGGAGAACACTAATATGTTTTCGGGGAGGGACTTAAGTAAGGGTCCAATCCTATGCAAGTAGGATTGCATAGGTATGCAATCCTTTCCAGTACTGATGCAGCCACGTCAAAGGGACAAGTGCTGCATCCTGCAGTGAGTGGGGGGCAGTCTCAGAGGCCTCCTCAAGGGAATGTCCTTGGGGCTGCATTGCAGCTGCACTGGCACTGGAAACTTGGATAGGATTGGGCCCTAATTCCCTGTTCCTAAGTCAGACATCTGAAGAAAGAAATGATCTAGGAGAAAGATTGAGTAGGAGAAAGTATTTTCTTTCTTTCTCCTGCTTTCTCAAGTAGGAGAAAGCATATTTGTGTGCCCAGCAACATACAAGTAGACAATCCAGCCTTCACTTCTATCGGGGTAATTGTATTTGGGGACATGCCTAATATAAAACACTTAAAAGTAGAGTACAGTGTGGATGATATGTGGCAGTTTTGAGTTCCTTTAGAGTTGGGGTCTTGGAGGCACCTCCTCCACCATAAATTAGGGGTGAGGTGAAATTCATGGAGTGTGTAGTGCATTACTTGGTGGCTGCACACCAGAATATTCATATAATGACACAGCATGGTGATGTAGTATCTTTCTGACAAATCCTTCTGGGTTTGAAAAAAAATGGGAGAATCTCTAACAAGTGATGCGCACCACCATCCTGCAAACCAAAAATCACATAGCATCATTCCACTGAGATTTTGGACAAAGAACTTGGCTGCCAAGAAGAGTATTACACAGCCAATGAGTTCCACCCACACCATTTTGCATTTTGCATCTTACTCAAAAATCCCTGAAATGTCCCTTCTGATTTCACAGCTTGAGAACAGGGCACTGATGTGGAGGGACATTTTGCCTCAACCCTACCATACAACCTTTTCTGCAATAAATGTGAAGAAAGTAGGGGTGTGTAGAACATGTGCTGGTCCCGACTTTGCTATTTCAGAGCGAGAGGGCCCAACTAATCCAGAGAAAACAAGTAGCAAACTTTCCTCAATGTTTATATTCCCCCTCAAACTGCACTCCAAATTACTTTTTAAGTATCCACTATTATACAATTGATTAATATATAGGGTTCTTCTTTTATATACGGTGCTTCTTTTTGTCTTTACATTACCACTACTATGATATTAGCCTGGTTCTTGAAACCAGGTCCTTAATGTAAGTATTGTACAGTATGTCCTAATAAAGTTTTAACTTTCCTAAAGTTACAGTTTGTATGATGCTTAGGAAAACTCAGATACATTGGCAGCACAACTATTTCAGAATTTTCCTTTGTGAATCAAACAGCACTAGTACTGAGAGAATTCCATATCTGTTAAGTTTCTTGGCTAAATTCCAAGTGTCCTTTTTAACCTTCAAAGCTATTAGGATATCTGAAGTGTTTCTCCCATATGACAGCATTAGTTGAGATCATGACAGGAGATCTATTCGTAGGCACCATGATAATCATTTCTAGGGTTAACATTATTATTTTTTTGCGGTAGTCCTTGATACTGCAAGTTTATCCTAAGGGAACGTAATTTACACTTTTTATCAGATTTTTAGGTTTTAAACTGTAACCTTAAGAATTAATGTTATTTCAGCAATAGTATGTTTTGACTGATTGTTTTAATTTTAAATTCAGTGCTATTTTTTGTTAGCTACTTTGGGGTGAGTTGAAAACTGAGTTAAGCATTCAAAAACAAATTATTGTATCACTTTATAGATTGTTGAAAACAACCTTACTCCAGAGCTCCTTTCTTTTAATGCACAACTTTACAGAAGCCAGGGAAATGTACAATGATGACAAATTAATACAGAAGTTGTCTCTATATTAAACATTAAATTTTAACTTACAAAGTCTACATTTATATCAAACTAAGATCCACTATAAGTCACAGATGATTTATTGACATTTTAAGAGGACTGAATTTCTGTCTAAATTATTGCTGTTGACATTGATTATAATTTATATAACCTCGGGTGTTTAAATTTGTGACTTAGTAAAATATTAGACAAGCTATAAGTCAAATCGAACAGTAAAGAAATGAACTTCTTGTTGTATTCTACATTAGGCTGTGATGTGCTGAAATGCTAACATCTTATTATAATGAGGTTATTGATGTAGAGTTGACATATGACTTGATTTGCAGATGCCCTTCTGACTAACCTTTTGCAACTATATCTCAGAGTAAACCTGTGGTAATTATTGCTGGATAGGGAGAGTTGGTTTAACTGAACTACTTCTTTTGATGCATGTTGAATGTGATTGCCCCCTAGAGATTACAAGAGTCCCACATGTGTGAGTTATTACATAAACATTGAGAGGGGGAGGGAAGAAAGGTGTATCTCATGAAAAATTCCTGGGGGTTTTGTTGCAGGGTTTGTTTTTGTTTTTTGGTAGGAACTGTAATTCCTAAAAGGTGTCCATTCATATACATTTTTAAAAAATCTTATAAAGCATTTCCTAAAAGACATAGATGCAAAAAAAAAAATCCCATAGGCTTAACAAAATTATGTGGAAAATTATTTTTCTTCACCTGCTAAACACCATAAATTTACTATGCTTACACCTGAGTTTTATATGCCACACATCGCCTTAAGATTTCTTTTTCCTGAACACACTACTAGAATGTATCATTGGGCAATATATCATATCATGGATATGATGGAACCCATACAGAGATAAGAGGGTTCTTGGTTGTTGTCCATCAGTTTTGGCACTCTTTTCCAAAGGTTAGCATTTTGCAGATAAGAGGCATTCCAGGGGGGTGGGGGTGGGAGGTCCCAAAACAGCCTTGAGGGCTCACATCTAGATAGTTCGTATCAGCTGATTTCTCCACTGAGTGATGCCCTTGGAGCTGTCCATGGTCTGGAAGGATTCAGGCCATCACACACACACTGCACTATTCCTGCTCTTCCTAACTCTATCTGACCAGTCAGGTAATTGATTGCTAACCATCACCACCTGTGCTTGCTCAGGTACTGCCAGTGAGACCGCAGA
Organism: Lerista edwardsae; assembly: GCA_029204185.1. NCBI lineage: Eukaryota > Metazoa > Chordata > Lepidosauria > Squamata > Scincidae > Lerista > Lerista edwardsae. Next base: position 28,853,272 of record JAJKFI010000004.1, on the reverse strand, counting down.
GGACTTTACACAGCACATGTACTGTTCAGTCTCCTCTTGGATTGAATCTCCAGCCAGCCTAGATTTTTTTTTAGTATTTTTTTTTTACTTACCTCCCTGAACCACCACTGCCACCACCATACCTGCTCTGGTAGCCATTGGCATACGCACAGAGCCTCTGGCCATTTGCGCAGGCAGCTTCAAAGTGCATGACAGTGGCATGGCTTTCACACTGCCCGAGCATAGTCTATGCTGACAGATTCCAAGATCCAGCAGCATAGGCTCGGGCTGCTAACTTTATCCGTAGACTGTTTCATCTAGTGGTTGATGTTGACATGTCTGCCTCTTGTACCTCTGCAGCACAAATAGTTTGCCTTCCTCCAATGATTTGTTTTCCCTTTTTTAATTTACATTGTATTTTATTGCATATTATTATTATTATTATTATTATTATTATTATTATTATTATTATTAACTGTATTTTTTCTCTCCAATAATTGGGCATCTTCCTTGGCAGAGGGAAGGCGGAGTAGAAATCTAATAAATAAATGAACAAATGAATAAATAAATAACTTCCTAGGGTGCTGCTATTTTCACTTGTATGTTTTGAGAGATTCTACTGCATACATAAGATCACTATGGAAATTGTTTCATTATAAACAGCTTTCAGATTTTGATTAAGGATTAATTATAAAATAATATAAAGTGCTTAAGATTGCATTGTGCAATCAAAACACACAAGCAAAACATAAGAGCCACACTGGATCAGGCTAAGAGTCCATCTAGTCCTGTTTCCTATATCTCACAGTGGCCCACCAGATACCTCAGGGAGCACTGAGGACAACAAGATAAGAATGTAAGAAAGATAAGATAACAAGATAAGAACATAAGAAGAACCCTGCTGGATCAAGCCAAAGGGGCATCTAGTCCAGCTTCCTGTATCTCACAGTGGCCCACCAGATGCCTCAGGGAGCCCAGAAGACAACAAGATGCTATTCCCCTGCATCTGGCCGTATCCTGTTGCTATTCCTTTCATCTGGCATTCAGAGACAGGTTACCTCTAAAACCCAGATGTTGCACAAAGGCATCATGAATTGCAACCTGTAATTGACTTTTCCTCCATAAATCTATTCAAACCTTTTTAGAGGCATCTAGGCCAGATGCTAACACAACATCTTGTGGCAAAGAGTTCTACAGATTAATTACATATGGTGTAAAGAACTATTTCCTGTAGTCTGTTCTATCGCTCCCGCCAGAAAATGTCAGTGGATGTCCCCTGGATCTGGTATTATGCTAGAGGGAAAAGTACTTCCCTCTGTGCCAAGTCCAAAGTCTGCCACTAATTCTCAGACAACTTCATCAACTTCTGTTCCCTCAGTAAATTTTGTTGTCCGGGGCGGGCCTGGCGCACACAATGCCCCATGGCGACCTCAGCTTGACGGCCCCTACAGAGGAAGCCAAGGCGCTCCTCACAGGTCAGGCTAGGCCTCAGAGGGTCAGTCTTGTCATCTGAGGTTGGGGGTTGCTCTACCCTGGCCCGACTCTCCCCTTTGTTAGCAGACAGCTGGCCAGCCGAGAGCTCCTCACAGCCAGCGTCCTATTCCAAACTGTGTTTCATCACTGGCTGGCCTGCCTTTTAAAGGGCTTGCCTCTGCCCCTTCCTGGTGCCTTGTCCCTTGGGTTCCACCCCCCCATAGGGGCCATCAAGCCTTGCCCGGATATTGGGCCCAACAAGGCTCAAGCCTGTGGCAGGTCAGGCTGGGTTGGCCCCGCCCCCGGCATCTGGCCTGGGGACGGGACCCATTCCAGCTGGCACCCATTGTTTCAGGGGCAATCTGCCTTGGGCAGCCCCTCATCGGGACCTGGCTCCCCCTCTGTGGACCGCTCTTGCGGCCACTCTGGGGTTGAGGGGTCTGGCGCCGGCCGGGGCAGCCCCTGAGCTGCGCGCATAGTTGAAGCCTCCCGAGCAGTCGGCGCCCGGGCCACGTCATCAGGCGCGCCAAGGCCTGGGCTCCCCAGCGCGCCACGTGGAGCCTCAGCCAGTTGGTGGGCAGCACCGATGGCTCTGCGGTGACTCGAGGCAGCGGGGGCCCTCAGTGGGTGGGTGGGTGGGTGGGCAGACAGCCCCCAGCCTGCTCCCTGAGTCCCGGCAGGATTGACCAGGTAAGTCGGGCACATGCAGGGGCGCCCGACATGTCTTTCTCCCTATTAATATAGTAAATAAGACATGGGGAGGGGAGCATTGTGGATAAATATAGATATCCACAACTGAACTGAAATATATCCACAATTGAACTGAAATATATCCACAACTGAAAGGAACTTCTGCCAGCCAATAAAAGAATATGGTAACAATTAAATTCATAACCCAACCAGATATCAAACTGTGTATGCTATCATCTCTAACAACCTTAGAATGGGCCTAGATTCTAAGGTTGGGCTGTGAAGAGTCTTCTGCTGTTGTGAAATGATGACTGATGGCACACGATGATGGGCCGATGCTCCATCGGTAGTCACTCTGCAAGAGGCTCACCACCACAGCTTCACCAGTGGAAGCCACAGTGTCCACTGGACTCAGTAAGGCGGATGGGGAGGGAGTGTGTAGACTGGGAGTGTCTTTGAGTAAGGAGAGGGGAGGAACCAGGGGTGAGGATCCAGCGGCAATGGTGTATTCTGGCTCTTATCCCCTCCATTTCAAACCTTGCTGCCTCTTTTCTCTCCCTGGACCTATGCCACCAAAGGAGACACAGAGATGGCTGTGGGGCTTACGTGGAGGTAAGCATAAATGTTTTGTACTTAACCTCCTGTTTGCCCTCAGGTCACCCCCACTTTGCTGGCTGCAGAATGTGCCTTTTGACACAGCTGCATCAGTGCTGTTGGTGGGGGATAGGATTGGGGCCTCATACTTACAATTCTTTTCTTACAAAGAAAACACTTAAGATACACTAAACACTTAAGCACATGGAGATGACGAGCATAAAAACAATCTACTGACAGAAAAAGAAAAATATTACTGAAGCGTGTGAAATTAATAATACACTATACATTTTGCTGAAAGGTGGACATTTTTTTGAGGTAGAAGTTATTACTTACACTTCCTATCCTGGCAACATCTATCTATAATTAGAGAAGCAGAAACATGGCAAGAGAAGTGCCCAGGAACAAATCACCAAAATACACAATTGTGTGATATTCTCTCCTGGTCTTTCTTGGTTTTTTGTTTCATGCCTCTTGCTTTGTAAGGACACAAATATTTAATATATATGGGAACCTCATGTTTTCAAACTGATCACACTTCAGCTTAACCACTGGAAAAGAAGAAACCTTACTATCCCCAAGGAACCTATAATTTGAAAACGGAAGCACACGAGAATACACTTTGCTTTTCAAGCAATGAGTTGGAGACAATTCTGTGGATATTTAGCAGAAAACTGGCATAAAATATTGGCTCCTACATTTCTTCATATGTTAGTTCATTAATTTCATAGACCAGAGAAAGAACCTGGCCAAAAATGATTATTATTCTCCAGTTGGACTCAGAACCAGGGGCCTTTTCCAAAAAAGTATTTGCTAAAGACTCAATAAGTCTATCCGACTTAGGTAAAGAAACTCAATGTGAAGCTTGGCCATGCATATATAACAACATTGCTTTGTGGAGTAATAATCCTAAACATACACTACAACAGAGGGATGTGCATCAGGAGGTATATAATCTTATCTATACTACAGTACATTTCTTATAGGGGAAACCACTTGAAACAGCCTTCCAAGTCCAGACAGGACTTTCCAAAAGTGTTTACATCAGCCTATCACACCCTCCCTTTGCTGTCACTAGGCAGAAGTAGAAATCATCAGCTCTAGGGTTCTGATGGAAAAGACTATACACAGAAGCAAACATCATTGCATCAGAAAAGAAGATCAACAGGACATATCAGAAAGCTGCAGATTGTGACAGCCATTTTCCAACTCTGTCTCTCCAGCACCCCAAGCTAGCAACTGCCCTGGCCAGGACACTCGTGAATGATTAGCTGTATGAACTATTATTCTGTGATTATACAGCATTCAGTGTAACATCTAGAATCATCCTGCAAAATAAAAAGTTTTGTATGCATTTTTGCACTATCCTTCTAAAGATTCTGGAAGTTAGCTATGTAGTGTGTAAGTCTATGGACCAGTGACTCTTTAATCCATGGGACTGGGAAGTGAACAATAACAAGTTTTAAACAGCACATTGGAAATTAGACATAACTAAAATGCAAGTCATTAGATCAGAGTCAACACACGTTAGTCAGATGATAAGACCCGTAGGACAGTGGTTCCAAAAGTGATGGGTCGTGACCCACCACCCTGGGAGACACTGGGCTATGCTCCTTTAAGGGGTGGGGAGAGGGAAAAGGCAGCAGCGCGGTCCTGGGGACATTGGCCAAAGGAGCTGGGTTTTTTCTTACCCCTCGCAGCTGTGGTATCTGGGGAGTCTGGGAGGCTCAGGGGAGACCCCTGCAGGGCTTACAACGTGATCGCGACCACTTCTGGTTTGCAATAGCGAAACCAGAAGTGGGTCGGGATTGCTTTGTAAATGCATTCTGTGGTTTGGGGAGCACTGCAGGGGTGTCCCCAGGGCTGCTCACCCTCCCTGGACACTCCTGGAGTAAGTAAAAATTGAACCCCTCTGGCCAAGGCAGCAGCACAATCTTGGGGATCGCGCTACTTCCATTTCCCCACAGTGGCTCCCAACTCCCTTGGAGGACTTTGGGAACCACTGCCTTAGGATAAAGGGTCAAACTGTCACTTGAAGAAAAACTCCAACTGCTTCCCCAGAAGCCACCCTCTTGTCAATCAGCACATCCTTCCGGTTGTCATCACTGTGAGAGAGAAAGGCTTCCCTAGACCATAATGCGCTTGTCAGCAAATTAGTGGGTTTTCTGTACCAATCTTTTCTCAACTCGCATATTTGACAGTCAAGAAAAAAGCAGAATGTAGCAGAAATTCAGAGTTGGTCCAAGTAAATTCAACTGAATTTACAACACAACCCCTCCAGAATGCACAAACTGCAGGTATTTCCCATGCAAAAGAATAAAGCCACTCACCTGCAAATGCTGAGCGTTGTCTGTCATATTGTCTTCACGCCTACGAACTTCTTCTAGCAATTGTGCGTTCTTCTTCTTTTCCATTTGTTGATTGTGCTTCAGGTTGGCCACCTTCTTGTTTTGATCCTTCATGTGTCTAAGAATCGTATGCATATGCCTGTTAATTCCACTAATAACATTACAGAGCAAAAGTGTAAATGGGGCAAAAACCATTCACTTATGATCACATACAAGTTATCTAGCACAGCTACTGAAATAATGCTTTGTCACTTAAAAATCAGTAAGCTGCATATGACACGCAACTTTGAGTGGCAGTAAAACAACGAACTCTTTAAACTATTCAAAATACCTTCATAACCAGTGCAAGATTAAGAGAGCATCTGTTATATGTTATAACATGAAAGCATGGGGTGGTTTTTAAGGAAAAAAATGGATCATAGCATTAATTCCATTCAGGTTTCTTGGGTGGCAGTCTGTTTAGTGTACTTTTTAGGAAAGAGATCCAAAGTTCTTGTTGTCACTGTCTTCAGGGGTTCACATTTAAAACAAAGACCACAACAATTTATTGTTAGGTAAATGAAATCCTCTCCAAATTAGGCTGATCATGTGCATTCCAAATTTTGTATTATCTCCTCTGCTGTGTGGCTGGCTTTTAGACTTGTTTGCAGAAGAATCTACTTATTAATAAAACTCGCGGGGCCCTCTCAAGGCATCTTATTAAATGAAATGAATTCACAGAGGCTTTTTCATGCACCAAAATAAATGAGTTTGGCAGATAAACACCAATCTACTGTACAAAAAAGCCAAATTTCTGCCCAACGTTAATAGAATTGAAACACCTCATAGAATTCAACATGTTAGCAGAACTATTAAAATGCATATTCTTCAACTAGGATAAGCAAAGGTAAGTCGTTAGCGCTTTCGCGCGCTATTGGACCAATTGCTCATGGACAAGCAGGCTGGGGCTTGACAGCCAATTGGCTGCTGGGACATCTGGGGGGCGTGTCTGTAGCTCCCAGCACAGGCACATTGCCTGTGCAAATACATTGCGGTCAGTGGTGGGATTCAGGGAGTTCGCCCAGGTTCTATCAAAGATAAAGATAAAGATAAAGCCTCATCAAAGATAAAATCCTAAAACACGTAGAGGAACAAGTACTGCTAAAGGAAAGTCAGCATGGCTTCTGTAAGGGTAAGTCTTGCCTCACAAACCTTTTGGAATTCTTTGAAAAGGTCAACAGGCACGTGGATGTGGGTGAACCTGTGGATATCATATACCTGGATTTTCAGAAGGCATTTGACACGGTCCCCCACCAAAGACTGCTGAAGAAACTTCACAGTCAGGGAATAAGAGGGCAGGTCTTCTTATGGATCCAGAATTGGTTGAGGGCCAGGAAACAGAGAGTGGGGGTCAATGGGCAATTTTCACAATGGAGAGAGATGAAAAGCGGAGTGCCCCAGGGATCTGTCTTGGGGCCCGTGCTTTTCAACTTATTCATAAATGACCTGGAGACAGGGATAAGCAGCGAGGTGGCCAAGTTTGCGGATGACACAAAACTTTTCCGGGTGGTAAAAACCAGAAACGATTGTGAAGAGCTCCAGAAGGATCTCTCCAAGTTGGGGGAATGGGCAGCCAAATGGCAGATGCGTTTCAACATAGACAAATGTAAAGTGATGCACGTTGGGGCAAAAAACCAAAACTTTACCTATAGGCTAATGGGTTCTGAGCTGTCTGTGACAACTCAGGAGAGAGATCTCGGGGTGCTGGTGGACAATTCAATGAAGGTATCGACCCAGTGTGCGGCAGCAATTAAGAAGGCCAATTCCATGCTTGGGGTCATTAAAAAAGGGGTTGAGAATAAAACAGCCAATATTATCATGCCATTGTACAAATTGATGGTAAGGCCACACCTGGAATATTGTGTCCAGTTCTGGTCGCCGCATCTCAAAAAGGACATAGTGGAGTTGGAAAAGGTGCAGAAGAGAGCAACTAAAATGATTACGGGGCTGGGGCACCTCCCTTATGAAGAAAGACTGCAGCGTTTGGGGCTCTTCAGTCTAGAAAAAAGGCGCCTGAGGGGGGACATGATTGAGACATACAAAATTATGCATGGAAGGGATAAAGTCGATAGAGGGATGTTCTTTTCCCTCTCTCAAAACACCAGAACCAGGGGGCATCCACTAAAGCTGAGGGTTGGGAGAGTTAAAACAGATAAAAGGAAGTAGTTAATCTGTGGAACTCCTTGCCACAGGAGGTGGTGATGGCATCTGGTCTTGATGCCTTTAAGAGGGGATTGGACAGATTTCTGGAGGAAAGGTCCATCGTGGGCTATAGGCAATGATGGATTGTGCAACCTCCTTACAAAGGTGGTGGGCTACTTCAGAGTACCGGGTGCAAGGGAGTGGCAACAGGATGCAAGCATCTTGTCATTTCATGCCTCCCTGGGGCGCCTGGTGGGCCGCTGTGAGATACAGGAAGCTGGACTAGATGGGCCTTTGGCTTGATCCAGCAGGGCTCTTCTTATGTTCTTATGTTCTATAGAACTGGTTGTTAAACGGCTGGGCCCTGCCCACTCGCTTACCTTGGCTGGCTTCGGGGGTTTTTTAGGCTCTGGCTATGACATCACAGAACCGGTTGTTAATTTATTTGAATCCCACCACTGATTGCGGTCCCAGACGGCGACCCCACCCACCCGCCCTGTAACTAGTATGAGATTAGCTGGTTGCTCTTAAAGGGCCAGGTAGGACTTTTTTGCTATCTTGCTGATTGGCCCCTGGAAGATGGTTTTTTTCACCTACCCCAGACTGGTTTGGGTGTGTTAGGTAAGGCAGTGGTTCAAAAGTGTTAGGTAAGGCAAGTGGCTCATTGGCCACTTGGCATGAGAGGTGCGGGGTAAGGGAAGACATAGACAGCTCACGGTGTCCATGCCACGGCAGCAAGGTTGGGAGATGATCGTGGCGGTTCCCATGATCCTTCCCGGCTTGATGAGTTGCTGTGCAGAGCCCCTCAACTGGCCAAGCACAGGCCAGCTGACCAGTCCCTGCGGGAGCAACTAACACAGTCCAGCTCAGTTAATGGCAGAGGCGGGGCTCGAGTTGAATGGCTTGCCCAATGAGATCATTAGGGGTGGAGGCGGCTAGGCCTTTCACCCCCAGTTTAGTACCCCGCACCTTGAAAGGGGGAAGACCCCCCCCTTCAAGTACTTAGTTCCTGGTTTGCAAATCCTGGTGTGTAATACTGAATAAAGTGGCCCAAGTAATATCCCAGCCGCAGTCTGCTGTCTTTATTTGAGTGTGCACAGGTAATCAGTTTTATATGGTCAGTCACTGCCATATCATTCTGAAAAACTAACCTTAGGAATAAGTTGCTACCTGCCTGGGCTCTTTGATATTAATTTCTTTGACTTTCTCATGATTCTGAGGAATGTCCTTCTTTTTATCTATATAATAATAGTCATGTGCAAATTCCAAATGAGATCTACACACTAATCCTTTTTTGGCAAAGGAAAGGAATATTTTCTAATGCCCATATGAGCACTGGAAATTTTCCAGTTTCTTCTGCAGTAGACACTGTAGTAAGAAAATATTTAGTTACAATATATCGAGGCCACATCAAGATGCTGTAGCAATAACAATGTCATTGTGATTAGGGGCATGGTATTACACACCACCAACCTATGAAGAATAATCTAAAAATTCTGACAGGCCAAAGAAAACCAGTATACATTACAAAATACAACACATATACATAACATCTCCTAGTCAAATATTTACACCCTAACTTTACCTGATTTGGTTTAATTGTAGACCATATGTCCCAGATAGTTAATTTTAGGAACATAGCAAACTGATTCATTCTTTGTGCCCATAACGGAGCACTCAGATGCTCACTGTGATAGCACGTGAATCTAGGATAAGGATCAGCCAAGTCTGAAAATAAGTGGGCAGCCATGCTTCTTAAATCAAAATAATTCCAAGCTTGATGTCATCCTGAAATTCTCCATTATGGAGAAAGGCGCTGCTGTCACTAACACACAGGCATTGCATCGTTACAGCTTAATATGTATGCTGAGCATGTTGCATGACCATTTAGCTAGATGAGCCATAATTCAGAGTGCTCCCTGGTGCCTTTTCTTAATCAGAACAGCAACATGTTGTTTTAATAGAAACGAAAACGATCGTGATGCAAATGTTATTCAGTAGGCAGGCCACCAGAAACTACAATAGGGCCACCTTTTATAGGATACCCTGGGCAGCAATTTGTTAAGCTATCCGAGAACTTGATATGGATGAAGTAATGGTACAGGAATGCTATGTTTTCACCAGGGGACTTTCAGAGTGCAAGGTGAGAACTTAACAGCTTCATACTTTAAAAAAACAGCAATATTTACTAAAAGGGAAATAGAACTATGAAGCAGAGTAAGGCATCATTCTGGGGAGCAGGACTATGAACCAAAAGTAACAAGTGTGCTGTGCAATTTCCCCATTAATTTCCTTTTCTGAACCCCCAGCCCCTAAGTGACTGCTCTCTGAACAAACTGTTAAGATTTAATGCATCCTGCCAGAGCACTACTGCATGCAGAGAGCAATGCTGTATTTCTGTGCTTCAATGCACTATGACAACTACAAATTTGGCTCATCTCCTCTAATTTTAAAGACACTAATTTAGGGCGCAATCCTAACCTGGAGTTAGGCTGGCACAGCAAAGTTTGGCTGGCACAAGGGACACCGTAAAGTATGTTTGGACCACTCTCAGAGTCAGAGAGGCCAGCACACAGATGTGCACCATCCTCCCTGACTCCGAGAGTGGTCCAAACATGTTTTACGGTGGCCCTGGTACAGGCCAAACTTTGCTGGCCTAACTGTGCTGGCCTAATTCCAGGTTAAAGATTGCTCTCTGAATCATAGATTTATGAAAGATGAATTGGTCAATTGAAAAACAGGATGGGATTCATTTGCCAAAGGAAATAAGTAAGAATTATAAAAGTTACAATAGACAGACAAGTATAAGCATAGAAAAGATAGAGTCAAATAAACCAATAAATTGGAAATAATTATGTGCTGCATGCTAGTTCTTACCATGTGTTGCATTCATGAGATGATTCTGTTAACACTAAGAATCAGCTATTGCTTTAGTCTTATTCTGCATCTGCCATCAACTAGAGATTAAAAAAGGCCTATGCTTGCCAACAGGCTGTGTTTTGTAGATACTTAAAAGCACAAACAACCACTAACGTTTATTACCTCGCCAATGTTAAAAGAAAACAGTTCCATTAAGTAACATGATCTACATATGTCCTGCCTGAATTGGAATTGGCTAGAAACAGAAGACTAAAAGCAAAATAACCCAGCTTTGACCAGAAGCTACGAATAAGTGACAAAGCTGCAAGGAGAGGGCTTTTATTTTCATGACAGGCTTAAATGTCTATCCCATTCCCAAATGGTTCTTCACCACACTCAGACAAGCACCACTCCAGTCTGACACGTAGTAAACCCACAACCTAAATATTCATCTTTGCAGAAATGCCCTTGGCAGAATGACTAGAGGAAATGCCTGCAACAAATAAACATTTTCCTCTTAGTTGGAAAAGGAATGCTTTCTGAGTCATACACAATGTGCAATAGGACTACTAGAATAAAAGTGAATAGCATAGAGTGTTTTTGTAATGCAGATAATCTTTCTAGATATCAGCTTATAGAAATATTTGATTTCCCCTATGCATTCACACTCCAAGGCCTTGTGGACTACATATTGGTTTGCTTTATTTCCCATTTCGCTTGAACAGTGGGATTCAGGGCGCAATCCTAACCTGCGCTGGAATGGGCAGGCTGGTGTGTCTGTGCTGAATCCAGCAAAAAGTTAGGAGCTGGCTGGAGCCCCCGCGGGGCAAGGACACGTTTGCTCCCTTACCCCAGGGTAGGTGCCAGCAGCCCCGATGGGCTTGCTCAGATCTGTGCCTGCTATTTTGCAAGCGCAGCTCCGAGCGAGCCCCGCACAGGGGTCTGGCTGCAGCTTAACAGCCACATCCCAACCCAGCTGGCGCAGGAGCGTTGCACTGCTGATTTCACCCGACACTGCTAGGTGAATGCTGCTGCATCTGCATCAGCCCAGTGGCAACAGCACTGGAGGGAGGGTGCTGGTTGGCACTCTCGCTAGAGCTAGTGTCGGCCCAATGTCAGGCTTTGGATTGCACCCTCAATGTGGCATACATTGGGTTCTCAGCCAAACTTCCACCGGCCAGATCCAGGCATACTTTGCTACAGAAGGTAAATATTATGTCCCTTCAGAAAAGACCCAGGGATTACCTTGCACAGCCAGGAGTTAAGGGGCATAACACAAATGTTTTCTTTAAAAAAGCCTCTCTACTCACTTCAAATATATAAATCCTGTCCTATGGATGAATGCCTAACAGCCCAATGCTAACCAGTGCTGGAACAGGGCGGCCAGTTGGCCTACCCCATATCCAACACATGGTTGGGGCTGAAAGCCATGCAACCCAGGGTAATTAATTATCCCGTGTCAAGCAGCAGCCTTCCCAACAGGGCTCCTTGGATCTGTGCAGCGAAATTGATGATGCAAGTCCAAGGGGCCCAGGGAAGGCCAACCGGACTATGGACAGGGGTTGGATCTTGCCTATGTCAGCTTGTCCAGTCCCATCCCCTCCCTGAGCTGGTCCGCCCATATGTTCACGATCCCCCTGCCCCAAACCACCTCCTTAAGGGTGCAATCTTGATCTGGTGTTAGGCCGGCACATTTAGGCCAGCAAACTTTGGCCAGCACAAGGGACGCCGTAAAGTATGTTTGGACCACTCTTGGAGTCAGGGAGACCAGCACACAGACGTGTGCCATCCGTCCTGACTGGTCCAAATGCACTTTACAGTGGCCCTTGTGCTAACCAAACTTTGCTGGCCTAACTGTGCCGACCTAACTCCAGGTTAGGATTTTGCTCTAAGACACATTTGCAATACTCCTGGCTGGCACAAGGGACTTGTGCTGGCCCAATTAGCGTCCTGGATTGCCCTCTAAATATTTTACTGTAGAGCAGGGGTGGGCAACCCACAGCATGTCATGTGACACTTTGTACATACAGAATCTTGAATGTGCCACTCCAACTTATTTTGATTCTTTCTGGTCTTGCTTAGGTGGTTCCATTGGCCCACATGACCTGCCAAGGCTCTGCTCAGCTATTTTCACCACACCCCAGGCCTTGTTGCTCTCTTTCTGGGCTTTATGCTGGGAGAAGCACCATGCGCTTGTGGCACTGGAGTCCGGTGTTGGTCAGTGTGGCCATGGCAAGTAACTTTGCATGTGCCACTTAGGAAGTGTGCATTTGCCACTATTAGCATGTGTGCCTCAGGTTGGCCACCCCTGTTGTAGAACAGAACATGGATTTCTAAATACTTCAACAACATCCTTTTTCTATGTCTTTCTAATTGTTTCTATAGGATCTCATATTTATAGAAATTCAAACCACTATGTTCAACTCTAATTAGGCACCTCAGTATGCTTGCCAAGCGTTAAGGAATATCAGCCAAAAATAAGTAGTATTTCATGATCAAGGTAGCATTTATCCATCTCGAAAAGTTAAAAAATTGTTTGCTTAAAGAAGAACCCTCCAAAATGCAGATATGCAAAAGACTCCTACACAAGGAAGAAGCAGAGTTTGTACTGATTCCCTACAGAATTCTTTGCTTCCAAAACTTTTCATCACATTAAACATTATTATGCTGAGACTGAGAGTCAGTTACAAAAATCTACAAGTATGCCAGAAATCTTAGCAGCGCACTGCCAATTTCATAAAAGAAATATGCGAGTTTGGGCTTTATGTTGGTTATTGACTTTGTCTATGCTCTGGTCTATGATCACAGCTATTAACGTGTCAGGAATCTATTAACAACAGAAATTGGTGTTATATGTAAAATGTGAAATTAAACCTGTTGCTATAAATGTGATGTTTTTTATCCTATTTTTAAAAACAAAAGTCACAATGAAAAAGTTATTAAAACTATTTAAATCCAGATCATTAAACATTTTCAACAGGTAGGAATGCATGTCACAAAAGATGAGGTTTTCTTCTAAAAATGTTGCAAGGAACATGTAGTCTCTTCCACAGCCTTGAGGCAACTGATATGAAAGTCCTGCTTCTAACTATGACAATGTTTCCAAATGAGTTGGAATACAAGCACAGACTGATTAGACAATCAAAGCTGCAGTGAAGGTCATTGCCCAGATAAGATGTTTTTGAATTATGAGGGCTTTAAAAGTGCCAGCATCCTGAAGTACACAAGCAGCCATGGGAATTGCAACTAAACTGGCATATATAAACATCTCCCCATATCTGCCAGGCAACACACTAATTCAGGGTTCCCCAACATGCCAGCACTGGAACCCACCTGACCTCATCCTCATCAATGGGGTTGCAATGCTCCTGCTGGTGTTGGAGGTCTCTCCCGGCCCGACAACCTACTGTGCAGGCATCAGAATGGCCTTCAGAAGCCTCTGTAAGCCACTTCCAGTTTTTAGAAGCAAACTGGAAGTGGCTTTTGAAAAACCAGAAGTGGCTTACAGAGGCTTCTGAGAGGCAAAAAAAACCAGGCTGGAATAGTGCTACACAAGCCTGCTGGTACACCGTGCTGCCCAGAACAAGCACATCCTTATTATTCCATCAGCCTAGGAGGACCAACATTATATTTTTTTTAAACAATCTTATCATTTTTCCCCCAAACTAATTTTCAACTCCAGTCACTGGACAATTTAAATTTTGACAAGCAACCTAAATTGCAATCCTACCCACACTCACCTGGGAATAAACACCCAGAGTGCAATCCAGAGTTAGGCCGGCACAGTTTATTAAGCCAGCAAAGTTTGGCCAGCACAAGGGACACTGTAAAGCGCATTTGGACCACTCACACAGTCAGGGAGAAGGGCGCACATTTGTGTGCTGGCCTCTCTGACTCCAAGAGTGGTCCAAACATACAAACATACAAACATACGGTATCCCTTGTGCCAGTCAAACTTTGCTGGCCTAACTGTGCCAGCCTAACTCCAGGTTAGGATTGTACCCCCACTGACTATAATGGGACATACTTCCGGGTAGACATTCATAGGATTGGGCTCTAAATGAACTTCCCATATGAAAAGGACCAGTGGGTGTGCTTTGCTTCCGATAAACTATTCAAGAGCCTAAAACTTACCGGAAAGCCTGACCATTATTTGAGCTTGCTTGGATACTATCTTACTTTGCTAGGACAGAACCCAGAGCTATAATTAAGAGTCTCATCATTTTTATATCCTTGTCTCCTATAAAGTCTTTTTAATTTGGAGTTTAAAATTCTTCATTCAGCTTATCAGATCTAGTTTTAAGTACTATGTGACGGCAAAATAACTGAGACTACTTGTTACTCATCGGGCAACAACACTAAAACCTGTAATCAGCCATCTGTACCACCTTCTTTACTCCTTTTTATAGCACTATAAATTTTGTCTAAGCCTTAAGCATGCAAAATGCACAGATCGTTGTCTATTTTTAAGAGGAAGTGACTCAAATGGGCCCACCAGAAAAAACACGGTGCATGTGAATTTTTAGGTCAACTGCAAGTTTTTATTTCAAAAGCAGGAAACAATTTTCAAACTGCCTTTTGTTACCCTATTGAGGGCACCATTAGGTTAGGCCGCCCAGGAGTGTCAGAAATGCACCATAAAACACATTTGGACCACTCTCTAAGTCAGGGAGGATGGTCACATTTGTGTGCCGGCCCCCCTGGCTCTGAGAGTGTGCAAACACGCTTTACGGTGTGTTTGCAACACTCCTTTGTCAGCACAAGTAACTTGTGCCGGCCTAACTCCAGGTTAGGATTGCGCCCTGAGGGTCGGCCCACTAGCTAAAAGTGTCACAAACCTTCATGATACTATGGGAGGAGGGAGCGCTAGTTGGCACCTGGCCTCAGCTCCAAGCGGAAGAGCCGCTAGCATACACCAGAAGCACTGGCAAATGGTAAGTGGATTCAGGGCGACAGGAGAGGCAAAAAGGGGCAGAACTGGGTGCAAAGGGTAGGATCAGCCCCACGTGGGGAGGGTAAGTCTGGCAGGAGCTTCCACCGCCGGATCCTGAACATCAATTTTGACGTTTGAGGTTGACCTTTCAATCCAAGCCCGATGGATCACCAGCCAGCCTCCCTAAACCAGACTCTAGAAATCAGTACTTATTCATCCGCTGAATTCTGCTTATCATGGGTACACCACAGAATCCCTATTCCTGTCCCTTCAACTGTATGAAATGTTCCAGAAGTGAGCATCAGACTACACACCTGACCCAAATACAACAGTCTAGGGTAGGTGAAAAAAAAGCAGCCAACCTAGGCCAGTCAGGTGAACTGCAAAAAATTCTTACCTGGTTCCAGCAGCAACCACCTAATCCTAGACTGTGCAATGGAAAGCTGGGTGGGGTTCAAAAATCTGAGTCACATGGATGCAGAGCAGGATGCCAGACAACCATTGGAAATAACTGCTGCTCACCCCAATAGGATGCAGAGATCTTCCTGCCCTTCCTTCATGTGATGGTGGAGGGGGGCAAAGAGGCAGCAGCAAAATGGCACATGAAATGGCAGCAGCAAAGCAACATATCAGATAGAAAAGCACATGACTATTATACTTGCACTCTTTATTAAACAAAATAGAGTACTGATATTAATGATTCTACAAGTTGGGAAGCTTTAACATTCTGCCGAATTTCTCTAGTAAACAACGAAGTTCTAAACCAAGGCCCTAGAAAGCATATTGGCAGGATTGGGGGGAGAGGTGTCTTTAATTAGGCCATTCTGCAGAGGAACAAAGCAACTCCTTAGTGGTATGAAATTCTTCATTGTTTCTTACAAGCATCTTTCAATGACAACTTTGTGACACTTCAAAAGCGAGCCCATGACTGTCAACAAACGTCCTCCTTTCTAGCTTCTCTCCCCCTTTTACTTTCACTTTTTTCTACCTCTGTTGATTATCCTTTCTTGATGTTACTGCTTGATTTCATCTGATGCAACAGTGAGTCTGCATTACTCCTGAAAGCTCCTCCTCAGCATGAGTCAGTGGCCCAGCCCTATGCTTGCAAGGAAATTGAATCATTTCCAAGTTAATTCGAGGTGAGCAGGGGGAGAACTCATCCATCTCTATCTAGCACCAGCCATAAACAGATAGTGCTGTCAGTTCCAAGAGCACCGATAACCTGCTGGCAAAAGCTGATGTGCCCAGGCATCTCTTTTGCCGGGGAGAGTCACGCATCCAGCGGATCAGAATTAACATGCTTTTAAAAAGTGCTTTACAGGGAAAGAGAAACACAGTAGGAGGCCGGTTTACACAATTATAAAGGCATATACCAGTGACGGGTGATACCCATCACTTGACTTAATTCAGAACTGGCTTAGTATTTACAGAAGTTCTTAGCAAGCCAAAGTAGAAAAAACCCCATATGTTTTCTCCAAGATTTCTCTCTCCATGCTCTCCCAGCATGATAATTTTATCATGTTATGAATTAAATTTGGTTCCCCTTCTCATTCATCATAGCACTAGTCATAGAGGAAAGCCACTTGGAGCACAATCCTACCTGCAAGAGGAGCCAGTGTAAGTCCCTTAAGAGCATAATCCTAACCTGGAGTTAGGCTGGCAAAGTTTGGCAGGCACAAGGGACACCGTAAAGTATGTTTGGGCCACTCCTGGAGTCAGAATGGCCAAAACACATGCATGCTGTGTGCCATCCTCCCTGACTCCGAGAGTGGTCCAAACATGCTTTATGGTGTCCCTTGTGCCATCCAAATGTTGCTGGCCTAACTGTGCTGGCCTAACTCCACATTAGGATTGTGCCCTTACTCCCTTTCGCCGGCCCAGAAATAAGTCATGTTTGCGCATCCTTGCAAGCAGGCTAAGATTGCCTTAGCTGGATGAGGCCCCAGATTTGCATTGACTGAGGGGAGTCATTGTAGGACAAGGTAGGCCAGTGGCCAGACTGACCAGGACGAGGTGGGACTGTCCTGGGCAACCTAGACCATATCCTAACCCCTCTCCCAGCCTGACAGGACTAGGCCATTGGAAATGGCTGAGAGAACATAGAGCTCTTCAAATAGCTGAAGGGCTGTCATACGGAAGAACAGATAAATTTGTTCTCAATTGTCTGTGAGAGTATCGTCTTGTGAGATTTCAGTTGTCTTGTGAGATCCAATGGGTACAAACTGTAAGAGAAGAGATTCCACTTGGATATCAGGAAGAAATTCCTGACTGCAAGGGTGATTTGGCAGTGGAACAAATTGCCGAGGGAGGTAACAGATTTTCCCTTACTGGAGATCTTCAAGCAGAGGCTCAACAGGGTTCTGCTGAAGATGCTCTAGGAGGATTTCCTGCTACAGGCAGGGGGTTGGACTAGATGACCTTGTCATTCCCTTCCAAATCTATGATTCTATTATAATGACTAGCCCCAAGGTCACCCAAGAAATTCCTTGGCTAAGGGTGGATATTAACCTGGACCTTCCAGGTCTAATTCCACTACACCAGCCTTGTAAGGTCTATGTAGAAGTCAGTCCCACTGTCAGGCAAGTGTGTATAGGATTCCAACCTGTTATAAATATTGAGAAGAAAAATTGTCCTTAAAATGGTTGCCCAATTTATTAATACATTTTCTCCAGGCATTTCGTATTTGTTTATACCATCAGTAACGCATCCCAGAAACGTTGGATGTGTTAGAAGCAAACATTTTGTTTCCAAGGAACCAATATCTTATCAGCGTTCAGCTAAGTATATTTCAACTACTTTTCTGTCTGAGGGTATGACTTGAGCATTCAAGAGTCATCTCTTACCTATCCTTACTTCTTGATAAAAGTAACTTAACTAAACCTGACTAGCCAGAAATAGCTAGTTCTTCTACAAAAACCTATTTCTAAGTACAGTACTCATTCGATGTAGACTGAGCATATGAGAACATCACAGGGTAAATTTATATCTTGGTTTTCTTTTAAATTGCCCAGCAGATTCTGGATTTTTGTACTCATACAAATGCAGACTAGAGATTCTGCTATACTACAGCTCTAAGTCAAATAAATGTGCCCCTAGGCCCATCTCAAAACTGGAACTCTGCCCACAAATAAAAACATTAGATAACCAAAATTATCCACCTGGGAAACATATGCAAAAAGATAGATTCTTCCTTTTATTTCACTCCAAAGATTACAAAAACTTTGGATGATTTGTGAAAAGGCATGCTTTTGTCTAGGTCCATTTGACAATGGAAGACAGCTGCTCCAGTAAAAACCAACAATCTGATGTAGAAACTAAGTGAAAAATAGGTCTGCAAAGCCTCCCTATTCTACAGAAGAATTGCATTAACCTTCATCCACATCACATGCTTCCCAACTGCAGATTAACTCACATTATGCAAATTATGTTCACTTCCTATTAATTCTATTGTATTTTTATATGGTTTTTGAAACCATTATCATCGTTTGAAAGCATTTGAGGGAGTGCTTTGCATGGTCCTTCTCACCCCTGACAGAGAGGTAAGACCCAGCTCAGTTCTTATTAGATCAGACTGATAAAGAACCTACATTAAGCCAGAGAGAATTCAAGGAATGTTGCACCCATTTCTTATGTGAACATGGCATGGTAGAAACTGAAAGATTTTCATGTGCCACTCCAGTCTTTTCTTACACTGCTCACTAACAAGCCCTCTTACGTCAATAGTTTATGCTTAATATGTAGTTCTAATAAGGCCTGAATCAGACATGGTAGAAGGGTGAATGCAATTGTTCTTTATTTCCCTGCAACACTTGCTATTGGGTTCCAAGTGTTCCATTGTGTCCTAATTCCTGCTCAACAATTATGAGGCTGTTAGGCAAGTTTGTACATACACATGGAATTTAGCACCATCCATATGTCTGCCTCTACTTTTAATCTGATCTATGTCACCTATTTATGACTGAGGGCGCAAACCTACCCTGGAGTTAGGCCAGCACTGTTAGGCCAGCAATGTTTGGCTGGCACAAGGGCCACCATAAAGTGCATTTGGACCACTCTCTGAGTCAGGGAGGGTGGCGCATGACTGTGTGGTGGCTTCTCTGACTTCGAGAGTGGTCCAAACATACTTTACAGTGTCCCCCTTGTGCCAGCCAAACTTTGCTGGTCTAACTGTGGTGGCCTAACTCCAGGTTAGGACTGAGCCCTGAGAACTAGGTACTAATGAGTTGGTTTGTGCTAAATCCAAAGGCAGTGAGTAAACAATTCACAGAAAATATTATAACCTGGATGGGATTAGGACTTCATCTCTAACAAGATTTCATTGTGCCTGTGTAATGTACGTTTTATGGTCATGGAATGTTCTTGTATCCAACATTATGTCTGAATCAGGTTTCAGCAGTTGCTAAATCTACCTGTTGAAAGGCTGTGACCTCTTGCCTGATTTTGCAACCATAATTCACATAGTCATAAACCAGAAGCTAGACTGCTTGAAAAAGGTCATCATGTTTCTCTTGATGATTGATGAGGTAGGAGAATAGCTGGGGACTTCTTGTACACAGTGGGGTTGCTAGAGGAGGGTGCGAGCCAAACCAAGTTGATGCGCACAGGGTGAGTGTGGAACCACTACTGCCCAAAACTGTAGAATCTTGGTATTTTCAAATATACTATCATTTTATATATCATACAACATGGAATTTACAGCGGAATGCAATGAAACAGACCACATTGAAGTATCTGTATTCTATCAAACGCTATAGCAAAAAAAAAAAAAACACCAAAAGAAAACACAACTGCCTTCTTTAACAAAAAGTGGATTTCCATAATTCAAAACTGATCAGAGAAACTGATTGTTCCAAGAGCCAACGAGGTGTTAGTATGATTCAGCCCTCATATTTATGTATCATAGCTAATACTAGAACTCTTCTTTAGTTGTGTGAGTGTCATAAAGTTGGGAAATGGTTTTTTGTTTATTACTGATTTGTTGGGCAACTTTTAATTAATTAATTTAGGTTGTACATACATTTATTCTGTATGGGCTGTTAGGGAAGGAGGTCCCGCAAGGGGTGATGCACAGACCTTCCCCCTGGGGTGGTGCGAACCTTTGTGACACCACTGCTTATGCACATCCTCTAGCATCTCCACTGGCCTCTTGGAGCTTCTACACTAAATTTAAATAATTCTTATGAGCTATGAAGCTCTATTTAATTTGGGATTAATGTACCAACCAAAAACTGTTGGCAGAACTGGGATGGGAAAATTGTTAAAAGATTCTTAGGCTGCAATCCTAAACACACTTACCTGGAAGTAGTGCCTTTGAATTCAATGGGGGTTATTTCTGAATAGAAATGCAAGGGATTGTGCTGAGACTGCAATCCTGTATACACTTACCTGGGAATAAGTCCCATTTAATTCAAGTAAACTTAGAGGAGATATACATAGGATCATGTTATTAGTTTGTTAATGCAGCTGAATACGTCTCTACTGCCAGCCCTTAATTTCCAATTCTTCTGACACTCAGCTCACACAGGTATGAATACAGAACCAAGGAAAAAATCCACCATAGCACCAGAAATTCAGGGAATGCCAAAAAAGGAGGACACCCATAATTCAGGGGAAAAAATCTTTTCACTACTCAGAATAAAACTCAGAATGGTTCTCTTCAGGGATTTTGTAAATGTGAGCCTCCTTTGATCCCAGAAATGCACACATAAGAACATAAAAAGAGCCCTGCTGGATCAGGCCAAAGGCCCATCTAGTCCAGCTTCCTGTATCTCACAGCGGCCCACCAGGTGCCTCAGGGAGCTCAATAGACAACAAGATGCTTGTATCCTGTTGCCATTCCCTTGCACCCAGTACTCTGAAATAGCCTACTACTAATGTAAGGAGGTTGCACAATCCATCATGGCCTATAGCCCACGATGGACTTTTCTTCCAGAAATCCGTCTAATCCCCTCTTAAAGGCTTCCAGACTAGATGCCATCACCACCTCCTGTAGCAAAGAGTTCCACAGATTAACCACTCACTGGGTAAAAAAAGTACTTCCTTTTATCTGTTTTAACTCTCCCAACCCTCAGTTTTAGTGGATGTCCCCTAGTTCTGGTGTTTTGAGAGAGGGAAAAGAACATCCCTCTATCAACTCTATTCCTTCCATGCATAATTTTATATGTCTCAGTCATGTCTCCCCTCAGGCGCTTTTTTTCTAGGCCCCAAACGCTGCAGTCTTTCTTCATAAGGGAGGTGCCCCAGCCCCGTAACCATTTTCGTCACTCTCTTCTGCACCTTTTCCAGCTCCTCTATCTCCTTTTTGAGGTGTGGTGGCCAGAACTGTACACAATATTCCAGGTGCGGCCTTACCATCGATTTGTACAATGGCATGATAATATTGGCTGTTTTATTCTCAACCCCTTTTTTAATTATCCCAAGCAAGGAATTGGCCCTCTTAACTACTGGGTCGATACCTTCATTGAATTGTCCACCAGCACCCCAAGATCTCTCTCTTGAGCTGTCACAGACAGTTCAGAACCCATTAGCCTACAGGTGAAGTTTTGGTTTTTTGCCCCAACGTGCATCACTTTACACTTGTTTATGTTGAAACGCATCTGCCATTTTGCTGCTCATTCCCCCAACTTGGAGAGATCGTTCTGGAGTTTTTCACAATCCCTTCTGGTTTTCACCACCCGGAAAAGTTTTGTGTCATCCGTAAACTCGGCCACCTCGCTGCTTATCCCTGTCTCCAGGTCATTTATGAATAAGTTGAAAAGCACGGGCCCCAAGACAGATCCCTGGGGCACTCCACTTTTCACCTCTCTCCATTCTGAAAATTGCCCATTGACCCCCACTTTCTGTTTCCTGGCCCTCAACCAATTCTGAATCCATAAGAGGACCTGCCCTCTTATTCCCTGACTGTGAAGTTTCTTCAGCAGCCTTTGGTGGGTGACTGTGTCAAACGCCTTCTGAAAATCCAGGTAGATGATATCCACAGGTTCACCCACATCCACGTGCCTGTTGACCTTTTCAAAGAATTCCAAAAGATTTGTGAGGCAAGACTTACCCTTACAGAAGCCATGCTGACTTTCCTTCAGCAACACTTGTTCCTCTATGTGTTTTAGGATTTTATCTTTGATGAGGCTTTCCACCATCTTACCCGGAACAGACGTTAGGCTGACCGGCCTGTAGTTTCCAGGGTTCCCCCTTCTCCCTTTTTAAAAGATGAGCGTGACATTGGCTATCCTCCAATCCTCTGGCACCGTGGCTGTTTAAAGGGACATGTTGCATACTCTAGTTAAGAGGTCAGCAACTTCGTTCTTTAGTTCCTTAATAACTCTTGGGTGTTTACCATCTGGGCCTGGACGTATTTATATGTAATTTATCAATTTGATCTAAAACATTTTCTTTATTAACCATTATCTGATTTAATTCCTTAGTTAGGAAGGGCTGTTCGGGCTGTGGTATCTGCCCAGGTTCTTCTGCTGTGAAGACGGACGCAAAGAATTCATTTAATTTCTCTGCAATCTCCAGGTCCCCTTTTATCTCCTCTTTCCCTCCCTCACCATACAGCGGGCCAACCGCCTCTCTGGCAGGTTTCCTGCTTCTAACATATTTGAAGAAGCTTTTATTATCCCCCTTTATGTTGCTAGCCATGTGTTCCTCAAACTCTTTCTTGGCCTCCCGTATCACCTTCTTACTTGTCTTTTGCCAGAGTTTATGTTCTTTTTTATTCTCCTCACTGGGGCAAGACTTCCATTTACAGAAAGAAGCTTCCTTGCTCTTTACAGCTTCTCTAACTTTGTTCGTCAGCCATGCAGGCACCCGTCTGAACCTTGTCGAGCCCTTTTTTCTTTGCAGTATACACTTCCGCTGGGCCTCTACTACTGTTATTTTAAGCAGACTCCACGCAGCCTGGAGAGACTGGACTCTTTTTACCTTCCCTTTCAATTTCTTTCTAACTAGCTTCCTCATCTGAGGGAAATATGCCCTTCGAAAGTCAAGAGTTCTTGTGTCAGATTTGCTCTGCACTCTTTCCTGGACATGCAAGGCAAAACCAATTGCAGCATGATCACTGTTCCCCAGTGGCTCAGTAACACATCCCTAACTAGGTCCTGAGTACCACACAATATTAAATCCAGAGTCATCTGTCCTCTGGTGGGCTCCATGACTAGCTGTTCTAAGGCACAGTCATTCAACACATCAAGGAATCTGGTCTCTCTTTCTTGACCAGAGCACCAGTTGACCCAGTCGATATGGGGATAATTGAAGCCCCCATGATTACAATCCTGTCTCTCTTGGTCACTGCCCTGATTTGTTTCCTTATTTTAAGGTCACCTTCAATTTTTTGATCCCGAGGATGATAGCACCCCCCCCCCGGTATTACATCGCTCTTATGCCCTGGTAGTTTAACCCACAGTGACTCTATGGTGGAGTCCGGCTCACCTTCCTTTTCTACTCTGCTGGATTCTATCCCTTCTTTGATATAGATGTCCAATGGAGTTTTTTCCCCAAGTAAATGTGCATAGGGGATCGCAGCCTTAATGAAGTTCAATTATAGAAAACATACAAAACACATGAATAGTTCGTATACTACTCAACATTAAGTATTTCCAAACACTGCCATTTACTTGAGAATTTTCCAGGAAAGTGCAGTTTTAACCTTTAGCTCCTTTGGCAATTTACCATTGCCAGTTTATATTGATGAGTTATTCTTTCTTCAATATAAACTACTTTGGAAAAGCTATTCTCTCAGTTGCAAAGAAGAGTGACTAATAAGCTCATAGAAAAAGTCAAACATAAAAAAAAAAAACCTGAAAGCAAATTAAAGATGCAGGGATGCAAAATAGATGCAGGTAGCCGGAAGAAATTATGTCTTCGAACGCAAAGATGATGTGGGTCTGATAAATGAATGGTGTGAGAGAATAAGATACCAAAGGTACTGACCTGGAAGTCAAGCTGGTTGGAGCAGGGGTGAAACCAGCAGTTTGGAAAGTAAACACAAAAAGAAGGAGGTAGCAAGAGAATAAAGGGAGGAAAAACATTAGTTTTTCAACGTAAAAGTGAGCAGATGTTATATCAGCAATCTTTTTTTAAAAGGAAAACCAGCAAATACCATTAGCGTACAGTGTTTCTTTAATGAGCGATGAGCAAAACAACTGATTAACAGGAAGTAACCTTACTGCATACGGACAATGGAAAAGCTGCCTTTGAATACATGTACACCTTCACTGTATACATATACTGTACATGTGGAACATAAGCACGTTGGTGGTGGTTGCTTAGGCATATGTTTGGCAGGAAGCATCCAAGGGCTTTTATAATAATAATAAAAACAATACATTGTTTTGACCAACATGAGATTGAGGATGACTCATATATGGCAAGTCATCTTTACCCATGGGGAAAAAAGGAAGCTAAATGGCTTGGCTACATGTTCAAAGAGCTTTATGTCAGAGATTCTCAAGTACTGATCACTAACACTGATCAAAGACATTGCTCTTTCCCAAGGAAATACAGCTTTCGAAAGCTGAGAGCAATCTTTTTCCATCCCAAGAATCAGGCTAATACTTCATCACTGAAAATATCCAGATGCTTGATAAATCTTATTTTGTACCAAAAAAAAAAAAAAAAAACACCCCACATTAACAAGTCCTTTCAATTAGCCAAAATACACACACACATCCATGCACGCACGCACACACGCACGCACACGCACCAATGTCAGACTAAAATAGCCCCCAGAGTCATCACAGGTGCACATTCCTGTACCATTTTGTAAAAAGGTGTTTAAAAGAATTTTTTTTAAAAAAAAACCTTCCAGAAATAGCTTCACAATTTTGGTGGATAAGCTGGTTTCTTTTATTCTCATCTCACAGGCGTTTCAGTTGAAATCCCTCCTCCCCAATCACACTGACTAAAATGTGGTTGTGAAGGGAACATATTGAAGCCATGAAAGTGTAAAAATGTACCCATTCAAAGAAACTGTAAACTAAAATCCACACTGAAGTATTTTGAGAGAACCAAATAGTTTGTGTTCATAGGGTATTTTGCTTTAGAGAAACACAATCCTTCCCTTCTTGGAAACATCTGATTCCCTGCAACTTATGAAACACAAATTCTGGTGCTCATTTCATTGCCTGTTGGTTGGGTATGTATTTGGGCCTTTGCCTCCTGCCTCTGTTTCAGGTTAGTTAACACATTGAAGTAAAGTCTATCTATCTCTTGCTAAATCTCTCTGATTTATTTACACTTTGAAAGAACAAGTGAACGGGAAAGCAGAAAAAAAGATGGTCGTATCAGATATACAGCACTGCTTTGCCACATGAAAATTAGCAGAGTGCGCACATGCACACGCACGCACGCACAATCACACATGGCTGATGGAGAGAGGCTTTCTTTCTTAAAGTGGCTTCCATAAGGGAGGGATCTCAGCAGGACACTTTCATGCAAAGAAAGATGAGAAAGGTGGTTAGGTCAGCTTCATAAATCTTCACTTTATCTTTCTTTCCCGTTATTAGCAAATAAGATTAGGGCAATTGGGGCTTCAACTTCAGCTCCACTTTGGAGCCAAGGTTTTCTGAGCCTGCCCACACGCAGCACCTTCCCTCTACAGCAAAAGGAAATTTCTGACATTCATCTCCTTACAGCGATTCACAGCTGTGTGTAAAAGAACTGAGGTCATTCATAGTGATTAGTAATTGTGCCCCTACTTCAAATGTTCTGAGACTCATTAAAGAGAAACGGATCTTTCAAAAGTGGTCCACTCATGGTGTCTCTTTACCTTATGCGCATTAATCTCCCACTCCTGTGGCTGCAGGCTAGCTATGCTGCTTTCTAACTTTGCTGCAGTTTAAGGACAGCTGGAGCTCAACCATTTGTCTAAAATGACAAATGCTCCAGCATTTCAGTTCCACTCTTGTGCAACACTTCAGCTAGTCTTCATTGATGTTCATAATTAGAAAGTGTTGAGTGTGCAACCCCTAGTTCTGAGCAACACTTTAAAAATCCGAGACACGTTTAACTATGTGTGAAGGGAATTGCATGGGTCAACAGTGTTCTTTCACTTCTGGACTCAGTTGAATGTTCTAGAGCAGTGGTTCTCCAACCTTTTAGCACCAGGACCCACTTTTAGAATGACAATCTGTCTGGGACCCAGTGGAAGCGATGTCATGGCTGGAAGTGCTGTCATTGTGATGCCAGAGCCTGCTGCTTCCTGAAAATGCAGCCTGAGTTATTTCTCAGCCATTTTCCAATAGCAAAGTGGATCAGAAAAGAAAAAAGCCATTTTACAACCTTGATACAAGCAAAATAACCACACAGCCTTCTCCCTTTCCAGCATCCCATCTTCCCACATTTTCAATATGGCTGCTCTAGGTGTTTCGCAACCACCTGAAAATGGGCTCTCTGAAAGCAGATCCAGAGAGAGTCTGTAGCCAGCAATGGACAGAAAATCAAGATGTCCAATACCTCTGAATAAAGACAGGGTAGAGAAAGGTAAAAGTTGGGCCATTATGACTTCTTTTTAAACAAGAGAGGAGAGCAGAGGGGAATTTAACCAGGCAAAGGTTATGATGCTTCACACCAAGAAGCAACTGAGGATGTTTGAGTTGGTTTATTAATCACCAATTGGTATAAGAACTAGAATAGAAGCAACTGCCCCCCAAGAGATAATTGCTCATGAGACAAAGATCACAACAGATGGAGAAGGACCTTTGTAAGCATTCTCACAGCAATCCATAGATGGAACTCCAGACTACAACTTGGGATAAAGACTTCTGCTTTCTTCAAGAACAGGGTTGGGAATCCTGGAAGGGGATGCTACTGAAATTGTTTGAGGAGGTTAAAAGTTTCCTTCACAGGTAAGGCATCATGTTACCAGATCATATCAGTGAAATTTTTTTGAATAAAAGTCTTGACTCATTGACCAGCGATGAAGAAGCTCCTGAGAAGTACAGTTCAGAACCTTATCTCAGAAGTACGCCACCCAATTTGCCCTACTCTGTATACATCTGAGATTCATTTCTCATGCCAGTGAAAAACAGAAATGCATTACCTAAAACATCCACTCATTGGAATTCCTGCCTTTGCTTTGTAGTCTGTGGATAGTAAATTTTCAAAATGGCTATGTGCTCTGAATGGTTTGGAAAGTTCACATATATCACACACACATACAAAAAAAAAAATCTCGTGCAGGAAATCACATTCATATGCATGAAGAGAAGCATAAGCTCCTTTCATATATTCTCTCCCTGTATTTGATTATGTTTTTTGTACAGACTGTACTGTAAGTGAGCGTTTTTAAAAGCTATCTTCAATCAAGGCACTACGTGTCCCATTGTGCTAATTTTTCACCACAACCAAAGGATTTAAAAGGAAAACCAGGGCCCAATTCCAGAAAGTGCTAAGTATCTGTCACGTTCAATTAATACCACTTTCTGTCACTGCTGATGGCATGCCACAGGCACATTTTAACAACTTCAGAATATACCTAGGCTGCAGGAGAGCCCATGAAATAGTATCCCATTTACACCTAACAGAAAGCAATAGCTACTGTGCAAGGACAATAATCTTATCAGCCATGCTACTGACCATTCCCCCTTTTAAAAAAAAATCTAACTATTTATTCTGCAAAGTCACACAGCAAAAGAGCAGATAGCTCATCCCAAAAATTAAGAAAAACAAACCTCAATGTGTAAAACTGAGAAGGCTTGCAGAATAACAAGGGCATGCTGGGAAATTATTTTGCTTGTCCCAATGTCTTGTGACAATTTGGTCACTGCCACCAGCCTAAGGATCAAAGGCCACTGTGAGATTGTACCCAGTGGTGGGATTCAAATAAATTAACAACCGGTTCTATGTCCTTCAGGGTGGCCTTCAGGGTGGCCGCTGCCTTTCTTCCCTCTCCCAACCTAAAATTAGCTACCGGTTCTGCAGAATAGGTGAGAACTGGCTGAATTTCACCACTGATTGTACCTCACTCCTACCCTGGAAGAACACCATGGCAAAGGTTAACTAGTAACAGCCCATTCCTCCCTCCGCCTCCCCGATGCAGCAATGCCAAAATGGCTATTACTGCATCCTGGGGGGGAGGGTGTCACAGTCACAAAGTGGTAAGCTCCAAGCGTGAAGGGGTTTACTTGGACCTGAGCTAGTGAAATTGCTGGTGCAGGTCTGCGTTAACCAATGCCACAGGATCGAGTGTAGGATTTGGTGGCATTGGCTGCTGCCGAGCCCTGAAGCTTTCCTGAAGCTGATCCTCCGCATTGCTGGTCTGTTCTGCCCCCCCCGGCCCATGTTGTTTTGCCCTCCTCCATCCCGGCTCTGCTTCCTCCTACCCCTTCCCATCTCCCCCACTGGCCTACCTTCAGCAGCTGAGCTGCAACCATCCACCAGTGCTGCAGCATGCAACTTCATGCACTGCCAGGTTTTCACAACTATCGTAACACAGGTAATGCTGGCAGGATGCACGTTCCACCAGCATATAGCCCCAATAGGATTGGGCTGTTACCTGGCCCCAGCTATCAGCCAGAGAATGAACAGTGGAAGAGAGTCTGCCTCCCCCTTTCCCAACAGTTGTCCTGGGATTGCAGGAGTGAAATGAAAAACACTCTAGCCTGGTAGCGCAATCCTACGGACTGCGCAGCGTCAATGCAACGGGGTTGCGAGCTGAGCTTATCCTGTGTCGGCGGTCCTGCTGTGCCCATGCAGCACCTCCCTCGTATCGGCCGAAGCTGGCCGTGCGAGGGAGGTGCCACGACTTGGAGATTGGCGGGAGGAGGGCAAAAGGAAGGGGGAACGTGGGCGGGACAGGGGCAGGTCACAAATCCTAGACCCATTTGGGAGGCCATAAGGCCAAATCCTAGACCCATTTGGGAGGCCACGTGGCCCTGATTCAGGCCGTGCGATCTTCTCAGATCTGCGCCCGCTAAATAGCGGGCGCAGATCTGAGGAGCGCATAGGGGAGGCTGGAGCCTCCCCTACACTAAGGGAGTGAACACTCCCCTGCCACAGGGAGGCTCCAGCCTATCCTATACTGCACTGGATATGGTGTTGGCTGGCCAGCCTTGCCATTTTGGCACAGTATAGGATTGTGCCCTCAGTCATTGCTAAAGCATTAAGGATCATTGGCTTGAGAAGAGATCACAGCATTGCTTCCACGCAAGCTGGACCGCCTGAATAACCCAGTAATATCACAGTCTTGTTTACCTGTTTATGACTAATCATTTCATTCTGGTATTCTCAAGCTGACCCCTTTTTTCCGTCCTTCATCCCACTGCCCTTTGCGTGATTTGTCTTTTCAGTTTCTAAGCCAGACATCAAGGGCCTGCCATCAGCAGGGTACTGAGCAGATGCAAACCACTTTGGAAGTGGGGTTGGTTGCCAACCCTCTAGGAATTTCCAGTATAAAATCACGTTGGGAAAAACAGAGACATACCTTGAGGGGAATCACAGCGCCAGGTCTTGCAAGCAGCCGTTTCTCCTCCTCTTCGGAGCCTTTCCCAGCGGCTAAAGCAAAACAGAGACTATATTGGCTCCGAATGGCTCCAAAGAAGAAGGGGAGCAGCGGCCTGCAAAACCTAATGCTACGATCCCCTCTAGGAACACCACTAGAGGGGGGTAATGTTCAGGAATAGCTTCAGCAACATGGTTGGCTTTCATATTTGGAAGACATATCTGAACACAGGGGGGTGGCCTGCATAGGTCCAGCTAGACCAGGGGTAGGCAACCCTCGGATACACACGAGCTACTTAACCTGTGACTTAAAATGACTAACTGCTACTGTGATTTCCCCCTATTGTAGAAAGAAAAATCACCAGAGCAAGGTAGCAGGGCAGGGGATCATTCCAAGAAGCAACAAACACTGCAGCAGCAGATCATTAATAAATAGAGCATTAATAAAATGATCCTCTTTCCCCCTTGCCCACTGGCACAGCTATGTCAGTGCTGGAAAGTTAGTTAGGATCGCACCCTTAAGCAGTGGTGTCATTCTATAATGAAGTGCCGGAACGGTGGGCGGGACTTACCGTGTGATTGGCTGCGCGGTTCTGACGCGTCGCCACCGTTCCAAGCCCCGCGCGGGCACCCCTGGCTTCGGAGGGGGTGCCCGCTTGCCTGGGTGGCGCGCTGGGTGCTGCGGAGAGCCGCGGAGGGGCGCGCCACCCGGAAGAAGCCCTCCGCAGCGGAACAGCAGGCGGCGACGCGTCGCGGGGCCCCTGTCAATCAAAGGGTAAGTCCCGCCTGCGTTCCGGCACTTCATTATAGAATGACACCACTGCCCTTATATTAAGGAAAGAAGACCTGGGAGCTCCGGATCTGCTTTCATAGACTGGCTTTCTCTGTGTCAGATACTGTTACAAGCACCCGGAGTAGCCACTACAGCAACTTCGAAGGGAAGATGCTGGAATGGGATATTTTTCTCTCTAGTCCAGTGGTTCCCAAACTCCTACCAGGGGACCTGGAAACTTTGTAAGTAGTGGCGGGGGGCAGGGAAAAGGCAGCAACACAATCCCCAGGATCTGCCCTGGGTGCTTTCATTGGTTAGCAAACTGGAAGTGGTTTGCAATCACATTTTTCACACCTTGTGAGGCTTGGGGAGCCCTCCAGGGGTAGCCCCCCACACACCCTGGAGGCCAGCGCTGCAAGGGGTAGGTATATAAGGGGTAGGTAGGGGTAGGCACCTTCACCCAGAGCAGCAGTGCGATCCCACGGGTGAAAAAAATGTTGATCTTCTGCCCCAGTGCACAAGGAAGATTTCTACTTTTAAAAAAGTCTCCCTCTTTAATCTTTACTAGTGAAACAGTGAAAATTCATTTTCTAAAAAATCTGAAACATTTCTAATCCCCCTTCTCTCTCGTGAGAGAGAGAGAGAAAGAGAGAGAGAGAGAATTGAAACTTTGTATTCTCTATGCAGAATAGCAAAGCCATAACGAAACATAGAACAAGAACATACATAGAACATAGAGGTCCTGTTTATACAATAGAATCTTAGGCACGTAAGAGAGTTCTCCCTTCATCACATGCCATGCTGTTGTAAAAAGGGAATAGGCTACCTGGGATCTTTGCACAATCAAAAACAACTTCTCTAAGGCCTTCAAAAGCAAGCTTCTGAAAAAAGCCGCAGAGTACAACTCAGGGATGATGTTTTGGGACACACAGAATTGTGAATGCTTAAAGTCATATGGGACTGCTGCGCAGCTCATTTCAGCAACCATTTATCCTAGAATAGTACATTGTACAATTTCAACACAATGCCCCATTCTCTGGCCAACCTTCCCAGGCCATTTCACTGAGTTTTGAAGAGTTCATGCAGGGAAGTTGCCCATCTCTTCTTTCCAATATCTTTTGAAGCGCAATCCTAACCTGCAGTTAGGCTGGCACAGTGAGGCCAGCAAAGTTTGGCCGGCACAGGGTCGCCATAAAGCATGCTCGGACCACTCTTGGAGTCAGGGAAGATGACGCACATCTGAGTGCTGGCCTCTCTGACTCCAAGAGTGGTCCAAACCTAATTTATGGTGTCCCTTGTGCAGGCCAAACTTTGCTGGCCTAACTGTGCTGGCCTAACTCCAGGTTAGGATTGCGCTCTTAATGTTTTTAAACAAGCCTACATCAGCATGAAGTCTTCATGCTCCAGAGATACTCGCAGCATCAAGCTCTGGCCCTATTCAGCTTATTCAGGGTGAGCACCAGGTGACACCTGGTCATGGGGATCCCCCACTTCACACACCTGCCTCACAGCTTCTTTCCTTCTCCTCCTTTTCAAACCTAGCACCACTACAGCCCAATCCAAACCAAGAGCGATGACAGCAGAACACCTGTTCTGTTGCTGTAAATGGCCGTACAGTGGCATGCACAGTGTGCCGCTAGCGGTCATTTTGGAACTGGTGCCACAAATGACAGCACTGTCAGCAACCTACTGCTGCTGACTGGCTCCTGCTCCTGGAAATTAACAAAGGTAAGCTGGCAGGGGAGGAGGAAGGTGGGAGGAATAGGCTGGGTAGGGAGGAATGTTTGGGCAGGCAGGGAGAGGTGGAACAGGGAGGGAGGGAGGGAGGGAGGGGTGGGTCCTGGTGGTGCCAATTTGTGATAAGGGCCTACCCTTGATCCGACTTCTCTTCCATTACTTTACCAGCAAAATGGCTGGCGCAAATCTGAGGAGACCCATTCAGGCAATGGAGGCGTGGTCAAAAATAAGGGAATGAAAAGTCCCTTACCATGAATGAAACCAAGTTTCCCTTACCATGAAGAGCCCACCCACCATAGGATGTAAAACACACTCCGTTGGGGTAGCTGCATGAATGGAGGGAGGAGCCTTAGCCTTACTTTTCTTCACTCAGTAGCTTCTCTTCCTTGCAGCCTAGCTTCTTTTATCTCCAGCTCTGTGCAGAGCTTCTCTCTCCCCCTCCCAAGTTATTTCCTTCTTTCTTTCCATCACTTTGTCTCTCTGCCTTTCAGCTTACCAGGCTGGCCAGCTATATTGTTGGATGAAAATCACCACCTCCTCCTGACCATCCTTGCAATCGAGGAAGGAAGTAAAGTGCAAGCAAGTCTCGTCCTGCGCAGCCTTTATTCCTTCTTCTTTATTTCTCCCCAAAGGCAAAAAGGGGCTGGCTTTCAGGGCCAGCCTCCTCATGACTTGTGGCAGCTGAAAATGATTCTTGACAGAAGACAAAAAGTCATATGTTGACTCTGACTTTTTATTCCTGCACGCAATTCTTATCTCAGAGAGAGGAGAAACCAAGAATCGTTGTGCAACCCTGTTTTGTTCTCCCAAGCATTGCTCTAGGCTGCTGTGACTTGTGCAGCTGCAGGTGGGTAGGCAAATCTATACACAGGTGGGGACCTGAGTGGCCCCAGGCACAGGACTGACTTGTTCATTAGCTTCTCTGGGATACACAGACATTTGGCAAACCACGGATGCCCATGGGCACTGGGCCCACCTTGAAACAGCTGGGTAGCCTTGTTGCGGGGGATGTAGAGTGAATGAGTGCTGTCCTGTTTCTTGCTCATTTTTACATGTTGTATGAGACAGTACTGCAGAAGGTGGAGTCAGGAATCTCAGGTGGATTTTATTTGAGAGTATGAGCTGAAAACACCTTTCCAGATGGAACTCACCCCCCCCCTTCCTAACAGCACCCAGTCAAAGACTCTGCAAAATACTGGTACTCTACAGAGCTGTTTGGGAATGTCTGTTATATTGTTACTGTTCTTTGCAATCATTTATTTTCAATCTGAGAGGAAACTTGAAAAACCTGGAGGAAATTAAATTAGAGAACAGAGGGATGGAGGATCTTGATCATTTCTTCTGCAAAATGTAATTTTTAATCATTCACTGATTCCGTGCCTCATATTTACCAAGACTATTAATTACTTACACTACCTAGACTACATGCCATTCAGGAATAGGATTGCATATTTTTAGTAAAATTGCTGTCACCAGCTGTGAGCTAGATAGGGTGGTTCAGAAATCTGAATGAACATCCTTTATCATAATCAACATTTTTGTCTGAAACTTTTCCATTTTTGCCAAAAACACTACCTATGCCACATCCCATATAGATATTTTCAAATGAAGTCTTGCCATTTGAGTACAGTGATAACGATTCCAAGATTTGGATGCAAAGCTTCTGTTGAATCAGGCTACGATAGCATTGGTCCAAGACTGCATCATATTGTTGATACAGAGTCATAACATCTTTCAACAAATCTCCAGCCTAGTACAATGATTTCAGTCCCTTCTCAGTTTCTACCATGTACTGTATA
The DNA here is from genome assembly GCA_029204185.1 of Lerista edwardsae. NCBI lineage: Eukaryota > Metazoa > Chordata > Lepidosauria > Squamata > Scincidae > Lerista > Lerista edwardsae. The sequence continues at coordinate 28,819,471 of JAJKFI010000004.1, read as the reverse complement.
CATTATGCATTTGTTCTCTCTTCTTCTTCTACACAACTGTAAAGAAATCACACTTTTCCAGAAGAAACTGAGCATGGGTTATCCTGCTAAATCCTTCTCTAGCCTTAAAAATACTTCTAAACAAGCAAATGTCCACAAATGTCATTCTCCAATACACCACCATGACGATTTGGTTATTGGTATTTTGCTCTGTCTTATGAACACCCATTATGCCTTATGCTTCCTTCATATGAAGTATGATTGCACAAAACAAACCATGAAGAATTTACCTTTCAAGCTCAGCAATTTTCTTATCTTTGTCATTCTTTTCATTCTCCACTTCCTTGAGGATTTCTAGAAGTCGATCCACTTCAGCCTGAGCTTTGCCACATTCATCTCTGTAGTAGGCAGCCTCCTTGTCAAGCTGTTTCATCCTGTCTGCAAATTCGGGGTTCATCCGTGCTTCCTCCTCAGCCTCATGAGCCTGTTAAATTTTTTTAAATCACCAACATTTCAGACAGTTTGACTGTAGCATTCTGTAGTCCCAGACTCCATCCATATGGTGAAAGGATTTATGGGTATCCTGTTAGTTGGCAATTTTGGCAATTTTGTTTACTGATTCCTACAACAGTGTATTGCAATATATATATATATATGCAATGTTCTTACAATTATCCAGAAAAGTGGTATTGAGCTGATGCAAGCTAGCATACAATACAGTTTAGCTTAATAGAGACACTGAACAATTTAATGCCAACTATTTACAGTATTTATTCATTTTAGGAAAGATGAGAATGATTTTAACTGACAGTTTTACCCAAAATCCTTTTCTTTGCCTTTCTATTTCATACTGCCAACCTGAAACATAAGAAGAAACAAGCCCCTTGGTGGAACAGCACAAACAAATATACCTGGCAAACACATGCATGGGTGGGTGGTCATTTCACAAACAAGAAAGAATGCAATGAACACAACAACAAAACCAAGAGTGCACAGCCCAGTCCTGCTCCCATTAAAGCTAATGGCAAAGGCCCATTAAGGTCAATGAGAGCATGAATGGGCCAAAGTGTTTAAAACATTAGACTGAAATAATCACGCACAGATGTAAACAAGAATGCACTGCAATGCTTAGCCTACCCCTTGTTTCCCATTATTCCTAATTGGCATCTTCAAAGAGCAGGCAGGGAGAAAACAAGTAGTTTAACTGCAGTGCACATTAAACACACATAATTCAGAGAGAACACTTTTTAAATGTACACAAATACATTTTAAAAGATTAAGGATACTCAGAAGAATTGCATGTCCTTCCGCTATCTAAGAACGCAGAACAGATGCTGGCTTTATTTTTATACTAATGTAGCTATTTTATTTTAATTTCAGGGAATAAACAAGCAAGCAATGAAACAATTGTAGGTTAAAATGAACCATGCATGTTTAGATTAAAAGGTAACATCTACTTCTAGAAGGTTGATATTCTTTGCAATGATTTAATCATTTTTTTATTTTTTTCAAGAAACCAGGAGTTTATGTGAAACATATTTATCATGGAGAAATGTGCAAAAAATCAAGTTAATTTAAAAAAGAACTAAAAGGTGTAGTTTTCTGCATGTAACATATCATTTAAGCATGAGGATAACATAGTTCCATTTTCAGAGTAAGTAGATTCCTTATTTAAAAAAAAAAATTGAGGGTCATTTCAAATATGATGAATTTCTTGCATGGACAGCAGTTCCATTTAAGAAAATGCATCCAAATCACATGTGCTACAGACGGGAAACAAAACTGTGAGTTGATCATGTGCAGTTTATAGACATTTTTCCTACATGGAAGTGCTTTTCATACAGGAAATTCATCATGCCTTTTGCAACTCTATGAGGAGAGCCTTTTCTCCACAAATAAAACATAATCATTATAGCCAAAAGGCACAATCTACAATGGGTTCCCGTGTGCAATTACCATTCATTTCAATGGGATTTCAACAAGGTGCCATCTGGTAACTGACAGACTGTGTCCATAACACTAAATTCACCTCTGTTAAATAATGGGAACAGTGACTTCAATGGTATGTGAACAAAATCCTTACTCTTATAAAAACTGAGATCCAGAGAGACCCAAGTATTTTTTTTTAAAAAAATGTTCATTGTGGCCTGCCCAATTACTGTTGCATCAGAAGCTGCTCCAAAGGGCCTTTCAAGATTTCATTGTGTCTCTGAGGGAAAGAGGACAAGGAAAGGGCCTTAGAATTCCCAGTGTGCTGCAGTTAAGTGCACAACTCTCTAATTCCTACCAAACTCCTACAATGTCAAGCTCTGTGTATGCATGGGAGACTCCATGATTTGTCATGCGTTAAAAGGGGACTTGTTTTCTTCCCATAGCCAACCATGGGAAAACCACACCACCTACACAAACACCTCTGCCCATGCACAACCACAAGGACATACAGCTACACTACAAATTTAAAGCTTTCGTCCCTTTCACAAGAATTCTTTGAAGAAAGTCAAGGTATTTGAACAGGCATAAGTCTGACCTAAGTCTGCAGTGCAGATATGTCCTTAACTTCATGGAGTAAAGCAATAATTTCATCAAAGATAATAGAATGATCAAGGCTTTTGCCAATGAATCAGGATTTTGCCTGTCAGGATCTTCTGAGTACTTTTTTTCCTAGACAAGCTTCCCAATGACAATGTCATTGTATTGTTTTCTTGGCACATTTTTTTTTTAAAAGCTATTCTCGTATTTCATATTTTACACTCAAGAAGTTGAGAATTAATGCCAAGTAATGGTCCTACTACACATCTTTTTATTTGGCAGGAAATGTCGGCTGCTGACAAACCTGGACCACCCTATTTTTCTAGGCCACAAGGGTGTTTCTAGCATCCATCAAGGAAATGTTGCAATAGCTCTGACCAATGAAAGCTGGCTTGGTGAAACACACCCACCACGTCTGTCTTGCAGTGCCTCAAAACCTTAGGGGCACTAGGTGCTTGCTAGGGTTTAATCGCTTGTACTGACAACACAATGCAGGGAGTTGGGGTTCA
>JAJKFI010000004.1:28767246-28816444 GCA_029204185.1 Lerista edwardsae | reverse complement strand
GTTCACGCACACAAAAAGTGTAAAGGCCATGCTTCTAAAGAGAGCTTCGCATTATTTTAAACCATTGCTATAAAACCTCATAAAGCCTGATTTACATATTTACAGAAAGATGAGTGAGACAGTACAGTTGTTTTGACAGAAGGTTTCAAAAATGATTGCATATGGCATAGGACTTGAATTATTCAATATGCTCATGTTTAATACGCTCATGTTAGAACCATTCTTTATGAACTGCCTCACCTTTCAGTATTCCTAAAAAATGGATCTAATAAACAGGAATTCATGATTCACTGAGGCTCACTGAGGCACACGGAGGTCCTGGCGGGCTCATTGCAGCTAGACTCCTAAAGCTTAGATTCCCTCAGATTGTGAAAATCATACTGGAAAATTTCTTCATGGGATTATATTTTTAATAACTGTACATAACTTACAAAGTAAATTCCCAGAGCTTAGTGCTTCATATTACTGAGGGGATCTATGGGCTCACACACATACACACAGTAATGATCACATTTTTTGCAGTTGTTATAGTCACAGGAAAAGCTCCAGACTACTTATATTTATTTTACTCAATTCACTTGGACATTTTACCAAAAGATCCCAAATGCAGGAGGGACCAAATGGAGAAATAATAAATGGCCAGTTCATATTTATACACCTAAAAACAATGTTTTATTAAAATTTGATTAATATCCTTTTACATTTTAGTTCAGCGCTTCAGGTGGCATACCATCTTTTCTGTTTCAAAGAATAATTTCGTGTTGTGCATCTTATATCCTATTTTGCAAGCTACAAGCGACATTTTTCTCTTTATCATACATATTTATATACATGAAAATTATGTAGCTGTGCGAAATATCAAGGAATCAAAAATGTGTGCTTTATTAAATAGCATGCAACAGCACTCGATTGCCAATTGTATATACACATAAGACCAGTACACCTTCACAGAGCCAAAATATCAATATATAATGGTTAGTAAATAAAATGAGAGAGTAGAAAGACACATGCAAGAAATCACTTTAATTGGATCCTTCCAATTGTATTAATCAATGTAAAAATTAGCTCATTTTAAATGTTCAGTTCTAGTTATAAAGTAATACCTGGGATTGACTGGTGACACTAGTTTAAAAAATTGGCTTTGCCTGTAATTTTGAACTTCTTTAGAAGTTGTGTGCTGATCATCCTTGTTCAAAAGGATACTAAAAGTTTTTAATGTGGAACAAGAACCGTTTGTGCATGCATTTCCTCAGGGCAGGTTTAGGAATGTACATGGTTATACTTAAGATTAAAATAATAAATCCAAATGCAGAACGATCCTCAAACTAGTGAAGATGGACTCTGTGGTAATGCAGGGAGATAGCACAATGACTAATCATCAAATGATTAACAGCCCACTCTTAAGCTGCCTGACTCTCAAAGGAGCAGTGGTGCCAAAACAGCTATCACTGCATCCAAGGGGAAATGTATAGCAGGTACAGATCCAAGTTCCTCGCACAGCCCAAACTGGGGCAGTGCATCCAGGCTCCGCCCCCTCCCTGGGCCAGACCACCTCCTGCCAACCCCATTCCTCCCTTCCTTCCTCCCCCCACCCAGAAGCGCCCCTGGGTCAGCCAAATTCAGCCAGCCCTACGGGTGCATTGGATTGTGCCCTGTCTTCCCGTTTTTGTCACCTTTGGGAGAGAAACAAGAACTCTCATAGGCTTAAATATCCTAATATTTCTTTTTGTTTTGACAGAAGATTAATAGGTTGCCATAATGGCCATCAAAATACTGGCATTTATGGAAATGTTTAATGTGGAAATGATGATGAAAAGTACCACAGTAGTCAGTGAATTGTTTTTGTTCTGTGGGTGCTTTACTATGGATATATCTGACGTCCAGGGTGTAATGAAAGCCTAATTCAGGCTAATCTGTAGAGATGTTGGGTAGCATATATTTTACTTTGAGTCAGAATATTTGATTTGATGGTTTTTTCTGTTGCCCCCCCCCCTTTTCTTTAAAAAAAGGTCTTGATTCAACACAATAGAAAACTATAATAATTAGAATCTGGTGAATGGCAATTGGCTAGATTTCTGGTAAAAATCTAACATTATGGGTTGAATTCAAGTACTGCCTTGCTTTGATAGGCTTCCTTACCCCAAATTAAGGGTTCCTAGAGTGAGGATCCATCTGCATGGAAGAAGAGAAGAAAACATTTGGCTTCCCAATATTTTTATTATGAAGAGAAAAATCAGTACAATTATAGCATAAGAAAGCTGCACAGAAGACGGAAAGAACATGACAGAATATATTACAAGCCTAACCCAAACAGGGGATCATGTACACTGTTTTTGTTTTGTTTTGCTATAGCAGCTGTATATGCCAAATGACCAAATTGGGTTTTATGCTTGGAAAAACTTAAATGGCGGTTTGAGGTCTAGCATTAGGAGATGCTACAATAAGTGTGGATGTGCTCTTTGCTCCCCTGGATTAAACTATACTACATTGGCTTCGATCCATAGCCATATAAGCGAAAATGCTTGGACAAAAATCAGGACAGCGCAGCCGTTTTCAAACTCTCAGGGAGATTTTGCACCACTGCAAGTGCACACGGGGGCAGGGCGAAGGCAGAGACACTATCCCCAGGGTTGTGTCGCTGCCAGGGGCGACGGGGGCTGCAACGGCCTTATCTGTCGTGGCGCTGGACTCGGGGGGGGGGTGTGGGGAGCCTTGCGGAATCCCCCGCAGAGCTCCTGAAACGTCAGAATAAAGAAAAAAAGCGATTGCGACCCACTTCTGGTTTCATAATTGCAACCCGGAAGTGAGTTGCGATTGCTTTTTTGCTTTCTTCTGATGCTTGGGGAGCCATGCGGTGGATTCCGCAAGGCTCCCCACACACGCCAGAGCCCAGCACTGTGACAAGGCAACTGCAGCCCCTGTTGCCCCAGGCAGTGACACAATCCTGTCGTCTTCTACCCTCCCCCACCCCTTAAAGGACCAACAGCAGAGGCTCCCAGGCTGGGACATCAGGACTCCCCAGTTTGAAAATATTGTGCTTTTGAGTTAAACTGACAGAAACACAACTACCATTACTTAATTAGGATATTGGATCAGGGAAAAGGGCACAGGAAAGCATTAAGGCCATTTCACAAAAGACCCTAACATGTAGGAAGTGCAGGCATCAGGATGCAGGAGTGCTCCTTGTATTTGCACACTCTTCCTCGCTGCATGCAGAATCTTTAATATAAATTTCTACGCAAACAACTTGTTCTCCCCAATTTTTCCATCCCAAGAAAAGTTCCCAGAGACTTTTATGCATGTCAGTTCTGGTTCACTTTATGGGTTCACTTTATGGGTTCTGTGTGTGTGTGTGTGTGTGTGTGTGTGTGTGTGTGTGTCTGTCTGTCTGTCTGTCTGTCTATATAAACTCATTGCATACTTTTAGATTCAGCAGTTAAACAAGCATACAGATTGACAATGGGAAGGGGCTGTGGTAAAGTGACAGAGCAAATGCTCTGAATGCAAAAATTTGCTGAGGGGCAGCCCAATCCTGAGCTGTCTGGCACCTAAGCAAACAGCGGTAGCCAGGTGGCTACTACTGCATCCTACTGAAGGCTCTGCAGGGAAAGGGGACATTCATCCCCTTTCCTCTCAGTAAGGGCACAGGCAGGAAAGCAGTCGACTCGCATCTGAACCCGCTATTTAGCTATTCTTATATAGGAATAAGAGTATTCAGACAGGGAAGGTTCATTCTGAATCACTCAGAAGCAAGCAGATCCCATTTGCCATCCATCCAAAGTTATCTTGCAGCAGATGTACTAGTTTTGGTAACAACACAAAATGCTTTGCTGATAATAATGTTAGAAGTGGGTGTAGTCCTGTGAACAGAAGAACAGAATTTATCCACTCAATCTGAATGGTAATCTGGGAATCAAATTAAGAGCGCAATCCTATACCTGCGTTGTGCCAGCGCTATGCTCTTGCACCAGTCCAGGGCTCTTGCAAATGTGCCTTCAAGCGCATCAGCGCCAGCCCTATGACGCTGGACCGGCGCAAGCAGCAGCACTGACGCTCGGGCACCATCGCAACCGTCAGCAGCGTCGGCCTTGCGCCAGTCGAGCATCAGCAGTGCTCAGTCGGCGCAAGACCTCATTGAGGGCGTTCCAGAAGTGTGATGGGGTGTAATTGGGCAGCGCAGTGGGCGGCGACGGGGGTGACGATGCAGGATGGCTGTAGTGCCAAATTCTAAACCCGTCCCTGGCCAAGGCAGCCCCGATTTGGGCCGTTCCTGCGAATGTTGACCTGTGCCTGCAAAACAGCAGGCGCAGATCCAAGCAGCCCCATAGGGCTGGCTGGGGCTTACGCGGGTGCAAGGGGAAAACCTTCCCTTGTCCTGCACTTTGCTGCTGCTGCCACCTAATGGGCTTTAGGATACAGCCCTGCTATGTCAGCCTTACTATGTCGGCCTTACTTAGGATTGGGCTGTAAGTTTTATATGAAGACTTAAGGCCTACTTACTAGCAAATGTAATTACAGGACAATTTTCAGTAAATAAATGTGGTATGTTTTATGATATCTATCCTTTCCTTGCTATACATTAAATTTTCTTTACAACAGTAGATATTACTCAAATGCAAAGAGGAGGAAAGATGTCCCAGTACATGACACACAGTTTGCTTGGAGACATATTATGCCTTTCAACTGCAATTACAGAATATAAATGGAGTATACTGTACTGTAATTTGAAAAGGAAGATTACTGTTAATATAGTTGTATCATTATTTTTGCTTTAAAAGGATACAACATTAATGTATATCTGTCATTAAAAGTGTGATAACAGGTTTCATTTATATATCTATAAAGGTGTCTCCTTGTTTCTCAAATTAAATGTAATAATCAGGAAAAAAAATTTCATGGTTACTGTAGGCGTATACGTGCTGAATGATTTATGCTGAGTGCTTATTCTTTTTTTGTGCATCTGATAAGGCAGGCTGTAGCCCATGAAAGCTTATGCCATAATAAAATGTATGAGAGCCATATCCTATCCAATTTTCCAGCGCCAATGCAGCCTTGCCAACAGGGCATGCACTGCATCCTGCACTAGAGGGGAAGTCACGGAGGCCTCCTAAAGATGATGGAACGTTTGTTCCCATACCATGTGGTTGCATTGCAGCTGCATTAGCACTAGAATGTTGGACAGGATGGGGCCCTAGGTCTTTAAGGTGCCAGGAGGCTCTTTTTGCATTGTTAAATCCTTGTAATAAAAAGACTGGCTTAGATCCAAATACCCACGAGCAGGAAGAGAAATGCATTGGTTGTGTTCTGTGAACTCCTGCTCAAGAGCTAGTGGAACATTACTCACAGTGCAGTGCCACAAGGGTACTTTATGAGTATGATGGTGAATAGGGAAGATATAGGCTGTAGCATATAAACTCTAAAAAGGTAAAGGTTTCCCCACGACCGAATGGTCTAGTCATGACCGACTGTAGAGGGCGGTGCTCATCTCTGTTTCTAAGCCTGTAGAGCCGGCGTTTTGTCCAAGAACAAGCTTCTGTGGTCATGTGGCCGGCATGACTCTACGCCGTAGCGCACGGAATGCTGTTCCCTTCCCACTGAAGTGGTCCCTATTTATCTACTTGCATTTAGGTACTTTAGAACTGCTAGGTTGGCAGGAGCTGGGACAAGCAACGGGAGCTCACTCCGTTGCACAGTCTTGAACTCCCAACTTTGCGGTCAAAAGCCCAGCAACAGTGGTTTAACTCGCTGCACCACCATGTCCCATATATAAACTCTATTCGCACATAAACTGTTTTTGAAAAAAAGCTTGTGGAAGAGCTTGTGAGAATTCTTGTGCAAGAGTTTGGGTGAATGGAAGACATAAGTATTTATTCCTACTTGAGATATTTTGACCAACATTCCAAATATTAATTTAATTTGAAGGATCCAATAAAGCACTCCACATCATAAAAATAACAACGAAGCCAGATATATGCATGCTTTCTTATATTAAGTAGTTGAGGACCTGAAGGCACTTCAAATTTAAATGCAAACTGTATTAAGCAGATTCCTAAAAAAAAAAACTCCAAACACCATTCTATATATCTTTTTTTTTAATGGCCTTAAAGTCCGCAAAGCTCACTTATGATGACATAATGCAAATGAGGTAATCATAGTTTTGCAAAGCTCCACAGAGAACAACATGGCGGTGGGCAAATGGATCCTCATGCTTTCATATGTTACAGCGGACACTTTCTGAAATGACTTACTGGATTGTACATCTGATTGAACAACTGTTCAGCTTGCTACATTGCAAAGTTGGGAAGGAATGAAGCAAAGACAGGAAAAGAAGGAAAGATCCAGGAAAACAGTATTAGCTCAGCAAATCCAGCACATTTACACAGAAGAACTTGGAATTAAAAGAGATAAAAAAAGAAGTAGAAATTTAAGTTTCTAAACATTCCTTAGTGAAATTGAGAGGCACTGGGGGAAAAATAAATGTTGACTTTGGCTCCTAAAAAAGAATAGTTGGAGTAAGAAATCTAAGGTTTGCGTTACTTTCCCTTTCTCAAGTGAAATAACCCATGAAATACAGAAAGCTGTCCACTTTTGATGATACATTAAGTGCTGGTCTCCAACAATGAATCACTAAAAGTGCTTTTGGCCAAGGCTGCAATTTGTCACCAAAGCTTCAAAGATGGTAATAAAAAAAGATTAATTAAAGATTAATTAAACTTTATCATTAAATTTATGGCCTTCCTTTCATATTAACACAAAACTGCATTTCAGTTTTATTTGAATTCTGCAGAGCACAGCTTGGCAAACAGTAGTGAGGAAACCCAAGCCATGCTGAACAAAAGAAAGAATTCCGAAGTGGAAGAGACTGTAAGGGAAGCAAAACAAAGAGGCTGCAAGCGATAAACCACTATTCCAGAGCAGCCTTGCTGAAGGACTCCTAACCTGTGGAACTCATCTAGGACAACTCCGGCATGAATGGGGCTAGCAATATGCCTGTGATTGCAAATCCAGAACCCGCTCAGGGAATTTACTGAGGCCAATTCCAGAACAAGTGGATTACAGATCACAGGCATGAAAAAGGAAATTCCTATTGCTCCTTCTTAATTAGGAATGGAAATATATATATAATGAGCAGTCGCAAGAGTATTGGCACAACAGCGCTAGAAAACATTTTCTGGTAGCATGCTCATGGATTTTTAATCATAATCTTTGCTTTATTAGGCCAGGTTCCAAAGAGTCCTGTGCATGTGCCCAAATGCTTTCACAGCTGCAGTGAGGCTGGCCAGATTCCTCTTTCTGACTGCAGCTCCTAGCACTGTGCTTGTGCTTCAGGGGGTCACAGTCACCTTCCGGAGCTGCTTTTCAGCCTGCAGAGGCCTCACAAAACCCAGCATTCCCTGAAGCCATGACATGCCCATGACACTTTGCCTATAAGCCCTAATAATGGTCATGTGGTAAGATTCTGTATTGCTGTGCTATAATAAACTGGGCAGCCCAGTCCTAATTTGGGCTGGAACAGGCAGGCCGGCCAGCCTGTGCTGCATCCTAACCAGGTTAGGAGGCGGCCGCAGCTTAGCGCAAAGGGCTAAGGGCTGCTCGGGTGCTGCATAGGGCGTACAGAGCTAAGCCCAATAGGGCTGCTTGGACCTGCGCCTGCTATTCCATGGAACAGACCACTAGAACTTAACATGGAAACGGTGGCAGAGCAGTTTTTAAACCGACTCCAATGGAAAACTAGGTCAGTTTGCCAACTGATCAGCTGGTACACTGTTTGCAACAGCAGCTGAGTGCCAGCTCACTCCCCCAGTTCTGCTCATCCCATCCCATCCCATATCCCTCGGACTGGGCAGCGTGCACTCCTACACCCAAACAAAATTCACCCCTTTTGTTTGTTTCTTTATAGGTGTGCAGGCTGCTTGGCCAGAAGAAGGAGACGACAGAATGGGGGTGGGGACCCTACGGCGGTGATACCAACCTCTTTCCATGTCCTCAAACTCTGCTGTCATAATTTTTGGTTGCCTACTCTTTCTCTTTCCCTTTTTGTTCCTCCATGGTCTTTGCTCTGTCTTTTTTTTATCCAAACAGAGCAACAGAATGGTTCAGAAGTCCCACTTCCAAAACAGTATTTTTTTTCTTTTTATGGGCAAGTGCTTCTCCCAACTACCTTCTTCCAGGCTATTCTGCTGTTCTATCCAAAAACAGCAGCAGAGTGAAGATCATGAAGGATGGACAAAGGCTTCTCACATGCATCACTACAGCTCCAGCAGCCAGAAGGAAAGGTAGCAAGGAAGTCAGGGGGGAGGATGAAATGAGGCCGGAAGGGGCAAACTGGGTGGGGGATGGGAGGAAGAGAGGGTGGGAGACAATGAGGGTGGATCTGGCGGCAATGGCGCACACCAGAACTTATCCCCTCTGCAAACAGCCTCCCAGCCCCTTCTCTCTCCTTGGACTTGCACTAGCAAACTCACTAGTGCACATCTGAGGATAGCCATTGCCTAGCAGGAGGCTTACTCAGAGACAATTTAAATCCCCTTTCTCTGCTGAAGCCTTCCGATGCATTGCCTCAAGTAGGTTCAGTGCACCTGATTTTGGAGTGGTTTCCCAGTAGGGAAGGGGGGAAGGAGAAGGATAGGATTGGACTGTAACCGTGTCCTTGAACAGTTAGTCTTGAAACCAATCACAGAGGAGACACCTCTGGACTTCATCCTATGTGACACCCAGGATCTAGAACAGGGGTGTAACATAAGGCCTGCAGGCTGGATGCGTCCTCTTGAAGCAATTTCTCAGGCCCTGGTTATAATTGGGCTCTGCTAATGTGATAACTGGGCACTGTCTTGAAATTATGGACAAGATTTGCACGTTTTCTCTTCTGTCATTTGTAGCTAATGAGTTTCTATGTGAGAATAAAGCACTTATTTCTGGCCATCAAATGTGTAATGATGTCACTTCCTATTTAATGTTGTCACTTCTGGCCCTCAGCAGGTGCCATGAATGCTATTCGGCCCACTATATGCATCTCATATAGTGGGCCGAATAGCATTCATGGCACCTGCTGAGGTGACACCCCTGATTTAGAACAAGATGCAAGTGTTATTGAACCAACAGGGAACAGTGACCATTGTGTTATCCAGCTCAATATATATGGAATATGGAAAGTTTCCAAGGAGGTTCATTGTAGACAATTTGATTTCAAGACAGAACCTCAAAAATGAGAGGATGGAAGTGAAAAAGGTCAGATCTCTCCAAAGAGCATGGAGATTATTTAAAACCATCCTAACAGAAGCTCAGCTATATCGCCAGCTGTCTAAATAGGAATGGTGCCACAAGGTCCTATTTAGCACCAGAACGGTGCTAAAATAGCTCATGAATAGAGTCAAAGCAGCTATGCAAGCAGGCCTGCCCCAAGCCCAAGGGCAATCAAGCCCAGGGTACAAACAGGCTACGGTGCACTCCCTGGGTGTGAGCGCAGGATGCACTCCCATCCCTGCAAGCAGCCTGCTCCCACACCAAACCCCCTTCAAATAAGGTGGGAAAAGGAGGAAAGAAGAGGAGCACCCTCCCCACTCCAGCAGTGCCAAAGAGAGAAGGGGGAAAGGCACTGCAGGTACCTCCTCACGTCCGCCTCACCCTCACTGCCTACTCAGCTTCAGCAGAGGGAGGGGAGGAAAGATGACCACATTCCTTATCTCCCCTCACACTGGACGTTTTTGAAAATGAAAGGGGTGAGCCAAACATGCTGGGCTCTTTTGGGAAAAAAAATCAGAGTGGGCAGAGAGAGCAAGGAAGAGGAAACGGTGGCACCAAAGGCCTCTTCCCAATCTTCGCTCACTCGTCACAAAAGAGAATCAAAGCACCAACTGAAGGTGCTCCATCAGTGGGGGGGGGTTGCTGGAAAAGGGAGGCTCTCGCCCACTTGCATCCACCCTCCTCCAAGGCACCGCTTGACATGACACATTTGGGCCACACAATCTGCGGGTCAGCCGCGGATAAAAGGATAAAAGGCAAGACGGGTTACTTTAGAAAATTGACCTCTTACCCAAATGAGGAGAGCAAAACGAAACACAAACTCTGGCAAAAGAAATGTGAGCTGACAATAAGGCAAGTGAAAAAAGATGGAGCACATGGCTAAAAACAGCAAGGCAAACAGTAAAAACTTCTTTGAATACATTAAACTCAGGAAACCTGCCAGGAAGGCAGTTGGCCCATTAGATAATGAGGGAATAAAAAGGAAGCTAATAAAGGATGTGGAAATTGTAGAGAAACTGAATGTATTCTTTCTGTCTTCACCACAGAAGATGTAGGGCAGATACCCCAGCCTGAGCAGGGAGGGAGTCTGAGGGACTAAGTCAAACAAAAATGACAAGGTATGAAGTTTTGAAGAGATCTTGGAGTCATGGTGGCAGCTCAATGAAAATGTAAACCCAGCGTGTGGCAGCTGTGAAGAAGGCAAATTCCGTGCTGGAGTTACTTAGGAAAGGGACTGAGAAGACCACTCATATGATTGTGCCCCTTTTCCAGGTCCATGGTGTGGCCATATTTGAAATACTGCATGCAGTCTGGTTGCCACACCTCAAGAGGGGCACTGCAGGACTGGAAAAAAGGTAATAGCTGGAGCACGTTCATGACAAGAAGAGGCTATAATGTTTGAGGCTTTTTAATTTGGGGGGAAAACAGGTAGTTAAGAAGGGAACTTGATTAAGACATGAAATTATGTAGGGTGCAGAGAGACTAGATAAGGAGAAGGATTGCTCGCGCTCACACAATATTAGAACAGGTACCATTCAATGAAACTGATTAGTGGGAGACGTATGGCCCAATCCTAACAGGGCCTCATGCTGCCTGAACCAGTGTTCTGGCAGTGTAAGGTGCTTTATGGCTATCACCAAGTACAACATGCCATACAACACAAGCTGGCTGCCAGAGCAAGTGGAGAGTGACCAGGTCCATGCACCAGCAGGCAGAGAAGGAGTCCCATGCCACTACAGTAAGTCAACTCAAGGGGCAGGAGGAGGAGCTGGGCATAATGGGGCAGGGAGGGAGATCAAGGTGGGAAGGAGGGCGATTTGAGGGTGGGAAGGGGATAGGATTGGCAGCAGTGGCACCTCCGATATCCTCTCCCCTTTCCATGCCTCAAACTGCCTTCCCAGGTCCACTCAGACTTGTGCCAGCTATATAGCTGGTGCAGATCCAAGTAATCCCAAGGGGTGGCAGGGCTTACTCCAGGACAAGGGAGTTCCATTGCTCCAATGAAGCCTTTGCAGCCCAAATCTCCCCAGCGGGACACAGCATGCACCTTCTTGGCAAGGCTACATTACCAGGTGGAGAATTATAGGTAGGATTGGGCTGTTGATAGACAAAAGGATATATTACTTTACACGGTTCATGATTAGCCAGTGGAATTCACAGCCAATGATGTGGCAATGGCAGTTAGCTAAGATGGCTTTAATAATAACACATATCAATGTCCAAGAGTCATCAGGACTATGCTCTACCTCTGGGTGCAGCAGCAAGAGAGCAACGGCAGGAAAAGTAATGCCTTCCCTCCTACTTACAGGCTTCCCAAAGGCAGCTGATGGCCCAACTATGGGTAATAGGATGCTGGATCAGATGGGCTTTGGCCTGACCCAGAAGGCTTTTCCTAAATCCGTGCCCAAAGCAAATTTTGTTTGTTTTATGAATATGAATAATTTTCATATTATTTCAACATACAATACACTACGCTATTGTAAAATTGTTCGTGTGCTTCAGTTTTAGTGTAACCTGTTCTCTTTTATTCTCTATTTTTCCCTGTAATAAGGTAGGTGGTATATAATTACACAAAAGTAGTGAGGCATGATGAAACCTGAAAGAATTGGAATTTTGGCCCTCTGTTTTGTCCACTTCCCTAGCTCAGAAAAAAAAAATTAAGAAAAAAATTATTCAACTCTTATAAATTCTGGCACAGTATATGATGCCTTCTTACTATCGTAACAGGCCAAGGGAACCAGGAGGTGGTGACAAAATCCCAAAGCAATTGGTGACAAAGGTTTGTGTGCAACAAGCATAACAAGTCTCTAGCGGATCACACATTGGGCTAAATTTCGTAAACATAAAAATACCTTAAGTAGCTTGATGCCTACAGACTTTCTTATTTTAAACTACAGACAAATTTCTTCATTTGAAGGTATGATTTGGAATGATACGTTACATGCAACTTTCAAAAGCGTGTATTCAAAATGATGCATTTTAAAACGTGCTTTTGAAGTGTCATTTGGATTTGTAACGAATATTTCAACTTGATCACTTCTACAGATTCTTGTCCCATAACTAATGTGGAAATGTGGAAGACAAGATTTCAAAACTATATGTAAGAATGAAGATTTTCCTTTTGCCACATTAATTCACAACCAAATGAATGAATGATATCTGCAGATCTGAGGTGTGACCATTTCCTCAAAAACTATTTTCTGAGTCTTCACATAAATAAACAATGTAATTGTTTATTACATTGTACTTTGCATAAAACGTAATTACAATTACTGTGTCGAGTCAATTATTATTAACAAACAATGATTCTATCCAATTAGCCACCTCCACAGGTTGAAACCTTTTTTTCAGTGTGCAAGCACCTGGCCTTCCTCACAAATCAGGGAATACATGCTCAATTTTAAGTAGTCTTAGTATACTGTAGTATTTTATGAATGTGCCGAGCACCTGTCATGTATTATTTTGATTTGGTCCTTACAACAAAGGAAATAAGTACTATTATCCCCATAAAGCAGCTAGGGGGCTGACATAGAATCTTTTGCCCAAAGCCACCTGGTGTGAATTCACTGCAAAAGTGATGTCGGAACTGCAGACATATCCTTCCCATCTTATCCTGCATCTTATCCTTCCCCTAGCTGATGCAGCTGAGCAAAAAATGAGCACACTGCATCCAGAAGAGGGAGGATCAGGAGGTTTTGGAGGGGAAAAGGGATTCCCCCCTTACCTTTCTGTAATCCTCCTGTCCTGTAATGGATCTCCTTACATCTGTGCCAGCACAGCAGCTGATGCTGTGTTTGAGGTTTGAGGTGAGGAAAGGGGTGAGGAAACTCAAAAAATAAGGGATCGTAACCTATCCCTGCCTTGTCTAGCCCCCCATCACCCCGCTGCTGCCTTATCTGGCCAGGTTAGTATGGTGTGAACCTGCGACAGAAATGACGCCTCCTGTGGCAATGTTCTCTATATGTTCCATCAGTAGCCATTTTATAACAGCTGTCATGAATCCCTCCCCCCCCCCCAACAGCCCAATCCTTGGTCCTATCAGCCTGTCTCAGCCCAATCCTGTCCCCTGCCAGTCCATAGAAGACTGTGCTGTAGACAGACCATGCACTGCATGCTGCAATGGGTGTGGGGGGGGACCAACCCTGAAGACTGCCTGGTTGCCTTAGACCCTACCAGCTATTTTGCTGGCATAAGCCTGAGAAGCAGGGAGCATGGTGGCTCGGGAACACTACACTGTCACCCCTCTCTGCCCTGACCCCCTCCTCCTGCCCTTGAACTGCCTCCTGCCGCCATCTTATTATACTAGTTCAGCATCTGGCAGCCACAGCTGCATGGGCAGGGTCTCTAGCCATTTGCACCACTGGCCCTGAAGCACACAGCAGTGCTTTTAGGATGCCGCAGCAGCACTTAAAGATGAGTTTGACAACCCTGCTCTATCAATTAGGTAATAATACTATTCTGTTTGTTCTGCTTTCCTTTAGTCAGTTTTTGTATTTATTTGCTTATTTTGTACTTATTCACTAGGAACATGCTTCTTCTAACATAAAAAAAAGGAAAAAGCTAATTTTTTATTAGTAAATTATGTTTATACCTATAGTCATAAAATATTGACTCACAGTGCTGTCCTAGGCATGTCTATTCAGAAGTTCCATTTGTTTCAATAAGACATATTCCCCAGTAAGTAAGTATATAATTGCAACCTTATAATTTTAACTATTTACTGTAGCATACTCTTATGTTTTAAATGCTGGGGCCGTAATTTTAATACAGGACAGCTTTCTATGAATCAGTAAAAGTGTTCTAAATTTCTGAGTTGATACTATTCACATGATAGCCCTAAAAGCAACAATTGAAGCTAGGCTGCTGGAAAACCTTAAAAAATGGGGATTAAAAAAAAGGATCGCCTATAGTTCCTCTCAAAATTTGAAAACTGGTTATCTGATACACACAGCCCAGCAGAAAATACAGGTAGACCCTAAACGTCCAAAGAGGTTTACATGGATGCCAGTGTGTGCAACATTTGTGTGAAAAGACTTATTACAGCACAGGATTTAATTGCAGCACACACACATGCACGCATGCGCACACATATTGAATTCTGTGGGTGCCAATTCAAACATTGGTACAATTGGATGATGCTTGTATTGTCATAACAATGAGGGGGGCAATTTTATCCAATATTTCAATCTGGTTAGGTATATTTGAAGTTGTATTATAATGTGATTTATGTGATGTAACTATTATCATTTACTTTTTAAAATAGTGCCATCCTCCTACCATCAGGTACCATCAAGTCATCAGGTACCAACCAGGTAACTCCACCTAAACACGGAGGACTGTACTGAATGTCCCGTATCCCCCACATCCTCAGTGTAGCACACCTACAGGTATTTGTGCCACAACATGAACTGTGGAATTGTAGAAATTAATGTTAAAATTTTCAGAAGTTTACAACTTCTAGAAAGGTTTATAAATGCCTATCCAAAAATGTGTGGAAAACACAAGAGCCAAATAAGCATTTTTTAATGGCTGGATCTTGTGCTTGGTTTAATGAGCTATTGGCAATATGAGCATATTTACAAGGTCTGGAAAGCAAACATGATGCTCAAACCAATAAGTATGCCATGAGTTTGTGTTTCAACAATGAGCACACACAATAGTAACTGACATAGGAAAGAGAAACAACGTATGGTAGAAATGCATTAAAATAATTTCCAAATCATTCTAATAAAATATTAGACAAGATGCTATTTAAAGATGCTCGACATACCAAGTATGTTGGCATACATAATTAGAGAACTTTCCTGACAGACACAAATAATATACTAATACATTAAACACACACGCAAACCCAAGTGTTTTGAGCTTGTCATAAAGAAACTCAGAGCACAATATATTAAGTAGACACCTTTTCATTAACAAGAAGAAACTTCCTAGTTAGGAGGGCTGATAAAGCAAATTGTAGACATTTCCACTTATTAACAGTCATTTGGATCTGAAACTATAGCAGCAGGGAGTATCTGTATCTCCCCCCCCCCCCACCCCCACACACACACTCATTCACTGAAGAAATACAGAGATGCACTCAGAACAAGAGCTGTTGTTATTAGATGGCGTTTACCTTTTTCAGTTGTGCTTCTAGCTTACTACACTCCTCCTTCTTTTGCTCTATGGCTATTTCTAAAGACTTTAGTTTGGAGTCTCTTTTCAGCCCTGCTGAAGCCAGTGACGATGCATGCTCTTTGAGGTCAATTAAACTAGACTGAAAAAAATAAATATATATTAAAAAGACCAATTAAAGCAAAGGTTAGCAGAAGTCAGCCAACTGATTCCAAACAACAATAAGTCTCTCACCACTGGAGACTGTGCAGTGCTACAGCCCTGTCAAGAATACCTGAACAGGTATGTCAGAACCCATGGACAGATGAATTGTGCAGTGATCCTTAATGCTCAGTCACTGAAAAGCTCCTACTCTAAAGATCTCAAAAGAAGTCAATAGTGGTAGTGATTATCTCCTAAGATTTCATATCTATACAATCTGATAGATATAATTGTGTGTGTGTGTGTGTTTCACATTGTGGGTTCTCCAAATCCATACTACTGTATTTAAATTCTGCAGAGCTCAACCATATGTTACCTTGTGCTGAGAGGGCAGAGCACAGAGTGGGCTGTCTCACTGTGAAATCCGGAAAGCATGCATTTGTGCTCAAAAGGGGGCTCTTTTTTCCTTCAGGGAGACCCAGGAAGGTGCTGTGGGCCTCCCCAACCCTCCCAAAGGCACCCCCCAACCCACCTGGTATGTTAAAAGGGCACTGGGTGCCCGCTGCACCACAATCGTCACGACACCTGAAACTGGGCCACTCCCCTTAAGGGAGAATGGTCCACTTTTGCTTCCCAGATTGGGAATATATAGACCATGCTTCACAGATTGGGAATATATATAAATGCCTAGAGCATTTATATATATGTATATGCTTATAGGCATGCTCCGGTAGCCGCTGGGTTCCCTTCCAGACCCCACCATGGATACCTGAAACCATGGATACTGGAGCTGCCTTTTTAAAGATAGGGGAACATCAGTGGTTTTACTGCAACAAGATAAAGATTTGTTTAATGAACCCCTATCTTTTTAATAGGCGTGCCAGTATCGATGGTATCTGTGGATAACTAAAACAGTGGATTTCAAAATAGTGGATACCGGAGCACGCCTGTACTTTGCCCAATGTGCCAACTTATGTGTTAGCACAGCCCATAAGGGAATGAGTCATCCAAAGTCAGGATGACCTTACTGGCAGTCTGTGACTTATTAACTAGACCATGTCTTAAGAGTTATCTAGAATTTGGTCACATTGATGAAACAACTAAGACTGTCTTTTTCAGGACTGAGGAGGCCCCAACACTGCTGACTTAATAACCCCCTTTTAGATTCTTTCTAAGCAGTACACACAGTGGTGCAATTCAAATGAATTAACAACCGGTTCTATGACGTCATAGCCAGAGCAAAAAAAAATCCCAAAGCCAGCCGAGGTAAGCCAGTGGGCGGGGCCTGTCCATTTAACAACCAGTTCTATAGAACCTGGGCGAACCCCCTGAATTTCACTACTGAGTACACATAACTCTGTGTCCACTTGCACACACTGGGGCCTCTTTTCGTCTGCCAGCTCAAGAACGCATCATGTGCACAGTACATAATTATGGTGTGATCACATTTTAGCTTTGCACCAGGCCCCAAAAACGTTGGGAGAACTCTACTTGTCCACCTGATTTTAATAGCAACTAGGTATTTTGAACAAAGAGACTTTACAAAACCCTTAATATTCTATACAGCATTCTGCGTTTTCTACTAGTTTTCTGCTAAATCCATGACAGAAGTGCTGAACTTAGAAATGGAAATGTGGCACAACAACAGTGCCATAAAACTAGCACTTATATAACATTTGAGAGTGTTTTTGAATATTTTACATCCATAATCCTCACAATAGCCACTATTATTAAACCCACTTGCAGAACAGCTGAGAGAATAATGGATTGTCTAAGGCCACCTAGTGAGCTCATGGTTGAACTGATATTTTGACCACTGATATATTCATAGGCACATAATTGTTCAACTGTGCAGAACAGGAACAGGGTATGAATGCTTTTGCCAACAAAAAATTATTAACTTGAAAAATCTATTAACAGGTTAGAGAAAACAATGAAATATGTTGTTAACTCAATATTAAATATCATTTTAAAAGAGGGACCCCTAGGGTGTAATCCTATCCAACTTTCCAGCACTGACATAGCAGTGAATCCTGCCTTGAGCAGTAGTCACGGCGGCCTCCTCAAATTAAAGGAATATTTGTTCCCTTACCTCCATGCCACATTGCTCTTACCCCGGTGCTGAAAAATTGGTGAGGATTGTTCCCGCAGAAAAATAGTTGTCTTAGATGACAATCCTATATATGCCTACATGGGAGAAAGTCCCATTAAACTCAGTGGGGCTTACTTCTATACAGACATACATAGGATTGCACTGTTAATGATACGTCATGCAGGATGGTTTAAATCCAGTAGTTTTCAACCATGAGTAAATATTATTTCACCCTGACTCTGTATGATACTTGAATCGAGCAATACAAATATTTAACTAATTGCAAATACTGACCTCCTTTTCTGTTAGCTCTGCTTGTAAAGCATTAACTTTTTCTTTCAGGTCTTTGTTTTCTTTTTTGAAGGATTCAATTTCCTCAACCCTTTCACGGTCATCTCTCTCCCTCTGCTCCTTTAATCGCTCTATAATTCTCTCCTAAAAAGTGAAAATATGGATCCTCATATGAACCAATATCTTGATAAATGTGTGCATGTAAAAGAATCTTTCAGAATATATTACATTTTCAACGGAAACTGGGATTTGCTCTCAATATAATAATATTAATATTAACATCACCTGGTGGGCTGTGAGATCACTGATGATAACGATAATAGCAGCAGAACATTGATCATAAGACCACAACCCAAGAAGTACACACACACACACACACACACACACACACACACACACACACACAGCTCCATGCATGAAGGCCAGGCCTGTACAGGTACTTCAGAACAGCTTCTCAACATCCCCCGGGAATAATAGTTCTTGGCTAGTGAATGGAGGAGCAAATGTACCTCCTTTCCCTTTGCCTCTCTCACAGGCAGCAACTTCCACCCGGGATAATTGCAGGACAGGAAGGTCCTGCAATTCACCTACGTGCCCAGAGTCCTCTACCCAGCCAGCCCCAGGTAAGCCTCAGGAAAGGAATTGCTGGACAAAGCAGGTATGGAGTAGGAAGAGGTGAATGAAATGAGCTAGACAAGGAAGAGGAAAATGGGGTTGAGTAGACAAACAAGGAAGAGAGGCACATAGGGTGGAAAAGGGCAATCCAATGGTGAAGGGAGTGGTAGAGTCAAGCATGTGAGATGTGCAGAGCATTCATGCACAAGAAATGGGGTCCAGAAGTGGACCATGCTCCAGGGCCCAGTTGATCCTAGCACCAACCCTGGCTACTGTACAAGACTGTATTTGGCTTGATAATTCACAAGTTGTGCAGAACTAACTGATGTGCTTCTGAAGACCCCATGTTTTTGACTTTCCTTTCCAATAGCCTCATCGGGTATCATACAGTAAATCATTATTTTAAAATGGGGGGGGGGAAGACAACCATTAGTGGTAGTCCTAAGGAGGATGCAAAGTTAAATTTCCAGTGCAATTTCCCAACCAGTTACATGAACTAGCATCACGCTATGTTGTGGAAGGGAACAGAAAATTCTCCTCTCACTGCAGCCAAACAGGAAGGGTACTCAGGTGTAAATATTCATTTCTGAATGCTTTGTTTCAAAAGGTAGCAGTTAGTGTAGACCAACTTAAAAGAGAGTGCAAATATTTGTGTTTCTCCAATAAGCTTTGCTCTTTTCTCCTGTAGTACAATATAGTACATCATGCAGAAGTGCTTTCTGTTTGATCAGTACTATGGCAAAAGCTATGTATTGTTTTAGATGTACAAATATATAACTAATGTTTAATATTATTGTGAGATTTTTTAACATTCAAGTGAAGACATTTATTTAACCAAGTAATAAGGCCTCAGTCAAGGGACTTTCCAAGCATACATATTTGGAACTTCTTGACATAGAAAAATAAATCAACTCTAAGACCAGTGTTCTTGCAACAAGAATGTTGTTATAGAACAGGTATTATTAGCTACTGCATTTTAAGAGCAATTTTTAGAAGAGCCTGACTGCTTTTTCAAATAAGACCCCCTTGTAATTTAATGTTCCAGTGTTGCCGTCCATTATCTCTTTTTAATTCATTACCTATATCAACAGTATTAAGAGAAATTGGTAGCCCAATCCTAACCTTCGCAGGAGCAGGCAGGCCAGGCAGGCTAGGCGGACCAGGAGGACCTACGCAGGGTAAGAGGCAGATGGAACTCACTGCGGGCAAGGGGATGTTTATCTCCTTACCCTGGGGTAAGCCGCAGTTGGCCTACCTGGACCTGCACCTGCTAAATAGCCCACATTTAGACTCCACCTCCTCCCTGGGCTGGGCTGCCCACAGGGTCAACTTCCCTCCATTTTCCTTGCCCCATTCCGTTTCCCACTCCCTTCCTCCTGCATTCCCCCCACCCTCCAAAGCCCCCTCTTTGGCTGAACTTGGCTAGCACAGAAACAACTTACCAGGACTCCCCACGTCCATCTGTGGGCCAGCACCTCTGCCTGTGTTGGCACTGCGCCCGATTTCTCAAGGCAGACACGCCATTCAGCATGTTTGCGACCGCGTTGGTCCAATGCAAGGATTGTGCCCTTAGTTTGATGGCAATGCTGAACTACACTTTTCCCCAGTCCACCCTCTGAATCAGGGATCTCCAAACGTTTCAGTATGAAGGTCACGTCATATATTTTACACATTTTAGTGACCCCTGCTAACTGGACAAGAGGCACTTTTTCCAGTGGTGTTCCTCTTATATTTAGCAGGGGGAGAGTAACTGTCCCTCTTCACCCCTGTGCAGTCTTTCTAGTGGCTGTTGCTGGCGGTCTGCCTTTTTTTAGATTGTGAGCCCTTTTGGGACAGGGAGCCATTTAACTTTATTATTACTATTTGCCTGTAAACCGCTTTGTGAACTTCGTGTTGAAAAGCGGTATATAAGTACCTGTTGATTGATTGATTGATTTTCGCAGGACGAAAAAATAATTTTTATAAATGAATGAATGAAATTTAAATGAATGAATACGTTTTACTTGGATCTTTTTTTATAATCAGGATGATTTGATACAACATTTGATTTAATAGAACAAAAAAGAAATGCAGCAATTACAAAGAAACAGTGTCATGCTTAAACTGAGAACTAATATATTATGACTAAAAATGTCAAACATTTGTAAATGCTCTGACAAAAATGCTCTGTAATTAGAAAAATTAGTAAATGCTCTGACTAAGTTGCTGTGGGCCAGCTAAGCAGTATATTAATTTCATACAAACACACCAATACTTTTGTTTCCCAGTCTCTCAGTTCAAGCCATTCATTCTCAA
Organism: Lerista edwardsae; assembly: GCA_029204185.1. NCBI lineage: Eukaryota > Metazoa > Chordata > Lepidosauria > Squamata > Scincidae > Lerista > Lerista edwardsae. The sequence continues at coordinate 28,795,647 of JAJKFI010000004.1, read as the reverse complement.
ATTTCAGGCCACCACCTCCTCTCTTACTACAGTTTCAGAATGACAACAATCTTGCTCTCAATCTTGCAGTACATTTCAGTTTTCAAGGAACAGCTTATGGGAATTGAGTTCAGAGTCAATCACATAAGGCTTAAGAAAGCATGGCATTATACAAGCAAGGCACATGTCCCATCAGTGGAGAGCCCCTTCATATTGTTAGAATGATTGGATTGGCTCTTCTGAGGGTGAGGAGAATGGATGATTACTGTATATTATGTAGCTCACCAATGCTTGGGAAGTAGAATATCCCTCCCCTCCTTCTATAATATTGTGTATAGTAGGTCTCCAGTTGTTTTTATGATGGGCTATAAATATTATTTTTGTAAACAAATTACACCTTTACAATTTATTTAAAATTAATTTTCCTTCCCTAATGATACAAGCCTTAGCCTAAAAATATTTGTGCTGTTAACCATACTTTTAATTTTGTACATTAATAAAGGGTAAGCAATATCATTTTCCAGAATAAAACAAAGATTAATTGAAGCATAATCTCCATGAGCTAAATGTTGAAAACGCGTGTAAAAATGCCCTATTAAACCATGTTTTCTGTGATTAACCACTAACACAATGAAATCCCACCAATGCACCCTTTCTAGTATTATTTGCATTGGCAAGCATTCCTGCTGCATTTATCTATCCCTTTATAGGCCTAATCTACATGCATTTTGTCACTAAAGCATATTGGGACCAAACTAAATTGATAGCTTTATATCCCACAAATTTAACAGCCAGCTGTTTGCAGCAAGACTATAATGACCACACCTTCTTATCGACATGAAAGGAATTGCAGTTGCTAGGCTAATCAGGACTTAATTTGATAGCAGGGACAACAGTGATGCCACTAACGTTTTTAATAACAGCTCTGTATCAGGATACTTCTGGACCTCCCAAAGCAGCATTAGCACCAAGCTGGAGCTGGGTCGTTCAGTGAGGGTACGGCTGCAAATGATGAAGTGAGCATTGGCTTGCCCAAAGGAGGCTGAATTTAGAACATCCAAACTAGCTTTTGAAGCTAGTTATAGTTTAGCTAATGTTATAAAAGAACCAGAGCATACCTTCTCCGACAGCGCTTCTTCCAAAGTTGCTAGAGCAGTGTCAGTGTTACTGGAATCCGTCTGCAGTGACTTAACTCTGTCCTTCAGATTGGTCAGCTGTTTGTCTTTATCCCTAAGCTGCTCTTGAAGGTTTTCAATCTTTAAAAAGAAAAGGAAAAAGCAAGCTTACTTAGTATTGATCATGGACAGAAAGGGTAAAAAATCTCAACCTATACTGGTAGACTATACTAGGCAATTCATGTACATTTCATTGCAGTCTTTTGCTTCTGCAATTTTCATTCATATTGTCCTGAATATATAACATGTGTATATATTTATACATCTAAAACCACTCAGCTCTGGTTTAACCTTAGCCTCTGAAAGCAAATAAAAATCAAGTCTTAATGGCCCCAACTTAAAATAAATTACTGTGGTGAGACTCTAGTGAATGTTTAAAAATTATTTGCTTTGAAGAATCAGTGTTCTAACATGCTCCTATTGATGTCACCTCTGGGCTCCTAGAGGTCGCCTGACACTTCCTTTCCAAAAATTACCTTACCAGACATCCTTTCTGGCAACATGAAGGGCTCTCAACAAAACGTCTTTCAAGCCCTACACACTGCGGCCATGATACTGAAAATTAACCTGGGCTACCAGGAACTGTGGGAGCTATATTTGAGGCTATCAGGAACCATAGGAACTACATTTCCCTAAATGTAGTTTGGCCCTAAAACTGCTGCAAATGCTCAGCAGCAATATAAGGCCTAGAGAAACCTCACTGCAAACGGTTCCAGTGGGTAAGCTTGGGGCAGGAAAATGAAAGTGAAGGGAGGTAGGGGCTCACAGTATGTGGCAAGAAAAAGCCCATGACGAAATAGACCTGAACTCAAAAGTGTCCTGGGAGACCCAACAAGGGCATGTAATGTAGGAGTAAATTTGCATTTCAAACTGCCTTATATTAAAGACTGTCCACATCTCCACTGAAAGGATTTGATTTTACTAGATCACTGAGCATGAACGCCTCCTGAGAAGCACTCACTGAGAACATAATTCTCCTAATCCTTATTGAACAGATTTGCACCCCAGCCAAACAACTAAAAGTCACCCATGGAATCACGCTTCTATGTAATCAGCCACACATATACTTCCAGTCTCCAGCGGACTGCTGGGATGTGTTTTTAGATGTGAGTTGGGATACAAGTAGGCTCACTGGTTCATAACTAGAGCTGGTCAGAACCTTTAAGGAAGGGCAAGCAGGATGGGCCATAGTTCCATGGGCCATAGAGCAGTAGGAACCACCACCACCCCCGTCTGGGTGACAATAATAGTTGAAATGTATTTTATTTCCGTGAAGACTCTGACATACTAGTACAATCATGCCTTGGTATCCACGGGGTTCTGTTTCCAGAACCCCAGCAGATGCCCAAAACCGTGGATAATTAAATCCACATTTCAAGGCACCCTGAATCCTCCAGAGGTGAGGGGAGTTGTGCTCCTCTCACCTCCAGAGGATCTTCTGAGGCCCACAGAGGTTTGGAGGCCCACAGCCCTCCAAATGCCTTCTAAGGCCTTAAAACATAACTTCTGGTGTTTCTGAAGCTGTGCTCCAGAGGAGTCAGGTTGGCTCAATGCAGATTGGGGAACCCACACTGAGACAGATCTGTGGATAAAAAATCTGCTGATAACAAGGCTCAGCCTGTATGTGTTCCCAGTGAGTGTTATATACGTTTGCATTTCAGAGTTGTCTAAAAAGGGGGAAAACACCCACAATTAACATAAATTACAGAAATAGGAAATTTAGAGCGCAATCCTAAATTGTGCACGAGCCAGCACAATTCTCCTGTATGGACCCAGGAGCATCGCAAACATGTCATAAAGCACGTCTGCAGCAACTCAGGAGGTGGGGAGGCTGGCGCACAGAAATGCACTGGCTTTCCCATGTCGCTTCCCAGGCCTGCAGTGCCCAAGTAAGGCCAACCCAGGGTGGCTGGCATGGGGGGAGGGGTTGGGAATGGCAGGGGGAAGGCAGAACAGGGAGGGGAGAGGGCAGCCCTTTGGGCGATTCCAAAACTGGAAGTACATTGCGACCTTAAAAAAAAAAATTCCAAGGCTTGGGGAGCCCTGCAGAGGCATCTTCTCTGCCCCTCAATGGGACAGGGCAAGAGGTTCTCTGGCTGGGGCACCATGATGCCCCAGTTTGAAAAGCTCTGAGCTCAAATATAAAGTAACTAGCAAATAAGCATCAAGGCATCACATTCAATGCAAATATACTATGTTGGCTTTGCAACAAAATAAGCCAATGCAAGTTTGGAGGGTGAAATCTGTCTTGTTATCTTCTAGATGAGTATTTCTGTTAAAAATGGAAGCATTTTAATCAAGTAGAAAGCTAGACTTCAGCTACTATTTCTCCTCTCACCAGTGGCGCCGACTTCCTTCTAACATCGGGGGTGCCTATGGTCACGCCCCTGACGTTGATGTGGCCACGCCCCCTAACGTGACCATGGCCTCTGTCATCTCCCGAGGCCGGGGCGTGCTATCGCCATGGCAATCACGTGCCCCGGCCTCAGGAAGGGGTCTGCTGGCCCAACAGCCAGCTCTCCTGAAGCCAGAGTGCGTGATTGCCACCCCAGCCTCGGGCATGGCTGGTCGGGCCACTGATTGGCGTGGGTGCTGGGTGTGGCGGCTGGCTGGAACCCCCATGGAAAAAAACATGGGGGGCTGAAAAACCCGCAGCTCCCCCCCCCCAGTTGGCACCCATGCCTCTCATATAACAATCTGGCAAGATGAAATGGAGAAGATAGCTGCCCTGGTGATATGACTAGTGCAAAGTCAATATAGGATTTAATCCTATGTAATCAATGGGCAGTGCAATCCTAGCATGCCGCTTGCGTTGACGCAACGTCATCGCATCGACACAAGGGGTGGAACATGGGCGCCGAGCAGCACCCCTGCATTGCCGCTAAAGCTCTGAAGCCAATGCTGCTTGCAGCGTCAGCTTCAGAGCGCTGACGGAGAGTCTTCCTTGTGCCGACCGAAGACGGTCGGCGCAAGGGATTCTTTGTCGAGTATTGGGATGAGGATTGGTGAAAGGGGGGGAGGTGGGAGGCGGGACCTGTGCGGGCTTGGGAGATGGCCGTACGGCCACCTCCTAAGCCCATCAGCGAGGCCACGAGGCCCCAATTTGGGCCGCGTAGTCTCCTCGTATCTGTGCCCCCTCTTTAGCAGGCACAGATCCGAGGAGCACATGGAGAGGCTGGAGCCTCCCCTACAGTAAGGGAGTACACGCTCCTTTGCCGCGGGGAGGCTCCAGCCCATCTTAAGCAGCGCTGGATATGGTGCTGGCCCATCGGCCTCGCCAGTCCAGCACTGCTTAGGATTGCGCCCATAGTAGGATCTTAACAGGAAGAATTTATGTTATGACCTAAGTATGAATGAAATAGTATACACTACAGTAATCTGAAAAAATAAAAAATGCTTATAGCATTCTTTTCATTCAGCCTGAGAATAAAGAAGTAACTAGTATTCCTTTGCCCTATGGAATTATCCGCTATCTTTCAGTGAATATATAAGGAGGGAATTTTAGATCTAGGCGTAAGATAGTATATGTTTCTTTGCAGTTATGCATGTGCTGTAATAACTAAAGTAACATCATATCCCTGGACATTAAAGGTATATTAGAAGTTTTAAAATACATTTCTGAAATAATTAAGCTGAAGAGCTCTTTGGCACCCATGGATTTTCATACCGTATCATTATTGTTTCCATTTTAGGGACAGGAAGGACCCTACGTATGCATGCACTTGATTCTGGGACTATGTAGTGTGAAATGCCCCCAACCAGGAAAGGGTCTGTAACGTCGTATTTCTGTTGCTGAATCTATATTTTATGAAAATACAGAAAAAGGAAACATGCCAAGTGCTAAAATCCTGATGCTTTCAGTACTGTATATTCATTTGCTGTCTCCAAATATGATACTAGCTGGTGTTCAAAGGGCAGCCGGCTTTGATCCCTTCCCTCTCTGTAGGACTAACCATGGTTCTAACAACTACCTCATGACACCCTGTGGAATACTGAAGCCACTGCACATGTTACAATCAGCAAAGTAAAATCTTAAATAAATGGGAATGCAACAACCTAGAGAGTGAACTGAAAAACATGTAATTAGCATTTGGGGCTTCAGCATACTCTTTTCTCACCATCAAGCTATGCCATGTACAAGAGACATCTTAAATTAAAGTGCCTATTCTTTATGTTGGATGCTTATCTGAATTCCAACATTCCACTATTTCTTTCATCTTAAAAGCCACATGAGTCAAGATTTATCCAAGAAAATAGGTCTCAAAATGTCACATTTAGCACAATGCCTTCCTAAGATATAAAGAGCGTAGGCAGCAAATTGCAGGTATCCTCACTTGATCCTCACAAGTATCTTAAAATATATCATTCTGAACACAGCTTAAATATAGCGGGGTGGGAGTAGGGGTATTTTCTGCTGGCCTAAAGCCCTGGTAGTTTCCTAGAAGTAGATTTATCTTTACATAGGACTATGAAAGTCCAATAACCAAAAGTTTCATAAAATCTGCACTTTCAAGAGACATAAAACGATATTTTTATGAAGAAAGGCTGCAGTGTTTGGGGCTCTTCAGCCTAGAAAAAATTCGCCTGAGGGGGGACATGATTGAGACATACAAAATTATGCATGGAAGGGATAGAGTCGATAAAGGGATGTTCTTTTCCCTCTCTCAAAACACCAGAACCAGGGGGCATCCGCTAAAACTGAGGGTTGGGAGAGTTAAAACAGATAAAAGGAAGTACTTTTTTACCCACCGGGTAGTTAATCTGTGGAACTCTTTGCCACAGGAGGTGGTGATGGCATCTGGTCTTGATGCCTTTAAGAGGGGATTGGACAGATTTCTGGAAGAAAAGTCCATTGTGGGATATAGGCAATGATGGGTTGTAACCTCCTTACATTAGTAGTAGGCTACTTCAGAGTACTGGGTGTAAGGGAGTGGCAACAGGATGACATCTTGTTGTCTCATGCCTCCCTGGGGCACCTGGTGGGCCGCTGTGAGATACAGGAAGCTGGACTAGATGGGCCTTTGGCCTGATCCAGCAGGGCTCTTCTTATGTTCTTATGATATTTATTAAAACCACCCTGCCTTTCCATTTTCATGATAAAGCTTCTAAACATCCTATATAGAGGTTTTCTTAAATGCTTTTTTTTCGAGGATTTCATTTTTTCCCCAAGGAAAAAGAGCTTAAAGCAGGGTTACGGGCTTTTATTTCAAGGATGCATTTTTATAAATTATAATTTTAAATAGCTTTAAAAGTGTACCAGGTAGGTGATATAGATTGTATACTGTCAACAGATACAGCCAAAGCCATTACACAATCAATTAGGTGTTAGAAAATTATTTTTGCAGATTTTGGGTTTTGTCTTTTTTATAAAAATGATAAGTGCAAAAATTGGTGCTATGTATTATTACGTATTTCAGGACCAAATGATTTTTAACATAACAAGATTCTTTCATTTCTATCAGATATTGTCAAGGTTATTGTTGCTTGTTTCACCTTTATCTCTTTTTTGTGTGCCTGTATCACCCATTTTGTGATGGTGGTATCTTGTGTGTTTGTGTGTGTTTTTAAGGTTAAAATCCAGTACACACTTGCATGGGGCTTACTCCTAAGTAAGTGTGCTTAAGATTTCAGCCAAAACCTAATAAAATATATTTCAAGAAACACTGCTAAAATAAATGTATTAGAAATTTTCATGACAGATCTTTAATATTTGAATTATATGCACATTGGAGAACTTCCTTCATTTTCTAGTTCACTGCTGTTGAGAAATGGATTCTATACAAGGAATATTTCATTTTTTCCTAATATAGATGTGGTATTAGTTTAAAGATTAGGGTTTTGGATATGGTTTCTATAGGGTTATATATGTTTGCGTGCCTTGTGCATACACACGTATACCTAAATATATTTGGACTTCTCTGTATGGATAATTTTTTAATATAAAGCTACACATAGATATTCATGGACACAGACGCACACATACATATATTTACCAGACGCCAACAAGCTAAGGTTTGGTATTACAGGTAATTTTGTCTCTAACCAGCATGTAATCGACAAGACCAGGCAAGATGAACATCACATGCACTATTAACACTTAATCTCCATCTGCTTTGGCTGCAGTGATATTGCACCATTACCTATTAAAAAATGACTTCACATAATCCTTTGGTATTTGAATAAATGGGTATTTGGTATTTGAATCACAGCATTTAAAACTGCCACTTTATCTATTAAAAATCATTAAAACCTTTCACATGCAATCTTTTCAATTATATACCCTGTCAATAAACTTTTAAGTGCTAATTTTGTCACTTTTTTGGCAAATGTTTCAGGAATGCTTCTTGAATACGCAAAGGATTTAACTAAATCTCACCTGCAGACAAGCTTTATGATTCTATAGAAGCTTAGGCACTAAAAAGAAACTCCAAAATGAAGTTTTGGGACAGCATTGTGTATTGGAAGACAACCATAAAAATGGCACAACCATCAATAATGAGAGGTACCCTTTAAAGACTAGTTGTAAAACATTATAAAAGAAGGTGGTTCAGAACTTTTGCCATAATCTTTTACAAAGCTTTGGCAATAACTTCATTTTGATGCTTTCTATGTTATTTTCATTGACATTTTTTTTATAAATGATAAAAAGCTGCTATTTAAAATAAAGTTTTGTTTCTACAGTTGATTTGCTTTCATTTGGTTCTCTTGGATTTGATTCGGTTCAGTTTCTAAGTTCATTTTCAGGAATTAGTATTAGATGATGGAAAATTAAGCAAGTTAGAGCAAATTCCAAACCAGTCGTGTTGCAAATAACAAGCAAAACTTACAGAAAACAGGGCATGTCATTCTAAAACTTCTTCCCTCCGGCTGAGAAAAAGAGGACACGACCCTGCTAACTGGGCAAGAGGCACTTTTCCCAAGTGGTGTTCCTCTTATATTTAGCAGGGGGAGAGTAACTATCCCTCTTCACCTCAGCTCAGTGTCTTTTCTAGTGGTTGTTGCTGGTGGTATCCTGCATTTTTTAGATTGTGAGCCCTTTTGGGACAGGGAGCCATTTAACTTTATTATTATTTGCCTGTGGACTGCTTTGGGAACTTCGTGTTGAAAAGCGGTATATAAATACTTTTTGATTAATTGCTTGCTTGCTTGCTTGCTTGCTTGCTTGATTGATCCTCAAACTTTTTCCAAATTACACTACAATGCAAAGCACTGATACAATTGGTTTATATATCAGAAGCAAAACCATTCATACAGGATAAAATATAAACCCTATTATTATATTTCTCCTCCTCTTTTCTCTTCCATGTATATTCTGTAGCACGTTCTTGGGATTTTGTAATTATCCTGTCTGTACCTAAATCCTGTTAGAGAACTTGTACAGTGTCTGAGATGGAGCCATGATTCGGGAAGTCCTGATTTCTAGCATGAATTTCTAGCATGATCATTACATGATCTTAGGTTAGTCATCCCAAGTCCAATCCCATCCCGCCCACAATTTGGAGGTGATATTATTTTGCTGAGTTGTTGCAAGGTAAATATATTTTAAAGTGCTGCAGACACTCAAATGCACAGTAGTATTCATGCAGCCCAATTGTATGCTTCTTTACGTGAATGCAAGTCCCATTACAGTCAAAGGGGTTTACTCCCAGGTAAGTTGGCACAAAATTGCAGCCTTACTCCATTCGTTTCACCAACTCTCCGTATATGCAAAGGATATACAAATGCAGTGCTCTGCTCAAAACTGGGGAAAAAAAATCCCCTGAGTTCAAATACAGGCACACACATGATAATTCATACAAAATTTATTTTTCACTAATCAGTTAAACCCATGCTCAGTGTTCTGTCTCCAGTTGCAAATGACCCATTGGAAACACTCAATGTATTCAACAATCCATTATTAAAAACAAAACATTTGTGCCCACAGAAGGAGGAGAAAGAATGGAAGCCACACACGGAGGTGGGCTAGAACAGGCCACAACTTTTATTGCTTACAGCTTTCATAGTTTTGGCAGAAAGTGGGGGAGGGATACTCGAGTATTACTGTAGTTCAACTGCCGACGGGAGCTAAACTGATCCAGAGCACTTGCTGGGTGAACCAGAAACCCAAGGCTTCCATTCTCTTCCCATGTGCAACTTTGTATGTATTGCAACTGCACAGAGTCTCCAATATTCAAGGCAGTGGCAGCTATACAGGTATCGTGCTGTCTATGTGTCTCCTGAGGCATCTGGTGGGCTACTGTGAGATACAGGAAGCTGGACTAGATGAGCCTTTAGCCTGATCCAGCAGGGCTCTGGCTCTTAAGGCCTCACTACTGTCAGCCACTGACCTGGAGGTGTGGCGATTATCCAGTTCCTGTCATTGATGTTTTGATATTATCAAGAACACTGCAATAGCATATTACATTGCAGCTGACCAGCACAGTTTAGCTCTGAGGAAAGCAAAAAGAAAACATGAGCAACCCACCCTTCCTTACCAATCAGAAGACTTCGTAAAATTGCTTACTGGCTGCATTAACTAGCCATCCACCAAAGCCCACAAGACCCAGTAGTTACCAAAATACCAACAACGTCCATGACCACAAGTTGCTTAAGAGAAACAAAGCTTCACACTGACAACATAAGCTTATGCATGTCTACACAGAAGTAAGTCCCGTGGTGATCAATGGGACTTACTCCTGGGAAAGTGTGTATAGGATTGCAGTATGAGTCCTCTCCTTCATACACCCTAGAGCAGTGCTTCCTAAACTGGTAGGTCACAACCAGAGACGTCATCCGGGCACGCCAGGAACCGGAACGCCCGGATGATTGACAGCCCTCCGCCCCTATGGCGGAGGGTAGCCATGCCTCCCCGCGCCTCACAGCGCCCAAATCGCTCCATGTCAGAGCGATTCGGGACCTGAGGGAGGGAGGGAGGGCAGGCGGGCCCAGGAGCAGCTTGCCCGTCCTCGGTAGAGGCGGCGCGGCCCGGGCCCATCCGCAGAACTGGCAGAACAGCGTACCGGGCCGTTCCGCCAGGATGACACCACTGGTCACAACCCAACAGCCCAGAGAAGTTCCTTTAAGGCGTAGGGAGGAGGAAGGCAATGAAATCCCCCTCAGGATCACTCTGCTGCAGGGAGTGGGAGGGGTTTTCACTTACCTGCAGCCAACATTGCAGTCCTGGGAATCTGGGGAGTCTGGCAGAGGGCTCCCCAAGCCTCCAAACATCTAAAAATAACAAAAAACAGGGACTTCCATTTTCATCATGAAACTGGCAGTGCCTTTTTTAGTTATTTTTAGATGTTTGGAGGCTTGGGGACTACTCTCTTAGGGCTCCCCATGCCCCCCAGGACTGCAGCACTGGTTGCAGGTAAGTGGGGAAAAAAAAACCTCCTGTCCCCCACAGCAGTGATCCTGGGGGGTCACATCATTGCCTTCCCCCTTGCCCGCAAATACTTACCTAGTTCCCAACTTCTGAGTAGAAGTTTGGGAACCACAGTCCGAGAGATGGCTTTAAAAGGAGCAGTCTCCACTCATACCCATCCTCACCTACAAATCCCACTGTCAAGCCAACCTCAACTATTTTCTTGATTTTTTTTGTAATAAATAAAATTAATTTTCTCAATTCTAGTTGTTACCAGTTTGAATAAAGGTTTATAATGCTTGGTAACGTGGATTTTTCCTCCTACAAATCAAGATATCCTGTGTGTGTTTTATGATCTGACTAAATTCTGAAAAGTAATTTTGGCATAAGATCTGCCCTCAGTATAGGAGTTTATATTTGACGAACTTGGGGTTGCTTCCTGTCTGATAGTTCCAGATTGTTAATCAGGTGCTCTAAACAAGCACATTACCTATCAACCTTTGAACACAGAGGGGGTTTTTTTGTTTTGTTTTGTGTTGTTGTTTTTTAAAGAAAACAAGTGTGGTTAATAACTATAGATTTAAGGGCGCAATCCTAAACTGAGTTAGGCTGGCATAAACTAAGCCAGCAAAGTTTGGCCAGCACAAGGGACACCGTGATGTATGTTTGGACTACTCTCAAGGTCAGAAAGGCCAGCACACAGACGTGAGCCATCCTCCCTGACTCCGAGAGTGGTCCAAACACACTTTACAGTGGCCCTTGTGCTGGCCAAACTTTGCTGACTTAGCTTATGCCGGCCTAACTCTAGTTTAGGATTGCGCTCTAAGTCTTGCCCACTATAACACACTATAAACTACAACAGCCTGATAGGCAGACAGTATAGGAAACAGTTCTTGCAAGCCATCACTGATCTGAAGCCAAAAACATTTCTTGGAGTCATGTGCAGTAATCAAATGTCAAGACAGTCAAAATGTATTTGAAATATTACATTAACAGATTTTATGGTAACAATTTAAAGACTTGATCCAATAACAGAAAACCTCTAGTCTGCTGCTTCCCTAGTTGTGGATCACTTTCCATGATTAAAGACACTGGCTTTAATTCACAGAATTCTTTCATTGTGTGTAACATCTACAGAAAAAAAAATGAAATTTTAGCCTAATGATCTCCTAAGTCCAAAGGAGCAAAGAGAACATGCTCCTCACATGCTAGTCCTGGAGCATCAAACTTCTTTCATACAGTGGGCCAAACAGCATTCATGGCACTGGTTGGCATGCTAATGATGTCATTAAGCAGGGATTGGCATCAATAAGCAGGTGATGGCAAGTAATAAGGATGTTTTTCTCACTTTGGAACACATTAGTTGCAAATGACAGAAGAGAAAATATGCAAATCTTGATCATATTTTCAGGGTATTAAAAGCCAATTATCACACTGGCTGCCCTTTCAGCTGCGCTGCTTCTGCCAAGGTGCAGCTCAGCTGCTCAGCTCAGCTGCTGCAAGGTCCTCGGCAAAGTGATGTCTCAGCAGAAACAGAGCTGCTGAAAGGGCAGCCAGCATGATAACTTAGCTCTCCCAGCACGTTGGCAGCTTCTCCCTCACCCCCTTGGCCTATCTCTTCCTCCGTACCATTCATCACCTCCTGTCTCTCCTTCCCAGTGCCTCCGGAGAAGCAGTGCTGCTGAATGCTCAGCAGGTGGCAGTGCTGAAAGGGAGGCCTGCATGGTTGAGCTTTCCCAGCACAGCCCTTTCAACAGTGCCTCTTCCGCCAGTGAATCACTTTGAGGCTGTAAGATGGAATTGTGGGATAACAGCAAATAGCATAGAGAGCAGAATGTTATGTTTCTGTGGTGGCCAGAAAAATGATTTTTGAAACAAAGGATTTGTTTAGATGATACTTCTTCACCTGGGCAAGTCTACGAGGCAATGGATATGCACATTCATTTATGTTTTCTCCTCCCCAGCCTTCCCTTTCCTTAATGGACCTAACTGGGAATTCTGTGAATGTTCTTTGAGTGTAAATAAGGCCCCAATCGTATGATGCCTTAGCTTCCAGGGCTGCAACGGCACTGAAATGACTGCCCCTGTATCCTATAAGGCCAGGGAAGCAGATGGAGATCTTCTTGGTGTAAGAGAACAAACATCACTCAACAGCTGCCCCAGAGGTCTATTCGGGTCTACACCCAAGTGGGCACAGAGCCAAGGAGACTTGTGTTGTGTTTCAAAGCTAGGGAGGGGGCATAGGATTCGGAGGCAGCATATCCTGTCTTCTCCACCTCCCTCCCAGGCCCAGCCTGCCTTACCATTCCCTCTCCCTCCCCCCAGTTCCTCCCCCTCCCCAACTACCCCCACCCTGAATAGGCTTACACCCAGCTGGTGGTGGAACTGCTCCATGCCAACTTCTTTGCAGCACTGAGGCCCAGTGCTGACTGCTACTGGCCTCAGTGACAGCCCCACATTCTTACTGCAGGCAACAGAGTGCCTTACGGCACTCTTTACAACACCCAGAGCCAATGGTAAGCTCAGAGCACAGGCTGGAAGCCCAAAAGAATTGGGCTTTTGGGAGGGTATATGCTGCTGTTGTTGAGTGTACAGGCTTTCTAGATTCTTCAAAAACGTGTGCACTTTCACTAACAGAGGCTAATCCAACAGAAGGTATCAGTTTACCTACTTAGTCTCCATAAAAGGAGAACAGCCAAACCTAATACGGAATTCATTCCAGAAGTTGACTAAAAACAGGCCATCTAAACCGTAGCAATTATTCTATGGTATGAATGTAGCAACTGCAGGGAGCATCTACACTGGCCCGTGAGGTGTGACTTAAGGCGCAATCCAAAGTGTGCCCTAGAGCCAATGCAAGCCGCTTGCATTGGTCTTGTGGACATAGCGCTGGTCTTGGATGCCCACACCAGCACTGCATCTGCAGGGCCGAGTTCAGCTGGTGCAAGAGCTTTTCCAGGCAGCACAAGTGAGGGTGGGAGGCAGTGATGTCATGCGGGGGAACTCAGTTCCACTTGTTAAAATTAGGGCTGACTCCGCCCACTTCACTCTCACTCCTCCCCCATCCCAATTCCTCTGCAAACAGCCTTTCTTTTTGGTTGGCCGGCACTCAGAGGGTTAAAGGGAGCGACTCCGGATTCCTAGGGGGGTGAAGGGGGAAGGGCTGCAGTGGGGAAGTCCCGTCCTGCACAGCCCCCTTCCTCGCTCCCTCCAGCCACACACGTGGAGTCAGCAGCCACTCTGGTGAGTCTGCAGCCCACTGGGGAGAAGCAGCGTCCTGGGGGTGTGGTGGTGAATCGAGGGGGGCCCTGGAGGGGACGGAGGGGAGCCGGGACTTTTTGAAGCTGCCTTCCTGATGTGCCTGGCATAAGCAGGCTTTGGTGTGGGGAAGCGCCCAAGGGTGCCGTCCGGAGTGGTGCCACCCCTCAGCCCCTTCCACAGGTTCCTCCCTCATTCTGCTCAGCCAGCCTCGGCTTTGAGGCTGCTGCCCCCGTGCCAATTTTCAACTTCCCTGGCAATTTTGAATAACTCCACCTTGCCTAGCCGTGAAGACCAAGGAAAGGCTTTTGCCGCTGTCTCTCCAGTCCAGAGTGTTTCACTGGCGCTCTGGGTGTGAGGTTTCTTTGGGAGACTGTCCCCATTGCTACTGGAGCTGCAATTGGGGAGGGGGGAATTCTTCGCTTTCTGTTCTGTAGGCACCAGGCGCTGTACAGAACTGGCTGGCTCTGCCCACTCGTCGCTGACGTTGTCGCTGGCTAGGAACCAGCCGCGAGTAGACCTGGGCTCCACCAGCCTCCGGAGCCCAGGTCTACTCATAGGAACCAGCCGCGGGTAGACCTGCGCTCTACCAGCCTCCGGCTTATGATGTCACTTCCGGTGGGCGGGTCCTGACACATGCCAATCAAAAGTGAGTTCCTGTTCTTAAATCATTTAGATGACACCACTGGTGGGAGGGTGTTCCTGAGTGGGGTGTGGGCGGGCTGGGAGGCCCCTAATGGCTGCATCCCAGTTTCTGTCCCCAGGCCATGTGGCCCCAATTCGAGCCATGCAGCAGCCTCGGCTCTGTGCAAACTAAATAGCTGACACAGATCCGAGGAGCCCATTGGAGTGGCTGGCGTCACCCAGGGTAAGTGCATGAACGTGGCAGCTCCAACTTGCTCTGGATGTGGCGCAGGCCCATCGGCCTGCCCGTTCCAGTGCAAGTCAGGATTGTGCCCTTAGAAGGTTCCTTTTCCAGCAGCAAAAGGACTGGCTCGGTTGTTCCAAAGGCTTTTCGAAACACAGCTGAGAGATGAACGATAATCCATTTGAACAAAGCCAAGGAGGTTAGACCTTTATCAAGAAGCATCTGGTTGCAGCAAAGAATACCTATTTTTAGTTATTTTAAGCCAAATTTCTAAAGGGAACTCATAAGACAGGAAATTAATAAGACACACCACACTCAGCCTGCTCCATGGGGGTTAAATTCATATTTATTTAACCCTCCTCCAAGAGATTCGCAGCTCTAAAGTGTAAATTGAACAAGGAACCAATGAAAATCAAAACAGTGTTTTAAATATCAGACTGAGATATGGTATAATTGAACTCTGATGTGTTTGCTGCCTCCACACCTATGTCCATTAGTAAACCATTGCCACAACTTTTGCCACAACTTTTCCAGGAGGCGAGGGGAATCTACAGCATAAAAGCAAGTCACTGCCTACTGTGAGGGAGCAACCCTAACCAACTTTCCAGCACTGGAGCAAGGGCAAGGCAGCTCCAAGGTAAGTGAGCAAACATTCCCCTACTTTGAGAAGGCATCCGTGACTACTACTCTGCACAGGATGCCAGCCTGCCTATTCCAGCTCTGGTTAGGGTTGGGCTGCAAGTCACATATTCAGTGGTGTCTTGTATGTAGCCATTTAGCCGACACCAAATTCCAAGTATGGCATTCATACTTGGCCAAAATATATATATATATATAATCTACATCTACGAAAGTACTGGAAGACACTACTGATTCATAGTTCCTAAATGATGTGCCATTCTAAAGAAATAAACTAACAAAGACATAAAATAGTGTTCTATTATTAAAAGCAGAAGAACAATTTTGATGATTATTCAGATGAAAATAATTAAAAGATGGATGTTCTTCTTGGCTAAGAAACCTTGGCAAAGAAATTCTGAGATCTGCAAACAATTATACGGCTAGAGAATGTGCAATACTAGTTGCACTTACAAAAAAAAAAAATTAAAAACGGACTGCCACCTCTGGCACTTTACCTGCACTGACAGAGCTTCCAGACAGTTCTGGCATGTGCATGGAGCCTCCAGCTGTTCCCAAAAACAGCTCCTATGGCAATGCAACAGTGACTTCTGGCAGCAGGTCACAGGCAGCCCAAACCTGAGTTGCCCGGGTTCCGTAGGAGCAGCGGTAAAAAAGTGGCTACTATTGCATCCTTCAGGATCCACTGGAGCTTCCAGGGTCTCCTTGGGGGACGGGAACGTTCATCCTCTTCCCCCAAGGAAAGCCATGGGCCCCACAATGGGACTCTCTGAGTCTGCTGGCAGAGACTTGAGCCCCATGTCAGGCTGCCCAGCCCAACACAGGGGTTGCGCATCCAGCAGTGGAAGCCACTGCCAGCTCCACCCCTGCTAGCCTGTTCCTTCCCTTCCCCCACCCAATTCCACCCCCTCCCTAGCTATCCCCCCCTCCACTTACCTGTCACACAGGCGCTGCTGGAATGCTGGCAGCCCTTCCTCTCGGTGCTGAGGCACTAACTAGCGTTGGCCCAGCACCAGTGTTCCCTCCTTCTGCGGTGTCACAAACATGCTTTACGGTCTGTTCATGACACTTTTAGCCAGCGCTACATGCATACCACTGGGTTATGGCCCTCAGGATTGGGCCCTAGACCTGCTGCTATAAGTGGGTCATAGGATTGGGCTTTTGTGACCAACGGGCAGTGTATGAAACATAATTAAATTGACATCCATTATATGCCTTTTAATAACTGAAACAGAAATAGCACATGGCATTGTCCTTCCTGAACATGAAATTGGGCGAACTCCGGAAGCCAGTGGAGGACAGGGAGGCCTGGCGTGCTGTGGTCCATGGGGTCGCGAAGAGTCGGACACGACTTAGCGACTGAACAACAACATTGTCCTTCCTGGATTGTATTATTTCAGATTGCATTTCAGATATATTTATGGATGTAAATAAATTCTCTATCACAAACAAGTAAGTCAGGGAAAAGACTAAGCTAGAGACCTTCACCCTAAAATGCTACCCTTTCATGTATAAAGAATCTTTTTGCATAAGGGAGTAATCACATCTGCCCTTCCTGAAAGTGATACAATTCAAGGGCTATGTGATATTTGTATGTGCATGCCTGATTCTATGGCACATACTATCATGGAATAATTATTTTCCTCTAATTCTCATTGCTAAGGAAGAAAAAATTTTCCTTGTATAAAGTGGAGTCTAATTACAAACAAATCCACCCCTTCTCCTGTTAGATTATAGATGAGAGCATGTCTACATCCATATCCATTAGGAGGAAGGACTCAGCTACAGGCTGCACTCAAAGTAAAAAGACCTGAGAATGCCAGAAGGATATAATACTAGCCTCAGAGAAGGAGCTGCCATCAAGTCAGCTGACATTTTTACAAGGTTGTAAATGCTGCTTTACGGCAGTCTATGTCAAAAGAGAAAGGGGAGGCAAAGGAGGCAAAGCTCTGGTTCTGAGGATCTGGCTTCTGTTGCCAGACTTCATCTGAGGGAGAGCAGAAAACAATAGAAAAATGAACTGCTGTGAGGAAGCTGGCCAAAAGAGGCCCAGACTGATAACATCACAGTGTATCTGGGAATACTCATCCTCTCCTCACACCCCAATCCTAACCATCCTTATCTGGAGCCTCATTGATATGTCTTATTGATATCAGTGGGGCTGACTTCCCAACTAAAAGTGCTCAGGACTGCTGCCAAATGGGGAAAAAAGCCTACAGTTCTACCTAAAATGTTGTCATTTTCCATGGTTAGTACACTAATATCCCAAATAAATGCTTCCCTAGCAAAGAGAGACACTACTACAATTGTTATGACGCCAAATAAAGATTTGAATATGGCCATAACTACAGTGAGGAATAATAAAAGAGATTGCTTCCCCAGCTTTCGGGTTGAGAGGAGAACAGCCAAAAGATTTTCCTCAACTGTCCAAACCAAACTGGAAAAACAGAGCCACATTTTAAGGCTTGCACCTCCATCTGTCCCTAAAGATTTAGCTTTATTGCCTTGTGTGGGCGAAACAATTGTCAGGGTTTTTTTTTTAACCACATCCCTTCACATTTTTCACTAAAAGCACTTGGACTTCTAAAGATAATGAACCAGAAGTGCTACTTCATTGTATACAAGTTGGCAGCCAGCAATTCAGTATACCAAGAATAAGTTAAACTCAAAGATGTATACTGACCCATGTGGGCTGCAATTATATTTACCAGTATTTCTCAAACTGTGGGTTGGGATCCACTTGGTAGGTCAAGGAAATGTCAGGTGGAGCTGCCATCTTAGATGTTGCAGACCTTACTCTTGCTATATTCCTTTTGTGAGTGTTAACACTTTGATTTTTCAAATAAGGGTAGGGTGTATGTGTTTTTTGACTTTTGTTTTTAGTTCAGTATTTTTACATATTTTGCCCTAATCTTGCTTGCTGTCAGGGATGTTTCATGGTTGTGCAACTGCTGCAGTCCAAGAATGCCAGTTTCCTTTCTAGGAGTGTCATCTGATTACATCACAATGACGGCACTTCCTGCTTGATGATGTCACTTCCATGACAGCCCTTCCTGGTTAATGACATCATCTCCAGTGGGTCCTGACACAAGTGCCATTCTAAAAAATAGTGTCCCGGTGCTAAAACGTTTGAGAACCACTGCAATACACACTTATCTGGGAGTAATTCTCCCAGGTAGAAACAAATGATAACTTTTGAGTAGACATGCATAGGATTGCACTACTAGTTCCATTGCCAACTGACCTACACTTTCTTTAAGATGAATAAGCAGAAAATATCTGGGGGGGATGACTTCCTGTTACTTTACTTATTACATAGTTCTCCCCTCCTCCACCACCACCCCCCATTTATCCTCACGCAAACCTTCATGGAGTTCATGAAGTAGGTTAGACTGAGAGAGAGTAACGGATCAATATCACTCATAGCCCAATCCTAACCAACTTTCCAGTGCTGATGCAGCCACAATTAAGGAGGCCTCAATGACTGTCCCCCAGTGCAAGATGCAACTCACGCCCCTTTAGAACAGCTTAATTGGTGCTGGAAAGTTAGGATTGGCCAGTCAGTAAGCTTCATGGTTGGGTGAAGATTTGAACCCGAGTCTCCCCATTTTCTCCCCCAGTCCAGTACTCTAACAATGCATATAATACTAACTCTTTAACTTTGTGGCAACCACTCCAGTGCATTGCGCTGACTAAACAAGAGACTTGAGTTGCTTTTGTATCTTAAGTGGGAGGGCTTGACATGGGTCCATAAAGGGTGCAGCAATGAAATCTGATTTCAAAAGAATGTGCTTGGGAATTTCTTAAACAGCCTCTTAAAGAGAAAATTGCTTCAATTAAGCAAATGGATGGTATTGGATCCTAGAATTTTGTATGAACACTATCAATACTACACTAATAGATTACAGAAAAACCAGGACAGCCTTCCATATACTGCAAGATCCACCTCAACTTTAAATATAATAACTTCCATTCTATTTATAAGTGGCAGGTACATCCAGTACTCCAATCAGCAGTCCATTAAATCAGTCCGAAGTTCACAACGTGAAGTGAATTTGGGGGCTTCCCCCCTCGTCAGAAAGTGTGAAGAATTCCAACATAAACCAAAGACTTTGAGAACAACAATGTTCTTGGGGGGGGGGGCGCGGTGGAATTAATCAGATACTAGACCAGAAATAAAGAATTTTTTCCGAAAAACAAAAACCTGACAGCCTGCTTGCCTTCTAATGTCACAGCACCAGGAAAATAATGCAGTGGAATGGAAGAACAGACAATTATGTCCTAATGTAGATATGCCATATCCATCATTTTGGAAGACTTGGTTGCAGTCTCTTCTATCTACTTGCCAATCCTTGGATAGTGGCATATGGGGGGGGGGCCGGGGGCAGAGCAATACCTTGATCTGCACATATGGGGTGGTATATGCAGGATGTTAATGCGTATGTCATTGCATCTTAATTAATCAATCAATCAGTCAATCAACAATACGGGCATGCCCCAGTATCCACTAGAATAGACACTGTGCTTGGGTGAAGAGGGGCGGTTACTCTCCCCCTGCTACATATAAGAGAAACACCACTTCAAAAAGTGCCTCTCGCCCAGTTAGCAAGGTGCCTTCAGTGCACCTTGGGCTGCAATCCTATCCACACTTACTTGGGAGTAAGCCCACTGCGGATCCTAACCTGGAGTTAGGCCGGCACATTTAAGCCAGCAAAGTTTGGCCAGCACAAGGGCCACCATAAAGCGTGTTTGGACCAGAGTCAAGGGGGGATAGTACATGTCTATGTGCTGGCCTCTCTGACACTGAGAGTGGTTTAAACATACTTTACAGTGTCCCTTGTGCCAGCCAAACCTTGCTGGCCTAACTGTGCCAGCCTAACTACAAGTTAGGATTGCGCACTGAGTCTAATGGGACACACTTCTGAGCAGACATGCATAGGATTGCTCTCTAAGTGAATGGAAACAATGCTATATCTTTTAATTAGACTAGGCACAGGTTTATATTCTGTAATTTCTCCAGTTAAAAGGATCTCTGACAGCTAGACCAGTAAGATCAATATCTATTTGAGATGCTGGAGAGAAGCTGCAGTAATGAATTAGGTGGCCTATTTTCTATCTCACTAAAAGGCACATTAAAAAATAATTTCTCAGCATGAATCAACTCAAGATTGTATTTAAAGTCACCTTAATTAGTACTGACATTCCAGAATGCCAAAATATCTGTTTCATGAAAGTGTAATTGGTGGCATGGGATCCTGATTAAAGGCCAAGATACTGTTTTGCAAGTGGAATGACAGTTATTAAATAATACTGTATATAATATGCAATAGTGAAGATACTTATATTTATTATTTATACAATTTATAACCCACCATTATCCCCAAAGACCACTTCAAGGTGGCTAACAAGTCTTTAAAATACATAAAAACAAATAAAATCAAAATAAAACCATGGAACTATACAATATACAGTAGAACATAAATTTTTATAACATTTTATTTTATATTAGATAGATTACAAAGCATTAACCCAGTGGTATTCAAACTTTTTAGACCAGGACCCACTTTTTAGAATGGCATTCGTGTCGGGACCCATCAGAAGTGATGTCATTAACCTGGAAGTAATGTTGTGGCAGGAAGTGACATCATCCAGCAGGAAGTGCTGTTATTGTAACATAATAAAATGACACTCCTGAAATGTAAATTGGCATACTTGGACTGCAGCAATTGTATAACCATGAAACATCCCTGACAAAAAGCAAGTTTAGGACAAAATATTATGTAAAAGCACTGAATTAAAACAAAATTAACAGTTTTTTTTAAAAAAAATGTTTTTAGTTCAGTATTTTCACATATTGTATTCTAATCTTGCTTTCTATCAGGGCTGTTTCCTGGTTGTGCAATTGCTGCAGTCCAAGAATGCCAATTTGCTTTCCAGGAGTGCCATTTGATTATATCACAATGATGGCACTTTCTGCTTGATGATGTCACTTCTGGCCATGACATTCCTTCCTGGTTAATGACATCACTTCCAATGGGTCCTGCCACAAGTGCCATTCTAAAAAGTTGGTCCCAATGCTAAAAAATTTGAGAACCACAGTGTTATGCTTTAAACAAAGATGCCTGAATGTAGAAATTTAATGAGAAATGGTCTTGCGTCTTCAAACTCCCCATACAAGGTAAATACCAGCTGCCACCACATGGGGGTGCATTCGTAAGACATATTCATTATGTGAAAGTAATGAGCTAGAACAATATCATGATGACCTTTCCAAGTCAGAAGTAAACTTTGGAATCTTGCTATAATCAGAGCACCACCTCTTTTTTTACAACTGGTGATAATGATGTTGGAATGATGATTGCTCAAAAGGGCTCAAACCCAAGGTAGTGCTGTAAATTATTGAGCAGCTTAATCCAAGTTTAAGAACTACATGTTGATCTGGCATATAATTTTACTAACTTTAGAATACCACCAAACCTCAAAGGAAAAGCATGTTGGGCCACATACGTTTTGTTTTACTATGAGAAAAACAGTACTCCAAAGGCTCAGCCCTTGCATACAAATTCCAAACATTGTATTAAAGCTCTAGTTTTAGGACATCTACTGCCAACTCTAACTGGCTTGTAAATTAGGGGAAAGTCTTATATAGCACTTCATTAATTAAGAGCCTCTAGCTATTAAATATGGAACTATAATTATTTTATGCAGAAAGGTTTGTAGGTGAAAGTGGGTACTATTTTAATCCTTTTTTATCATCACATTCCTATCCTCTACTTAACAAAATAAAACCTGCCTCCAGTTACTTTCCACAAGTCTTTTATACCCAAAAAAGTCCAACAGTATATCCTCCACCTTCAGGAACCTCCATATGCACATGCACACACTCATTTCAATACAACAGAAGTACATGTTTCTATAATCTATGAATTCTTAAAGGTCAAATGACTCAAGCAGCAACATCACAGTTTTCTGCTTCAGAAATGTTTCCTTAGAACAGGAAGGATTGTGAATCAACAGTGTGGACGAGGAGGGCATTTAGATACTCTCTGTAAGTTCTCTTTCTAATCCATGTGACATAGGAAAGATTAAGGGCAAATCACATGAATTGGAAGTAGGGGGGAACACTATAGGCAGGGACAAAGCTAAAGAAGGGCAGGGAGTGCAATTGCTTGAGGTCAACAAGCTGAGCCTGACATTAGTGGCCAAAATCGTGAAAATCTCTGTATGTATGAATAATGTGTATGTATGAAGAATGCAATGAAACAAACCAGAGTGGAATATCTTTAGTCTATTATCGAACGTCTAATATCGAACGTTACAGCCAAAAAACCAGAGAAAAGGAATATACAACTATGATGTCACTTCCTGTTGTGATGTCATTTCCAGGGCAACGTTTTGTCCTCTGCATTGGGCTACACTTTCATTAGCTACACCCCTGACTACAATGAAACAAAGGTAGTCACAGGGAGCTGTAAATATCAGTCTTAAGCATCTGAAAACCAGAAATGTCAGGTTTGGATTGCGCTGTAAGATCTATAATACTTGAGCTTAAAATAACTAGGGTTTTTCTGATAGGGTTTTCACCACCTGGCCATTTCTGAAGAAACTCCAGGGGACATAGGGAGATGGAGGCAGCAGCACTGATGTGAGATGTGCACAAACAAAGGGAGCAGCAGAATCTGAGCACCGCTCCAGGCACCATTCAAGGTTCATCCAGACCAGGTTGTGATCTTGGGGAGATCAGAAAATGTATTGAGAATCTCCAGAAATGGAACAATAAGCCATGCAGAAGTCCTTGTATAGTTATGACTGTGGGATATAGCAAATTTTCCCAAATGAATGTCATAACATTAAACAGACAAGGAAGTCTCTGTGCCACTAGATGAAATGACCAAAGAACAGGATAATTTACTGGGTGTTGCGGAAAGGGTAAGACAGCACTCGGCATAAGGCGAAGAGGAAACAGTTTTCAAAAAGGAAGGCATGCTCTGTAATCAGTCTAAATGCTGATGGACTCCGTAAGACCAGGATTTTTTTTTTTTTAAATTGACTTAAATGGAAACCTACTGAATGTCTTTAAGTTGTGGACTGTGCACCAGACCTAAGGAAAATAAACAGTGGACATTTTCTTTATAGTATAATGATAGGAATTTACTTAAACAATTGGAAGGAAAGGTGGATAATGTTTCAGTTAAATCTTTCTTCAGATAAATCATCTGTGAATGAATTTATCACACCATCTGTTGGAAATAAATAATACAGTACACTCCTGAGGGCCACATAGGAAACTGCAGTCATAACCTGGGAGTTTCTCAAAAACACTTTTCTGATCTTTTATCCTTGCTATACAACTTAAGGCATTTACATTTGAAGAAATATTTTTGTTTTAATATATAAGCGAAAGCATGATTTAACCTGTGCTTTGAATGGTGATGCTCATTCTTTAAAAATGAGCAAGTTCACTCATTCGTGCATCTGAGCATAAAATGTGTGAGATAATCTGATATTAAGGGACATGGTGACACAGCAGGTTAATCCACTGCTGCTGGGCTTTCCAACTGGAAGGTTGGGAGTTCAAGACTGCACGATGGAGTGAGCTCCCGTTGCTTGTCCCAGCTCCTGCCAACCTAGCAGTTCTAAAGCATGTAAAAAAATGCGAGTACATAAATAGGTACCACTTTGGTGGGAAGGTAACGGCGTTCCGTGCGCTACGGCGTATAGTCATGCTGGCCACATGACCACGGAAGCTTGTCCTCGGACAAACACCGGCCCTACAGGCTTAGAAATGGAGATGAGCACCGCCCCCTACGGGTGGTCACGACTAGGTCATGACTAGACCATCCGGTCGTGGGGAAACTTTCACCTCTAATCTGATATAGTGTGATGGATTTAAATCAGAAAAACAAAAATCTCTCCTGCACATCAGAGTTAGGGAGAAGCAAAGAGTGATGCCCCAATCAGGCTTACCAGTGGCCGGTGCTGCTGGAGTGCCAGCTGGCCACCCACTCCCATTGGGGCCTGGAGCTGCCTGAGTGCCGCCCCAGAGCAAGTGGGAACGTGTCCTGAACGTGATTCAAGGCACATTCGTGACACATTGAGCCACACATACCGCTGGCAACAGGGCCTTTTATTTGGGATTGGGCCCTTCGTAATAGTTCACATTCCGGGGATACATGGATTTCCCTTATTTGTTGGGAGAAATGTTTGCATCTGTTCATTGATTCTAAAGATGAAAAATTACACAGAGAGTAATTGCTCAGCGTTTCCTGTTGTTGACAAGTCATCCTTATAAAATGTTATAAAGTATTTGTCAGTCTTCACACTTGCGTCTTCTACTTACATTCACAGCTGTGGAGTTGGTACATAAAATCTCCAACTCCATCCAAAAAGCTTTCGATCCAGAAACAGAACAGGATTGTGGAGATGGGAGTTGGAATCCTGGAGTCAGATGTGGAAGTACCGTATTTCCCCAAGTATAAGACGCATCTTTTCCCCAAAAAACCAGGGGCTAAAAATTGGGTGTGTCTTATTCAAGGGGTGTGCCAGGCAGCGCTGTGTTCTCCGGGCTCCCGCTTGCCTTAAAGAGCCGGCGGGAGCGCGGAGAAGGGAGGGCAGCGCTCCCGCCGGCTCTTTAAGGCAAGCGGGAGCACGGAGAACGCCGTGCTCCCGCTTGCTTTAAGAGCTGCTGGCCTCCCACCGGCTCTTGCCTTAAGAGCCGGCGGGAGGCCGGCGGCTCTTAAGGCACTCGGAAGCATGCATTCTCCATGCTCCCGATTGCTTTAAGACCCAGCGGGAGGCCGGCGGCTCTTAAGGCAATCGGAAGCACGGAGAAGCATTCTCCGTGCTCCCACTTGCCTTAAAGAGCAGCCGGCCTCAAAAATCTATTTTTCAAATTTCTGGCCCCAAAATTAAGGTGCATCTTATACTTTGATGCACCTTATACTTGGGGAAATACGGTAATTTTGGGTGGAGCTGAAGGTTTTGTGTATCATCTCTCTCTCTCTCTCTCTCTCTCTCTCTCTCTCTGTGTGTGTGTGTGTGTGTGTGTGTGTGTGTGTGTGTGTGTGTGATTTCTATTTTTTCCCTGCTAACTGGGCAAGAGGCACTTTTCCAAGTGGTGCTCCTCTTATGTTTAGCAGGGGGAGAGCAATTGTCCCTCTTCACCCCAGCACAATGTCTTTTCTAGTGGCTGTTGCTGGTGGTGTTCTGCATTTTTTAAATAGTGAGCCCTTTTGGGACAGGGAGCCATTTACTTTATTATTTGCCTGTAAACCGCTTTGTGAACTTCGTGTTGAAAAGCGGTATATAAATACTTGATTTCTTCCATTTTCACTGTCAAAACCTTATGTTCTGTTCTCCTCCTCCCTCCTCCTCGCTGCACAACCCTCTCCCTCTTGTTTTGCCCTTCCTTCCTTCAGGATCTTGGCCTTTTCGTTGCATAGTGGCCAGTGCCAGCGCCATGATTCTTACCTTTTTTTGGAGAACGTTGATTTTTCTTTCTTTGACTTCTAACATGTCTTTCATGTCTCGAATTTCTCCAGCCAGAGTTCCTTTTTCTTCTGTGAGGTCTTGCAGTTGTTTGGTTTTTTTATTAAGAAAACTTTCTTTTTCTTCTAAACGTAATCTCAAGGCATCAACCTACAATAAAAATGCATCAATGAACTAAAAGAATAAATAATGCAGTCGTAAATATACTGCACACATTTTTCATTCTAATCTCATAGTTATCTTTTGTCTACACAAACGTGCAAATTATATTTTAGAATTTCAAACAGGCGAAGAGATGAATTAGATTTCACCAAAAATCAGGAGACGGGAAAATCACCTCCTTAAGCATTTATATTTGTGATCAACTGAGGAAAGGCAATAATGCTGATCCAGCCTTGACCGCTCTCTCTCAAGAGCTAGAGCTTATGTGACTGCTAGAGTAGTTCATAGGCAATGTCTGTTGCATTTCCAAGAAGTCAATTCCATGTTGAGGGAGGGTCTACCCCAGAACTACTCTTATGTGCATTTTCACAATGGATATCAAGCAGCCCTTAAATTGCCCCACTCAATGCCTCACAGCGCCATCCTAACCCTGCCCCCAGGCCAATGCAAGGCACTGGTGTTAACCAAGCACTGTCGCAAATGTAGCATATTCATGCCATGAAGCATGTCCATGCCAGTGGAAGTGGCTCAAGGCTGAAGCAAGCAGCTGTGTCAGCCCAGTGGTGCCAAAGTAAGAGGTGCCCAGTGGTGCCAAAGCTCAGGTAAGCCAACTGTGCCCTGACTGAGTTTGGCCATTGAACGGGCTTCTCTGGGGGGGGGGAGGTATGGTGGGGGGGCAGGGAGGCTGTTCCGGGGGGCAAGATGACCCAGATAGGGAGAAGGAGCCCAGATCTGGCAGCTATGCTGGATCCAAGCCCCCAACCCCCCCAACCCCAGGCTGTGCTGCCCCAAGTCAGGCTACTTTGGGCTCATTGGACTTGAACCTGCTACAGCAGGCGCAGAGCCAAGGAGCCCCATTGGCCCAGCTGGGGCTTAACCCGGGGCAAGGGGACAAACGTGGAGGCTCCAGCAGCCTCCTAACCTGCGCCAGATACAGCATAAGCCAGTCAGCCTGTTCCAGCACAATCCAGTTAGGATTGTGACCTCATTCCTTAATAGTATAGGAAACGTTTTTATTGAAGGGGTGCCATTTTTGGGTTTTGTGCATTTTTTTTTTTGTAGTTTTGGATGGAGTTGTGTGGTTTAGTATGATAATATGGCCACTTAAACATTTACTTTAAAAAGTGTTTTAGAATCTTAAAAGAGTGCAAGTACTCTGCTGCTAAGGTGGGGGCTTTCTTTGCACAAAGCAAGGCAGGGATAGGCTGCACCTAATTGGCACTCTCAATTATTGGGCAGTGGCATACCAAGGTCATTGGGTACCCAGGACCCATACATTTTTTGGCACCCCTGAACTCCCTTTTCTCCCTTGAAGCTATTTTTGGACTGGACTTTTCCAACAGGTTCCTCATTGCTCAGTTTTGACTCTAGCAGAACCTGTCAATCCCCAATGACTATGCTAAGCAGACCTCCTTAAAGAAGTGGCCTATTCGGAAACCTCACTTCTCCCACTTATATCTCAGAGTGTCAGTCCAGCTGACTCTGCTTATCACACAATCACACACACACAATCACACACACACACAATCACACACACACACACACACACACACACACACACACACACACACACACCCCTCAAAACAAACTTTAAAACTTCACATTTGCCATCATCTTAACTAACTTAGAACCGTTGCATTAGTAACAAATCTTGATTTCTGGCTAGTTGTGTTGCAATTAAGGTTCTCTCCAATAAAGCTTTCTGTGGCACTTGACAGCATGTATATTTTTTATGTTAACACAAATTAGTTCAAGAAAATATAATTATTTTGTTTGCTTTGTCGTATTTGTATCCCACCCTTAAAAGAAGTGTTTGTTCTCACCAGTGCCTTTTGCGTAAGACTCTCAACCCAATGTGTGTTTAATATTATTCATTTAACTGAATTTAAAATCATTTTATACCACTGAGCACAAAAAATTAATTGTTTGCTACTTTTAGTTATTAAAATTACCAACATAGCCAATAACAAAAAAGAAAACAATTCATGTAGTTCATCATTAACAAAATCACATATTGAAAACATTAGCCACATCCTGTACAGCTGTTTAAAATCTGTAGGTTTGACTGTGCGTTTTCCAAAAGTACGGTAAATGAATGGCATCCAAATTTCTTGAAAGTTGTTCAACAGGACCATTGGTTCTCTCACTCTAAACTGTTTTTTTTTTTCCATGACAGCCATGTCCCAAAATCTGTTAAGACAGACTAATGTCTGGTACAGAAGGTTCTTTCCAAATTCAAGCTAAAGACATTCTGGCCGCAACCAGCAAATTATGATGTTTTCGACAAATGCTGAAATGTAAGTATTAATAATCCCTAATACTGTTACTTCTGGAATATGAGACAATCTCGACAAATTAACTCATTAATTTCACTGGGATATTCCCAGGGACATTTGTATAGGTTCAGGGCCAAACCATCCATGAGGCCAACTGAAGGGGTGTGTGTGTGTGTGTGTGTGTGTGTGTGTGTGTGTGTGTGTGTGTGTGTG
>JAJKFI010000004.1:28741009-28766595 GCA_029204185.1 Lerista edwardsae | reverse complement strand
GCAGGCAGGCAGGCAGGCAGGCAGGCAGGCAGGCAGGCAGGCAGGCATTGGCTTCTAGAGAACGGGAAGGGTAGGGTATGACTAGATAATCTCAGAATGCCAACACAACTGAAAATAATACTACAGATTTGAACTTAGAAATCTCTGTTAAGTAGTAGTTATGGCACTGATGGATAAAAGGCTTATCTGCACTTTCAGTGCAACCATAGTTTTCCCCCTGGCTGAAAAGTTGCAGACACATTTAAAGACACAAATATTCAATAAAAACTCCAATAAAAAGATACCCAATAAGCAGAGTTCACCCCTCTTGCCCTGGCTCCCGAGTGTCACAGAGCATGTTCACAACTGCTTAGGAGCAGGCTGAGCCAGCGCATGGACGTGTACTGGCTTGCCAGAACTGAATCCAGGCCAGGAGAAGGTAAGTTTGTGCCAGCCTGGGCAGACCAGCGTGGGGGGGGGAATAGGAGAGGGTGGCAGAAGGGTGGAACAGAGGTGGGGAGGAGGTGGTTTGGGGCAGAGGGAAGGCAGGCTGGGAGGTGGATCAGGCCCGGGAAGGGGTGGGTCAGGCTGCAGCAGCACAGGCTGGATCCTAACCCCTGTCCTGACTAGAATTACGTGGGCCATTCGGATTTGGGCCTTGAAATCACAGGTGCAATCCAAGTAGCCTCATGGGATGGCTGTCACGCTACATAGGGCAATGGGACAAAAATCCCCTTACTCTGAGTTGTGCTCCAGCCACACTTGCCCTGTGCTAGATACATGGCAGGCAACTCAGCCTGTCTGTTCCAGTGCAAGTTGGGATTGAACTCCCAATCATTCAGTTGGCCTTGGAAAATCTAGAAAGAAGCTTTCAGTTCAGAAATCAGTAAATGAATGCAACAGATATTTAGATTTTGAAATAGCAGTCAGGTGAGTCTATTTAAATGAAACTTATCTTTCTGTGGTTTGGAAGAAGTATGTTTCACAAGGGGGGAATCTGAAGAAATCTGATTTATTCAGCTTTCTATTCTAAGCTTTGCAATGCTAAACTAGTTCCAAACAAAAAGCTTTGCACATCTATTTTTGCAAGTCATTTGGGGACCAATTTGGATGATCTATTAGATCTCAGGATGCATGTTTCTTCCTGTTCTTGAAATGGCTCAGTTCATTTCAATACACTGGGGAAAAGACATACACTGAGTTTAATGGAATTTAGATATTTTCTTTTTATTAAAGATTCTGGCTAAGAACATCATCATATATGAATGGAAATTAATTCTGCAATTTCATCAGACCAGACACAGACCTATATGAATGAAGCCATGCCTTTAAAAGATTGATGTGTACCACCGTCCAGTTATAAATATACTTATTTTAATAGTCTTTGTAGGCCACCAAAAACTTACTTGTAACTTTCAAGGCTCAAAAAAGGCTCAAGGATCTTGACTTTCATGGTTCAAAAAATATTAAGAGCTACAAAACTGAATCAACTAATGAAAGGGAAGAATGGACAAAAGGACAGTATTGGTACACAAGGTTGTCAACTTTCAATCTTAAAGGGATCCATGCATTTAACAGTTGTATGACAATCAATAACTTGACAAATGAAGCTCTTCTCATTACTAAACAGCATGGTGCAAAAAACTTCATCGATTTATTTCTGCTTTTCAGGGCATGTACCTATTAAAATGCAGAAACACCATGATAGAATAAATGCCAACCCTGCTTATTACAAGTCATATATGCAAATTCCTCCTACTTTTGTAATCCAAAACTAGAATGAGAACTCTGCTAAGAGAATTTGAAAAGAGAATTACCACTTCTCAACCTGTATGCAGTACCTGCCAGTTTCAAAGCTCTGCAACAAGTTGGTTCCTAGCTTTGCC
This sequence comes from Lerista edwardsae, assembly GCA_029204185.1. NCBI lineage: Eukaryota > Metazoa > Chordata > Lepidosauria > Squamata > Scincidae > Lerista > Lerista edwardsae. The sequence continues at coordinate 28,764,730 of JAJKFI010000004.1, read as the reverse complement.
CAATAGCAGGGAGGAAAGGAGGTTGGTTGACAAGACCAGTGGGAAAGGAAATGAAGAATGGCAGTATCCACTTCTGCAGCTTGAGATTTCTAAACAGGCAGTTAACTCTAGATTTTTGACCTGGTGATGCTATTTGAAAAGTCACAAATGCAACACAGAATCCAGCAAAACACTGTAGCAGGAGAGATCTATTGAAAACAACTCAGTGCTCTGAGCAGTATTAAATATCATTTACAGCCCAGTCCTATCAGGGCTGGCCATCCCATGTTACAGCTGCACAGAAATGGCCATCGCGGCAGCCAGGGAGGCTGTTGGGGGTCTCCTCAGGGTAAGGGAACATTTGTTCCATTTGGCGCAGATCTGAGTAGACCCATAGGGGCCCGACATCGCCCAACACGGAGTAAGAGAACATTTGTTCCCTTACCCCATGTTGGGCAACTGCACACTGGTGCAGATTTGAGTAGTCCTGTATAGGGTTTTCAGCCTCAGCGGGGAATTAAATAGGATGGGGACAAATAGGATGGGGAATAGGATGGTTTGCCTGTAAACCGCTTTGTGAACTTCCTGTTGAAGAGCGGTATATAAGTACCTGTTGACTGACTGACTGACAGACAGACAATCTCTTCTGCAATCCCTGCCCCCCTCCTGGGCCTGAATCGCCCTCCTCCCCACCCTACCCCATTCTACCCTCTCTTGCTTCCCACATGTGGACTCACCCCAGTTGGTGGGTGCAGAGCATGCGCCAACGGATATCTCTCCAACGCCGACACTGGCCTCTGCGTGGCCGAAATGTGCTTCACTGCACGTTTGCAATCATGCATGTGCCCGTCCCGCCGACAGGAGTTGGCATAGGATTGGCCAACTCCTATTAACGTGTTCAGTGAATAAGTATGTTCAGTGAACAACTTCATGCAACTTCAAGAAACTGTTACACATAGGTTGCTTTCAACTGTGTGCATTTTCAACTCATTAGGTGCAATCACCAACTACCTTTAAAACTATAATCTTTTTATGAGGCTGTCACTATAAGAAAATCTTGAAATTTGTTTTCAATCCTAGAACACTTTTGCATTAATACACAATTTCAAATGATATCAACTTCTTCCTGTTTTCTCTCTCATGGACAGTAGGAAGGAGAGTCTCAGCTCTCTCGACTGCATCAGCAAGACCAAATGTGTTTTAAGCTGGCAATGACTGATTTCCTCGCACAATCCAGCTTTGGTCCGGTTGTGAAGAGATCTAGTTCTGGAGCACAGCTGCCTTCCTAAACAACACAGAATAACAGTGTTTCTGCTCACAAAAATAAGGAGCAGTGAGTAAGATAGTCTCACTAGGGAACAGCCAGTATATATGCATGCCTTTGCGTGTGGTCTTGTGTGTGCAGACATATTTTTCCATGCACAAATGAGACGTGGAATGCTGGTTTTTCTCCCTGTCTTTAATTTCTCTTGCAGCCTTCTTCATTCATTGGGGAAAAATGGTTTTCCCAGCCACTAAAACTACCTTTGCCTGAACTGTATCCAACCATTTCCAATATGGATATCAGCTATGTGCTAAGCAAGCATTATGTCATTTCTTAAATCATCACTAACCATGCAGATGCATCAGTTGAAAAGCAGTTCAGGGTAACATTCTTCACTTTGCAAACGCTAAGTAGAATAATAAGGTTACTGGAAAAATAACATGTCATTTAATAATACATGTAAGAAGAATTCAATGAGGCAAGGTATACATTAGTATGGAAAAGCTGATTGCCACTTTGCAAACGGCTTTCTTCTCTTAAAACTCCTGCCTTCTTAAGTAGAGAGGACCTTGATGCAAGTTGCCTTGTGTGACGGAACTGCCTAACTGCAGTTTGTTACTCCCTGGACCACTTAAAGTCAAACTAGATGTGACATAGAAGATCCATAACCAGATTCCAGAAGGGCAAAATGGATCAAACTTACAGCACTGGGAGTGGGAATCAAATTTCTCCATCCCGTTTCTCCAGTTTAAATCAGGGAATACTGACCCTAGGGAAATATTGTTAGGAAAAATCCCCTCTATGTATGCTAGAGGTCTATAAAGGCCAATTTGAAGGCCTCGGGCTGCTTTTAAGTATAAAACAATTGGGATATCCAATCACAGATATCCCATGTCACATCTGGCTGGGAAGGCGAACTGTTAACTATGGCCTCTTATCAACCAGTTTCAGTCCGGTTAATACTACAGCCTGTCAGGTGTCCTAGACAGCCAACTGTGTGATACTTTGCACCATAAACCTCTGAGACTTCTCCAACCATTTAGAGACTCCATCTCTGATGAGGATCAAGCTGCTCCTGAGCCTTTTTAAGATGCCTATCTCCCAGGAGACAACTACGTAGCCCCACTCCCATGCTGAACACTCCCATGCTCCTAAGTCCCACCCCCTGCCTCAGAGCACAATCCTATACTTGCACTGGGCCAGCACTGCACTCTTGCGCCGGTCCAGAATTATCACAAATGTGCCATCAGGTGTGTGTGAATCGGGCACTCGACTGGCATAAGGAGCAGCGCCAGCCCACGTGTGCCACTGCATCCATCGGCTGCGCCGGTCATGCACCGGTCGAACGCCAGCAGCACGCAGTCAGTGCAGGACATTGCCAAGGGCTTTCTAGAGGTGTGACGGGCATAACAAAGCGGCAACGGGGGTGGCAACAAATGACGGCCCTTGTGCCGAATCCTAAGCCCCATCCCCCACAAGGGCGTCCCCAATTCGGGCGGCGGCGGCTGCAGGTGCAGATCCCATAAGGCTGGCTGGGGCTTACCTGGGTGAAAGGGGAAAACCTCTCCATGCCCTGTGCTGCTGCTGCCTCCTTAGGATGAAGCCCTGCTGCACCAGCCTTGCTATGCTGGTGCTGCTTAGGACTGAGCTTCCCCTTGCATTTCTGTTTCTGATTGTGAAGGCATCAGGCAAGACTTGTGAGATTGTCCTCACCACATGGAGCCTAATCTGAGGACACTGAGGCCCGAATAGTCGACCTGCCTGACATCTCTTCCTGCCTCACCAGATTCTGCTCTACCTTTTTTTGCCTGTGGACTGCTTCCTGGCTATTACACATTGTCCAGCAGCGCTAACCAGCGGTAAGGCCCAGTAGGGCATGGGGGAGGGGTAGAAACTGGGTGGAGGATGGGAGGAGCGGGCCCGGGTGAGGCTGGTGGCGGCTTCAACCTCAGGCTGGGCAGCCAGACATTGGGCTGCTTGAGTCTCCACTGGCAAAATAGCCAAAAGAAACTCAAGGACTCCCATTGTAGGTCTTGCGGCTTTCCACAGGAGAAGGTGATAAATGTCCCTTTACCCTGTGGAGACCCTGGCGGCTGCCTCAGATCGTGCAGGCTGCAGCTGTAGCCATTTTGCTTCAGCTTCTGCGGCCATCCCTGCCCCCAATCCAGGGCCTGAATCTCACCCCCTCACCCAGTTTCACCCTTCCCAGCCACAGGGTGCCACACTTATCCTGTCCGGCTGCTGGTCCATCTCCCACCAGTGCAGGAGGCCAGCATTTGGGCTGTCACAAAGTGGCACTTTCCCAATGGCCATCTACAGCACATGCAAGAGTGGCACTGCAGGAGGGCAGGTTTGGGCCATTAGTCAACAATACTGCCTGTGACAACTATGTAAAGCCTGTTTTATTCAGATTTACATTTTGGCTATTGGTAGTGCTAAAATTAGTGGGGAGGGGGGTAAGCAAAAAGCCCAAAGTCAAAATTGATTGTTCAGTTCACTTCCAGCAAAAACGCCCTTTGGGAACAGTAACATGTGTTAATACTTGAGCGTTTGTCTTAATAAAACTTCCAACACTGGCTTTACCTCAGTGAACTTACCTCACTGTTTTTTATGTTTGCTATAAAACTATAGCCGTCATAATATTTTTTTGAAATACTACAAAAGGAAGTGGGTCATTCATGAGTCAATGTTATTTCACAATGTAATAATAGTTGTAAATTCACAATACTCAAAAACCATTTTTAAAACCATCAATCCTGCAAAGGCTTTCGTATTTTGAATATTCTGTCTTGAACGCTTGTTTTCAGAAGGGCAAATACAAATAAAAATGACAGGCAGTGCTCTGCCTATGGCGGGGTTGAGACGCTACTTCCAAGTAAGTAGGATTGCATTGGGAGTTCCACTGAACACAACTGGACCTATTTCAAAATAAAGGTGTAAAAAGGATCAAGCTATGAATATTGCTAAATGAAAACTACATAAAATACAGTCAGAATAGCATGCATCACAGATATTGATTTATAGTTAGGCACACGTTAATCTATGCCAACTACTTATTTACCAATATTGGGTAGAATGAAAGTTTATTGAGATTATATAATGGAATTAACATTTCAGATGGTTTACAGTGGTGTTTCTCAAACTGTGGGTCGAGATCCACTAGGTGAGTCATGAGCCAATTTCAAGTGTGTTGTGTATCACGTACTGCAACCATAATTGAAAAGATGGGAAGATGAGCTGCTGGAAAAGGGGGAGAAGCTTTGTGGTTATTTTGCTTGTGTCAAGCTTGTAAATAGGATTTTTTTTTCTTTTCTGATTCACTTTTTCTATTGGAAAATGGTTGAAAAATAACCCAATGTATTATCAGGAAAGCAGCAGGCTCTGGCATCACAGTGATGAAACTACAGGCCATGACATCACTTCTGATGGGTGCCGGACTTATGGTCATTCTATAAAGTGGGTTCCAGAGCTAAAGTTTTGAGAACCACAGGTTTACTAGACAACCCAATACAGGTCTACTCTGGTGTAAATCCCATTGATTGCAATGGGACTCTTTCCATGCTTTCTGCAAAGCCCCTTGCCTTTCTTCTGACCTAGACGCTACAGGCATTACCTCCAGTGGTGTCATCCAAATGATTTAGAAACCGGTACTCACTTTTGATTGGCACTTGTCCAAATGCCAAACAAATAATGATTTAGGCCAGCTCAACTTCTAGAAACCGGTACTCGCGTAGTGGTGCGTAGTGGGTGCATGACATCACTGATTACCTCCCTCCATGTCTCAGCACAAACTGCATGCATGCAAGACTTCATACTCTCACCTTAATTTTCCTAACTGGAGCTCATTCAAATATTGCTCTGAGAATCCACACATTAGACAAGCCAAGAGCTATATTGTAGATGCAATTTTAACAATGGGATAGAGGGGACCTAGAAGGGGATAGAGGGGACCTACCAAATTAGTTTCTACAATGGAAGTACAAATTCTTAAGGAGTTCTTTCCTTAAGAATGTGTACTTCCATTGTAGAAACTAATTTGGTTTCCCTTGAAAATTCTCTGATGTTTCTTTATGAATGAAATTCACATCAAATGGCACTTTTTGCCAACTCCTACCCTGGGCTCTAACTTTTTTTTTTCCCCTGACTCTACCAGGCCAGGTTCTATTATCTTCAATGGAGCTTTTTCAAAAGAAACACATGGAGACTTCATTGTTCCCCTCCCCTTAAAAAAAAGGTTAGCTAAGAACAATGCAAGAGTTGATGGAGAAGTTTATGCAATCCCCCTCAGGCGTACCCTAGTGACTGCCGCCTGTGTTTTTGGTATTTTATCATCATGAAAGAGGCTGTCACACCACTCAGCTGCACCTTGTGGGGAGAGATTGGGGGAAGTTGTATAATGCAGGGAAAAGGGCAATCCAGGAAACAGTTTTGGAGCTGATGAATAACGTAGTTCTTAGGTTACTGATTCATGTGTCCTTAAGACAGGCTTGCAAATGAGCCTGTGCTTCAGTACCCCTGCAGCATGGGCAGTGACACATGGTGCAAACTTGTCTCAACTTTAGCTATGTCAGATTTGATCAAGCATCTGGAATCACAAGAGCAGCAGCTAACTTCTTTACAACGTCTAGAACAGAAGGCAATAATTGCATTACATTTAGGGACCGATATTCTCTCCTTTAACTTCGGTGTTGTTTTTTTCAGAATTACTCTACTTTCAGCAATCAATTAATCACTGGAAAATGTAGGAGACCTAATGCTGAAGGTTATGTAATCACACACATTTCCCACAGAGACTATAATAAAGATCCTCAGAAACTAAAGATTGACTCCAGCCCTGCATGAAGACACTGCTGGAAGTGAGGTCAGCAAAACTGTTTGAGCTGAAGTCCTGAATTTCGCATGAGAGTTACCTGATATGAGAGCTCAGATCATCACTTGCAATGCACACTTGCAATCGCAACCTGAAGCACTTCTAAGGTGCGGGGAGGCCCACAGAAGGCTCCGCAGGCTCCCCACACCTTCCAGGAGGCTGGCACAACCTCAAAGGTATGAAAAAGCCCCTTTCTCCCAGCACCAGTGCAATCGCAGGAGTGCTGGCACTGCTGTAGTCCTGCCCATTAGGGAGACAGGGACCGTCCCACTGGGCTGGGGCGTCGCTATGCCCCAGTTTAAAAACCTCAGCCTTAAAAAACAATTATATTGTCTTTTGGTTCAAAGGATGCCAATACAGAAGCACAGAGCAGTGGTTCCCAAAGTAGCAAAAGACCTCTACTACAGCTGCCAGGGGTCTTCACTGCCAGCCATGCAAGCGCCGAATGCCAGGCTTGTGACTTACTAGGGCAGCAGACCCTGGAAGTGGCTGGCCACCAACAAGACCCCTGGGAGCTGTAACAGGGGTCTTTCTCAGCTTCCCCGGCAGAATGTGAATCGCTGGAAGGATTGGGGAGGCCGGAGTTTGGAGCTCCTTGAGTCAGAAGGATCAGATTCTAAAAATAACTGGAAAATAAGACGAGAGGGGTCAGTATTATAATGTAATTGTAGTTTTGTAAAGAAGAGTAGAATTTCATACATAAAAAGAACTACTTGTCAGAGTGCAAAGGAGGAGGTTGTAATGGTTCTTCTGTGGGCTAGAACTTTTCTAACCATTGCAAATATCAGTTCGAGTGGCGGAAAATGCTATTTCCCTACACTACAGTGGTAGCAAAGGAAATGGTATCATCTCCTCTATTTGCTGCTTTCTGGTACTGGAAATGTTGTAAGCATTCTACAAGGGAAACTCAAAACTCAAAACATTGAACTCTCCTGCCTGAATGTTTGTGAGCAGATTCAAACGAACATTAATGTGCCTGTAAGAGTTTGAACCTTTCCAAACGGACCAACTTATTTCTCCTTTTCACCTTTGCAAGCAGTTGGTGCTTGAAAAGTTTTGACGTATTGTGGGCCTACTTAAATCTTTGTAAGTAAGAAAACTAATGGTTCACAAAGGCTCAGGCTTTTGAGGTCTTTTGTCTGTAATATGCACAAAGGTTTTGCTCAATTTCAAATTGAATACTGGAATGCTTGTACATCCCTACCCTGGAATGCTTGCCTGGGAAAAGCAATTCAGTTGTGGACTATGCCATTTAAAAAATAATTTTTAAAAAAATTAATTTCTTAAGAAAAACAATTTTTAAGAAAGAAAGAAAATTCTCCAAAGAAAATAGGAGAAACACAAACAGCTCTTAACAGTACCCTCCTGATACAATTGCCCAGTTGGGTAGTAGGATAACATGAAAAAGTGCCGTCCCTCAGCAGAGATTGTACACCATAGGAAACATCAGTGTTGCAGATTTCCATTTATGTTAACTTTCCAGTGATGCTGTAGTCCTTGTACAACACTGCATGATCGCCTGTCCCCAAATGAACTCTGTCACTGGCAGTGCTGTCTACCAGTAACAGCTAAACAGCTGTCTAGATAAATAGGAAAGCCAGAGTCTGATGCCAACGGGCTACAAAACCCAACAGAAAACTGTCCCAAGTAAAACAATCTTAAAACAATACATTGAAGACATGAGCAAGGTTTATCAAAAGATCAGAATGTTTGCAGCCAATGGAATGAATCACCAAGAAGAGACTTGCCAGCTGGATCTTCAGTTTCACAACAGATAGAAGAAATGAACTAACAGCCCTGAAGAAATGTGGACTGACAGATGAAATTGTCAATGATAAAAATGAATAGAGGAAGGAAAACTGCCAAAGAAGAGTCATCCAAAAATGTTCTACTTTTAAGAAATAAACCTGATGACTTATTTTGACTGTAACACATACACAGAAGTACAAACCGACGCTTTTATGCATCTCTCAGGCAGACGTGCAAGAAATGTGAAAGTTCAGTGCTTTAGGCAAAAGTCCCAAGTCCTAATCTGTCACAGAGTATTATGAAACCATGCTAAGCATGTAAATAGATTTCTCATGTCAGCATCATGTTTACGCATCATAGCAAAAGCAATTCCAGTTTGCCTTGTAACCAGAAGCAATACATTACTTGCTACCAATATTCCCAGCAGAAACTCCCAGAAACTATCAACACCTTTTGCCCCTCTTGGCGCTAATCAGCTGCAGAACCAACTTACACAATGAGGATACAGCAAGAGCCCTAACAGAAAAACATTGCCTCATAGGCTAAAATACGGATTTCACCATACATGCCCTTAGCTTCCAATAAGATTGAGAATTCCAGTATGTCGCGTTCACTTTCCCTTCAAGTTTCTACTACTTGTAGGCAAGTCCCTCTTCCATATCCCTGCACGAACACGCAGCATGCAGCAGCCTCCGCATGTCTTAGAAGGGAATCCCTGGCCAAAACCACCTTTCCACTCCACCCCCTGGTGGACTGATATTCTTCCCTTCTGCCTGGTGCAATCAGCTGTCATCATCCCCCTAATAGAATTTTCAGAAGACTGACTCTGGATGCTATTCTAGGCATGCTGGCTTATTTTAAGGTGCATTCCTAACTGCACCATAGGCCAACACATGCTGCTAGCATTGGCCCAGGGCTGTTGCAAGCATGCCATGAGGCGGGGGGGGGGACAGGTTGGAGGGGGGCAGCCCTGTGGGCAGGCCAGCCAGGGAGGGGAAAGGAGTCAGGATCTGGCCATTAGTCCAGATCTTAACCCTCATCCCCAGGCCACACGGCCCTACTCGGAGCCACTCAGATATGCGCCTGCAGGTGCAAGTCCAAGCAGCCCCATTAGGCTGCCTGGGGCTTACCCCGGGATAAGGGGACAAATCTCCCCTTGCCCCTTGGTGAGTTCCAGCTGCCTTCTGCCCTGGGTAGGATGCAGCACAGGCCAGTTGGCCTGCCTGCTCCTGCACACATTAGGATTGTGCAGCCTATGTAAGACCAGGTGTGGCTTTCTTCTCAGTAGACATGCTAGGCCGCATGCTACAACAACTAATATTTGGTCTTAAAGCAAAGAATGAAGAAGTATACGTATTTGGTACACTTATAAAAGGGCAGGTGGATCCTTTTGCTCTTCCTTTTGCTCTTCTCATCTTTCTCATAAATCCCACTGACAGTAAAAACCAAAACTACGATTAGAATCACATAGGTAAGATAAGGAGTAAACACGTTTGCATTCATGATTTACATATGCTATAATCACCATGGCTGAAATAAAAATGAATTATTTTGGCTAACTTCTAGCGTACAGCTGGATGCCAGATAACAGCTGTTGCTTGCAATGTTATCTACCTACTCCAGCAGTTATCAAAGTTAGATAATGTTCTGTGAACTAATAAATTGTGCCTTCTGAGCTTAGAAGTCAGATGCATTCAATTCAACAGGACTTACAAGGAAATGTGCATATGAATAGCATTTAACAGCACAATCCTGTGCATGTGTGATTAGAAGTAAGCCCCATTTAGTTCAATGGGATTTACATTTTACTCCCAGGTAAGTGTATGCAGGACGTGGTGGCGCAGTGAGTTAAACTGCTACTGCTGGGCTTTCCGACTGGAAGGTTGGGATTTCAAGACTGCACAACGGAGTGAGCTCCCGTTGCTTGTCCCAGCTCCTGCCAACGTAGCAGTTCAAAAGCACCTAAATGCAAGTAGATAAACAGGTACCACTTTGGTGGGAAGGGAATGGCGTTCCGTGCGCTATGGCATATAGTCATGCCGGCCACATGACCACGGAAGCTTGTCCTCGGACAAAACACCAGCTCTACAGGCTTTGAGATGAGCATCACCCCCTACAGTCACAACTAGACCATTCGGTTGTGGGGAAACCTTTACCTTTAAGTGTGTTTATGATTGCAGCCTAAAAGTAGCATGAACCCTCAATTTCAAAAATTGGCAGGGCTTCTCTTTAAAATATACCCCAGCCATCATAATAGCATAACTACAAGATTAATCATTTCTGAGGTTATTTTTCATGAGAATAAAGTCAGGAGCAAATTCGGACTACTGTATATTGGCCAGCCCCCATCATCTCACTATGTTTACTGCTTATAACATATTTAGAAAATAATCAGCTTCTGTACTGGGCTGGATCCACAGCTAGGTTTGTGATGTGTTTATGTACTGTGAAAGTCTGGAGCCATAAAATTATTGAACACGATATATTCTTTTACCAGCTGCTCGCTTTCATTACAATTAAAACCCCTTAGTGCAGCTCGAAGAAGAAAATGCTCCTCCCATAAAATGGTAGCAAATTTAAAATCCAGTCTAAACTGCAAAACCAAACCTCATCACAGTGTGGCAGCAGCTGTGACTGAAAATGTCTTCCCAAGGGAACGCTGTAATTCAGGCTACACTTCATAGAGAAATCCTTTCTGCCACAGGTTATTTTCTTTTTAAAAAAATCTAAAACAAAACCTGGTCAGATTATGAGTCTCCATAGTGGAATGGGACCTGGGGAGAAGTTGCTAGGCCCATTTCCCTCCTCTATTATCCACTCAAGATCTCTCCTCAGTTTTTTCACTCACTGAGGGAAAATACAGGGATTGTACTGGGTGTTCAGAAAGTCGCTGTAGCAGGAGCCCCTACTGCTCGGGTCATGAGAGACAGATATTTGCATGCTTTTGTCAAGATAAATACACCACTAACACTGTAGGTTCCTACCCAACATCCTATGTGCCTGGTTACCATCTTTGTTGTGCCCAATGACTGGGTAGTCTCAGCTTTTAATGGGTGCAAGAAGAAAAACGAAGGATCAGTCCAAAAAAGAAACCTCCAGTGTAAGGTTTCACCAGGAAAAAGGGAAGCTTAAGAGTTAGGGTACTGGGTTGAGGTGAGCAAGGTGTTGCTCCAGGAACCCCTCTCTGAACTCCATGAGAACCTAAGACTTCTCCTAAGACTTGACCTGCCTATCAGGTCAAGGGCCCATCTACAGTAGTCCAGCTTCCAGGATCCCACAGTGGTCAACCAGATGCCTCAGGGCATCAAGACAACAAGATATCCATATCCTTTTGGCATTCCATTTGGCATTCAGAGATAGTCTACCTCTAAAACTCAGAGGTTGAATACAAGGGCGTAGCTATTGAAAGTTTAGCCCAGTGCAGAGGGCAAAACGTTGCCCCAGAAGTAACATCACAACAGGAAGTAATGTCAATCAATCAGTCAATCAACAGGTACTTATATATCACTTTTCAACAAGATCACAAAGCAGTTTACAGGCAAATAGTAATAATAATAAAGTTAAATGGCTCCCTGTCCCAAAGGGCTCACAATCCAAAAAAAGGCAGACCACCAGCAACAGCTACTAGAAAGACTGTGCAGGGGTGAAGAGGGACAATTACTCTCCCCCTGCTAAATATAAGAGAACACCACTTGAAGAAGTGCCTCTTGCCCAGTTGTATTTTCATTTTCTCTGGTTTTTTGGCCATAACTTTTGATAGAGTAAAGTGATTACACTCTGGTCTGTTTCATTGCTTTCTGCATTGAGGACACAATCCTAACCTGTAGTTAGGCCAGCACAGTTAGGCCAGCAAAGTTTGGCCAACACAAGGGACACCATAAAGAATGTTTGGACCACTCTTGGAGTCAGGGAAGATGGTGCAACTCTGTGTGCTGGCCTCTGAGAGTGGTCCAAACATACTTTAACGGTGTCCCTTGTGCCAGCCAATCTTTGCTGGCCTAACTGTGCCAGCCTAACTCCAGGTTAGGATTGCGCCCTAAATTACCTTTCCAATGATATATAACATGATGTAATGGTATTATTCATACATACGAAGGTTTTCACAATTTTGGTCACTAATGTCAAACTCAGCTTGTTGGCCCCTGTCATGAACAAGGGAATAGCTAGGCCTAGGTCTGTCTCCTTTTTTTTTTTTTTTTTTGGTGCGGGTTCAGCTTCAAGACCACTCCACAGGGGAATAAGCTCATTAGTGGAGCTCAGGAATGTGTTATTTGGTCCTCAGTGGCTCCACCACCTGAGCTCTTGGGGCCTTTGGGGGTGACACCTGAACCCCAGAGAGCTTGACACCTCCATAAAGCTTGTTGCCCGGTGCACTTGCACCCCTATGCACTTCTTTAGCTATGCCCCTGGTTGCACATACAATAGTTGTCATGGTTTATATAACCTGGTCTGCTTAGTCCACGTTGCTGGCTGTCACAGGGAGTTGGGAAACGCACACCATGGAGATGTCATGCCATGTGTTTCAATAATTAAATATCATAGGTCAGCTTATTAACCTCCATGACCTGTGGCAGCTCTCCAGCTGGTACAACATGGACGAATGTCCAGAGAGGCTGCAAGCACACACCCATCCCCGGCAGCTGGATTGCTCCATTGTGCCCAAGCACAACAATGGAGATCCTGTGAGACAAAAGGCTCCCCCTCCTCAGAAGGGCACGTCTGGCAGGCAGTTGAGAGCCCTGGGGCCAGCCAAGCCCCACCAAGGCTCCATCTGAGATGGAAGGAGGCACAGCCACCTTGTCACATCACTTGGACCAGTAAAGTGCCTTCTCTCTTGCAGGAATCCCAGATCAGGCCACCCCTTCAATGTAGAGCTGCCCCCATGGGATGACCCAGGCCTCATGGAGGCCATGACAAGGGTTAAGGCATGTGGGATTCCATCTCAGCCATCCAAGGAGACACTTGACACCGTGAATCATTGCAGGAGAGGTTTATTTCAACAGGTCACAAATACTGCCTGGAACAGGGCCTGAATCCAATTTCCCATGCCTCCAGTTGCCATTGCTGGGGTTCTGAAGACAGCTTTACCTATACCAAGCCCCTTCAAACCAAAGGGGTGAGGTTATCTGGAGGAACAGCCAGGCACACTGGGGTGTTCCTATTAGCCTGGAAAGGATAGACTTGGAAGGGGAATTATGTGGTATCCTGCCCCTTTAAGCTTACAGGGAGGTTACGGCCTGAGCCTACAAGCAGTGCCATTTTCAGTGTTCCTGTGTTATCCTCTCCACCTTGCTCTTGCCCTCCTGGTTCATTTGTGGTCTTCTAGTACCCCAGACCTTTCTTGGCTTTCTGCTCAATCTTCTATTGATTCCCCCAATCCCATTGAGACTCTGCCCTTCTGCCTTCCCTCTTCCCCTCTCAATACGTCTTTTTTTCTCACCTCCTTGCTCTTCATTCTCTCTTCTCCTCAATTGCTCCACCTGCTCCTGTTCCACATTCCCCTTTCCACGTTTCATCCTCTATCTCACACTCTTTTCCTTGTATCCTTCCTTCTCTCTGTACTCTGGCTGGCTTTGAAGCTGCTGCAGTAGGCCCCAACACAATCAGCTGTCCCACCCAGCTGCCTCCAATCCCTGTCACCTCCAGGTGATTTGGAGCCAACCAAATGGCCAGGACAGCAATGGTATTGCCCCACAGGTTGCCACACTCATCCAAGAGCCTTTGTTTCAAGAAAACCCCATTTACCTCCCAAATAGGGCACAAATCTCAATAGGATTCTATCATTGGGCTTCTGTGCATCTCTAGCCTCCTCCTCTTCATTCAGTGATTCTATATGCTACATCACTTCACTTCTTGGCTTTAATCCCTTTTGTATTCTCTCTCTCTCTCTCTCTCTCTCTCTCTCGCTGTGCTCCAGAATCATCTCTCCTCTCCTATGTCCTCCAATATCCAGACATGCCAAATCAAGCACCGTTTTACAACCAAACACTGCACTGCTTACACAGCTGCATTATTTTAGCCCAGATGATTGCATTTTCATGCTCTACTTTCCTCCTCCCTTTTATTGTAAATCTATCCCCTCAATAAATAATATTATGTTTGCACCTATATCTGACTCTCAGCTACTATGAATGCCAACTTCTATTGGGAGTGCGCCAAGGGCAAACATTCATAGTACACATGTAAGTGCATTTACACAGGTCACTGAACAAGTGTGAGAGCACTCACAGACTCCTAAATTTCATATGCTTTGGATGATGAAGCATTTAATCCACCTCAACCTGAGCTATAGTAATTTCAGAAATGTGTGTATAAAATGTCAAGTTAGGAACCTGGCTAGTGACTAGCATATCCCTAGTGTTGATGGTCCATTTCCTTCCATAGCTGTCAATACCTCCAAAGAGGATGACCCCCTCAGTCCTTTTACTCAGATTTGAACTGGGTACTGTAAACCTCCCCCTTCATGGATCACTGCCTTGTCGTGGCGAAGGGGCTTGAGTAGCTCAATGAAACTGTGAGCTATGCCATGTAGGGTTACCCAAGATGGACAGGTCACAGTAGAGAGTTCTGACTAAACATGATCCGCTGGAGAAGGAAATGGCAATCCACTCCAGTACTCTTGCCAAGAAAACCCCATGGATTACAAAACTAAAAGGCTAAACGATATGACACTGGAAGATGAGACCCTCAGGTCAGAAGGTGTCCATTATGCTACTGGGGAAGAGCAGAACACGAGTACTAGTAACTCCAGAAAGAGTGAAGTAGCTGGGCCAAAACTGGAAGGAAGCTCAGCTGTGGATGTGTCTGGAAGTGAAAGGAAAGTATGATGCTGCAAAGAACAGTACTGCATAGGAACTTGGAACATCAGATCTATGAATCAAGGTAAGCTAGATGTGGTCAAACGTGAGATGTCAAGGCTGAACATCAACATCATGGGAGTTAGTGAACTAAAATGGACAGGAATGGGAGAAATTAATTCAGATGACCATTATATCTGCTACTGTGGGCAGGAATCCCTTAGAAGAAATGGAGTAGCCTTCATAGAGAACAGCAGTACTGGGGTATAACCTCAAAAATGATAGAATGATTTCCATTTGGATCCAAGGCAAACCTTTCAACATCACAGTAGTCCAAGTCTATGCCCCAACCACTGATGCTGAAGAGGAAGAAGTGGACCGTTTCTATGAAGACCTACAACACTTTCTAGAATTAACACCAAAAAAAGATGTCCTTCTCATCATAGGGGATTGGAATGCTAAAGTAGGCAGTCAAGAGGTAATAGGAATAACAGGCAAGTTTGGGCTTGGAGTACAAAATGAAGCAGGGCAAAGACTGATAGAGTCACATTAGTCATAGCAGAACACAGAACACGGAGAACACATTAGTCATAGCAAACACGCTTTTCCAGCAACACAAACAGCGACTGTACACATGGACTTCACCAGATGGTCTACATCGAAATCAGATTGATTACATTCTTTGCAGCCAAAGATGGAGAAGTTCTATACAGACAGAAAAAACAAGACCTGGAGCTGACTGTGACTCAGCTGCTTCTTGCAAAATTCAGGCTTAAACTTAAAAAAGTAGGGAAAACCACTAGGCCCTCCACGTATGACTTAAATCAGATCCCATACGAATATACAGTGGAAGTGACAAATAGATTTAGGGGCTTAGATTTGGTAGACAGAGTGCCTGAAGAACTTTGGACGGAGGTCTGTAACATTGTACAGGAGGCAGCAACTAAAACCGTCCCAAAGAGAAAGAAATGCAAGAAGGCAAAGTGGCTGTCTGACGAGGCTTTACAAATAGCTGAGGAAAGAAGGGAAGCCAAAAGCAAGGGAGAAAGGGAAAGATATACCCAACTGAATGCAGATTCCCAGAGAACAGCAAGGAGAGATAGGAAGGCCTTCCTAAATGAGCAATGCAAAGAAACAATAGAATGGGAAAGACTAGAGACCTTTTCAAGAAAAATGGAGCTATCAAAGGACAATTTCATGCTAAGGTAAGCACAATAAAGGGAAAGAACGGCAAGGACCTAACAGAAGCAGATGAGATTAAGAAGAGGTGGCAAGAATACACAGAGGAACTATGTAAGGCCGGTCTACATGTTCCTGACAACCACAATGGTGCAGTCACTGAACTCGAACCTGACATCCTGGAGTGTGATGTCAGGTGGGTTTTAGAAAGCATCGCTAACAACAAAGCTAGTGGAGGTGACAGCACTCCAGCTGAATTATTCAAAAACTTAAACGATGATGCTGTCAAAGTGCTGCATTCCATATGCCTGCAGATTTCGAAAACCCAGCAGTGACCACCAGACTGGAAAAGATCAGTTTACATTCCAATCCCAAAGAAGGGCAATGCCAAAGATTGTTCAAACTACCGCACCATTGCACTCATTTCACATGCTAGCAAGGTGATGCTCAAAATCCTACAAGCTAGGCTTCAGCAGTATGTGAATCGAGAACTACCAGAAGTACAAGCTGGTTTCCGAAGAGGCAGAGGAACTAGAGATCAAATTGCCAACATTCGCTGGATCATGGAGAAAGCAAGAGAGTTCCAGAAAACATCTACTTCTGCTTCATTGACTACGCTAAAGCCTTTGATTGAGTGGATCACAACAAACTGTGGCAAGTTCTTGAAGAGATGGGAGTACCAGACCACCTTATCTGTCTTCTGAGAAACCTGTATGCGGGCCAGGAAGCAACAGTTAGAACTGGACATGGAACAACCGACTGGTTTCAAATTGGGAAAGAAGTACGACAAGGCTGTATACTGTCACCCTGCTTATTCAGCCTATATGCAGAGTACATCATGAGAAAGGCTGGGCTGGATAATTCACAGGCTGGAATCAAGATTGCTGGGAGAAATACCAGCAACCTCAGATATGCAGACGATTACCACTCTAATGGCAGAAAGTAAGGAAGACCTAAAGAACCTCCTGATGAGGGTGAAAGAGGAAAGTGCCAAAATTGGCTTGAAGCTCAACATTACAAAAACTAAGATCATGGCAACCACTCCCATCACTTCCTGGCAAATAGAAGGGGAAGAAATGGAAGCAGTGTCAGAGTTTATTTTCCTGGACTCCAAGATCACTGCAGATGGTGACTGCAGCCACGAAATTAAAAGACATTTACTTCTTGGGAGGAAAGCTATGGTGAACCTAGACAACTTAATAAAAAGCCGATACATCACCCTGCCAACAAAGGTTTGCATAGTCAAAGCTATGGTTTTCCCAGTAGCAATGTATGACTGTGAGAGCTGGACCAAAAGAAAGGCTGAGCGCCGAAGAATAGATGCTTTTGAATTATGGTGTTGGAGAAGACTCTTGAGAGTCCCCTGGACTGCAAGGAGATCCAATTGGTCAATCCTACAGGAAGTCAAGCCTGATTGCTCCCTGGAATGACAAATCCTGAAGCTGAAGTGCAAATACTTTGGCTACTTTATGAGAAGGCTCTTTAGAAAAGAGCCTCATGCTGGGAAAGATTGAAGGCAAAAGGAGAAGGGGGCAGCAGAGGGTTAGATAGTGTCACCGAAGTGATGAACATGAAATTGGGCAAACTCCGGAAGCTAGTGGAGGACAGGGAGGCCTGGCGTGCTGTAGTCCATGGGGTCGCAAAGAGTTGGACACGACTTAGCAACTGAACAACAACAACAACAACAACAACAACAACACTGTAAACCTCAGGGTTGGCTTTTCACCTAATCATCCCACACAAGAACAGTCGTAACAAATTAATTAAAAGTTTAAGCACAAGTTCCTTGTTCTGACACCTTTGGAAGATTCAAGAGAAGACATCCAACAAGCAAGGTAAAAGAGCAAAAACATTTGATTGCGGAAGTAGCCAACTGACTTGTAATGAGCAATGTTCTTCCTTCTGGAGTACAATTACCATTAGTGGTAACTACCCACAAGGCCATGTTTAGGGATCAAGAGAGGGCAGGACTGTCATAGGCTTCAGGAAAGAGAGAAAGCAAGAACGAACAGACTCTAGAAGCATATAAACCTATGCATGTAGTTTCACCTTATGTCTCATGAGCATCTTTCAGAGTTGAATACCTCTTGTATACAATCACACTGCAGCAAATCATCCCATTTTACACCATTTACATGGAAACATTTATCCCATTTACATGGAAACAATCATGGTAGGGAAGCCCTACCTACACAGAAAAGGGCTCCTTGTGCATGCTCCTTGTGCATGCAAGTCTACTCTCCTTATGCACATGTTCAGGCCCTGCAGATTTATCCCAATGCAATTTAGAAGGGCCTCACCGTACCTCTTGGATGCAATCAAAAGAGTCTTCTGGTCATGTCAAGTGGGTGACCTGCCAGAGCTTTCTAAAAGGCACATCCAGCTTTTTGCTAAAGCAGAAATGCCTTACAGAAGACCTGCCAGAGCCTTCTAAGACACACCTCTGGATTAACTGAAAACCCAAAGTGTGTCTAGAATCCAGTAGGGCTTCTGAGATGCCTCCCTGCACCTTAGAACATCTCTGGATGTGACCAAAGGCACTTGCAGTTGCATCCAGAGGTTTCTGATAGACCCAACCCATGGATTCGATTATCCGCAGATTTCTGTATCTGCAGGGGATGCAGGAACAGATTCTCTGGCAGATACCGAGGGCCAACCTGTATACACACATAGAGGTGTCTGTGTGTGCACGTGTGTGTGTGTGTGTGTGTGTGTGTGTGTGTGTGTGTGTGTGTGAGTGTTCTACACTGAGGTGTGTATGTTCTCATTGCTGCTATGTTTAAAAAAGTTTAATTTGTGATAAAATTGAGTAGTCTGAATTTACAGAAACAGACACTCATGGAGTGCATTTTCTTTGTGTATTCTACATTCTGTTAGAAGTGCAGACTGAACATGTATGCCATTATAGATTTAAAGCAGACTACGTGCTATGTCATCTGAAAGATTGGAGGTGGTTTCATGTTTATGCCACTTTCAAGTCTAATTTAAGAGCTTATAATGCTAAAGTCCAAAAAATGTAAAGTGATTTAAGTACTTATGCAATCATAAATATTTACAGCATTTTCAATCCATCAGCATTTTCGGTGTCTTAACGATGCATGCCTACTCAGCAGTATGTCCCACTAAGGCCAATGGAACTTATTCCCATGTAAGTGTGTATAAGATAGCAATCAACTGGCCAGCTACGTTTCTTCAGGGATGTGCTCCAGACACAAGTTGAGTCCCGTGTCAGCAACCCCATGACTCAATTCACGAGTCATAGTGCACCGCTGTAGAGACTCCATTTGCAAGAAATTTAGACCCATTCATAACAAGTTCCGAGTCATTTCAAGAAACAACTTGTTCATTCCAATTTCAAAGAGCCCTCTACCCCGTGTCCTGACTGCCCTTGCCTTCTGGTCCCTCCCCACAGCCTTGGGCAATCCAAAAAAGTCAGCCTTCCTCCTCTCCTCAACACCAGCCCCCCCCCCCAGTGCCCATACCCCCCCTCCTCCCACCACCATGTCTGCTCCTGCCATCAGTCTGAAAATCGGCATCTGGCTCACCCATGAGGTCTTTTGCATGAGGCAGAAGTGGTGAAAAAGTATCTTTATTTGAGTTACTGGCCCTGGCTCACAAGTCAAGGTGGGAGTCAGTGATGGCTCCTTAATGGCTCAAGTCAATGTAATTTGTGAAAAACAGCTGTTTTGCATGACTCGAGTTAAGTCAACTCAAGTTTCTATCCCTGGGTTTCTTCCCTGCCCTCTCCCTCCTATCCCACCTTACCCATTTCAGAACTACAATGTTATGAAAGTGGTGGACTAAGCACTATGTAGAAAACAACTGAGAAATTCTAAACAAATATCACAATGTTAATATACGTTAACTGAATGCTAGAGAGTATTGATTTTTCTCTATAATTGACTCAGCACTCAAGTTGCACCGAAGAAATTAAGAATTTCATCAATAGAAGTGTCTAAAGTTTTCTCTCTAGAGATTCTCCTCTTTCACCCTTTGTATGACCATCATAATTACATGCTGTGGTCTATTTATTATTATTATTATTATTATTATTATTTATTGAATTTATACCCCGCCTATTGCCCGAGGCACTCAAGGCGGCATTTACAACAATAAAAAATATAAAAACAACATTAAAAACAATTTAAACAATATTAAAATACAATAAAACAAAAAATTAAACAACAAAGTTTAAAACAAGCCATGTGGATCATAAAATATAAAAGTATAACCAGCCAGCCAACCAGCCAACCTGTCAACAGTTAAAAAGCTTTTTGAAATAAAAAGGTCTTCAACCCCCGCCGAAAAGTTAACAAAGAGGGGGCTGTTCTCAATTCGAAGGGGAGGGTATTCCAAAGTTGGGGGGCCACCACCGAGAAGGCCCTCTTCCTGGCCGCCGCCCCTCTCACTTCTCCTGGTGGCGGCACAGTCAAAAGGGCCCCCCCAGATGATCTCAGAGTACGGGTAGGATTATATGGAAGGAGGCGGTCCCTCAAATACCCCGGACCCGAGCCATAAAGGGCTTTAAAAGTCAAAACTAGCACCTTGAATTGGGCCCGGAACAGAACCGGCAGCCAGTGTAGCCGCCGGAGCAACGGCTCGACAGAGTCAAACCGACGTGCCCCAGCAACCACCCGAGCCGCCGCGTTCTGTACTAGTTGTAATTTCCGGACCGTCTTCAAAGGCAGCCCCACGTAGAGCGCATTGCAATAATCTAATCTAGATGTCACTAGGGCATGGGTTACTGTGGCCAGGTCCGCACAGCTCAGGTACGGCCGCAGCTGGCGAATCAGCCGAAGCTGAGCAAAGGCTCCCCTGGCCACCGCCGCCACCTGGGACTCCAGGTGTAGCTGTGGATCCAGGAGAACCCCCAAGCTGCGAACCTGCTCCTTCAGAGGAAGTGCAACCCCATTCAGAGCAGGACGATAGTCCAATACCCGAGCTGTGGATTTCCGAACCAAAAGCACTTCTGTCTTATCCGGATTTAATTTCAGCTTGTTCGCCCACATCCAGCCCCCAACTGCCTCCAGACAGCGATCCAGAACCTCAACCGCCTCCTCAGAATCAGGGGGAAAGGAGAGATAAAGTTGGGTGTCATCAGCATATTGATGGCACCCCACTCCAAACCCCCGGATGACCTCTCCCAGCGGTTTCATGTAGATGTTAAACAGCATGGGGGATAAGATGGAACCTTGCGGCACCCCAAACCTAAGAGGTCGGGGTGCCGAACAAGCATCCCCCAGCACCACCTTCTGGGATCTGTCAGCCAGGAAGGAGCGGAACCACTTCAAAACAGTGCCCCCAAGCCCCAACCCGGCCAGCCGACCCAGAAGGACACCATGGTCGATGGTGTCGAAAGCCGCTGAGAGGTCCAGCAGGACTAACAGGGTCGCACTTCCCCTTTCCATCCCCCGGCAAAGGTCATCCACCAAGGCGACCAAGGCAGTCTCCGTCCCGAACCCCGGCCTAAAGCCAGATTGGAATGGGTCCAGATAATCCGTTTCCTCCAGTACCCTCTGAAGCTGGGACGCCACCACCCGCTCAATCACCTTGCCCAGAAATGGGATATTTGAGACTGGCCGGAAGTTGTTTAAATTTGTGGGATCCAGGGAGGGCTTCTTCAGAAGGGGGCGAACCATCGCCTGCTTCAAAGCAGGCGGGAGCACCCCCTCCCTCAGAGATGAATTCACCACCCTCCCCGTCCACTCGGCCAGCCCTCCCCGGGCAGCTCTAATTAGCCATGCCGGGCAAGGGTCGAGCGGGCAAGCAGCAGGTCTCACACTCCAGAGAATCCTGTCCACATCCTCAGGCTCTACAAGCTGAAAAGAATCCCAAATGGTAGGATAGACAGGTTCCCCAGGGACATCACTAGATATGCCCACAGCAGCGTCCAAGTCATGCCGAATCTGATCGACCTTGTCTGCAAAATGTTTTGCGAACTCGTCACAGCGAGCCTCTGTGTGCTCCTCCCCACCAGTAGGGGGGGCGAGATGTAAAAGACTACGGACCACACGGAAGAGCTCAGCCGGACGGTTCTCTGCAGACGCAATGGTGGCAGAGAAGTGTGCCCTCTTGGCCGCCACCACTGCCCTAGAGTAAGCTTTTAACTGGGCCCTAGCCCGTGTCCGGTCAGATTCGGCACGAGTTTTTCGCCACCGACGCTCTAGTCGTCTGCCCTGCCGCTTCATCATTCGCAGCTCCTCAGAGAACCAAGGAGCCGCTCTGATTCTGCGACTGGACAGGAGACGCTCAGGAGCGATCTCATCCAGGGCCCTGGACATCTCCGTATTCCAGAGGTCGACCAGGGTACCAGATGAATCTCCAACTCTGGCAACAGGAAAATCCCCCAGAGCCCTCAGGAATCCATTTGGATCCATCAGCCTCCGAGGGCGGATCATAAAGTGCGATCCCCCGCCATTGCAGAGGTGAGAAGTTGCAACGAGCCTAAATCCCACCAGACAGTGATCTGTCCATGACAAAGGAGTGATCTTAATCTCCTCCACATCCAGATCACCATCAACCTGCCCCGCAGTAAACACCAGGTCCAGCGTGTGTCCCGCATCATGCGTCGGGGCAGATATTCTTTGAGACAGACCCATGGTTGCCATGGAGGCCATGAAATCCTGAGCCGCAGCTGTTCCCGGGGCCTCGGCATGGACATTAAAGTCCCCCAACACCAATAGGCGGGGGGACTCCAACACCACGCTCGAGACCAACTCCGTCAGCTCAGGCAGGGAAACTGCTGGGCAGCAAGGCGGGCGGTACACCAACAGAATCCCTGTTCTGTCTCGCCCCTCCAACACAACGCGAAGGCACTCAAACCCAGTGGATTGCTGAACAGGGTATCTGGTGAGACGGATGGAATCTCGATAGACCATCACAACCCCACCTCCCCGCCCCTGTAGTCGTGGCTGCTGAAGTACCCGGAAACCTGGCGGACAAATCTGGGAAAGATTGACCCCTCCCAGCTCATCCAGCCAGGTCTCCGTGATACATACCAGGTCGGCTTTCTCCTCCAAGATTAAATCGTGGATTAGAGAGATCTTATTATTCACCGACCTGGCATTCAGAAGCAGCAGCTTCAGACTCAGGGGACTGTTGCCAGGATTTCCAAGGGTCAGAGGGATGAGGGGAGGGCCAGAAAGAGGGACAGTCTGTCTATGACTGACCCTCCTTCTCCTGTAATGTCCGGCCCAACCCCCACTGCCATACCTTCCGTAACCCGTAACTCTGCTGATGGCGGTCCCCCTCCCCTCCCCTGAGCCCCCTCGAGGCGTCAAGCACATAATTCCGGCGGGAGCGACCTGCAAGCCAACCACCACAGCACAAATACAAAAACTAAAACACAGACACACACACACACACACACACTCCCCACCAACAACCCGCGCAGCAGCCCTCACCCCCCTCACACTGAGGCTTGGGCTGCTGCAGGCCTCTGCCTCTCTCTCACCAAGGCAAAGGCCTCACTCCGTCCCTCCCTGCCCCCCCTCTCACAGAGGCAGGGATACCGTTCACTCTCCTGGCCGGACTCTCACTCCAGCCAGGAAGTCACAATCACACTATCACTCACTCAGTTAAAAGGCTGGTGTTGGCTTGTTGACAGGCGGCTAAACACTAAAAGTAAGGCATGGCTGGAACTTGGTGATCCACAGGAAGATGGACAAAAAGGTAACAGGCAGCAGCATCAACAGATGTTCCGGGCTCCAGGCTCCGTCCACCGGCGAAGAGCCACGGGCAAAGAGCCCTTTGGCTCTTGCCCTTCGGCTCGCGCCAGAGGCTCGCGCCTCTGGCAAAGCCAAAGGCTTAAGCTGGTGACTGACCTGCAGGGAAGAGAACCAAATGGTGCCTGAGTTAGCCGGCCCGGCCCCCAGCACAGGTGT
>JAJKFI010000004.1:28714311-28727802 GCA_029204185.1 Lerista edwardsae | reverse complement strand
TCTCTCTCTCTCTCTCTCTCTCTCTCTCTCTCTCTCTCTCTCTCTCTGTGTGTGTGTGTGTGTGTGTGTGTGTGTGTGTACTGTCTTCAGCATCAGATTTTCAAAATAGGGATTGGGAACACATTTTGAACAACAGAACACTGAACAATTAGAGATATACTGTAATTTTAATCGTTACTGTCAGTTTCTCTTTGTGATAAACTAGTATACGGTAAAACTGGTTCTTAACATAAAAGCCTTTCCAATGTTTTCTTGAATTTGAAGTTTTGTTCAAAGAGAAAACAAACTGGGCTCTCCTGGTGAACAAGATACAAGACTGTTTTATTTACAAGCTCCTCTGATCCTCTAGCTGATCTTGCAATATTAGGCAGAAGGAAAGAACACAGTGTGGCTTTTATGGATACAGAGCAGCTGTTGTGCTCATAGACAGTGAAGTAAGACTCAGAGACAGAACCATAGAGTGGCATGAGAAAAAGTTGTCTTCTCAGGGTATCATTGGCACATGGGTTATGGCTTATCCCAGCCAAGGATGGTAACAGTATATGAGCAGGCACCGTGCTACTACCAGTCTTCTAATAAGAGAGGCACGCAGAGGGAAGAATACAATGGAAGGTGCATGGTATAACATGGTATAACAAAACTGGTATAACAAAACTCAGGCAGGCTACTGAAATGGTAATAGTGCTCCACCACTAGAAAAGGACACTCACTGATAAGTCTGCTTTTTCAAATATACTCACGAACATGCTTACCTTGGAAACCAACAAAAAGAAATGGCGTAAAGAATGAAGATTAGTAAACGGGGTAAAGAGTGAAGATTAGACCGGGTGGAAGACTACAAAGAATAGAGTGAAAAAATAAACCATATCAAGTTAAATATATTATTTTTTTAAGTGTACACAACCAATTTCTAGAATACAGATCTTAGTCTGCAATCTTATACCTACCTGAAAGTATGCCCCACTGAGTACAATAGGGCTTACATCTAAGCAAGCACTGTAGAGTTGCCGTACAGGCAGTGGTGAAATTCAGCCAGTTCTCACCAGTTCTGCAGAACCAGTTGTTAATTTTAGGTTGGGAGAGGGAAGAAAGGCAGCGGCCGCCCTGAAGGCCATAGAACCGTTTGTTAATTTATTTGAATCCCACCACTGCGTACAGGTAGATGATCTCTTATCCGGACATCCAAAATTCAGACTATTCTGAAATCCAGGCATCTTTATCCAAGACTTGTTTTTTTGTGTGTGTGTTTTTAAATCCTTTCTGTAGAAAGAATGTTTTGTGCTTATTCCCATGTACAGGCTATAAGTTCTATTCTCTGCTTGTGGTGTGATATCAACAAGATATTGTTGAAAAATGTCAAAGAGGCCAGCAGATAACCAAAAAGTGTAAAAAGTGAAAAAGAGAAAGGTGATGCATTCCTCATTATATTTATGCAGTTATTCCAAAATCCAGACAAATCCAAAATCCAGACATCTTCCCATCCCAAGCAGTCCAGGTAAGGGATACTCAACTATATTAAGCTTTTTTAATATATATTTTTCATATTTGAATATCTAAAAAGAAATATGTATTTCCAGCTTCATACAGAGTTAAAACAGAGTCAGCTCAACATAATAAAAGTGAAGTCTAGAAGGAGGAAGCAAGAGGTGTGGTCTGGAGGTTGAGCTATTGCCTTGTCTGAATAAGCAAAGCAGGTTCAGGTGCTGAGCAGGAGACTGAAAGATGGAGAGACTTGAGACTTGATCAGAACTACTTGGGAGCAAGAGATGTACAACTCTTGCCCCACAGCATTTTTTCTCAATCTGAATAGCCTTCTAAACTGCTATTTGGTTTGTGAGGAAAAAAACAGGCATGATAAGTGCATTTTTCCTCTGGAATGATACCAGCTGTGGAACAGCAGGCTTATGTAAGCTCCGCTCATCCATAAGAGGACAGGGCAAATATAGCAGGCACTTCCTTTCTCCCTGGTTCGTTAAAAGAGTGCAGCCTGCACTTGCTTCAGATGACATGGACATGTTACCCCTCAGCCTTCCAATGGTCTGTGAGGAACGTGAACCCCTACGAAACCCAGCCCACATAATCTAACTGGCAACACAGCATCAGAGGTTTCTCCACACAAACCACCTGAAGTGATTTTTAAAGCAACAATTCAGGATCAGGTCTTGAGTTCAAACAGTACCAATATGACTCCTAAAATATGTTAATTCAGCTATGCTGTAAAGGATTTTTTTCTAGGAAAAGAATCTCCTGAATGGCGTACATAGCTTACGTAAGTGCTGTTATGGAAATTGAAATTCAGGTTTGTGTATGCTCTATGCTTTAAAAAAAAAAAAAAGCACCCAAAAAAATTCTGCACCAAAAAACCTGAACTCTTAAATTTCTATGACAGCACAATCCAAACCCTGGGCTAGAATAGGCAGGATGACATGCTGCTGCTGCCTCACTACCCAGGTAAATATTCCGCCCGCCCCCGGTAGTGTGCAGTTGTTGGATATATAAGCAACTCCGTCTGCTGTTTAGAGGGGGCAATGTTACATGTAAATATGGTAATGAAAGCACCTCTAGCTGATTGGTCAGCAATGATTTAGAATGCCCAAGTGGGTGTGGTCATTATGACAGTTATGACAGTTAAACTGAAGAAAGATGGCAGTTAACTGATTCTTGTTCTTCTTTCTGAAAGCTGACATGAAGGAGAAGGGAGCAAGTAAAAGTAGCTCTATAAAATCCTGTCAAGAGAGTAGATGTAACTAAATATGAGATGTAATGTAAACATATAGTCATTGCCAGTACAAGTAGAATTGAAACAGTAATAATATATATATATGTAACCAGTTGAAGTTTGAAACTAAGCCAGCAGAAGATGTTATATAAGTAAAGAACCTTTA
This sequence comes from Lerista edwardsae, assembly GCA_029204185.1. Lineage (NCBI taxonomy): Eukaryota > Metazoa > Chordata > Lepidosauria > Squamata > Scincidae > Lerista > Lerista edwardsae. Next base: position 28,724,917 of record JAJKFI010000004.1, on the reverse strand, counting down.
TGTTACTAAGTAACCAACTGCCTGCAGAGTACTTCTTTTCTTCTAGCAGCAACAAGTGAGTGAGAGGAGAAAACGTATTTGATTTTCTGGGGAATTCCGCAATGCTTAAAACGACTCTGCTTTCCCCGTTCTTCGAGTACGCAGGATATATACCAAATCCTTGGTAAAAGGTACATATATCCCAACAGCAGTGGCCCGGATGGGGCTACTAGGAGCTCTGCCACCAAAATCAACATAGCAACTCCAAGTGGCCCAATTAGGGCCGCCCAGGCTAGGAAAGGTCGATAGGATCTGGCCCAAAGACCAGATATTACCTCCCCCCTCCCTGGGGAAGCCCGCTTACAGACCCACCCATTCTCCACCCTCCCTCTGCCCTGTTTTGCCCTACCCCCAGCCACGTTCCGCATCCTGTCCAGAGTCCCTGTGCCTCCAGGCACAGGCGATGGAACACAGAGCCAGCACACAGATGGGCAGCATACAGACGTGTGCTGGCCTAACTCCCTCCAAAATGGTGCAAATGTACTTTATGGTATTTCCGTGACCGCACTTGTGCCGGCCCAGGGAGGGGATTTGGATCACACTCTGACGGCGCAATCCTAACTTGCTCTGGAACAGGCCTGCACTGTATCCAATGCAAGTTGGGAATAGGCAGAAGCTTCCAGGGGTAAGGACACATTTGTTCCTTTAACCCGCGATAGGCACCAGCCGCCCCAATGTGCACTATTCAGCAGGTGCTGAGCCAAGGGGTACACGCTGCCCAAATCTCCAGCTCCACCCCCCTCCCTGGGCTGGCACACCTCCCGGCCTGCCCACCCCTACCCAGAAACCTCCACTCGCCCAGGAATGCCTAGAATTGCTCTTGCACCAGCCAAACTGACTGGCGCAAGAACGGCACAGTGCCAGCTTCAGCTGGCATTGCAGAGCCGATGCTGCTGCCAGCTTTGACCCTGCGGATGCCACGCTGGGCATCTAGTGCTGCATGCTAGTGCTGCATGCGCAGGGGTAACACAAGTGGCTAGTGTCAGCCCAAGGGCGCCTATAGGATTCTGCCCTGAATTATATGCTTGTTTTATTGTTCAATTACATTATTTGTTTGTATAATTTGTTCTACTTCAGCTTGTCCTGGAGAGGTGAAAGAAGCAAGGTAGGATCCTAAAACCCTCACCATACTCTTGCTCAATCTCAGCCTTTCCTATCTTCTCCTTAAAATCACCCATACATTTTTAGTAATAAATGGCAACATGAGAAAATAATAAAATGCTTGCTATATATGTACATATCCCTTCCAGTAACAAAGACAGAAGTGGTGTTTTATTCTCACCAAAAACAAATCCTTTGGGACAGGCCGGCTGCTGGGCTTCATGACTAGGAGGGAATTTGAACCCACATCCTTCAAACCTAAAGTCAACTGCTCTGCGTTGGGTATCTTCACAAGGCCCAGAAGCATGTTGGTAGATTGGTAAAAAGGAACAACACCCAAGAATCTCAGGTGCTACATATTTCATCCATTGCAAATTCTGCTCTTATGTGGTGGAATTACAAAATTGTGAAATATGCATAGTCCTGCCAATAGCCAGGCCTGAGGAGAGGAGCTGGTACATTGTTCCGGGGCCCATGGAGCTCAAAGGGGGCCCATGAAGGGGATAATTTTAAAAAAATTTTTTACAAAACCAATTTTTTAAATATATTTGCAAGTGTGTTTGAATGTAATTAATAAATGTACAATTATGACATTATTGATTTATGTGTCCATGTGTAGGTAAGGGGGGCCGTATTAGTCTTGTTCCAGCACTTAATAATCCTCTCGGTGGCCCTGCCAATAGCCTATATTACAGAAAAGAATATTCTTGCAAAACATATGCATAAATCTTCAAGACAATGCATAATGAAACAAGAGTAACAGCTTTAAAACATGAAGTAGTTGTTTCCTGGCATATGCTTATTCAAAAATGTGGAAACAGTGACCCTTACTGTCCATACCTTTCAAGGGATTAAAACATCAAATTTTCAGAATTTCTCAGAAAATATTTTCACCAAATAAGGAAGCTCTTCCTCTCTTAAGAAGATATGCAAATAGTGACTGTGGAAATTCTATCATCCAGAATAAAGTATCTACTCTGATGATATTCTTCTGTATTTGTTCACAAAATCTCTTCTGCAAAACGATGTTATTCCACTGTCAATTGCCTTAATGATAAAATTGTATAGGATAAAAAATCTAAAAAATTCTGAGTTGATTATTCCATGACATGCAGGGAAGTGGCTGAAAGCAAATATTTCCTCACGCTTCATGCAAACAAGGAGGTTGGAATCTCTTAGCAGATTTCCATGAGATTCTTTTCCAAGTTCTTCTTTGCATCTTCTGTTAACTATGTGTGTGTGTGTTGCTGAGAATGCTGGACTAGGCCTCACTGAACAGGCATAATTCAGGAAAGAAGCTGAAATCAGGATCTGGGGATACAACAGAAAAGGTTTGACACTGTCTTTGGATAGAATTCTGTGCAGCATGGCAACCTCCGAAATTGCTGCCAGGCAAGTCAGACAACTGCAGGAACATTTAAGTCAGCTTTCCATGTGTTCAGCAAGAGATCACATAGCGAGCACTTGTGCTAATAACATGGTGGTACAGCATGCTGGTATTATTCCTAAAAACTGCAATTTTAATGAACTGTGATTTTTACATAAAAAGTGTTTATTTTTTATTTTTTGGTTTTTCAGCCATAACTTTTGATAGAATAAAGATACTACACTTTGGTTTTTTCCATTGGATTCTGCATCCAACGGTATATAGCGTGATGGTATTATTCCATAAAACAGCAATTTTACAAATTTGGGGTGCAGTGATGGGAGGGGGCATGTCACCACTCTGAGGGTGGCACGTGGGGCGGGCCGCCCCACCCCCCATAGCTACGCTACTGCCAGCACATATATGGAATGAAGCACAAAAATGGGATACTTCTGCCTGCCACTTTAAAATGAGGTTGAGCCTTGCACAGATTTCTGCACTATGACTTACAGCACAATCCTATACTGCACTGGATTGGCAAGGCCAGCCAGCCTGTGCCAAATCCAACACAATATTAGAGAGGCTGGAGCCTCCCCTCAGCAAGGACACGTTTGCGGATCTGTGCACAGTTCCAAGGAGACCGCGTGGCCCAAATCGGGCTTAGGATTTGGCCTTATGGAGCGCCAACGCGAGGGAGGCTTGGTACAGTTGCAGGCAGCGCTGGTCCCGTTGCTCGAGTGCTGATGCAGGAGTGCTGATTAAGCAGAAGCTGTCCTTTATGCTTCTGTGCTGAATTCCACTTCTTTAAGTGAGAGGCAAAGGGAGATTGGATCAGTCTTCATTGAAAGAGCCGGAGATGCATATAAATTGGGATTTTCCTTTCCTTTGAACAGAGAAAATGAGTTTTGGGGGATTCAGTAGCTGTTACCTTTGTGGGACATTAATTGGAGAGTTTTGAATATGGCTTGGGTGTTTGAGGCATAAAATTGATTTAGAAGGTTTGATATTTGGAGCTTAGTCTCCACCACCACTTTTTGGAAATGCAGTTTCTATAGGTAGAGTACCATGGGACAAGTTGCACCTGTTGAAAATTTCCTTGCTGCTCAACCACTATAAAACATAGGAGCATTTTGAATCTAGGAGCCAGACTCATACCAGACATGCACACAATGGTAGGCTTACTTCCAAATGCTGGCCATACCAGAATTTTGAGTTAACAAAGGCTTATTCATGAATGAAAGGACAGAGATAAAAATGAGCTTAATCATCATCTTAAGACACTGTGACATAATTTGTTACAGCTAAACAACATCTGAGAGATGAGCATCCTCTCTTTTTGAAAAACTCCAGTGGTTCTGATTCTGTGATTCCCAAAGGCACCTGTTTTTTCCCCCATTGTTTTATTTAATTCTCCTGTCTAAATAGCAGTTCCCTATTTACCTCTCATCCTATTTGTAAAAGTCATGACGTGTGGGAGAGGTTACACATGTAGTGCTAGACACACGTATGTCGGAAACAGTTCCTTTTTTCTAAGGAAGTTTAAAGTATTTACTGCATTAATTATTTATACTGGCAGAAATCCCTATGCAAAGTTCACTTTGTGTTGGGATTATAAAAATGTTGGCATCCAACATCTTACTAAGGAGAAACCAAAATAGTTTAGTGGACCCAGAACTGTCCCTTGAACTGATTCAGTAAACAGAATGAGAACTAGACTGGCAAATTATGTTTTCCAGAACCCACAGTAACAGTGGATTGGAGGTCATGACAGGAGGTCATGTTTTGCTGTACAGTATGAGATAAAAGAAACATACTCCACAGATTCTCTGCATAGCTTCTTATAACTAATCAAAAATATGTAAAACTGAAAGAATCACATATGCTTCCCTCCCCTGTTCACTCTTGTCTCCATCCCCTTCTCTGCATGTTTTCTTTATTGTGTCATTTTCCTTTGTTTACAAGGGGAGAGGGAGAATATAAATCTTTTAAATACATATATGAAATTCTAGATTGTAAACCTCTTGGGCCCGAGGCCTGTCTTTTTTACTCTCTATAAAGCAACATGTTCACTGATGGTGTTATATTAATAATGATGGGGCACGCTGATGCATATTTAAGCAGTAGTTATTTCCAATCCATTCTCAGATAAACTGATTAATTGAAAATACTGGGGCTCAAGGAGGAAGGAGATGAACTCCAAGCTACAAACTCTGACCTACAGCTATCCCCACAGAGACAGAACAGAATGCCACTGAATCTAGAAGACTGCACCGGAGCTAGCTAAGCACTATATCTAGATGGAAAAATGAAGCACAGCACCTTCCTATTCTACCCAAAGTAAATAAATTCTGCCATCAATCAATCATTCTGTCTCTTTCTTTCTTTTAGAAAGTTTCCCATATGCCATTTACAGAATTGAAAGCTCACAGAGATGATTCATAATCAAAAGGAATTAATTTAAAACATCCTAGTAATCAAACGTTGCAATTTACTGTCACTGAGGACGCAATCCTAACCTAGAGTTAGGACGGCACAGTTAGGCCAGCAAAGTTTGTCCGGTACAAGGGCCTGTTCCTTTCTGACAGGGCCACCGTAAAACGCGTTTGGACCACTCTCTGAGTCAGAGAGGATGGTACACATCTGTGTGGGAGGATGGCGCACTCTCTGACTCCAAGAGTGGTCCCAACGCACTTTACGGTGCCACACTTTGCTGGCCTAACTGTGCTGGCCTAACTCCAGGTTAGAATTGTGCTCTGATTGAACTACAGTAAATTCAAAGAGATCATGACATTCCTGTTGTAGACTCTTCCAGACAGAGTCAGTGCTGGGCTCATGTTTGAGACCTTGCAGGAGTAGAGTCCCAACAGGGGATCTAAAGGGAGACAAAGATTAAGAGCACAATCCTAACCTCGTGTTAGACTGGCACAGTTAGGCCAGCATAGTTTGCCAGCACCAAGTCCACCGTAAAGCTCATTTGGACCAGTCTCATAGTCAGGGAGGATGGTACACGTCTGTGTACTAGCCTCCCTGATTCTGAGAGTGGTCCAAACATACTTTACTGTGTCCCTTGTGCCAGCCAAACTTTGCTGGCCTAACTGTGCTGGCTTAACTCCAAGTTAGGATTGCACCCTAAGGATAAATCCAAAACAAATCTTGGGCAGCTCCAAAGGGAGATAAGAGAGCAAGGTGGTATACCACCAGGCTCAAATGTTGCTTCAGTCAAAATCTGGCTCTCACCAGCACTGCTACAGCTACTTAGGGAAGTTGGCACTTCTCCCTGGAAAACCTTCCTGTGTCTTTGGGCACAATCCTAACCTGGCGTTAGGCCAGCACAGTTAGGCCAACACAAGGGCCACTGTAAAGTGCATTTGGACCACTCTCGGAGTCAAGAAGGATGGCACACATCTGTGTGCTGGCCTCTCTGACTCCAAGAGTGGTCCAAACATACTTTATGGTGTTCCTTGTGCCAGCCAAACTTTGCTGGCCTAACTGTGCTGGCCTAACTCCAGGTTAAGATTGCACCCTCAGAGATTTCAAAGATGTGGTCTCCAACAGCATTGCGGAGAAACTGATTCTTATACAGGGTCCTCAAGGGAATAGTCGAAAGAAAGATGTAGAGCAACATGCTTTGGCTCAAGTTTTAGGTCTAACACCTGGAGTTCCTTGTGCAGGGGTTAAAAGTGGGTTGGGGAAATTCAGGGTCTGTACTAAAAAAATTCCCATTCCCCCATTTAACTTATTTTGCCTGTAAACTGCTTTGTGAACTTTGTATTGAAAAGCAGTATATAAATACTGTTGATTGATTGATTCTCACTTCCAAACTGAGGAGTCTCATTCCTGAGAACATGACGTGTAGCAAGATTTGTCTGTCATGAAGCAAGCCATGTTTCTACAGAAAGTAACTAAGGATCCTTCTAACTTCAGAGTTCTTAAATCTCTCTTCCTCATGAACTTACTGTTCTGCACCTTGCTGCTTTCAGTAAGGTTTCCAAGTACGCCTGTAATTATTTTTTTTCCCCAAAAGTGACAGATGCCACACACTTAGATGGGGGCGTCTGGATAACAACAAGAATAGAAGAGGAAGTTGTCATGGAAACACCGTGATTGGTTTTTGCCTATCTAGAACAATCTTGATATTTGACAGTAGACAATACTGATTTGATCAAAATCTCTTCAAGGACTTTTTGGGTGGCTCATGGGCCACATACATCAAAACCCTTCCACTAGCTATACTCTTAAAAAATATTTTCACTAAAAGCATGCACTGCTTTGGGAATTTAGGAAAAATGCACAGAGGTGTCCACTAAAAATATCCAGAAATAATAAGGTACACCTTGTTTCAAAATGCCCAAGACATGCAAATTTTGCATCAGTGCAATTTCAAACAAAAATATATTGTGTCTTGGATGAAAAGATTATTTACATGACAAATGAACTCAATAGAAGACTAAAACACATTTCAATTTAAACCATAATTAATCCCAACGACATTATAAGGTGGAATCTAGTAAAATGAATACAGTGTGCAGGGATAGGCATTAAGGCAAACTGTACTTCACAGTAATACGCATAAATAATTTTAACTGTGTTTGTGCACATGTGCGTTTTATGAGTCAGTGCTTTGGAAGAGAGAAACAAGTAGGATGTCCTTCAGCCTCTTCCTTTAGAGATATTCTCATATACGTTCTGTACATAACTTGATTGTTCAACGCTAATGTTGCACACTTACTGGATCCACACTTACTGGAGACGAACGACCCAATCACATGGATCCATTTCACTACTGGAACCTGTGTTTCAGTGGCGCGGCAAGCTTTACAACAGTTACAAAACACGACCCAGCATTCCATGCAGCTGAGCCACTGCCACAAGTGGCGAGCAGTCACAGCCACATGCCAGCAGCCTCCAGAAATGCCCTGGAGTCAATACGTCAGCACAGGAGGTGGGTGGTGAGCAGGGGGAAGGGTATAACAGGGCAGTGAGGGGGAAGAATGGGGTGAACACCAGGGCAGGGCAGGGAACTACCAATACCCTATCCCCCTTCCCAGCCTCAATCCAACAGAGTTTTTGCAACTCGAGTCATTATGACCCGAGTGCCCATCCCTGGTTGCTAGTCCGTCAAGAGCCTGTGAAGAGTTAGGATCTGACATGTCAGGCAACAGAATGATAGGACAGGTCAACATTAGGCATATTAGGGGCAGGAACCTACAAGAGCACTAAAGCAGTTTGCAATAAGGCCTGGGGTCTGCCACTTGAAAGGATGTCCTGCTCTTTGGATCCAGTCTAATGTCTACATGAATTAAAATTCAGTCATTGTACACAGCAATACAGGAACACACACACACCCCCATTGCTTGCCATTAGTTTTAAAGCGAAAATAGAAATAATAAGTTTACATATTCACACCTTTAAGAAATTAATATCAAAATATAAACCCACTATTATTTAGTGTTGCTCTAGGTTGTAGAAGATAGTATATGCGAGTGTAAAATCTTTTGAACAACACGCAGTCTCCATAACGGAAATATATTTTCTTTCCCAATGGTCCATAGAGAATAACAGAATTTTCAAATGTACTATAGCTGGAGTAGAGTGCCCTTGACTCATACTTGTATGACCTTAACGTTTTCCCATCATTAATAAAGAACCAAAACAAACATTATATACGTTTGGATAAGAAATATTTGCATAGTTTAGTAATGCCATCATTTGTGCCCTCAGAATGGAAACAAATGTAATGCAAGCTATAGAGGAAGGGAAGCTCATAAAAAAAGACAATAAGACCTTTCCTAAGGCTACAGTCTTACACACACCTACCTGGGAGTAAGCCCCAAAGAAGTCACTGGAACGTAATTCTGAGTAGACTTGTATAGGATTGCACTGTGAATTTCCCAATCCCACTAACATTGTCCAGTTTCCCAATCCCAAACATCTCACTCTTTTAGCTTAAACAATCTTTGGAGGGGTAATTAATTAGAATCACAGACAATCACGTCTTCTGACATCTTTTTTTAGAAGAAGCTTCTGACATCTTTTTTTAAATAATCTGTTTCAGTGATGTCATGCAGGGGGTACGCGGGGGTACGCGAGTACCGGTTTCTAGGATCACAGCTGGCCCCGCCCATTCGCCCACCCACTTGTCGACTCCACCCTCTGCAACGTTTGAATTTCCTGCATGTTTGAGTTGCCTGCATGTTCTCAGAGCCAGGCAGGCAGGCAGGCAGCGAGCGGAGCCTTTCCTTTCCTTGCCACTGAAAAATGAGTTGCTCTGGGGTTTTCACATGATGCCAGGCCTCCTTAACATGTTCTGGGGGTGCTGTGGAATACTGTTGCAACTGTTGGGTCAGTTTAAAATCATCTGAGGCCTCAAAAAGGCCTTTTTTCATGTCACTTCCTGCCACGACATCACTTCTGGCTTATGACATCACTTCTGGTGGGCGGGTCCCGACACGTGCCAATCAAACGTGAGTACCTGTTCTTAAATCATTTAGATGACACCACTGATCTGTTTGCATTAATCAGGTTTTACCTGTGGGGTTTAATATTGGGGAGCAGCTAGATGCCTGAATTTCCCGCACTTTCAAATTTGTAAGTGGCTCAAAATCAATTTCTTTGTTTACTGGTCAATTGGGGAAGATGGAGATGCTCCATAATAAACAACAACATAGGTTAACGGCTCCCGCATCTAATGACTCAGCAGCTCTTTGAAGAAAGAGTAACAGAAAGGTCCAAAATAGGTTTTAAAATATGCAAAAAAAAGGGAAAGGGGAATAAATAAACTAATAAACTTTCAGAAAACTATGGAAAATAATTGGCAAATGCCACTTGATACAACCATGTTTTTACTTCACATTGGTATTCTTGCTGTTTCTGTTCTGCAGTGAGTACGAGTGAATTAAGTGTAAGTGTCCTATTAACCTATTACACATATGGAGGCTCTCATTTCCATCTGATTCTCCAGAAAAAGGCACCTTTAATGTATTCAAGTCTGCTGCCAAGTAGCTCTTGCACATGAAAAATTACAGCTAATTTTGACCAAATTGCTTCCTGTAAGAGGTGGACATCATTAAGGAACGTTCTACATTTCCTTTTACAAAGAAGTCTTAAAGATAGAAAATAAAGAAAGCACTTTGTGATGCTGTCCAATAAAATCATTAGGCTTACACTACATACTTCAAAGCAAGGAAGGGAAATCACCTAGCCCTCGATGGAGCATATAAAGTAGCATGCTGTGCTTCAAAGTTACATCAATTTATTAGGCTGTTTAATTTTTTTAGTGTGACATAAATTGCTCAAATGTCATCTAAGTTACTGTGCGGAAAAGACTTTTGTATGAGGCTTAGGTCATCACAACGTCAGTATTACTGAAAAAAAATTAATATCCAGTATTATAATTTGATGCTTATGGCAACAGTTCCTGAACCTTCCAGAAGTTTGGCAACCACTGTCAGTCTTTGAGAGTGAGGGAGGAAGACTGACACAATTTCCAGGATCATGTTGCTGCCAGGGACGAAAGGGCTTTGCTGGATGCCTCTACAGGGCTCCCCAAGTCTCAGAATGTATAAAAATGGAAACTGTGACCCATTTCGTGATCACAAACATTGACAGCAGACTCACAGTGCAATCATAACCTGGAGCTAGGCCTGCATAGTTAGGCCAGCAAAGTTTGGCTGGCACAAGGGCCACTGTAAAGTAGGTTAGGACCAGTCTCGGAGTCAGAGAGTCCAGCACACAGACGTGCACAATCCTCCCTGACTTGGAGAGTTGTCCAAACGTGCTTTACAGGGGCCCTGGTGCCGGCCAAACCTTACTGGCCTAACTGTGCCAGCCTAACTGCAGGTTAGGATCGCATGCTCAGTTGTTTTAATAGTAGTTGCTAACATTGGCTTCTCAAGCCAGAAAAGCTCACTACAGTGTGACCCTGCAAAACACTGTTTTACACAGTCATAATTCTGGACATCTCTTACTGCAGGCCTAGATGATTCCTGCAAGTGTGTGTGTATGAATGTGTAACTCTACATTAAGGTGACCAACTTTTTTACAATGAAAAGGAGTGTTGCAGTTTCACATCTCACAGTCCAGAACTGGTTGAAACTGGCA
>JAJKFI010000004.1:28697945-28714301 GCA_029204185.1 Lerista edwardsae | reverse complement strand
GGTCTCCAAGCCCCCAACTCTGCTGCTATTTACACAAATTCACAACAAGGAGGACACGCGCTCTCTCAAGGTCTCCCATGCGGAGAGCATGCACCTCATAATGGTGTCTCGCCGCACTGTACCGAGTGGAAATCACAGGCTCATATGCCCTCTAATCAGTTCCGGGCCCCTATGAGTCTGTGATTTTTTCAGCAGCGTATGACCTTATATTAAGCACAACAAGGCTCACAACCACTGCTACTAGTCTGGGCCCAAAGTTAAGAATACTTCATCTTAACCTTAAAATCCCCCAGGCTAAACAAGTCCCAACTACAGGGACTTTTTCCAATGAGTAACTTAAAATTTGGTAAGCGTGCCACTCTAGCCACTGAATCTTATCTGGTTCCAAAGACAACCAAAGCTTCTAGTAAATTTAATTGTAATTTATTGATAAACAACGATAACACAACTAAGAAAGCATACTAGAATTAACAGAGATACCCTATAAAACAAAGAAAACTAGGCTCCTATCACTGACTAGGCCCTAGTTGTTCACCTTGTTCCTCAGACAGCAATTCCAGTCTTGCAAAGGGAAGTCGGCAAGTTTGCAAGCTTTATCAGGTCTGATGGTCTTCTTGGAGGATGATCTGGAGGTGTCTTGCAGTTTGGAAGGTCTTGATGGTGGTTGTGCTGCCACACCCCTCAGGCTCAATCAATTAGCCTATCAGGGTAAAGGGGCCATCTCCTGTTTTCAGCACTAGCTACATGTAACCTTTCTGAATAGCTTGCATTCCTCACCCCAACTATAACTTCACACCTTTTGCAAACAACCAATGAAATAAGCTCTCTCGGTCCTGCTTGAGTTACAATTCTTTCAAAATAAAGTCAAGCCAGGGCCTAGCTTTTTCTTGTTTGCTCTTTACACCGAGCCTTGACGAATCGTCATGTCAAATACAAATACATCACATCACACGCAATGGATCGGATCGGCATCGATCGAATACGGAGATTTACAGATTAGTCTTCAAATATCGAAAAGGAGGACATGTAGGAGGACGCTTTTCAAGGGAGGACAGAACTTACAAAAGGAGGACTGTCCTCCCTAAAGGAGGACGGTTGGTCACCTTACTCTACATACCCATTCCGGGGGGGGGGCAGCCCCATTGAACTCAGTGGGACTTACTTCTGAGGAGGCATATACAGGATTATGCTGTAAATTTGCTCTTATTTCTATCTTTTCATACAACACCTGTTTTCACATCCTATAATAGTTCTAGTATATTTGTTGAATTTTCAGTAAGTTGTAAACTATCTCAAACTATGGTGGATACAGGCTGAACGTATTTTAAATAAATGAAGTGAAAAATACTAATCACTGAATTTCTCACCTTAAAGATTATCTGAAGCTTCAGCTAAGGTAAAATGTGAGCATGCTTATAAAAAAACTTTAAAGGTTTTGAAGAACAGTGTATTTCAGAATTATTTCCCACAGGTGAAATAATTGCAGCCTGGTTAATTGGGCTTACTGAAGTCGCTATTGAGTCTTCTTTCCCATAAGCTTTTGTTTGTGCTTTCTCTTACTAACCGGCATCATGATTCATAAGCTACCATAAAGAGGCACAATCGGCAGCCATGTTTTACAAACAAAGGCATCTCGAACAAACTTCCTCGTGCTAAATGGACTCCATTTCATTCTATCTCAATATTCAACATAATTATCACATTACAAATAAAGGGAGAAGATAGACAATGAGGAGCAGCTTGCTAATGAGGCCAGGTGAAGTGATTGCCTCAGATATCCACCATTTCCACATGACAGTCAGAGTTTGCAACCCTTTTTCCTATGTACATCTGCATGATATTTAACTAGCAGGCCCGCATTTTAATAGAGGAACAGTCTTCTTATGAGTACATTGGGCCATCTAATTCAATACAGTCTACAAGAGTAGGAGCAGCTCTCCAGTGTTTCACCTGTACCTGGACACACCAATAATTGTACCTGGGATCTTCTACATACAAAGTATATGTAAGATGTCAGCCTACCACAAAATTGCACACAACATTACATCAGACTGCTTCCTGCTCAGGCTCAAGCTTTTTGTAATCTAGCAAATAAGACAAACTAGAACAGAAAGACCACAGCAAGACCACAATTCACAATTCACAAACCTTTATTGGCATATAAAATATAAAGCAACCAGCAAGTAACCGTAATACAAACAACAACAAACAGTTGGCTACCTCTCCAGAGCTAGAGTAAGTAATAAAATAGAATGAGACTAAAATTAAGAGTACTCTTCTATCTGTCGACGTTTCATATTAATTTTAGCTATGGAGAACAAAAACTCCGCTATTTGTTGGATAAGAATCGGATCTGAAGTCCTGAGGAGAAAATTTAACAATGCCACTTCATCCTTCAAATGAGCCCTGAACTTACAAAAGGAGAAAAACTTATAACGAGCGTAATCATGTAGGGGGCAATGAAAAAAAAGGTGGATCAGCGTTTCTTGAGCCCCCGACATACACGGGCATATTCTTTCATTAAAGGGGATATTCAGAAACCTGCCCCATAATACCTCAGAAGGCATTGCATTACATCTGGCTAAGGTAAAAACACGTCTTACATTATGGTTCAAAAGCACTGAGAAATAAAGTGGAATTGTGCCCAATCTAACAGGCATAAGCCACGGTAGTGGGAAGCGAAGGTTATTAATAGCCCTTGAGAATTCCAAGGCCTGGTTATCCCACAGTTTCTGCTTAACTTGCTTGAGGACAGCCACTAAAGGGGTGTCTCCAAGTAACTCAGCACTAAGGCCCAGTTGATTTAGTTTTCCTTCACAAAGCACATTGGAGAAAGAAGTGTCCTTTTTTAGGTGATATAGAAGACCTTTTTGGGAGTTGTTAAAATAAATCTTCAGCCAGAATCTAATAGTTCTCAGCCAGGCCAAGGTATCTTCACTTGTCCTAATTCAAGGCAGAGAACTGAGTAGGGCACTGCATTTGGTAAGGCTAAGATCTTCCTAAAAAACATAGCCTGATTTCTTTCACATACATGGTTGAATGCCTTGATCCAGACTGGAATACCATAAAGCAGTTGGTTAATGACCTTAGCATTGTAAACCCTGATGGCAGCCGGGACAAATGAGCCACCTTCTTTGTAGAAAAAACCTAGAATAGCCCGGGTAGTAATTTTTGCTGTTTCCAGTGCCATTTGGCGATGACCTACCCAAGAGTGGTTGTAAGTGAACAGAACACCTAGATATTTAAACTGTTTTACCTGTTCAACAGAATGGCCATTAAACACCCAACTTTGAGGGGACCATCTTTTGGCAAAGACCATTATTTTTGATTTTGAATAATTAAGATAGAGCTTATTCTTGGCAAAATAATCCAAACAGCCACGAATCAATCTCCTAAGGCCCACTCGAGTCCTTGACAAAAGAACCGCATCATCTGCGTATAATAAAATAGGTAGCACAATGTCCCCTAGTTTCGGGGGATGGGCATTTAACTCAGTCAAGAATGGGGCCAGATCATTCAAGAAGAGATTGAAGAGGGTAGGGGCCAATACACACCCCTGTTTCACTCCTTTATTAGTGAGAAACTCTTCAGAGAGAAGACCCTCCTGGGAACATCTGACCCTGCAGGTTGTTTTGGAGTAAAGGCATCTAATCAGCATTAGGAGGTAGGGGTCCACTCCTAGCTTTTCCATTTTACTCCACAAAAGATCTCTATCAATACTATCAAACGCTGCCTTGAGATCTAGAAAGGCAGCGTATAATTTAGCTTTAGGTTTAACTGTGTATTTATCTATCAGATGGGATAAGACTATACAGTGATCGATAGTGGAACTACCATGCCTAAAGCCAATTTGCTCCACCCCTAGGATCTCTTGTTGATCTATCCAGTGATTAAGATGTCCCAATAGGTGGCTGGCATAAAGTTTACCGACCACTGACAATAAGCTTATTGGTCTGTAGTTTTCCGGGGCCTTACGATCGCCTTTTTTATAAATTGGCACAATTATTGATTTAGTCCAGGCCTCAGGAATCAAACCTGAAATGTTCACGGCTGTAAAAATTTTAGATAGTATTGGAACCCAAAAATTCTCATCATCTCTTAACCAATCAGTGACTATTTCGTCAGGCCCAGGCGCTTTTCTCTTTTTTAAATTACGAACTAATTTGAGTACCTCCTCTTCTGAGACTTTTGTCCAATTAGGGGCAGATGGATAGCACCCGGGAGGTGAAGCACTCTCCCAATCTAAGGAGTCATCAAAAAAGAGTTGTGAAAAATAAGGTTTCCATAGATTAATTGGAACAGCCGGCGAAATATGGCAGTTATTTCTTAAGGCTCTCGTCACAATGTCCCAGAAAAGCCGGGAGTTAGTGTGTGAGGAGGCTGAGATCAGTCTATCCCATTGCTTTTTTAGAAAGTTAGTTCTTTTAGTACGTACCACTTCACGGAAAAGGGCTAAATGGGCGAAGTAGTTCTTCAGAGCATGACTGGTGTTTAATAGTCTAAATTGACTAAATAATGCTCTGGAGTGCATTTTCTGTTCTAGGCATTCCTGATCGAACCAGTGAGATGTTGGAAGGGATTTTTCTTTTCTCACCGGAAGCTTAGACAAAGGCTGGGCAATGGCAGCTACTATAAGTTCTAAAAGGGACTCATAGGCTTCAATCAGGAGCCTAGGATTTGAATTAGAGTGTAAGATGTTCAGTAGGGAAACAGCAGGAGGTGATTTCAATACCAATTGAGCTTTGGACAGGGTATCATTATTCCAAGCATATTTACGCATCCAAACCTTGTCACTCATAGAGGGATGCTGATCTAAACAAATTAAATCAGGTAAAACCGTATTAAGGTTAGTAGAAGCATCATCACTATAAATAGGGTTCCTTGGTATTAAAGAGGATGTAGAAGGGGCTAGTTCGAGGGTATTCAATACCAGCAACAGCGGAAGATGGTCACTAATTTTGTACTCTCCAATCTCAAAATGCGTAGCATAGGTGATAAAGTCAGCTGAGATCAAAATATAATCAATGGTGCTACAGCCTCTAGGGGCCACAAAAGTGAATTCTGAGGCCTTATGGAAGAATGTCAGGCCATTAATCCAAACAATGTTATGAAGAACACAAAACTTTGCCATCTGTACCCCAGCCTCATTAACACAATGATCCTTAGAAAGTCTGGGGTACTCACAGTACGATGGAAGGGTCGAAAGGCTGCCTCCTTTAAGCATTTTATAAAAGACTTCAGAGCCATTGCCGACCCGGGCATTCGCATCAACTCCCATAAGAATGACATCATGGGGATACTTAGCTGTCAGTCTTTCCAGCATGAGAGCTAAGGTTGCCCACATTTGGGACAGATGCAATTTATCTGAATAAGGGGGGAAATACACATTAAAAAGAAGAGTACAAATAAAATGAGTGTGCAAACGCACAACTAAAATATAATTTAAATCATGACATTCATCGACGAACTCAGCTTTAAGAGAAGACCTAATCAAGGTCGTCACTCCTGCCTGATACCGGCCAAATCTCTTTCTTCTAAATGCAGGAATAGAAAATGTTTGAAAGTCGGGCAAAAGGATAGGGTCTTTAGCCCACGTTTCCTGTAGACAAAGTATATCGGCACCCAGAAGAAAGTTTACAAATTCAGTGTTATGGGCCTTATTTTCCCACCCCGCAACATTCCACGAAAGCATCTTCAAAACGGGTCCAGGCCAACGCCCAAGTTGAGAAGTCAATTCCAAATGAGTAGTAGAAAAATTGGAATTCAGTCAGGTCTCCTTCGTGCGGGGAGAGGACCCCACCGGGTCAAGTGGACTGGATTCACAAGTAGCATCCAACAAAAGGGGAGCCGAAGTGGTAGGTAGATCATAGTTATTACAATCAGTAGAGATTTCCTCAGAGAGGGACAGGTTCAGCCGCCTGGAGTGCATCTTCTCCTTTACGGTGGTGAGAGAGGGGTGTGAAACATCTTCCACAGGGGCAACATCCCTAGATGCAGTGGTCGTTGGTTCGGCCTCCATCGCTTCTCCAGGCAAGATATCATTTTGGCTCTCAGAAATGCTGGAGGCTTCTAAACTGAATGGAAGATCTTTCTTAGGCTCCGTAGGTACAGAACAAGGAGTTGGTGGCGTATAGGCCGATGATTGCACTATGTTGTCAGCTTTTTTTCGGCATATCGGTTTCAATCCTATTTGCCTGAAAGCTCTCTGGGCCATTATATTGAACTGTCTCAACAAGGAACGAGATGCCAGAAGCCTCTTGGCCAACAGCGATGTTTGAAAGCAAATGTACAATCTTTTGTGGGATCCCGTGGAAGGAAGATAATAAAAGTTTAACAGAGTATTTGAATAAACTTTCATCTTCAGCAGCTGTGAGAGGGAGGCCGAAATCCTAGTTTTGTTAGTCCATAGGTGGCCATCACCTCGTGGGATGAAGAGTAGTATATCAGATGGCACCCATATTAAGTGTAAATCAGAAGATGTCTGCTGGAAAGCTGGTGTTATGCTATGAATTGCTTGTGTAGAGCCAGAGTCTACAGCAAGACCAACAACAACATCTTATCACACTGGTTTGAAGCCAACAGTTTATCAAAGGCAATCTTGACATCTCTATAAAAGTGAATATATAGATTCTATTTAAACAGCAACTGCTGAATATATTACTGAAGATGATATCCAGAGCTTTGTCATTTAGTTCTGCCTGATGAAAACTGACACACTTTTTTCCTATAATATTTATTATTAGAATAAGGGGAAAATAATATCTGACTGATCCTCTATGTGATTGAATCCACCAGTAATAAACATAGCATATATGAAAATTTTTAAGAGTATCTAAAAGAGAAAATCAGCTTAGCAGCAAACAAAGCAAGGCATCCATCTACGAAAGTGTTAAAAGTACAGCAATACAATTATGGCAAGGCTAAAAACAAGGCCAGATAGTCAACTCACTTTTGTCATCATAAATCATTAAAAAATCTGCATTATGTATTTTGTCTGTTACACTAACAACGGCAGATCTTAAATATTTACATTTAATTTAACTTTCCCTGCTTTGTAAGAGTAAACTGTATAAAGCAAGGCACTCCAAAGGACTCTCTTCTCCAAAGTTACAAATGTTAAATTTTGTCACTTGAATGCTGTCAGGCAGGATTGTTGGAACTAAGGGCCAAAGTAGACATGATGCAGTATCTCTCAACTTTGCAGTATCTCTCCACCACTGACAAAGATGTGCCAATGGGGCATATTCTGCATTCTCCAGTGGAGTAGTAATCCCAGAGGCTGCCTAAAGGTAAAGGGATGTTTGTAACCTCAGAGCTGCATTGCCCTTATCACAGTGCTGGAAAGTGGGTTAGGATTATGCCCTAAAACAGCAATGGGGAGATCCAAACTTGACTAGAGCAGTGGGAGGTATTCAATTCTTTCCCCCTCAGAGATTGTTTCTCTAATCAAAATTGCTCTCATGAAGCTGTTTCTTACCCATGGTAAAAAAGATTCACCTATCTTTTGCTTCCATGTGGGGAGAAAGGCAACTTGGGAAGTGTGATGCTGATGTTAAAAACTCTGAAGGAATGCCTTCTCCCAAGTCAACCTGTCTGATGATCACATTCATCATCAGAAGACTTTGTCTGGATATACCTGCAATTTATGGCGAGGGTGATTAAAGGATATTTTCAGTTGTGGCACCCAGTCTACAGAACTCTCTACTTCAGTGGTTTCCAAACTCCTGCAAGGCAATTGGGAACCAGGTGTGGGTAGAACCAGGGGGTGTGGAAGGGGGCAGTGACAGAGAGCACAACTGCTGCCAAGGGGCTTTTTTACTTACCTGGGTGGGGCAGCTCTGGCCTCCTGCAAGGTCCTAGAGGCTCGCAGCCCCCTCTGATCTCCTCTGCAGCTGCTGTAAAAAGCTTTTCAATCTAAAGCTCCTTCCTGTTTTCCCCTGCTTCCTGTTCCCCTGGTGGGTCATGACCCGCCAGTTTAGGAACTACTGCTCTCCTTAGGCAGTAGTTAGATAGTAGTAGTAGACAGGCAGCCCAATCCTACCTAATTCCCCACGCGGCAATGCAGTGGCACCAGTGCAGCTTCTGCTGCATCCCGTGAGAAAGTTTCAGCTGCGGGAGGTCTCTTCAGGGTATAGGGACACAGTAGTCACTAAGGGTCAACTCAGAACTGAGTCAACTCTATAGCTGGCGCAAGTCTGAGCTGGTCTGTGCCGACAGATCAAATCCAGGAAAGGGGTCAGGATTCAGCATGTAACACGGTTGCTGAACCCACCCTCTCCTGATGCAATCCACCACCCTCCACCTCTGTCACTGCCCTGTTCCACCTCCCTGTGCAGGCTTTGTCTGCCGGCAGGTCTCTACCAATCAGGCCTTCCCACCACTGCGCTTGCTCTGGCGCTGTCACAAAGTGCTCTAGGGCCATTTTCGGGCATTTTCTTCTACTAGCGCTATGCTTTAGTTAGGATTGGGCTGAAAGTTTTCCAGGCAACTAAACTAATATCTTTTTGGTACCAGAGAAAGACCTTTACTTTTTTTCCAAGCTATTAACACCTGATGAGGCTTATTTTAACATGCTCTTAGTGTTATGTGTTTGACTGGGTATTTGTTTCTATTATGTTATTGTTTTATATAAGAGACTATTCAAAAGGTGGTATACAAAAATTAACTCATTGAATTAAAAAGTTTAAAGATATGCAAGACAGAGTTTAACATACTTCCCCATTGCTTCAATCAAATTCAGAGTTTCCTCATCCCCAACCGCATTAATCTCCACATAACCTGCAGAGATCTGTAATGTCTCCTGAATACATTTTCTTTCCCTGACAAGCAAGCAATTATGTTCTTTATATAAACATGTATATTTTTCTGTTCTGTGTACCAGTTCCAAATGCACAACTAAAACAGCCTATAGAAGAGATAAATGAAAGTAATTGAATATAGTATGAAGGTCAAGGTGGAAATTAAATTATATGTGCATATAATTATTGTGGGTTTCCTAGTGGAATCTTCAAATAAAAAAAGACGCTTCCCCCGCTCAAATACAATGAATTTTTTTGCAAGTACTACAGGGCAGGTCTTGGCATCAGCTCATATCTCAAGCTATCTTACTTTGTAATAAATTGGAAAAAAAGTCAGATTTTGTCTTCTGCACAAACTTGTAGCCAATTCATCATTTTAATTCAGACACACTCCAATAACTAAACATTTATATGGCATTAGATGATTTTAAAATACCTTACCTCGGTCTGAAGTATGGCAGCTCTCTGTTCTTTGGCAGTAAGCGACTCTTTAAGCACTTCAATGTGTTGCTTGCAATCGGAATTCTGATTGCTAAGGGTTTCAAGCTTAGTTTGTAAGGCAAGAAGTTCTGATTCTTTCTTTGAAAGTTCCTGCTTCAGCTGATCTATCTGCAATTTTAGAAAAAGGAAAAGAAATTCAGTTCACTACTTGCCATGCCAAAGTCCTTCCTGAGTTTGGAGGAATGAGAATTAACCATGCATGCTAGACAAAAGAGAAACTAAGGGCACAATCCTAAACTGAATTAGGCCAGCATAAACTAAGCCAGCAAAGTTTGGCCAGCACAAGGGACACCGTAAAGTATATTTGGACCACTCTCGGAGTTAGAGAGGCCAGCACACAGACAGGAGCCATCCTCCCTGACTCTAAGAGCAGTCCAAACACGCTTTACGGTGGCCCTTGTGCTAGACAAACTCTAGTTGCTGGCTTAGTTTACACTGGCCTAACTCTAGTTTAGGATTGCTCTCTAAGGTTAGTCCACTGATTTTCACACATGCTTAGTTTCAATTTAATTTAATAATCAATTTATCAGACTTGCCTGAATCCATCTTGTGTCCAAAGTATTCAAGGAAAAATACTCCAATGTGTTAAACAAGAAAAGAATGTGGTACTCTTAAACATTTATCTAAACATTTCTTTATTTTCTTTAAAATCTATTTCCACTTTTCTTCCACTTTTTTCAGGAACACAGGTAACAGAAGAGAGATACAGTACATTATTAAAGTGAAGCCTTTTTTTAAAGAGTCAGGTCTTCATGTGCCATTGGATAGCATACAGAGATGAAGCTGTATGGGCCTCCCTGGGGAGGGTGTTACAGAGTGTTTCTGGGACTATCTGAAAGGCTCAGCATCTGGAGACCACTTGTCCAGTCTCAGTTGACAGGGGACTAGAAGTGGGACTTCAGATGCTGAACAAGATGGGCACATGTGAGAGAAGGTGGTCCTAGCCAAAGTTCAAGTGATTGGTCCCAATGACATGGTTTATTATTTTATTAAAATAATTATACTCCAACTTCCATTTTAAAATCACCAAGGCATCTCACATTGTTATAAGCTATACTAATATTAACTATTAATATTAATTAATAACTATTGCTATTGATAACAAAGCTGAGGAACTAAATGTTAGAGGAGTACTGTGGGATTACACCACAGAAAATTAGCTCCACATGCACTACTGTAATATTTAGATAGCATATGTGACAGGCAGCCCAGTCCTGAGTTAACCAGCTCCCAGAGGGGCAATAATACCAAAATGGCTACCACTGCATCCTACGGGAGCAGTGGCAGCCATGGGAGTCTCCTTGGGGAAAGGGGATGTTCATCCTCTTCTCCTGAGGAAAGCCCTGCACTGGGACTGCTCAAGTCTCCACTGGCTATTTTGGTAGCAGAAACTAGAACACCCCCCTGTCGGGCATCTAAGCCTGAGATGGGGGTTCAGGATGCAGTGGTGAGGGCTGTCACCAGTCCCATTCCCCTTCCTGGGCCGCTTCTCCCCAGTCCATCCTCTTCCACTCCAAAAGCCGCTTTGCTGGCCCATGGTCTTACTTACCACTGTGGTAATGGTGATGGTAATGGTAAATAGTGGCCACTCCGCAGTGCTGAGGCTCTGTGCCACAGGTGTAGGCCCAGTTCCAGGGTTACGATTGAGCCCTTACACAACAGCCCAATTTTCAAAAGTCATCATTCAAGAATGCACCCTTTTGATAATGGCTTGCACATGATGGAGGGATGAACCCTGAGGTTGTGTGCATGTGCTGCTACATGAAGATTAATAACTTGGGGACTTGTATGGATGCATTATTCATCCAATTTCCTTTCTTTCCACGCTCTCAAAATGGATTTAAGGAAAATTGAAACTGCATATGTCCAAGTCACCAATGAATTCCTATGTTTTACGTACAATTGTGAAATGTATATGGTCTTGAGTCCTGCCCATTTCAAGTAGCCTGCTCTCAGAAGGGTGTGTTTCACCTGTAACAGCCATAGTCATGACACAGTATGGCTTCATGGTCTGGAACACTTAAACAATCGAAACCATAGGATTCTCATTGATGTAAAAAACCTGCAAGGAGGAGTTCAGTTTGGTTCATGATAATAAAGAACTGCCACCTAAAATCAGATGCAAGGCAAGGGGTAAAAAATCCAGTTGTCAAAATCCACATAAATTTGCATTTCAAACATTACACTGTACTTGACCCCAACTTTTCCTCAATAATCACAAGGAGTAATATTTAACCTCGGGGGGAGGGACAGTGAGATATATTTATGTGGGAGGCCGAAGCCATGTTTTCTAATAGTTCCCAATAGTGGGATTCAGATTGATCCCACAGCTACAGTTTGAAAGAAGAGAAAGGAGGATTTAAAAATGGACTTGTAGCCAACAAAACCAACATCAGGGCTTTGAACATAAATTTACAATGCTCAACCCACATGCTCCAGATTAATAAGACACAATATTTATCAGGCTGTAATACTGCTGAATAATTCATGTCACAAGAAAATATTTCTTGCAGTGTATATTTCCCACACTGTTTTATTTCAGGTTACCATATCAAATAAATTAATCCAAACGGCATCTCTCACACTTGCACATGTGGAATCTTTGGAACAAAAAAGAGTCTCACGTTCCTTCATAGGATTTGCTATCTTGATTGAACAATTTTTTTTATTACACACACGCACACACGCACACACGCGCACACACATTGTTCCCACAAACCTCCAGTCTGAAGGGGATAGCAAATAAAGAAGAAATGGCAAACATTATCTGAATGCATAAAGATGAGTAGTTTGGAAAAAAATGCATTCAAGGGTAAAATTGATGCATAACATTCAATTACCTCTGAAGCAGTTAAACTTCATAAAAAGTTGCTTTTTGGTGAAAACGGCAAACCTCTTTTGTGCATTTACAACAGAACTGCCAATCTATTATAGGCAAGTACAGAAACAGTGTCAAACAACCTACCACAAGTTCTTCCTAATTTAATCCACGATACAACCAACTTCCTGATAAACCATGAGGCATAGAACATGGTGTCTTTTTCATTACAGATATGCATTATGCATTTCTGTTCATTAAAGCATCTCCAGCTATAGTTTGTGATTTGCAAACTGGCAGAAAGAATTCAAGTGTTCACATAAAGGACCCAAGTGAAAATAAGCAGGGGCTCGATCCTAACCTCCTCAGCACCAGTGGTACACTTGTACTGACAGCATCACTGTTGTAAAAGTGCCATAAGGTACTTTTACTGTTGGTGGTATCATACCGCCAGCACTGGGACAGCACCAGTCAGTGATTGGCCCCAGCACCAGGAGGCCCCCAGCATGGAGCTGGCGGTAGTGTGCTCTTTTGGGGCAGGGGAGGGTAGAAGAAGGTGGAACTGGATAGGAGGAGGGAAGGGGCCAGATGGGAGTGGGACTGGCAGTGGAAGCCACTATCCTCCTATCCTCCATGACGGGCCATGCAGCCCAAAACAGAGGTGCTCAAGACTGTGGCAAAATAAGGTGCGGCAAAATAGTCAGCACAGATTTAAGGAGACTCATTGTGAGGCCAGTGCCCTTACCCAATGAACATCCCCTTCCCTCAAGGAGCCTCCAATGGCTGCCATGGCTCCCACTGGATACATTGGTAGCTGTTTTGACACTGGTGCTCCTACGGGAGCCAAACAGTTTCGGAGTGGGCTGTAGGTCTTCTGTGGTGAATTATTTAGCGCTAGCTCTGTTTTATTCAATAATATTCTTGAAACAAGCTTGTATAAAGATTATCGTTGACCTGGAACCCTACTTCTGTGTCCGGAACTCTGCTCACAAAATGGAATTTCTTGTTTCCTCCTTCCCACTACAGTCCCAACTCCGTTCACCCAAAAAAGCTACTCCACATAGTTGAAGAACTCTCTGGAAAGTCATAAGGATTTGGCACAGATAGCTGCAATGGACAGGACGTCTGGTCGAGAGTATTGAGTCACCGTTATGGCCGGAGATCAGATCCGAAGGTCGCCAGTTTGACAACACCGGAAGCTTCCGTGAGCAGCAGAACGTGACTGATCAGCTCTGAACTGTGCTGTGTCCAGCTGCCTGTGAGAGAGGAGTTGTGCTGGGGCAGCTGTTTCTTTGGTGAGAGCAAAGCCGTTTATCAGCCGGCGTGAAGGCAATTGTGCAGCCAGCAAGGAAGACTGGACTATGAAAGTTCCATCTGAATATAGCAGTTCTTGAAAGATTAGAACCTCTTTGTGATTTGTAAAAAAACCACCACCACCACCACCCTTGGGGTTTAGAAAAAAGCCTGCCTATGTAAATTGCCTTGAATTAAAGTCAAAAGAGCAATCCAATGATCAAGAAAGGCGGTATATAAATACTGGGGGGGGGAAGAATCAGCAAAATTTGGGGGTCCTTCTCCCCATGAATGACTTAAATACAGTATCATGTGAGAAGAGATTATCTTTTAAGCATCCAGGTCCCAAACGGTTTATGGCTTTAAAAGTCATAACTAACACTTTGAACGGGTCTTAGAAATTGACTAGGAGCCAGTAAAGTATGAAGTGCTGTATAGTAAGAGTCACATTTAAAAAAATAAAACCACCACCCAGTCCCAGGATGAACTCCGGCTGCAGCACTGTGCACCAGCACAGTGAACACTTTTCAGCCCCATGCAGAGCATGCTACAACAGCCGCATAATAAGGGAGGGCAATAAAACCATTTTTTTAAAAAAGTGGATTTAGCAGCAGTAGCATAAACCGCTGTTTACACTAAAGATGCTTGCATCCGAGTGCAATTAATTAGCTTAAGATCAAGTACCTCATTCCTATTTCTTTTCAACTATCTTGGTTACCTTTTTGTTTTATAAAGATCCAGAATAGGTTAAGTTCCAGCCGTTTATTTACAATCAAGGCAGAAACCTGTCATAAAATACAGAGAGACTTTCCACCTCTTTCTCCTATCTTTCAAGCCTTTTCTCAATTGAGCTATAACTGGTAGGGGACTGGGACAAAAGGGTTCATTATAAATCATGTAGAAATGTACATAGCAAGAGCAGAAGAGATCTTGATGACATGGTAGCATACTAGGGAAAGAAGCAATGTTCCATAATGGTCTGTGTTACGCAGACACAGGTTCCTTTTTCCATTTAAATTTGAAAGGTATTTAAATATTTACCCTTTAAATCTAACTTATTTTTAAAAAGTATTATAACACCTAGAGTTGTTGGCAATGAAAGGAGCTTTGTTCTACTGTTTGCCGTCAATCAGGACTTATATTTATCAGAGTTCCTTATCAGTGATCTCCGGTTCGACAGATGGGTATAATAAGATCTCTCTGCTGACAGCCATATAAATATTTTTTCCACCTTGAAAGGTTCTGTGATGAATGGCAGAAGTAGTATCTTGTGCTGCAAATCTCAATTGTGAGAGGAAGGACAGGGATGCTGACAGAGGTTGTACAGACTTTCATCAGAATGTAGCATGATTATCACAGGGCTGATCAGATGGCCGTGACAAAACAATGGTATGCAACTGTCTTCCTCTCATTCATCTGCCCTTTAACAGCCCAAGAATCAACTGCATCCCTTCCTCTCAAAATCATTCCAACTTCCTCTTTATGTTTATGAAATTTGAGCCTATTCATATATGAACTCAAATGTATATGGTTCATTCATTGTAATCTCCTGCAGGAATATGACACTGAAGAAAAGCCAAATCAAGTACTGTATAACTCATTAGCCATTATCTAATGTTAGTGTTTAATAGTTGACATTCAGAAGATTGCCTTATAGTTTTTATTATCTAATAGAATGTAAATCTCTGTAGTGGCCCCCATTATTTAAATTTTCTAGCATTGATAACTTATGACTATGTAACACAGCAAAGGAAAAACTATCTAACCTATGAAATGACCCTCAGATACCTTCAACCCCACAGGTGCATTTGCTGGGAAAGATTGCAGAGGAATGATAACAAAGGTTCTGTCATCACAATCCGTATTTAAGGGGACAAAAGTACATCCTCATTCTGTGGCAATTTAATGTGGTTTTCCCCCAGGGAATGGCCTCAAACTCTTGCATACTTTTCAAATTAGTTTGACAATTAGCTTGCCTGTGAACATGAAAACTTCCCAACCAAAGTAAATTACCAATGGAAGTTACACTCATACAAAATCCTCCTTTTAGGAATTTTTCTTTAGCACCAGTCTCTGCAAATCCAAGTAAGTAAATTTACTCCCCCATAACAAAAAAAAATTGCAACTGAAGTGGCCCCTATTTTATTACGTGAATGAATGTACCTTATTTTTCATGAACTTTGAGTGACTCTTGTAAACTTCTATTTGTTTGATTTCCTCTTCTCGATCTTCTGTGTTCAGAACTCCATTTGTCTTCAACATCTGTATTTCATCTTCAAGATCTCTTATATTACGCTCCAGTGAAGCTATTTTTGTGTCCTAATTATTTAAAAAAGAAATTAGTGTCGGTGTGTAATTATGGTATAAACCAATGTGAAAGGCACATGATATATCCGCATTACCAGAGCTACAAAGCCAAACAACAATTTCAGCGCAAGAAGCCAAAGCAATTTCTACATTAAAAACTCCCTGATAGTTGTATAACAAAAAAAAGATGTATGGACCTTTATTTTCTAAACAAGGGAGGGTACTTCACTGTATTGCCACATTCGTAAAGTTTTGATAGGATACATTGTAGCCTAAATCTTGCCTTCACTCTAAAACCAAACAATGAAAATTTACAGAAATTACCATCAATGCTAACTAATGCCATCAAGTCACCTCTGCTAACTGGGCAAGAGGCACTTTTTCAATTGGTGTCCCTCTTATATTTAGCAGGGGGAGAGCAATTGTCCCTCTTCACCCCTGCACAGTGTCTTTCTGGTGGCTGTTGCTGGTGGTGTTCTGCATTTTTTAGATTGTGAGCCCTTTGGCGACAGGGAGCCATTTAACTTTATTTTTACCTGTAAACCGCTTTGTGAACTTCTTGTTGAAAAGCGGTATATAAATACTCTTGATTGATTGATTGATTGATTGATTGATTGATTGATTGATTGATTGATTGAT
>JAJKFI010000004.1:28645742-28694117 GCA_029204185.1 Lerista edwardsae | reverse complement strand
CACACACACACACACACACACACACACACACACACACACACACACACTTTTCAGCCTTGGACCATAAAAACAATTGGAACAGGTCAGTGGTGTCATTCAAATGATTTAGGAACAGGAACTCACTTTTGATTGGCACTTGTCGGGAACCCGGAACCAGCCACGGATCCTGTTAGGATCCGGAACGCCCGTTCTGGTCCGTTCCCCCTGAATGACATCACTGGAACAGGTCCAAAGAGACCCATAGACAATCTGCCAGCCTATCAGGAGGTAGGTAATGACTATAGCCTGCATGCTGTCCAATCCCTCCTCCCCCCCCCCCCAAGCAAGCAGTGCACACACTGTTGGCGGGGCTGTATGCTATAACATGGGATTGGGGTAGGATTGGGTTGTTAACCTTTTGCTGCATTGACAATGCTGCACATACCCATGAAAAGAGCAAATCGCTCATAGAAAGAGGTAGGCAGGCAGCAATCGCAGCTAAGTTGCAGCAGTCATTGCTTGCTCACCTGCCCCACCCTGGGTAGCCTCTCTTCTTCCCTGCCTTCACCATTCACTTTACCATTCTAACAGGACATGGAGTGATAATGATGGAAAAGCCTGCCACCACTGCCCAGAAGAGGGATGGGTAGCAGCTGTTGCTTCCAATCATTATCCCAAACCTGAACCTGGCACTGGGATCTCCCCCGCAAAACACGGCTACTTCTTGTCCAAACACATGTTAAATTAAAGTGTCAGAGGAAAGAAATGTGTGCGTGCTACTGGTCTAAAACCAACAGCAACACTCCTCCACTGTGCCCATATATTTCAGAGAAGGGAGAGACAGCTACAGCTCTTAAGGCATTTTTCTCACAGCCCAATCCTAAGCAGTGCCAGCATAGTAAGGCCGGCGCAGCAGGGCTGCATCCTAAACCCAGTAGGAGGCAGCAGCAGCACAGTGCAGGGCAAGGGGAGGTTTTTCCCTTGCACCCACTTAAGCCCCTGCCAGCCCTACGGGGCTCCTTGGATCTGCGCCTGCTGATTTGCGGGCGCAGAGGAACGTGCTCTGCAGTGGCCTGAATCAGGTGCAGCGGCACCCGAGCACAGGCACTGCTGCTTGCACTGGTCCAGACCCAACTCACTGGTGCAGACGTGCCTGACGGCACATTTATAACAATACTGGATCAGCACAAGAGCACAGCGCCAGTGCAATGCTGGTATAAGATTGCGTTCTCAGTCACTTTCAGTCCAATCCTATCTAACTCCTCCTGAACCAACACAGCCTCACCAACAGGGGGCACCCTGCCAGGGGGGTGGTTGTTCAGGTTCTGGAAGTCTCCTTGAGGTAAGGGAATATTGTTCCCTTGCCCCAGGGCAAGTTTCTACTGCCCCCAATGGGTCTAATTGGAGCTGTGCCAGTCCAAGTGGACCTGGGTTAGCAGACCAAGGTGGAGAAGGGGGATAGGATGCTGCCACTGAATCCACCCTCTTCCTGGCCTCAGTCCGCTCCACCCCTACCTTGGTTTCCTTCTCATTCCACCCACTCCCTGCTCCATTCTGCCCATCTCTGTGCTGACTTACCAGCACCAGGGCTTGTCAGTGGGCCACAGATGCACTGCCCTGACCACTCAACACTTGTAACAGCAATAAAGCATGCTGCACAGTGGACCATTAAGACTGGGCCCTTATTCATGCTGCTGTCATTCTAAGGCTATGCATTTCAAATCCATGAGAATCCTACTTCTCCTCTGTATTTACTAGAGCATTGATAGGAGATTTAACTTTTCCCTGGAAAGTAGGGCAAGCAAGCTAAGTTCAAACCAGACATCATTTGGACTTGTGGATTGTTGGGGTTCTTTTTGCTCTTAAGTAAAAGAAGGCACGTGGACTGCACGTGGGGTCAGGACTTCACCTGGGGGATATTTAACCCTTTCCTCTTATGTCGCAAGCCCATCCAAGAGCAGCAACCCCAAAAACTTCCAAGAAAGGAGCTTCCACTGGCATGTGAGCATTCCCACTTAAAAATGTGCCCAGTCACATCCTAATTGATAATAAATATATTGAGAAGGTTCATGTTTTACTACTAGAAAGTAATAAAATGGAAAAGCATCTGTCTCTAAAGCTGAGCCCAGTCTAACTGGCGGATACCACAGCATTTGCTGGGGCGGGGGGGGGGAAGAGAGAGAGAGAGAGAGAGAGCAACAAATCTATCCCCCAGAGGGGACCCAAGGGAACTACATAGTCAAGGGGTGCATTTTAGCCTCCTTTATAACAAATGCAATTTTTTTTCCTATGGATATGAGAATACTAAAAACAAGACCGTGTCCGTTCTTTTGTTGTTGCTGCTGTAGCTCAGAAGGAAGCTAATTTGCGAAGGAGGTCACACTTTCCAAAACAAAGGCTGGTGCAGCAAAGACAAGCATAACAAATGACACCAAAGATCTGCATACTACTGAATCACAACTGCACATATCTGTAACAGGGATCTCTGGTTTGGCTCCAACCTGAAGCGGATGCACAGTCATCTTACACAAAATTGGTGAAGGTGTATCCTAAAATTACCCACTAGGCTTAATGGACACAAGAGAGTCAATCATGTTGTAATTTAATTCAAAATTTAATTTTCACGGAATGTCAGGGAACAAATGATCATTCAACTGTACCTGTTACTCAGAATTACCCATATACTGTGTCTGTGAGTGATTGTGAGTGGATTACTCACAACCGCTTCTAATGTGCATGAAGTAGTTTACGTAACAAAATTTAGGAAGCAATCTCGAGATCATTAACTCTAGAGAAAATCCCATCACAGCAAAAAGAACAACTTCAAATGAGTGAATGGTTTTAAGACTGTATTCTAGCAGCCAGGCCTTCCAGCCATTTTCTTTTTTTGGCAAGGAGCAGTAGAACAAAATTTTCAAGAAAAAACAGGGATTTATGACAGAACCTTGAGGCATAGTAAGTCTGCCACATTCCAAGGACCTCAAATTTGCAGGAGGATTTAAAATGTTTAGAGGAACAGACTAAACAGAGTAGGCTTAGGAAGAGGAAACCCCCTGTCAAAAATGCTCCTCTTATAAGGTAGCAAAAGTACAGAGAGTCATCCACAAACACACACAAAAAGACTAAAAAGTGCGACTCTGCCATGTTTGTGCACGCTAGCAGGAATGAATACAACTAGATTTAGATTTAGCCGTAGAGAAAGGACAGGCTCGTGCAAAGTAAATACTATGCACTACACACAACACACTCTGCTTTTCAGCAGAAAGGCTGGAACATACCTGAAAGATCACAGCTGGATCAATACATAAAGATGGCTCTTTCTGCAAGAAGCAAGGTAAACCACACATATTTTCATTCACTTAAGAATTTTCTGCGCACCCACTTCCTCTCTTGCACGTGAGACACGATGTTACGTCACCACTTTTCCCAAATTCTACACACTTTAATTCTACCATTATACTTTGATTATAATTAATTATCCTTTAGTAACTATGGCTGTGCATGCCCTGAGCTGAAATGAGTTTCAAATTTCAGTTCTCTATCTGCCTACTTGCCTCTTCCTCCTCCTCCTTCCACTCCCTAGATTAGAAGAGGAGGAAGGGCACAGCGAGGAAGAAGAAACTGTTCCTTGCACTGGAGAGTGGGTGGGCCAGAGCAACCTCAAGGAGAGAAGCGAAGAAAAAGTGGAAAAGCACATCATCCGTCCAGGAGGTTAGCATCTCCGATGTTGTATCAGGAGGTCTTGGGCCAGCCCTGGTGCACATCCCTGCTACTTAACTTCCCAACACTGGCTTTGGTGAGCTGGTCTGTGGTCCCTGAACCATTGCCTCTTTTTGAAAATGACAAGTCCCCTTGGTCACAAGCAGTGTTGCCTTCCTTTATCTTCTCCCTATTGCAATTGGTCATCCTGTATTTTTCTAGCTTCCTGTTAGTAGACTTTGTGCAATGAAGCCCTCAGACCTGGCATTCATAGTTCGTCTCTCCACTTTTTCTTCGCTTCTCTCCAGTTCTTCTCCCACTTCTATCTGTTCCCATTTATCTTCTCTCACTTTTTATCTGTTCCCAGACCCTTCAAGCCTTTCTCTAGTTCATTGGCCCTGGCAATCCAGCTAACTGTTCCTTGCCTATTGGAATCTAATCTTAGTTTGCCTCTGTGCCTTATGGTTTTGCCTCACCCCTTGAATAGACCCTGTGACACAGTCTGGTTAATAAAAAAATTCACACACTTGGAAAATCCTGATTTCTTCCCCTGGGAGGCCATGAGCTACCAGAGAGGTTTACTCACTATTACGCCCAACCAAAGGGATATGTAGTACACTTTATACACGCAGCAGAGTCCAGAGCTTCCTTTCTGGAGACAGTTCCCTTGATCACTAGATAACTGACTTCAAAAGGGAACTTCAGAAGTTTCTTTGATTCCAGAAAAAAGTTGAGTAATCCTTGTGCAAAAGCAAGTGCCTTTTTTCATCTCTTCAAAGGGTTCTTTAGCTGCTGTTCTCAGGACCAGGTTCTCTTGTGTTCTGGATTGTCCTTTTCAGTTTTCCCTCACAGTGAAAGACCTTGGTAAAGCCCCAATAATATAAGTAACAATCCATAAAGGTAAAGGTAAAGGTTTCCCCATGACCGAATGGTCTAGTCGTGACCGACTGTAGGGGGCAGTGCTCATCTCCGTTTCAAAGCCTGTAGAGCCGGCGTTTTGTCCAAGGACAAGTTTCCATGGTCATGTGGCCAGCATGACCATATGCCGTAGCGCATGGAACACCGTTACCTTCCCACCGAAGTGGTCTCTATTTATCTACTTGCATTTAGGTGCTTTCGAACTGCTAGGTTGGCAGGATCCATACAGGTCACAATCCATACAGGTCACTTATATGCGATTGATACAAGAAGTCAAAGTACAATCTACAGGGAATTTTTCCTGAGCAAGAGCCATTTAAATTAAATGGATATTAAAGACTTACATCCCAATACCATCCAGGGTGGTTTAGGGTGGTGGATCGTAGAATCTGCCACCTTAAGCCCTGCACATTAGCACTGTAATAGCATTTAACTGTGCATCTGCTAAAGCTTTGGGGGCGCTGGCATAAATGGCTGGAAGCCCTGTGCACATGACAGCAGCACTCAGATGCCTCATAAGAGCAGACAGGTTGGCAGCATGGGTAGTCTGGGGAAGGATCATGGGTGGTTTGGGGGGTCTGCAGCTTGGGGGTTCTCCAGGATCCACAGCTGCGCCTGGATTCCCAGGTGGCGGCGGTGGCCAGGGGAGCCTTTGCTCAGCTTCAGCTGATTCACCAGCTGCGACCATACCTGAGCTGCGCGGACCTGGCCACAGTGACCCATGCCCTAGTGACATCTAGATGTGCATCTGTGGGGCACATCGGTTTGACTCTGTTGACCCGCTGCTTTGGTGACTACACTGGCTGCCGGTTCCTTTCCAGGCCCGATTCAAAGAGCTAGTTTTGACCTTTAAAGCCCTTTACGGCTCAGGTCCAGGGTATTTGAGGGACCGCCTCCTTCCATATAATCCTGCCCGGAATCTGAGGTCATGGGGGGGGGCCCTTTTGACTGTGCCGCCACCAGGAGAGGTGAGAGGGATGGCGGCCAGGAATAGGGCCTTCTCAGTGGTGGCCCCCCAACTTTGGAATACCCTCCCCTTAGAATTAAGAACTGCTCCCTCTTTGGCAATATTTCGGCGGGGGCTGAAGACCTTTTTATTTCAACAAGTTTTTAATTGTTGACAGGCTGGCTGGCTTTTTATACTCTCTTTTATTTGTATACTTTAGGATCCACGGGGCTTGTTGTTTTAAATTTCAATTATTTTAATATTGTTTTTAATTATTGTTTTTAAATGTCAAATTGTGATTTTATTGTATTTTAATGTTGTAAGCCGCCTCGGGTGCGCATGGGGCAGAAAGGCGGGATATAAATTAAATAAATAAATAAATAAATAAATAAATAAATAAATAACAGGCCAGGCAAGGGGTGGTCTCAGCAACAGCAGCACACACCAAGATCCTATCCCCCTTTCTCCACTCTGAAATGCCCCTGAGTCTCCTAAAGAGTTGGTTGTCATTTGTGAAGGGTTCCAATTTAAAAACACCCAGAACACTTTCATTAAGGGTGCAATCCTCACCTGGGGTTAGGCCGGCACAGTTAGGACAGCAAAGTTTGGCCAGCACAAGGGCCACAGTGACCTGTATGGATTATTACTTATATTGGGGCATTATTACTGGGGCTTTACCAAGGTCTTTCACTCACCTCTAAGGATGGGATATGATGTGTGAAACTGAAAGAACAACTGATAGCAGGACTGATAGAAGAAGTCACCAGCCTCCAGAGAAACATGAGCTTAGTTCACTGGTGCCTTCATGGGTGCCTTCCCTCCAAACAACCCATAGTGGCTGCTCCACTATGTGTCCTCCAACAAATCCATCTAGCTGAACAGTATTGGTGTTCCAAACACCCATGCCGTCTCTAGTACGCCAACAACTGTTGCAACTATCCAGAAGAAATTGTGTGGACACACAATGCCCCATAGTCCACCACACTACCGCAGTATGATGGATTGAAATGCCACCAAATTAACCAGTGACGTGACACTGCCAGCGCAGAGGAAGGACTCAGGGCATTGAGCACTTTAAACAGGGATGGGAGGACTGGAAGCATCCGTCAACATATCTAAGTTCAGTAAATAATAAAAAACCTGTTTGATATATCTTTGCAGTATAGAATCTGAATAAATACCTACTTATTGTTTCTGAAATATACTATACAGTATTCCTTGACTATCTCCTTAGTATTTGCTACTGTTTGACAATGTTATGTGAAGAAGTAGAGTTATAAATTCTGGAATTTTTATTTATTTCAGTTCCGTAGTCCAGCAGCCAATATAAAAATGCAATCTAGTGGCCAGGGTAGATTTGACATAGGAAATTCCTCCCAGTGTCTTTTTCTTTATTAACAATTGAATAGATTTAGATTGGGGCCTCATTGTTGGGCAAGTAGGGTTAACCCTTTCAGCCATTCACCAAACTGAAATCCCTTCTGCTATTTGTTGTTAAAGAAGGGAGTGACAATACAAATTTGTGCTTTTTCCCCTGCTGAAATTGGGCTACAATGCCAAAGCTCTATCCCCAATTCTGCTTCCCCTATTCTCCCAAATCCCTGAAGCAGCTATGAACTAGAAATAGGCAAATAGCACATAGCTTTTTTTTTTACTAGATCAAAACAGTTAGGAGAGGTCTCAGTAAAGCAGGGAAGTTTTCTAAGGCTTGGATTTTAATCTGAGCCAGAGATGAATCATTATGGTCACCAGTTATTTGAGACGAAGTATTATTAACCCCTATGCCAAAGACTAGCAAGCTTTTCCAGCATCTCTACTACTAACCAAAGAAAAAGACTTTGGTTCGCCATCACAGCAAATGGTCAAAAGATCATTTTCTCAAGAACCCAGAGATTCACATGGACCCTTTCACAGCACTTGAAAGGATAATTGTAGTGCTAGTAGATTTGCAAAAGGCAGTTACGTAAATAGCTGCTGTAAGATGGACATACCAATTGCTTTCATGTGATCAGGGCAGAAAGATGCTGTAATGTCTGCAAAACATATGTATTGTATTTAAATTAGAGTCTATACTGTTTCAATCACTATAATAGTTAGAGGCATATTTTCCAACATTTGTTATCAATGCCGATACAGATAAAACTTTGGTACAATTTGATATAATTTTAGTGCACGGTGTGTCCGCTGCCAAAAGGACTCCTTTCCTTGACAGGGAATAATGGCAGCAGGTGCAGAGAATAATTACATTAGATGATACAGACGGGAGAATAACCAGCCTAATGGGGAACTACAAAGTACAGTCATTATGCAAGGAAAACATCTCCCTTTTCTGGTTCCTAAAATTGACAAAATCAGTTTGTTGGGTTCTAACATGAAGCAAGTTTGCTGAAAAAATATCTGTGTTTGCTGGGGAAAGGGAATAATTTTATTTGTCAAGAAAGATGGCAAAACAGAGATTATCTCCTTTATGAGACAACAAATATTATAATTGCCCTATCTGCTATGTTCAGACAAAGGAGCAGCATTTTTCACTCATGCTAAGTATGAGCAGACTGCCATTCATTTAGAAAACAAGTGTGGGTGTTGACATGGAACACTCATGCTGTTTGGATCCTATCTACTTTCTATAATAAAAGCTCCAATTTCATACTTAAACCATCAGGCAATTAATGGTGATCACACTAAAACCAAGCGCACAGGCAAGCATTCAAAGTTTGTACCTTCATCTCTATGACAGTCTGGAGAGCTTTCGTCTTGGCTGGTTCAGGCTGAAGTTGGGTTCTTCTGTGCAGTTCCTGTGGAGGGACACGATAGAAGTAAGCTTGGCGACTCATCTTCCCATTATTTTGTTGGTAATACAGACAGATTACAGTTCACGGGAGAATGCTGAAGTTCAGTGTTCAGGCATGCAAAGGCCCAAATGCTACAGGTGCATCTTTGCCTATAACTCGTCTGAGCATCACTGCAGGATCTTATATTACAGGCAACGCTGCCAGCACATGCGCTATTTCTGAAGCCTTTATCAATAATTAATGTCAACTGTGACAAAGGCAGTATGTTGTATTTGGACTGGGAGAGATTACAACACCGCCGCCTCTGCCCAGTCATCGTATAATAAGTCATTACAGTACATTATACTGCTAATTCAAAACGGTCGGGGAAAATAAATGTCATTCAGAATCTTCTGCTGAACTTCTCTGCCGAGAATTTTTCCACTGATATTTGAAACAAGCAATTTGGAGATATTACATTCAAATTTGACATTTTCAGAATAGTAATTATGTCGTCAGTTGAAGCAGAACCAGCTAAAGTTGCTGGAGCAACTTTTCTTTCAACGATTAGATGTATTTTTGGTACCTGAACCACAGTTTATAAACATGCTTATGTAGAGGTTAGTCCCAGTAATTTCAGCAAGGCTTCCAAATTAATATATTTAAGGACAAGCTGTTTACGCATAATAAATGAAACAGAATGCTGTTACTGCAATGAAAAAATTGATTCAAGGTCCAGTCCAGCAGAATGTCTCCTGTGTGCTAGCAGGTCGCAATGAAAGGAACAGGTGTTGAACACAAGCCCTACCCATGTGCTCCAATGGGGTTTTTACTGAAGAATTTTTTGGTGGACAATGCCTATAGTTAATAACTTTTAGGTTAAAGAAGAATACTTCCAGAGAAAGCCTGCTGATGGAAATTGTCCTTTGGCTAGAGCATCTATTAGCTTTCCATAACAGAAAGGGATTCTGTAGCTTACTATGACTAGCAATCAAAAGAATTCTGGATTCCATAAGGACTTCTACCCCACCAATCCCATCCTTTAAACCAGGGATCTCCAGACTTTTCAGTATGAGGACCACATTTAATTGTATATTTTACAGATTTTCATGGGCTGAAAAAATCAGGGCGCAATCCAAGGACGCCCTTGAGTCAACGCCAGCAGCCTGCATCGGCCCTGCGCTGTCATGAACATAATGCACATCTGCGTCAGCGCAAGTGGTACAAAGCCAATGCAATCAATCAATCAATCAATCAATCACTAGTATTTATATACCGCTTTTCAACACAAAGTTCACAAAGCGGTTTACAGACAAATAATAACATTAAAGTTAAATGGCTCCCTGTCCCAAAAGGGCTCACAATCTAAAAGAATGGAGAACACCACCAGCAACAGCCACGAGAAAGACACTGTGCTGGGGTGAAGAGGGAAAATTGCTCTCCCCCTGCTAAATATAAGAGGACACCACTTGAAAAAGTGCCTCTTGCCCAGTTAGCAGGGGTTGCAGGCAGCAGCATTGCCCCAGTTTGCAGAAGACGGGCACAGGAAAGTCACCCATGAGCTGGCTGGGGTTGGCCAGTACATGGGCTTCTCTGGAAAGAGGAAGGATGGAGGGAGAGTAGAACAAGGTGGGGGAGGGCATTCCTGCAGGTGGGGCAGCCCAGGGGGAGGAACCCAATCCAGCATGCAGAATCCAAACCCCCCATCCCTGGGCTGCACAGGCCCGATTTGGGCCACTGCAGCCCACTCAGACTTGCACCTGCTAAACAGCAAGCACAGGTCTGAGCAGACTATTAGCGGTGGCTGGCACTTACCCCAGGGTAGGGGACAAACGTCCAGTGATGTCATGTAGCCAGGACGCTCCGGAACGCCGTTCCGGTTGTTCCGTGTAGGGCTGGCTCCGCCCACTGCAGTCGTCGCTGCCGCGCGCCCCTGCAATACGCAAATGGGGCTGGCCGCGCCTGCACCCTGCACGCCCACAGCTGGAGGTTTCAGCCAGCCAGGCAGGCAGGCAGTGGACCGCGGGGGAAGCGAGGACACACGGAGGAACTGCCAATCAACATGCGTCCTGGTAGCTACTTCTTGCGTTCCAGTTGTTAGCGCAGGTAGATTCCACCACTGCAAACTTCCCCTTGCTTTATGGAGGCTCCAGGGGCCTTCCAATCTGCACTGGATACATCACAGGACAGCCGGCCTACCTGTTCCAGCACAGGTTAGGATTGTTCTGCCTGTTTTATGAATGAATGAATGAATGAATGAATGAATGAATGAATGAATGAAATTTTTTTGTAATTGGCATGATATGATTCAAAACAAAAGAGATATGTGACTTTACAAAGAAACAACTCTGTGCTTGAACAGAAATAATATATAATGAGTAAAAATGTCAAATATTTTGAATTCCTGTGGACCAGATAAAATCTTGTGGCAGGCCGGGTCTTGTGATGATCCCTGGGCCATACTCTACTCTAATCCTGTGGTCTCCAAACACAGGCCTGCAGGCCAGAACTAGCACAACACTGCAGCCGTTTCTGCTATGAGCAGTACTTACTGTTCCACCGTACTACAAACACAAAACCCAGCCAACCACAGCAGAACGACACTCTATGCAGTTGTGTTTGCCAGAAATCCAGGTGCAACGTCCGCTGGGGGAGTGGGCTACAGATGCGACTGCCCAGAGCGTCACCCTGCTGCAGTCAGGTGGGCTTTGTGTTTGCACAGTGGAATGTTAAGTGTCACACCAAACAGGGAAAGCAGTCCACAGTTTGGAGACCACTGCTCTTATCTGTTATGATGTGCTCAGAAGTGAATCCACTGGTAATAAGAAGTATGAAAGAAAAGAATAAGAGGACGGCAAAGAGACACAATTTTAAAAATGAGCCATTATTAATATTTTGTAGATGATGTAAGAAATTTAGATGTATTACTCCATGCTTGCTTTACATTTGTTTGTTTTGATTTATATAGTTGTTGGTTTGTCTGCTTGCTTTAGTTGTTTTAATAAAAAAAAACACAATTGAATCCACTGGTTAACATAATGATCAACCATTCGGTAATCTTTGCTGTAGCCAAACCTTGCAAGACAGTGTATACCACACACAAAGCAAATTAATATGGACAGTATTTCTATCAAATTATTGATTGCATGCAAAACTAATAGAGCTAGATGGAATGTTTATATATTCCCCACTGTCAGCCTTCCCAAAGGACCAACCTATTGCTACTGTCAGTAAAACTATTGATGTTCCTGTTAACTGGTGCAAGGAAAAATCCTGAAACAGAATAATTTTCTAAGTATGTTATTCATTCTTCACTTCTACACCCAAATCAGGTCAAACAAGCTACTATTCTGCATGCCCTAATGCAACATTAGGACTTTGCATGCCTTAATAACTAGAGATGAGATTTATCCATTTTATTTTTTTGCAGATTTCAGTTTTTGACACTTACAAGAAGTGCAGAAAACGGTGTTATGTGTTTTTATTCCAAGGCCACATTTTTATAAATTAGAATGATAAACTATAATTTTAAAGGTGTACTAGGTAGGTGATATAGATGATATATTGTCAGCAAATGCAGCTACAAGTCATTAGCCATGCACTCTTCCCAATCCAGCCCAACAGCCTACAGTGACCCATATGTTGATGTTTTAGAACATCTTTTGATGTTGTTGTTTTACACATTCTGGGTTTCTTTTTTAAATGAGAAGTGCAGAAAGCACTGTTGTGTTTTTATTTAGTTATCATAGAAAAATCACATTTACTAATAACCCAGTCAACAACCTAGCCCAGTGGTTCTCAAACGTTTTAGCATCAGGACCCACCTGGAAGTGATGTCATGGCTGGAAGTGCCATCACTGTGATGCCAGAGCCTGCTGCTTTCCTGAGGATGCAGCAATAAGTTGAGTCATTTCTCAGCCATTTTCCAATAGCAAAATGAATCAGAAAAAAGAAGCCTATTTACAGAAAAAGCTGATTTACAATCAAAGGTCACAAGCAAAATAATCACACACCATCACCCTTTTCAGTGCTCCATCTTCCCATATTTTCAATTATGGTTGCCCTAGGTGTTCTGCTGCCAACCTGAAACTGGATCGTGACCCACCGTTTGAGAAACACTGATGTAGCCATTGCATTCTGTACCAATTATGAACAGTTTTCATTGATAGTGCCACGCACAGTACATTACAAGTGTCCAATTCTGATGTCACCATAGCCAGGTTTAATTGATCCATGGAAGGTCGCAGTTGGTACACCACCCTAAGTCAATAAAAGATGGCCATAGTCGTCATCACTTGGAGATCTAGGTTCAAAGCTGGAGGTTCACGTTCAGCCTGCTCCTTCAAAGGGGATACGAACGATTTTCAGAACAACTACACAATCCAATTCCTGGATCATAGATCTCCAGATTTTGACATATCCAGATTTCATTTCAACTTGCTAGCCCTCAACCAGCCCATCAGTAACGCTAAACATTGATTCAGAACTTCCACAATCTCCTTAGCTAATGATAACACTGGGTACTATTTGCACATTTATGATAACCCAAAACCCCGATAACCTTCCTTAGTAGCTTCATGTAGATTTTAGAAACCATGAGATATTGAATGGAACTTGAGGGAC
Source organism: Lerista edwardsae (assembly GCA_029204185.1). Lineage (NCBI taxonomy): Eukaryota > Metazoa > Chordata > Lepidosauria > Squamata > Scincidae > Lerista > Lerista edwardsae. The sequence goes on along the minus strand of JAJKFI010000004.1, from coordinate 28,681,181 downwards.
ACCATAGGCCAATAACCAGGAAGTCAATTGTGAAGGTCACCCAATGGGGGAAGGGGTGGCAGCCAGAAATAGGGCCTTCTCGGTGGTGGCACCCCAACTTTGGAATACCCTCCCCTTAGAGCTAAGAACTGCTCCCTCTTTGGCGGTATTTCGGCGGGGGCTGAAGACCTTTTTATTTCAGCAGGCTTTTAGTTGCTGACAGGCTGGCTGGTCTTTGTATTCTTTTTAGATTTCTATACTTTTTATGTCCATGGGATGATTATTGTACTTTTATATTGTATTTTTATATTGTTTTTAATTACTGTTTTTAATTCTGTTCTTTTTTATTTGTTTTAACTTGTTTTTTGTAATGCCGCCTTGAGTGCCTTCGGGCGGAAAAGAGAGGTAAAAATTCAATAAATAAATAAATAAAATATAAATAAATAAATATTGTGTGTGTGTTCTTTTTATATCATATCTACCTTCACCCCCTAATCTCTATGTGGGGCATTAGTGTAAGAATCAAACTGCTCCATTCATTTCAGTGTTAGGTAAACTCTGTGTCAAGTACTGATTTACAGAACTTCTCCTCCCACTCCACTCCACTCCTTAGGAGCTCTGGATGCACAGCACAGTTGAAGGATCAGGCCTTGTAAATTCTACAGCTAGTGTTTTTCCAGCTCCATGGCAACTGTGAAGCTTCTGTTCTGCTCCAAGCAGGTTCTGCGTATTGTTTTAAAGTATTTTATATGCTATAAATAAAATTTTGAATGCATTTTTAACAAAAAAAAATCTAGTTTATTACCTTTTATCTTTGGAGTAATAAAGCTAACAGGGAAAATTACTCAATTTCAAAGTTATCTATTATCACTTAAGGTATGATGTGGCCAAAGTTAAGCATTTTTAGATACTGTTGGTTTAAATAGAAGAGTGTATTGGATGTCCTTACCTCGGCCATTCAAATAAATGAGACTTAAAAGTGCTTAACTTTGGCTGAATTGCACCTTGTCTGTAAGTCTCAGTAGACTCAGTAGTCTGAGGGCCAATTCAGACATTATTTTAAATTCAGGGAATGCAGAAATCTGTGCAACCGCTACTTCTGTAATCCCCACATTTGCAGGAACATCCAAGTTGGCCCTAAAACAAGAAACAGTTGAGAAAGTTTAAACATTAATGTGTAATGTCTTCAAAATATCTGACAGTCACATTGTGTCAGGATACTAGAGCTGGGAGAGAACCAGCCATTCAAAAGACCAATCCTGCCATGATCTCATCAACAAATATTACAGAGAGTTTTAAAACTGAACAGCTCCCAAAGGCTACTTAGGATAAATTGGCGTAGGAACTGAGCATCATACATCAGCCATGGAAACAAGCCAGAGATTCCACTCCTATAGTTAAAGATGTATAGGCTGCCAGAGATGAGTATTCCTAGATGTCTATCATAATATGAAGCCTTGCTTCATAATACTTTCCCTGTTTGTGGTATAAATCATACTTACTTAAAAGCTTTTTTCCTCTATTCCTGCTGGAAAAAAATCAACAGACAACAGAATTCTGGAGACGATCAGAAAATGACTTGCAGTTTATTATTCTGTGTAGGTAACCCTTCCAATCAGATTCAAATGTTTATAGGCTCCTACAAGGCATACATTGTTATATACAGAACAATTTTTTTCTGTAATTTCTTTTTGTTTTCTTTCTTTCTTTAGAATGAAGACACACTTGCAGTGTCACTTTCAGTGAAAATCATGCCTTTTATTTTCCAGGATTCATCTGAAGGATATTTTGATTCAAAAATTACAGATATTAAACTCTGTTTTATAAAGCTGCTTTAATCTGAGGCAGGGAGAAAATGATTTCTTATGAAAATCATTTCAAATGAACTTGCATGATCAGGTAGTGAAATTTTTGTTCATAAGAAAAGTGAAATCTTTTGATCTCAAAATGGTTCTTTTTCAGAATAGGAAGGAAAAAGTATTTATTGGATAAAGCCTTCTGCCTAACTCAAAGGGGGCTTCTCATTCATCAGCCTTGAAAATTAAGATTAACACGTTGATAGGGATTTTTTTTGGTTTAAAGTTCCCCTAAGCTTACTGTGTCAGGTAAGAAACAAATACCTGTTACAGGGTAAGGTAGCTGACAATTATATTTAATTGCCAACAAATGTGTTCCATGCACTTTAGTATGGTTAGAATGTCAGTCTTCAAAGTTGATTTTTGTATGCCTAGGAAAAGGACCAGAGCATTAAAATTTGGATGGCTGCACTGTGAAATGTTCAGTATGAAGTTTTACAATTGCCAGTTAGGATCTAAATCTTTGCAGCTATTTCATATTATCCTCACCTAAAACTGTGTACAGGCATGCCCCGGTATCTGCTGGGGTTCCATTCTTTCCCCCCCACCCCACCCCCATGGATATCTGAAACTATGGATACTGGGGGTGTCTTTTTAAAGAGAGGGGAACATCAGTGGTTTTGCTGCAACAAGATTTAAAAAAAGATATTTGTTTAATGTTCCCCTATCTTTTTAATAGGCATCCCGATATCCATGGATAACAGAAACCATGGATTCTAAATCAGTGGATACTGGGCACACCTATAGTTTATTGAGATTTCTGGTTCAATGAAAATGCTGTTAGCACTCAAGATAAGCTTGGCAAGATACGCTTGGCAAGAGTTAAGGCTTTAGGTTTACAGTACACTTCTCTCTTTCAATTAATGTCAGATACCTAGCTTGAGTTTCTATCCTTCAGGGTATATTTTGCAAACGTGTGATCCTTGTTGCGCAGTGGTACTGTTATATCAAAGCAGAGGAATATCTAGGGTATGGTAGGTATGGACATCTGCCCTGGGCACCAACTGAAGGAGGGTGCCATGCCACTGAGCCAGAGGAATGGCCAAGGTGGCAAAGTCGGCACATCATGTTTTGGTGACTTTGCAATCAGGTTGTTCCCTATCCCTTCTCCTCAGTGGCATCCTCTTCAAGTAGCACCCTTCAAGGGGTTCTCCCTTCAAGTAGGAGCCTCCACAGGAGAAGTAATAGGGGTAGCAGCCAGACCCTGAAGCTGCCAGTGGCTGCTCCTCTTCCAGCAGAGCCTGGAAATGTCATAATGGCATCACTTCTAAGTTCTTCCAGAGGAGGCACGTTGACTACAGTGATTTAATGGTTTGGTTCTGGTCTCCTGTAGAGGTTTTCACTTGAAGGGGAGCTCCTTCAAGTAGTGGAGTGGGGGTGGCAACCAGACCGTGAAGCCACCAGTGCCAGCACCTCCTCCTCCAGGGGAACCTAGAAGTGATGTCACATGACATCATGATGTCGCAATGTCACGGCCTCTGGGGTTGGGGCATCTAGATATAAAAATACACAAAGATTTATAGTGTCTTTAGTGTGCTAATCTATCACAGTTGGTTGTTTCTCCAAAAAGTGCTCACTTCCCCCCCCCCCCACATATCCCCCTGTCAACTCCCAGATAAAAATTGCTAAAGCAATAAAATCTGAACAGGTTGGAAGCACATGCAATACCAACTCAACACCTCCACAACACAGATGGCTTTGATGCTCATGACAATAGAACTCGTTTAACTATCTCAGTATGAAAGGCCTGTCTGAACTTTAAAATTTAGACATGCATAGGAGTGAGCTGTTTGTTATAATTTAAAATAACTGCTTACAGTTGAAATGTTCAAACAAAACTATAATTACAAAAAAATGGTGGGAGAGGTACATGTTCTGCCCAGAACACCACATTACAGGATTTGCTTCCATCTGAAAGGTGTCTGGGACAAACAAAAATCTGGTTCCAGACCAATGCCAACCCACAGACAGCTGAAAAACAGGCTATATAATGCTGACTCAGAACTGTGAACGATAAGAAAGGATTTAATTTTAGGTGCCATAGCATTCCCTTCAGAATGAAGGCCACCCAAAACCATGGCTTTTCCTATGTCCACATTTGAAATGTACGGTAATGTGACCTATTTATTTATTTATTTATTTATTTAAAATATTTTTACCCCGCCTTTCTGCCTAAAAGGCATTCAAGGCGGCATTACAAAAACAATTAAAACAGAATAAAATACATCATAATTTAAAAACAGTTATTAAAAGCAATATAAAAATACAATATACAACTACAACTGTTATCCCCTGGATCGGGTGCAGAAAAATAAAAAAATACAAAGAATACAAGACCAGCCAGCCTGTCAGCAACTAAAAGCCTGTTTAAACAAGAAGGTCTTCAGTCCCCGCTGAAATACCACCAACGAGGGAGCAGTTCTTAACTCTAAGGGGAGGGTATTCCAAAGTTGGGGTGCCACCGCCGAGAATGCTCTCCTGCTGGCCGCCACCCCTCTCACCTCTCCTGGTGGCGGCACAGTCAAAAGGGGCCCCCCCAGATGACCTCAGAGTACGGGTAGGGTTATATGGAAGGAGGCGGTCCCTCAAATACCCTGGGCCCGAGCCGTAAAGGGCTTTAAAGGTCAACACCAGCACTTTGAATTTGGCCCGGAACAGAACCGGCAGCCAGTGTAGTAGCCGAAGCAACGGCTCGACAGAGTCAAACTGCTGTGCCCCAGCAACCACTCAAGCAGCCGCGTTCTGTACTAGTTGTAATTTCCGGACCGTCTTCAAAGGCAGCCCCACGTAGAGCGCATTGCAATAGTCTAATCTAGATGTCACTAGGGCATGGGTCACTGTGGCCAGGTCCGCACAGCTCAGGTACGGTCGCAGCTGGTGGATCAGCCGAAGCTGAGCAAAGGCTCCCCTGGCCACCGCTGACACCTGAGACTCCAGGTGCAGTTGTGAATCCAGGAGAACCCCCAAGCTGTGAACCTGCTCCTTCAGAGGGAGTGCAACCCCATTCAGAGCAGGGCGATAATCCAATACCCGAGCTGTGGATTTCCGGACCAAGAGCACCTCTGTCTTATCCGGATTTAAGTATGCTTTCAACCAGAAGCTCTATCTTTTAAAAATAAAACGAACCAATCACTGCTTCAGGGGGTGGTGTTCACCTTTAAAGCAGAACAGAATCTTCCTCCCTGTTCATCTTGGTCTGGTCACAACTGAGATTGAGCCGCCTTCCCCTTGCCAGGCTCTATTTTTAAAAAGAGCTCCTAGTTGGAGAAGCACATAAAAGCACATTTGCATGCATATCTAATATAGTCCTAAAAATATGTTAAGTTCATCTGTTCGACTTCATGGAAATATCCCGTGGGCCAGTTCAGTTATAAGATAAATCAGGGTTCAAGGAGCAGATGCAGGACAAAATAATCTCACATTCCCTCTCTCATATGTGAATTGTCAAACCACCAGACAAGAACAAAAAGATACTTTTCTGCTTTTAGTTCCATTCTCAGAAAAAAAACAAGGGACTACATCAGACTCACCAATAACACTGGGTTCCACCTCCTTATCCAGAGAGCTCTGGGGTTCCCGAGAAACAGGTTACAAAATACTGGTTTGAGCTACAGTGACTCCTTTGCTAATTTATGGGCTTGGTTGGAGTTGGTTTCCAATTCTAAGCTCTCAGAGATGTATATGGTGAGCAAGAGCTACAATACTGTGTTCAAACTGCTAAACTGCTAAAGAGAATCCAATTCCATTAACTGAAGAAATATTTAAATGACATCATCCTCTTTAGGGATTAATGTATATATAATAGAAGAAATTGATGTTACTGAAAAAAACACACTAATTAAAACTCCAATGTTTTTATACTTTATACAGTATGGGTTTCATACAGGATAAACTAGTATGGTTCATAGGCTGATGCAAAGCAGAAGATTCTGTCCTGTGGCAGCATACTATAATCTTTCAGTGGGAAATACGGGGAATATTGGGAAATAATAATGGGAAATATTTCTGTCATCAGCAGCATATCTAGAATCATTCGAAGAAAGTAGGTATCCTTATTTACTTAATAGAACAGCTGTGATTAGTTTCAGCTGTAGTTCTGAAAGTAACTTCTTTAAGTAACTTCTATTCTTTAAGTAACTTCTATTCAATCTTGAAGAGGATTGAATAGAAGTTACTTAAAGAATAGAAGTTACTTAAAGAAGTACTCCCAGGAAAGTGTGCATAGAATTGCAGACAGGGCCCAGTCCTATCAGTCTGTGCATACTGTTCGTGCTTTTGTTGCAAAGGGTGCTGTATGGCACCTCCAGCACCAGCGGTAAGCACCACCGTGGGCTTTTTCGCAGGGTGGGAGGGCGTTCCTGGATCGGGGGTGGGGCAAAGCGGGGTGGGACCACTGGCGACCCTTATTACCAGATCCTATCTGTCGTGTTGGCCCACATAGCCTGAGATAGAGGTCAGCAAAATAACCAGCACAGAGGCAAGTAGACCCATCGCCTGCCCACACCCTTACTGTGGGAGAAGGAAATGAATGTCCTGTTCTCCTGCAGAGCCTCCTGTGGCTGCCTGGCTGTCACAGAATGCAGCATTAGCCGCTTGGCTGCCACTGCTCATAGTGGCGTTGTGAGGAGGGGTGGGGGCAGGCCGCACTAGGTGACGCACACGGCGGGGAGGGGGGGTTGACACCACCAGAAACCAAAATTGCTAAAATCACAGTTTTAAAAGATAATACCATCATGCTATATACTGTTGGATGCAGAATTTCACCCATAATTCAATGAAAAAACTGGAGTGTGATATCTTCATTCTATCAAAAGTTATGGCCAAAAAACTAAAAATTCCCAAAATACAACTTTTAATATAAAAATCACAATTTGTTTTTAAAAAAATCACGGTTTTACGGAATAATACCATCATGTTATATACTGGTGGATGCAGAATTTCACGAGGAATTCAATAAAAAAGACCAGAGCATCATATCTTTATTCTATCAAAAGCTATGGCCAAAAAGCTGAAAATACAACTTTTTAAGTAAAAATTGTGATTTTTAAAAAAATCATTAAAAATAATTATTATTGAGTCAGTTCTCATTTCCATGTATCAGATCTAATACTAGAACTTTTGTTTAATTGTGTGTCATCAAATTGGCCACAAGTGTTTTGGTTGGTTACTAATTTGTTGAGTGACCTGTGCTATAGTTAAATAAATAAATAAATAAATAAATAAATAAATAAATAAATAAATAAAGTTGCTGTATGGTTTGGGAGAAGATCCATCATGGGGGGGATGCACTGACCTCCCGCCCCAGGTGACGCAAACTCTAGTGATGCCACTGGCTGCTCGTACAGGCGGCCAGGCAGGTCAGAATTAGGCTGATAATGTCTGAATCAGTATTGTTTGCTGCTTTTCACACCTAAAGGGTCTGGAGCTGAATAAGGACAGTGTGTCCTTAATAGTCATTTAAAACATGTAACTGATTAAGCATGCTCAGTATTGCCAGTCTTATGTACATAGGCTTGACTGCCCATATTACTGAACAGTGAACAAAAGTAGCAGATCTGATATTTTTCCAAATACGCATCAATGAATTAAAGTATATACCAACTTACATTTGTGTGTCTGTATTAGCCCATGCTACAGTTGAAATTTTTACTGACATGGCACTTACATGACTATGATTTGCCGGTCAAATGTTATTTGTCCTATAAATAATTCCCCAAAGATGAACATATTGTAAAATTCAGTACACAGCTCACCCAGTAGGCAAAAAGCTTGTGAGCAGAATCCATAGATTACAGGCATAACAGGTTTGCACGACCATGTATTGCAACAAGTATTTTGCAAGATCCAAGGCCATACGGAGCAAGGTCTGTCTGGCATCTCAGTAGGAAAGAGGACTGCTGTGAAAAATTGGAGATGTCAAGTGTCATCGTCGGAGGATGTGGTGGTGCCCTCTACAGCAAAATGGAAAGAGTTATCAGAGATAGCTGGTTATGTTGTACTTCTTGGGAGGAACCAGGAGCTTGTTATGAGCCACACCCACTTCCTCTGGCTTGAGAAGAGAGTGGCCCCAGATGGCTTTCCTTGAATAAAACTTACTTTCTTTGGATAGCACAGAACCTGTTTGATGTCGTAAGTAAGCCTACCTGTTGGGAGTCCTACCAAAAACACAGCAATTGGATGGGAAAAAAAGAGAGGTACCAGAATTAGAACCCAAGCCTTTGAAAAGGAAATACTCAAACTACTACTCAAACCATGTAAGTACAGATAACCACATCGCCACAACCATGACATATCCCTTCCCGCATGTTTATGCATGGGCTTCAGGATTTCCAAACATTGCTTGATTTTTTTTCCACACAAACAGAAACCATGGCAGGGAGATGACACTGAACGTTTATTCAAAATCACTTGAGGTCTGGATGGCACTCAGTTGAGAACATCCTTGCCACTGTGTATGTTAGATGCCTGTGGGGAGACAAGAGACATAGGGACAGCAATGAATAATGTGTAGCAGTTGCAACATATCTACTCAGTAATCAAGTGCTCATTAGGGGTCACTGAATATGTGAGAAAGGGTGCTATCATGTATGTGTTCAGACATACTGCATTCCTCAACCTAGCTTACCCATCTCCGGGGGGGGGGGGATGAATTCCTTTCATGTCAACATTGTTATCATGGCAACATCAATGGGGAAAATAGCGTTATTAAGAGGAGGTGCAATTATAGCAGTACTGCATTGAATCTCTGCCTGCAGTTTCTGCTCGCTCTGTTTCTTGTATCCTGACTCAGAGCCTGAAAGGAACAGTGAGTCAGACTGTTGATCAGCATCTCAATAGGTGGAGTACTGACATTTATTTTTAAAAAGGCTGTTGTGGTCCCAGATGCCTTCCCCACCACATGGTGGAATCTCACTTGCATTTTAAAGAAAGGGCGGGGGGTTAAAAATGCAATACATGAAAGGGGAGCTGGAAGCAGGACATTTACACAAACTATATACTTACTTTGAGTCATCTATGCAGGAGATGCTGTTACTACAACCTGTTAAATAAAAGAAGATTGTTGAGCCAGTACAGTTTCCTCATATTTCAGCAGGAGGGGAGAGACAGTCTGTGATTATGAGTGTTTGGATGCTCTGTACATGCTGGGATGTGGACAGGGAAAGGAGAGGAGGGATGAAGCATGTTCAGCAGCCCTTATTTCAGGCATAACCCCCCTCACTTGCTCACCTGTGTTAAGGTGCTTTCCTTGTAGAAGTGGTTCCTGGTGAGTGGTTGAGTTCAGAGTTTCAAGGAAGAGTACCTGTAAGACTTCTGGAAACACAAGTGTTATCCATCTGATCTTACTAATTTGTTTTTAGCCAGGGACAGAATGCTCTGTGTCTGTGCTAAGTGCCCTTTCACTGAAGTTCCTCACCATGCTACATTCCCACTTGTGCCTTTGTATAGCCATGTTTACACAACCACGGGTACAGAGTAACACAGTTCCAGATCACAAATTTTTATACACATACAGTGTTCTCTCATTATTTATTTTGTCACATTTTATACTCCACTTCCTACAAGGAGCTTGGGGTGGTGTACATGGTATCTTCCCTTGTTTGGTCCTTCACAACAACTCTGTGAGGTAGGCCCAAGGTCACCCAGGAAGCTTCATGGTTCAGTGGGAATCTGAACCTGGATCTTCCAGTCTGTCCAACTCCAGAACTACTACTATTTGTACATAACTTCCTCATATAGTCTTGGTGTTCTGATTGGTAATCAGAAGTCAGACTTCCAACCACCAGTATGGGTTTGGGGGTGAAATAAGACCTGATATCAAGGATATTCAATTACTTGTTCTATAGATTTACACAGGCAGGGGGAAGCAGAACCAAGGCCTGAGAGCATCAAAGATCTGAACCAACTTGGCATTCCTCTGATCTTCTCCCAACTTCATTCATTTTTTCCTCCTTAGCCAGGTAGTTTCAACATCTTGAAGCCATGCACACATGGCACACATGCACACATGGCATATCATGTATACTATACATGATATAGTATAGTATCAATGCTATACTTTTGTTACTTCTCTACTCCAGATAACTTGGAGTTACACCAGCAGAACATAGTTGGTAGCAATCCTATCCTTGTCCAGCCAGTGTTTCTCAAGGGATAGGAGCAGTGGTAGAATCTAAAACGGGAGGATCTGGAATGCTGGAATCTGGGACTAACCTGTGAGTGGAATGCTACTCCAGCCTAGCTCCGCCACGTGCCGCCATTCGCCCGGCTCCATGGTGGCCGCGGCACTGCAAAGCGCTCATGGTCTTGGAGGGGGCGCCTGCTCGCCAGGGGGGACGGGGGCACGCCGGGTGCTGTGGGCGAGCGGCGGTGGGGCATGTCCATGGAGGGCAGCCCGCGCGGCGGGTGGGAAGGCGGTGGACCTGAACGGACGGGCTGCCACTCAAGGTTAGTCCCGCCCAGTGTTCCAGATTTTCCCGTTTTAGATTCCACCACTGGATAGGAGTATTCTGTTCATTGTCATTTGCACTTGAAGAATTGTTAGTTTTAAACCTTGCCTCATGTGACATGTTGCTTTCATAAAGGTTTAGTTTTGTGGATCATTTGGTTTAGCATTTGTATTGTTAATTTTTTTCCACTGTAAGCCTTCAAAGCATACCACTACAGAGTGAAAACTGTACTTTTAGTTTCAGTGTACCTGCACTATAACCAGACCACAAGAGTTGCATTTGTGTGTGTGTGTGTGTGTGTGTGTGTGTGTGTGTGTGTGTAATTCAGTTTATGCTACTATGAAACTTGACAGCTCCGTACAAAATATTCTTCCCAGAATCCAAAGGCTGACCATTTTAAAATGGCAGTTAGTATCAGTGTTTGATAAAATACGAGGAGGGCATATCATTTCCCTTGCAAAATTCCTCCAGGTGGACAGTCTTTACTCATTTTGATTTTGGAATCCTCCAGACAGGATTTTGTCAAATGTGAGTTATTCTTCACTTGAGTGAAGCCCATGTTTACATCTGGTAATCCTTCAGTGCCTTATTTCTCAAGTATACTGGTCCAAGTGCTCACTATAGACATGATCAAATCTCATTTTTCACCTCACACATATGAATTACAATAATCTCGGTAGTTACAAAGATGATTGACTGCTCATTACACCACACAAGCATAAATCTGGAAGAACTGCACCTCACATAATTAGCATATTAATAGAATCAATCAGTGGTGACAGGTGCATTAATCCAGAAATCAAGACGTAAAAGCTGAAGACACTAAATAAGAAACGGAGAAAAGTCTACATGTTTTAAATAATATTCAAACACTGGTAACATTCAAATGTATTGCATAACTTAAACAGCCCCAGGGCACAATCCAACCACCTCTCTTCGGTCGACGCAAGCCACTTGCATTGGCTGAGTGCTGTTGCGAACATGCCACAAAGCACATCTGGCGCAAGGCCGAAGCAGGAAGTTATGTCAGCCCAGCACTGCTACAGCACACCTGTGGTAAGCCGCTCCTGGGCCAGCCAATTTCAGCTGGCACAGGGGCTATTCTGGGCAGGGGGAAGGCGTTCTGGCAAGTGGGGCTGCCCATGGAGGGGATGGAGTTTGGATGCAGCCATTAGGCCACATCCACAGCATATCTCCAGCTGGCGCAGCCCCAATTTGGGCTAAGAGGTGTGCTTAGACTTGTGCCTGCTATACAGGCACAGATTCAAGCAGCCCCATAGGGGTGGGCTGGTGCCTATCCCAGGGTAAGGGGACGACCATGCCCTTGTCCCATGGAGACTCCAGCCTGTTCCCAACCTGTGGTGGAGATAATGCAGGCCAGCTGGCCTGCCTGTTCCAGGGCAAGTTAGGACTGCACCCCCATTCACATTTCACTGAACACCTGAGTATTATTAGAAGGGGATTGAACAGATTTCTGGAGGGAAAGTCCATTGTAGGCTACAGGCCATGATGGATGGTGCAACCTCCTTACTTTAATAGTAGGCTATCACGAAATGCCAAATGCAGGGGAGTGGCAACAAGATGCAAGTATCTAGTTGTCTTGTGTGCCCTTCCTGAAGTATCTGGTGGGCTACTGTGAGATACAGGCAGCTGGACTAGATGGGCCCCTGGCCAGATCCAGCAGGGCTCTTCTTATGTTCTTATCTCCCATGTAAGTGCCAACATTTACATTGGTAAAAGATCCATATAGTTCAATGGAGCTTTGGAGACTTGCTACTGTTGAAACACATAGGACAAGACGCAGCATTATTTGGACAACAGGGATTCTATATGCTGACATAATCCCTAACCCAAACACTATTAAACTGAAATGGAATTTCACAAAAAAAAAATTCAAGTGCAAAATTCACACATGATAAAGCTGAAAAGAGACCACAAAAGCCTCACATATGGCAAATCAGACATAGTTTTTGAAGATATCAATACCCACTATAAATGTTTCAGCTATTATTACATTCAGATCTATGCGATATCTAGTATTTGAATAATGAATTTTATTGTTCCTTCTCAATGCCTAGAAGTCTTCTAATTTCCTACTATTCAAAATATTTGGCAGCACAGTAAAAAAGATTTGTGGAAATGTGATACATGCAATAGGCATTATCAGATCCAGACAACATGGGGGATAAATGGATGCTCCTGCAGGCAGATTGTCCAATCAATCCTTTACCAGTACATAATAATCTCAAATCGGATCAAATTTCCATTATTCTGGGTATCAAACCTGAAATCATAAAAATGTCAAGACGACTGCACTGACAGTATTTATCCCAGATCTTAGACCAATAGCTTATACAGTGACATGTTTTATGTAGAAGCTTAAAAAATGAAGCCCAAAGTACTATGGCCAAACCTGAAGAATAAGATTTAAAAAACCTGAAGGATAAGATTTTTTAAAGGGGGGGGAATAGAATACTACAAACTCTACTCTATCATGTCCTTTTGTCTGTTCTAAAGTATATTTTCAAAATAGAAAAGAGTGTGTTTTATGAACTTGCTACTTTCTAGAATGGGGAATAAGGAAAACCTGTAATTTTAGAAGGCATGAATGCTCAAAATGTATTAGAAATTATACACAGGAAAAAGCCTCTAGCTAGGTATGATGTTGATTTTAGGGATACTGATTGTAGCTTGTTCAGCAACCATATCATAACACTTTAAACACCTTGTGGGTTTCCTTTCATTTAGTTGCAACAATGAACCTTCACTGATTCACATGGAATATACTCTACCCTCATTATCAGTCCTTAATTCATTCCTGTAAATGGCCTGTAAATTCCTGTAAATTCAGATGAGTACAATTATTATATTAATTTCAACGGGAAAAGTTCTCATTCCAAGGTCACCCAAAAATCACCCAAAATGTTTAATATCCCCCTGCCTCCGCCGTATCTGGATCGTATACTGAAAATTTTTGGTATGGATAAAGAGGGATGGTATGCACAATACGGGTAAGTGAAAATGTACTGATAAAAACATATATACATTTATAGCTAATGAACTGATAAAAAAGGGATGAGTGTACAACTACATTACATGGAAATTTTTCAGCCTTCGAAGAAATTAGACTTTGTAGCAACATTGCCACGTCAGTCCCCAAAAGAGCCAAGGGCAAACCCCTGATTGTGTTTTCTCTGAAGAGGTCTTCCTCAAGGGAGGCACTTAGGGCACACCACCTGCTAGGGTGCAGAACTGTCTTATCAATTGATTTCAGCAAACCAGAATCACTGTCAAGCAGAAGAACAGACATTTCTGTCTGCTTTAGGTGACCCTGTTCTCATTCTGGAGGAGAACAGAAACAATTTAGTGTACATAACTTTCTTTATATTTTAAAAAAGAGAACTAACATACTTCTAAGTATAAAGATAATGTAAAAAGCTCAATTGTTATGTCCAGTGCTTTTTTTTTAAAAAAAAAAAAAAAAAAAAAAAAGGTGCAGGAACTCACAACTTGTTAATCTTTTATTTATTTATTTATTTATTTATAAACCATTTTTTATTTACGCTAAAAATTAAAAAAAGATTTTCTATTCACCAATCATTTTTTAAAATATTTTATTTATCATAAATAAATAAATAAATAAATAAATATCATTATTTAAAAAATAAAGTTTTACTTCTTTAAGACAGTGGATAACATGACCAGCTCAGAAACTTCAGGACTGCAGTCCAACACAGAAGAGCAAACAGCTCTCCCAACACCACCAGCGGGAAACTTGTGTCTGTCTAAAAATCATTCTCCCCTCCTCCCCGGCACAGAAAAACCAGCCTGGCAGCAAAATCCCCTGCGCGCATGCACGCACACTTGGGCGCAAGTCTGGTGGAAGTCCACCGAGGTGCCTACTTCTGAGGAAGCCCGACCACGATCGGACTGCAGAGGGTTCTTTTTGGCAAGGAGGGGAACACAGAGCAGGAAAGACGGAAGGAAATGGAAGGAGCAGGACGCGGAGGAGAGGAAAGGCTGATTGATTGATTGATTTTGGACGTCAGATTTTTCCATATTTTGGAATACTTCCATGTCTGTGTTTGTATAGGATTGCAGCCCTTCTGAACCATCCTTATTGAGAGCTGGACCCATGCACTTCAAAACAGCTGCAGGCTCCAAACTGTGATCAAAGGCATGCATGCCCAACATACACTACAGTGCTTTCTAGTAAATAAGAGCAACACTTATTTGATAGAATCTACAATATATTTTCACTCATCTGAATACTTCTAGGAGATATCTGCACAATACGTGATCTAACAAGAGAACTCAGCAGCAGGTCCTCTGGGGGGTGGGGGATCGCAAGTGGTCCATTGTTCCTGAGCCTGGCGTAAAAAAGAAGGCCAATGAGCCAAAGGGAGCTAAAAAGGGAGGCCCAGGAGCCAAATTCACATTTGAAAGGGAAAGGGAAGGAGCCTTAAAGACACTTTGTATCGCCTGATAAAATTCCTCTGGGTCAGTGATGGCGAACCTATGACACACGTGTCAAAGGTGACACGCCACAACATTTGGGGTGACACACCAGCAATCACCAATACCTGACAAAAACTGAGTTTGTTTTATTCATTTTTCATTTTTGTAATTATTTGATGTTTCTTTATATAATACATAACATCACACATGATTGGACTGTATTTTTTGTTTAAATAAATGAATATAAATAATTATTTCTCTTTTTTCTGGGAGCGGGGTTGACACACCAGCAGAGTCAAGTTAAGCATTTTCCTAAGTTTCGACACACCAAGCCCAAAAGGTTCGCCATCACTGCTCTAGGTGGCTCTGCTCATGTAAAGTGGCTTACTAGCAATACTCCACTAGGGGTTCAAATATACCTCCACTGGAAAAATACTTTGCTTTTCGTCATACATCTGTTGGCTCATACACAATGGCTCCTGGACAGCACTTCACTTGGTAGGTCACAAATTATACAGGTGCACATATGAAATGATTCAAAAAAATTAAATCATGCATGAATCCACATTTTTTGAGACAAAAATATGATTACATTCTTTTCAACCTCTGATAAGCCGCAAAAAATAACTCCTTTCTTGTTTTTGTGCCTCCCATGGGAGCAGAAGTCTACCGATACTTTTACTGGAACACAGATAATCCTCATCATAGCAGAACAGTATTAACCACGGCTGCAAGCCTAAATACAAGTTATACATGCTGGCAACTTTGTAAGGATCTGTAAACCTCCTGAAATGTATGCATTTGTCTTTTTCTTCTAACCAGATTAAATGCTACATGTTACAACCAACAGTACAATAGTACAAACCTTTCCTTAAAAAAACAAGATAAATTAAAACCAGTAGCATGAACTGCCATAAATGAAAGTATAAATAAATGTCTGGCCTTAGTTCTTCCTTCTAATTACAAAACTAAGAGTCCAAACGCTAAAAATACTTGGGGGCTGATAGGTCTGATTTACAAGAGCAGATCTTGACACAAGGGTCTACTGTTTTGCAAAGTTTGATTTAATAAAATCATTATCTTTTGAAAATACAATCCTCTAAGACTTCCTAGAAAAAAGCGGGGGGGGGGGCGAGAATGAAATAAGAGCAAACATGTGATTTGTTCAGTTGAAGACTTCTCATGCATACATTACCAGTATACAAACATTCCATTTTCTAAATATTTACCCAATAACATGTTAATACAATATAATTTGGATTTCCTAGGAAGTACATGTAGATAGAATATGTTTTTATTTAACTATTATCATCATCATCATCTTTATTTACAGTCACAGACCCAATATAATTTAACTATTATGTGGTCTGAGAAAGAAGAAAAACAATCCCGATTTCTACATAATTTTTTCTGCAAATACAGATAACATTCTGTGGACAAATAATTAGTTCTTTTTCAGCACAATCCATTTGTGCCCTTGCTCTGGGGCAGGCGCCAGCTGCCCCAATAGACTTGCTCAGATCGAACCCCTCTCCCAGGGCCACCACACCTCCCGGCCTGGGCAACCTTGGCTGGATCCTATCCCCCATCCTCATCCCAATTGGCCTTACACGGGCCACTCCGATTTTCATCCGCAAAATCATGAGTGCATATTTGAGTAGCTCTATTGGGCTGGATGGTGTGCAACATTTGTAAGGGGACTCAGACTGCAATCCTATACACACTTTCCTGGGAGTAAGCCCCACTGAACAAAAGTCCCTTCTGAGTAGATGTGTATAGGATTGTGCTGCCAATCAGCTTACTCCGAGTTGTGCCCAAGCCTGCTCTTCACCTGCACTGGATACAGCACAGGCCTGTTGGCCTGCCAGTTCCAGCGCCGGTCATGATTATGCCGTAAATGGTACCAACAACTCCATAAAATCCAAAGCTACTGTTTTGGATCACTTATTACCATGTTTTGTGCAATTTAGGGAATATATATATAATATGAACCTGTATTGGGCTGATCTCGGTCGGGTTTCAGCTAAGTGCAGCAGCGGAGGGTCACAATAAACAAAATTATCAGTGTTTATAGAAGCCCAGTGGGACATACTAGGCCATTAGGTATATTGGTATAAGTGCCTACATTAGGTTGAAGAGACTGTACTTTTGTTTTTAAGCAATGCTTTCATCTCTTCCAAGAGATAAAACTGCTCCCATTTGCTTCTAGATTGCAATCATTTCTGAGCAGCTGTTAACTACTTAATCTCTAATTATGTTAGCAGGAAAATGCATCTCTCTCCAGAGAGCAAGAAGCGTGAGCAAGTTCACACCAAATATGCATTGATACCCACAGCATTTAGAAAATTTTTTCCAAACTTTCCAAATACTATAGATAGCTAGGTTCCCATTTTTAAAACGATTACGACAATTTAAGATCTTTTCTAACATTACTGTACTTTAGTAGTATAGGAGGTTCTTTGCATTTTCCCCTTGTTGCTCTGGGAGCAGGGCAAGAAGATCACTGCAGTGATTCTCACACCACAAAAGTGCCGCTGCTGCTGTGGTGCTGATGGTTGTTAAAAATCTGTAAATGTCAGATGTCTAAAGAGTCCACAAGAACAACAGCTTCTGCAGTTACAAAGCAGAGTATTCATATTAGGTTGAAACAAAAAATGAGCAAGTAAGAGAAAGATGTAAACATGGTAGTTTCAACTAATACCTTACCATAATTATTAGAGGTATGATTTTTTTTTGTATGTATGATAACAAATTAACACATAACACCACTTTCTGCACTTCTCATTTTTGTAAAAAAAACTCTGCAAAAAAGAAAAATAATGGGCTGGACTGGGAGGATGAATTACTGGGTCTGCATCTGCTATATCACCTATATCACCTACCTAGTACACTTGTGATTATAATTCATAAAAATGTATCCTAGAAATAAATACACATAACATCACTTTCTGAACCTTTCCTCCTTGGGGAAAAAACAAAATCTGCAAGAAAATAAAATGTTTAACAACACCTCTAATAATTATTCTATATGCTATTAAACTCTCTCACACACACATACACATTTTCTCAAATCTCTCCTACACAATCTTCATGGCCCCTATAATTTACAATACAATTTGTTCTTCAGTATCCAGTTTAATAATATAGCCAACAGTGCAAGCCTAGGCATACCTACTCAGAAGTAAGCCCCGTTGAGTTCAGTGGTGCTTACTCCCAAGAAAGTATATACAGGATTGCAGCCAATTATTAACAGATGAATTACAACATACCTTAACATAACCCCTAGCTTTCATGTTCATTTTTAGTTATAATTTTATGTTTCATAAATACAGTAACATTTTGATATACCAATGTGAGGAAACGTTTTTACAAAAAAAAATCCCAGCTGCTAGTATGCAAGTACTAATCAGCTGCATTTTACAGGGGAGGGATGAAGCCAAACCAAGAATTGGTTCTTCTAAGTCTCATAATAAATGTACAAGCAAGGAATACATAAAAATTTATTATGATAAGCACACAAACAAAAAGCTAGGATAAAATTAAAATTGCTTTTATCCCGTTAATACTCCAGAAATGAAATTTATTTGTGAAATGCAAACATCAGGCAGCTACCTGTGCAAAATATTTTCCCCACCTCTACTATTATGTTTATCATTGGAAGTTACATAGCAATGATCAGTTACCCCTACGTGATCACCAGCTTCAATTCTAGCATTTTTGAATCCATCCACATGCACACCAAATATGCCAAACCAGAGGGTAGCTTTATTATTTATATGAATGTACATTTAGAAGGGGGGGAAAGGGGGGACATAATTAAAGACAGGTAGACTTGTCCTGAATTTTAGGCATCTGGAATTTTCACTTCTTCCTCAAAACAATCCATAACATGAAGTTATATTTGGAGAGGCCAATAAAGTGCACTCAATTTTGTCTGGGCTCTTCACACCCTCGTGTTCATGTGTCTTCTAGGATGAAATTTGCAAGGAAATTAATTCCCTCCTCTACACAATCCTCTTTAAAATCTAAAAAGAGAAAAAATATCTTATCACTCTAATTCTTTTACATTTGAAACTCAAAAATCCAATATATAACTATTCACATTCTTATCAATAAATTCCCTCATTCATATGGATCCACACAGCACTCTAAAGGTATGGTAACATAATATTAATACTTCAAAAACAAAGGACCATGTGCCAAAGAACCGTATCTTACCTGCATGGTTAGAATCCTTTAGACTGAGAATTATTAATTTCCTTTTTATGCTCCTTTCTTCTAGCAACGCAGCTCCCAATAGATGACATACTACGGTATCTGCAAGAGAAACAGAAAAAGACTAAACCAATGTTCAATTCACATTTTTTCTTCCATTCCCCTCCCACCCTCTCCAGAAGGATTGCAGATAAACTGAACACACACACACACACACACACACACACACACACACACACACACACAAAGTTACTTTGTGACAGAGAAAGGGGGAAAATGAGAAAAGAAAAATATTTTTGTAAAATATGCCACTGTAATTACTTTGATGAAAAACAACACAACATGAAGACAACTGAAAAGTAATTAAATCAACTAGGCAGAACTTACCACAAGAGGTCTTGTATCAACTTCTGTGGCTCCAGCCACAATCAATACCCTGTGTTCACTGGCTGGAGTCTGCATCTGTATATCTGTACATGCCCCACTTCTGTTGTTCTTCTACACCCTTTTCCATTACCCACAATGAAGTTATAGAATAAATACGCTTATGGTATGCCAAACCCTTTTTTACTTGATGATAACGATCACCTGCCAATTTGAAGAATAGCATGAAATCAGGCCTCATATCTTCACCAATACATTTTCTCCAGCACCCTCTGGAGCTGAACCAGGCATTTAAGGTAGCGAACTTAGCATTTAACTCTCTGAAACATTTCAGCAAAAACCCCACATTTGTCAAGTTTCATTACATTTTTTAATCCACAGTCTCAACAATACCTACTTCATACAGTAAATAAATCATAAAAACTATACAGGCATGCCCCAGTATCCACAGATTCAGTATCCACCGTTTCAGTTATCTACAGATACCATGGATACTGGGGCACTTATTAAAAAGACAGGGGAAGATTAAACAAATCCCATTTGTTTACCTTGTGCAGCAAAATGTTGCAGCAAAAATGTCCGCTCTCTTTAAAAAGGCTTTCCCAGTATCCCTGGTTTCAGGTATCCATGGGGGGATCCGGAATGGAACCCCAGCGGATACCGGAGCATGCCTGTACTCAGCAGGTTGTATCTTAAAGTCTGCCTACATTCATAGGAGAGGCCCCATTTGCACCAGGTGGAAGAATAATTTTCTCAAAGTTCCTCTTCCCTCTGCAGCCACAGGCGTGTCCAAAAAATTATTACTCATGGGCAGATATTAGTGAAGTGCAGGAAGCTTCAAAGGAAAGGAGAGATTGGTGAAAATCCCCACTCTCCACCCCTTGCACAAACAGCTTCTCCTGCAGACTGAAGATCTTAGGACACAGTCCAACTGATCTTTAAAGGCATTTTAGAGAATTGTGTACAGCATGTGAGATTACAACAAAGCTGTATCAAACTGACCTAGGAAATGGCCGTCTTCCTCATACACATATGCATGGCATAGGCATGTAATTGCCCTTTGTGAATAGAAGTCTTTCGCCCTAAAAGAAATCTCCCAAATCCCTCTCTCTTTTTCTTCCTGTAAGTGTACTGTTAACCAGTATATTTAGTTATAGAAATGTCTGACCCATTGTCTGTATAACATGTGAATGAGTGAGAAAATGGATGTCTTTCCATTAACTAAAGTGAGATTGCTCAATGTTTGACAGATATTTAATTCTAATTTCCTGAGAGCAGAGCTTGGAATGGTCATCTCCAATTAAACTAGAATGGAGTTCTTCATGCATCAGAGAGTTCATATCCTCCTAGGACTACTGGTGTGGCTCCAAATGGGGTTGTAAGCATCATGGAGGAATTTCTTCTTTCACATTTGCCTGGAACATGGGCCTTCAGCCACTTATTTCATTAGGTTCAATGCAGAAACTACTTTTTAGCAATTCAAGCCTCCTAGCCTGATCAGCATCATGGAGCCAGACTGCATTGCCTTTGTTATGTTTTCTTATATATTTTTATTTAAAAAATATTTAGATGCAAGCTCTGATTTCCTAAAATAAACAATCTAAGCCTGGGGATAAATTCATATGCCACCCTACTAACATAACAGTGAGCCCCTTTTAAGTGATTTAAGCCTACTCTAATCAAAATGAATTCGCTTATATGTATTTTGGACTTACTATAATCATTGGGGCTCTTCTATGATCAGGTTTGATGCACACTTAATTGTAAATTGTGCTTTATCACTCTTGAATAAATATAATTTTCCTTAGGCTGCAATCTTATATACACTTTCCTGGGAATAAGCCCCATTGAACATAATGGAATTTACTTCTGAATAGACATGCATAGGATTGTGCCCTTAGAGAGAGTAAGAGAAGGTTTTCAATTTAGTTTTCATTTGAGTCTTATTTTAAATAACTGGATGTGGCAGCAGTTGGTTAACATACAAGTTTCTATGTCCTTTAAAAATAGTTGGGATCTCTTCTACCTCTTTTAACCCATGAGCCTTCACTGTATTTTTTCCAGGTACCTACCATTACTGCACCTTATAAAAGTGGCACCTCCCAGAGGAGCCTTTCAATACCAACTCTTGCATTAAGGATATTGACAGAGATGCCCTGTGTTGGTTGCTTCCAATTTGTTGCTCATGTGCCATGCCTGTGCATTGGTGAAAATCTCATCCACTCCTCATAAGAGTTCAGGAACTTCCTTTCATGCATGTTACAGTCATGCCCAATTATTGGAAACATTTGGGGGTAAGTTCTTAATATCATTCAAATAGTGTTACAGAGACCAGTGATATTCACAGATATGTATGTAATCCTAAAGTGTAACTTGGAGATTAACATCGAGTCAATGAAAGTGGACCTTTTGTGCCCACACATTGCAAAAGGGCTTCCAGCACTATCCTATGTATATCTAATCAGCAGTCCCATTGTGTTTGGTGGGGCTTACTCCCAGGAAAGTGTGTATAAGGTTGCAGCCTTCTAGAACTTAATTGGAAGGAATGAAGCCCACAAATTTGCATCCAATGGATGGATGATCTTTTGCGACTATTGGTCTTCGAATGAATGGCCTAACAATGTCAGTTGCATATGGATATACTTGAAACTAGCTGGAAGAAATTACTTGATGAGACACTGAAAACCATGCGAAGCATGTAGATATATTTATTAAATATATTAGACTGCTGATATATCCCTTTTTGTAACTGGCAAATTAATAATGATAACATTTATGTATGACTTTTTTCCTTTTGCATAAAATGAAATACAGCATTAAAAAATAAGCAGGAACTGGACCTCCTTCCCCCTTGGTTGGAAATTATGGCAGCCTAATCCTAAACTTCCAAGCACCCATAGCTCCAGCTGTGCCAAAACGGCAACCGCTGGATTCTGTGGATGCTGGGATACCACCAGAGGTCTCCTTGGTGTAAGGGAGCATTTGGGTAAGGAAGCATATCCCGGGTCGATAGCAGCCAGAAGCAATGGGTCACCTTGGCTCTGCGCCCGCTATTGAGTGGATGCAGAGTCAAGGAGGCCCATGTTGGGCTGCCCAGGCCAAGAGAAAGCACAAAATAAGGCGGCAGAAGCTGCTACCATCTCCACACACCCCCTGGGCCCAATCCTTCCCCCTGCCAGTTCCACCCGTCCCCACCTCTCCCCCCCCCAAAAGCTACACTGCTGCGCTGCAGTGATACTTACTGCCAGCAGCTCCGTGGCATCCGCTAAGTGGTGCTGGGCCCCTGCTTCCAGGAACCATGAGCATGCTTTATGCAACTCATTCATGACACATCTGGCACATTAGCGACACCCTGAGCTGGTGGTACACACATACCACTGGTGGTGGAGAGCTCAGAATTGGACTGAGATGCCAGAAATAGGACAATGTCTGGCAACTTGGCTTGCAGGGTTTTTCTTTTCCTTTTTTTTTATTTGTCTTTTTAAACTTTGGGCAAACTTTGTCATTATCCTTACAACCCTGAAATAAACACTCCAGACAAAGGTTTGGGAAAAGAGTCACTTCATTAAAATAAATGGAACCTGCAAAAGGGCAATACTAACAAAAACCCCACATGTGCAGAGAGAAGTGGCACTAGCTGACTAACACCCCCAGGCTACAGAGCAAGACAGTCTGGCTCCGAGCTCCCTTAGTCCTAGTCCCAAGAGAGCCCCTCAATACCAGTCATAGGGGTCGAGGTAGCTGCACGTGACGAAGTCCATAAAGGGCTTGCCCAGAGATTATCTCTGCCCGTGCCAGCCAGGGACTTGTCAGCCAAGCTCACCGACCCAGTCAAGCATTGTCTGAGTGGTCCTGACCCGCCCCGTGACCCTGCTAACCTCAGAACCGTATGCCAGATTCCCTCACACCCTTCCTACCCAGCCCGCTCGTCCCCTCCACACAGGGGGGCTAGCCTAGCACTTAACTCCCACCACCCCACAGAGCTAAACAACTCCGCAGCCCCAGTTGCAGGTCCCTCAAAAACCAATCCTTCCCAGATGGGGAAGGTGAACCCCATCTCCCCTGAACAGGGCTGGCAAATCATAGGCAATGTTAGGGTGAGGAATGAAATCCCCACCCATAGCACAGACCACACACAGGTAAGGTAATTTACTTTCTTCCAGCTGCACCCACAAACTCTGGTTGGGTGCAACTATGCTTTTTAAACTTTGGGCAAACTCTGGTTGGGTGCAACTATTGTTTTCATGATCTTCTGACCTCCTTCTCATTTCTTTTATTTTGACTTATTCGTCTACTCTTATAATAAACTCCTTATCGTTTTTACTGATTATCTGCCTGGCCTCCGTTTACTTCAGAGAGAGTAGGTTAGCCACACTTCCCCAGACCACCAGGTCTTGCTACTGCTTTGGTTTATATGCAACTGAAAATCAGGCCTCTCTCTATTAGGCTTTTCCCTTTCTGGTGATGCTGCAGAAACCCACCCAAACCCCCCAATAACCCAGACCAACCTCCGAGAGAGGGGCCAGCAACAGCCAGGAGGGCTGCTGTCAACTGCTAGGCACTGCATCCATTTTTCCTGCGTGCACCTTCATCCTCCACAGAGTTGTTGCAGAGCCACAACTTAAAGGGAAGCTGCACTTTGTGCTCATGGAGATGAGTTGTGTTTTTTATAGTCCACATGCTACAGTTTTCATGAGATTGTACCACCTTAGAATGAAGTTGCAGAGCTGCATATCTGACGCTGCAGTCCTATGCAAACTTTCCTGTGAATAAGCCGCATTGAAGACAAACCTACTGACTTCGGCATAGACAAACCTAGGATAATGCTCTGAAGGTCACTTGCTCCTAGGAAACCCTTCCCCTTTCTCCCTCTTTAGCTTCTTCTATTGTTTCTTCCCTCCTCTTATGCCCTCCTTCTGCTCAAGGATCCTCACCACACTCCACACTCCTGGAGGGGGCAAAATGCTATGTTTTTCAGGCTTCTGAATGCCTTTATAAAGCAGCCCCTCCCCCTCACCGGCAGAGTCATTTGCAGCTGGGAGAGCAAAGTTAAGGCATCTACTTTGCTTTGCCTTCACTGGTTATGACAGTGATGGGGAGGGGCCGCTTTACACCTGCATTCAAGAGCCTGAAAAACGTAGTATTCCCCCCTCCCAAGGAATACCACTGCTACACTCCATTTGCCCTCCTCCTTGCCCTTTCTCATTTCCCGCCTCCATTTTCCCCTGCTTTATTTATTTATTCAACCTGTACCCTGCTTTTCTCCCTAAAGGGCACCCAAAGCAGCCTACAAATCCACAAGACCTCGTTTAAAACAGTAATTTACAATATATACATTAAAATATCCTTATTTAAAAAAACGTTTAAAATATTACAATAACATACAAAACCAGCTGCCACCACCTCTTAAGAAAGGACAAATCTACTTCTCTTGTCTTTGCCTCTCTTTTGTCCCCATTTGCGTGCCTTTGCCTTGTTTAAATCCTTCTTGCACCTCTCTGGGCCCCACCCCATTAGAGCGCTGCCCACTATCACTGACACAGTTTGTCAGTGCCTCGTGCTCTCCCAATGTTTGGCAGTGACATCACTACCAAGAAAACAGTGCTGTCTGCTCTAGCCAAATCAAGAAGCCCCTTTGCAAGCACCACAGAACATGGCTGAAAATGGCACATCATCCCAGAAAAAGTTTGACTAGTTGCATTTTACAAAGTACAATTCTGGGATAATTTCTCAGTACTTTTATGGTGAAACAGGAGCAAGAGGAGAATAGAATTTTCTCCACTGTTACCAATGGTCAAACTGTGTGTTACACAGTTTGTGTCAGTCTACAAACCAGAGACAATAACCAACCAGAGCTAATAACCAAGGGCATCTATTTGCATGTACTTAAAAAAAAAAACACCTTAGGGTTGCAAGTTTTATAAGTCAACTGATTGGCTGTTAGGACCACCTAGGCATCCCATTCCAGCCCTTTACCCAACCAGGTGGGTTTCATAGCCCAGTCACAGTAGACACATGCCAATATTAGCAGGAGTGGTGTCCTTTCAGCCTACTTCAGCAGGTTTCTCACTGGAAGTTCTGTGTCATAACACAAATATGAAAATTGTGCATGCTGCATACATGTCCATACAGAGGTACTTGTGTACATGCGCACACATGCACAGAGGCGCGCACGCGCACACACGAACACACACACACATAAAGACTTTAGTTCTAAGTATCCTTAGGATGCTTGCTAAGAGGGAATTTAATTTATTAGAATTCATGGAATTTTATCATAAGAACCACACCTGCGGAAGGCAATTTTCCATCTTCTTCTGCCTCATAGCAGTCTCCTGTGCCTCTCTGAAATCTCTCCTGAGAGTAGGGAGACCATTCTAAGAAGGGTGAGATGGAGAAGGGGGAAGGAGAACAAGGAAGAAGGAAATTCCTGTGGACGCACCTTCCATGAGTACCGTTTCCTTACAACCCAACATGTGAACTTGTGCACACCAGTTCAATTCAAGTGAATTCTAGTGAATTCAATTCACATTAATTCAGAGAAAGGACCAGTTACTTATGCTAATGAATGTATTTAGATAAAACTCATTTTATACCTCTGGAGAGTTAAGATATTGCTGACCCATGTTCAAGTCACAGTAAAAGCAGGTGCTAAGGCATCTTTGCTCATCTGCTGCTACAGACCAACATGGCTACTGTTCTGAAATGCAGACAGACTTGTTAAAGAAGCTTATGAACCCCTAGGAGCAGAATTCCAGAGGCGTTATCACAGAGACATCCCACAGGAGAGCCTGTAAACTCCCACAGGCAGTTTTCCCTCTTGCATACAGGAGGCCGCCCACACCTCCTGATTCCTTGACAGCCTTTGCTTTGTGCAATTCTTTCAGTCTACTTGCATAATTTCCTTAGTTCTTGACAGCTATGCTTTGATTTTAATCTTCTTTGTTCTTCCTAAATGCCATACAGCTGAAGATGTTTTCAACTCGTAATAACAGTGTGCTTGTAAGTGATGTGAGAACAAATACTCAGTCTTTTTGAAGTCCGAATGGAAATAAGTCATTAAAAAAAAAAATCAAAAGGTGCCAATTTAAGTGTGAATATAATGATAAATATCAAAATGAAATTGGTAGAGTAAGGAGTAAGGATTGGTAGAGTAAGTACTCAAAATGCAGTAGGTCCAAAATAGGATAAATGGGTTGTTAAATGCATGGCCAGGACACGCATGACCATGCATTAAAATTGCAGTGCAACTCTACTGGATGGCAGAAGAGACGTCCCAAAAAAAAGAATACGATGAACTGGAATTTGAAGAATGAAAAATATTAAGTCATTAATGATTGCAATGAAACTTGTTCAGCGTATTTAAAAATGCAGTTTTTGATCCTCTGTCATGCCTTCTCTAAAAAGGTAATGAAATGGGGTCAAGAATCATATTTTTAAACTGTTCTGAGATTGCTTTATGCCTGTTTGGTCAAGTCATTTAATCTTCCTTTGCGCACTTTCATTTTAAAAAGACAGCAGTAACGCCACCCTTTACAGATCACAGAATATTAGAACTGAAAAAGATATTTTCATCCAACATTTTGTGTAAAGCAGGCATCTCCAAGGCTAATAATCTAAAAGTTACATTGAAGTATATCATGTACACATGGGAGAATAAGATTGGTTAGTAGTTTGTTGAGAAAGCAAATAAAATGGAATATAGCAGTGGTTCTCAAACATTTCAGCACCAGGACCCACTTTTTAGAATGACATTCTCTCTATAACCCACTGGGAGACTGTCACTGTGACGCCAGATCCTGCTGCTTTCTTGAGAATGCAGCAATATTGGGTTATTTCTCTGCCATTTTCCAGTAGTAGTGAATCAGAAAGGAAAAAAGCCTATTTACAACCTTGACACAAGCGAAATAACCACACTGCCATCCCACTGTCCAGTTTCCCATCCCCATATTTTCAATCATGGCTGCGCTAGGTACTATGTGACCCACCTGAAATTGGCTCACAACCCATGTAGTGGGTCTCAACCCACAGTTTGAGAAACATTAGAATATAGCATTGGCAAATTGGTATTTAGTGCACACATCAACATAATCACATCAACATAACGTATGGATTTTCATGCATACATTTAACAGCCTCCTTTTTAAAACTGATACAAGCCACTACTTAATGCTTGCACCCACACTGATCAGGAGGTAAAAGTGTGGCTACTGAGGGATGCTTCACATGTTTGTGTTGTTGCTTTGTATATAGCTCTTACTGCGCAATCCTATACTCCCCCCTTGCACCGGCGCTGCCCTCTTGTGCCGGACAAACGCTGTTGCAAACATGCCGTAAAGCGCGTCCGCATTGGCGCTGTGGCACCACCGTCAGCAGCACCGGCCATGCACCGGACAAACGGCTTCGGCGCTTAGTCGGCACAGGGCCTCCACAAGGGCGTTCCAGAGGCATAACTAGGCGGCGCAGTGGGCGGAGACAGCGGTTGTGACGCAGTTGTGATGCAGGACGGCCGTAGTGCCAAATCCTAACACCCATCCCCAGCCATCGTGGCCCCGATTTGGGCCGCTCTTGCACACGTTCTTCTGCAAACAGCAGGTGCAGATCCGAGCAGGCCCATAGGGGTGGCTGGGGTTTACGCGGGTGCAAGGGAAAAACCTCCCCTTGTCCTGCACGTTGCTGCTGCTGCTGCCTCCTAATGGGCCTTAGGATATTGCCCTGCTATATCGGCCTTACTACGCCAGCATAAGGTAGGATTGCGCTCTCATTTTGAGAGAAGCTCTACATATCTTTATATATCCTATCTAACCTCCCCATAACCAATGCAGGTATACACAGTGCATCCTGCAGTGGGAGAAAGCAAATAATGTTTGTTCCCTTACCCTGGCATTCCCATCCACATCCACATAGGCCTAAGACCTGCACCAGCTCCTTGGCTAGCAAAAGTCTGAGTGGACCTGGAGGTGGATTGAGGCTGGAGGAAGGGGAATAGCTGCCAATATTGCTGCCAATAACCACCCCTTCCCACCCACCCCACACAAGCTCTCTGCCCAGGTCCCCACCTTGAACCTCCAACTTCCCACTCATGAACCATCACCACCACCCGCCATTGGCATGATCCATGCAGAGTGTTTGCATGCACAGGGATGCATCTTCCACTGCTAACTCCCTGACACTCAGCAGAGACCCTCTTTTCAAGCAGACCCGCTGCATTTACGACGGTGAAAGGCAACTTCCGCTGTTCTGCCAGGCCCACAGAATTTAGCAGACACATTATCACTTTTGTCTATCATAGGATAATATTTATATTCATTGCATTCACCAATGCAGACCTTCACCTTTCGTTTACACCCTTTTCCTACTCTTATTTTTCATTGGATTTTTTTTACAGAATTCTGACACTATAAAGAAAGCCATACCTATTTCATTGACCCTTACCCCATGAGATAGTCAGAAATAGGTTTTAAACAGAAAGTTCTTTTTAGAGGCTGTTCACAGTGAAGGGGCGAGAAAGAAAGAGAAATGGATGAGAGGGAGGGCACTCAAGAACTAATGAAAGAACTTGAAAACCTGAGTCCATACTTAACCATATGCACATTATCTCTTATTTTCTAATTGAAAGAACTGTCAACTACACCAGCTCTGGACTTCACCAGTGAAATATGACCTTCTTTATCCCTTTCTCTGTATACCGTATGGACATATAGACATCCATGGGAAGTGACTACAGGGGTTGATCAGGTTGGGCACTGGTCAGGGCTGGCCTTTCCATAAGGCAATATGAAAGCATTGCATTGAGTGGCCAAGCTGGAATGGTGATTATCTGAAAAGCCGCCTGACACTCCCTCCAGCCTTCCCCTGAGAACCACACCAGTCAGCATGCCAATCCTCTTCCAGCTTACTGAAAAAGGAAGCCTGAAGAGGATTTCGGCAGCCCTCTTCTCCTTCCGGTACAGCTAGAGGAAGAAGTTGGGAGAAACGCTTCTGTGGCTCCAGGTTTGCCTGTCCCTGCCCACCCAGCGGCTTATGAAAGCACTCAAGTGGGCATGAAGAGACACTCTGGAGCCTGTCTATGCCCCCCTTCCCTTATTTTGAGCAGCTCTTAGCACACAGCCACCCTCCTCCATGCGCCTCCTGTTTCAAATGCTCCTTTGAAAAAGGAATGGTATGGAAGAGGGAGGCTGTGCACTAAAAAAAGTTCGAGGTAAGAGAAGGCAAAGGAAGGGCACTCTGGGTGCTCATGCACTCACAGGAGGTGGCAAAATTGGGGGGGGGGATTTGGGCATCAGGGAGGCACAGGCCAAGAACCTCAGAGCTAGTATGCAATCATGTCAAGAATATGATATGGGACTACACGATTTTCAGATTTTAGAAAATGTTCCGTGTTATCCACTGTTATATTAGTTAGCTTCCATTCATCAACATACGCCGAATACATATTGCAGGAAAACAATATTTGTAATTGTCGATGTACATAGTTTCTTTTCCAATCAAAATATATTTATAAACAGCAGATGTTCACTTAATATAACATCATGTTATTTTTTAGCTCAATTCCACTGGGTACAAAATTCATATAAAAACGAAGACTGGCAGATTCCATAAATATGGCCACACATACACTATTACATTTTTAGAATTTTTACCCAATAATAATCCTATTCGAATAGCACAGTCCTATGCGTGTCTACTCAGAGTAGTTCAATGAACATTCAGTGGACCTTACTCTCAGCATATAGAATTGCAACCAAAGTCTCCCATAATGTACAAGTTTGTAAAAAAAAAAAAAATGCTTAAGCCAAACACCTTAGCATGAAGCAGTGTTTCCAAAGCTGTGGGTTGGGACCCACCAGTGGGATCTGCCCAGTTTGCAGAAGAAAATTGCAGCAGAAGAAAACTGCACCGCAAATGGAGTGACCGCTCTTGTGGCTGGAATGCTAACCTGTGATATGAGGTAACCCCTCAATTAAACTGTCACATTTCCCTAATTTCTCTAGTAATTGGCAGGCTGTAGATTACATGTGCAGATACAATCTTCTGTAGGGTGTAAGATGTAGGGACAGACCTGGAAAGAAGTCCCTAACTGAATGTCTTGCTCTCAAGCTCAACCTTCTGGCTACCATGGAATGACTGTAAGTTACAGAAACTAGCAACAAGAATGCTTTTATTCATTTTTGAAAAGGCTTCCTCCCTCCCTCCCACCCACCCTCCCTCCCCATTCCTAGATCTGCTCTTCCGCCAGCCGAGTTTGGCTAGTGCAGGAGCCGCACTGCGGTGCCGCTGCCCGGGGCTGTTGAGCCGACCCTGTTTGTTAGCATTGGCCCAATGGCACTAGCACCGACGCAAGCACGTTGTGTTTTACACATTGTGTAAAAAGGGGGTTAGTTGTGTTATGGCAATATAACATAGACCGTTTTCTCATATCCACTTTGAAAACTGAGGTTGCAGTATTATGGGCCCAATCCGATACAGGACTTTGGGCTGACGCAACGTGCTTGCGTCGGTGCTAGTGCCGTTGGGCTAATGCTAACTACAGCATCTGCTCCTGCACTAGCCAAGTGCTACTCCGCAGTGCTACTCCTGCACTAGCCAAACTCGGCTGGCGGAAGAGCAGATCTAGGAATGGGGAGGGTGAATGGGAGGAACTGGGCGAGGGTTGGACAAGCATGCAAGCCCAGAGAGGTGGGTGGAGATGGGATGTGGCCAGTAGGATGCATCCAAGCCTCCATCCCCGGGCCACACAGCGTCCTCGGATCTGCACTTGCTATACAGCAGGTGCAGATCCGAGCAAACCAATAGGGAGACTGGAGCCTCCCCTGGGGCAAAGGGTGCAAACAAGCCCTTGGCCCCGTGAATATCCCCAGTGCACCAAAGCTGCGCTGGATTTGGCACAGGCCTGCCAGCCTCGCTAATCTAGCGCAGTTTAGGATTGTGGTCTCAGTCATATTAAGGACTCTACAGACAACTAGACATCAGTGGCCATGCCACTACCATCCTGTTCGAAAGGATCCCACCCCAGCCTTGAGGAACTGGCTTTCAAGGATGCAGGGGACTGCAGAAGGAAGAAGGACTAACAAAAATCTTCCAGTTTTGCATGAACGTATTTTCTGTTTGTGAAATGAGAAAATAAGATACAGCTCACTCTTAGCAGTAACAGCCGACTTTTACTGGATGAGACACAACAGGACAATGTCAGAGCAGGCTTTTGGTAAGCAATTCGCAGAAGAAGGAGAAGCTAGGATACAGCTCAGAATCTCCTGTTGTTGGTTATTTGATAGTAGGAAGTAGGGACAGACCTGGAAAGAAAAAGTTGTTCTTACCCTGTATTCAAATCATACCCCATTTGTCCTAGACCTGCGTTTCTCAACCAGTGGGGCTCATACCACTGAGATGGTGTCCGGTGGTACACATGTGACCCCCAGACCTCCACCACCTGGCAGCGAGACCAGCAATGCAATGTGACAAGCAGCAGTCGGAGGCTCAGTTCAGTGGGCAGAGCTGCAGTGTGCAGTTTTCTCACACTCGAAAAGCCCTCCTGTCCACCCTGAGCTTTTCTCCAGCGTGTCACGTTGCATCTGGCCTCCCAATCTGCAAGTAACTGCTGATGACATCATTGCCAGTTACTTCCGGTGGTACTTCCAACAGGTGAACCATGTGAAGTGATATGACAGGAGACAAATGTTGAGAAATGCTGTCTTAAACCTGACTTAAGAAATGCTGTCTTAAATGGCACAGGCAGCCCTGGGTGCAGCAATTTTTATAATCAATATGCAAGTCCCTTACATGGAAGATCTGCCTTCAGCTTGACCACTACTTTTATTTTGTAACAGGCATTACTAGCTTTCATTATTTTCAGATACTTCTGTTCAGAAGTATAGTTGAACAGAAAGGAGCTGTATATCTTTCCTTTCATCCCCCTATTAGGAGTTTTATACACCATTACAATCTTTACTTAAACTCCTGTAACTACCCACCTCAACATCCAAACATCAATAGTTCTTAAAATTAGCCCCAGCACAATAACTGCATTCAGAACATTAATAGGAATTGGTCCTTTTCTGCTCCAAGGTCACCCTTCCTTTGCAAATCTCAGAATAATCTTTATCTGAGACTGTAAGATGTAGTATACATTACAGAGTACTCTGAAATTAGCACCAAACTACATATAATAGGGCTCTGATAACATATATTGGATTACTTAATAAAAGTCAGGAAAAATATATTCACTTCAGAAATTCAACCTTATTTTTAATTCGTCTTCTGAATACCCCATAAATCAGGGTATGAAACTGGTTTAGCGACAAAAGCTACAAAAGCAATCTAAAGCAAAACATCTTCTTAATTTGAATTGAGTTTTAATATACTATGCCAAAGCTGCTAAGACCTGTGTTTTACACTAATTGTATACATGCCTAGCTACACAACAAACTTCAAAAAAACCCACAGAGCTATGTTCATAGCCAAGAGTCTTTTTTCCAAGTAGAAATGAGTTGTGCCAAATTTTAAGAAATTATGAAAATGATGAATTAAAACAACAAAAATAATCCATTTCATATTGCTCATATCTGCACATCATATTAACAGCCCAATCAGGATATAGGCCTGCGCTATATCCAGGGTAGGTTAGGAGATTGCTGGACAGCAACAGGGTAAGACCCCTTCATGGATCCAAGATGGACAGGTCATAGTCGAGAGTTCTGACTAAACGTGATCCGCTGGAGAAGGAAATGGCAACCCACTCCAGTACCCTTGCCAAGAAAACCCCATGGATTACAAAACTAAAAGGCTAAATGATATGACACTGGAAGATGAGACCCTCAGGTCAAAAGGTGTCCATTATGCTACTGGGGAAGAGCAGAACACGAGTACTAGTAGCTCCAGAAAGAGTGAAGTAGCTGGGCCAAAACTGAAAGGAAGCTCAGCTGTGGATGTGTCTGGAAGTGAAAGGAAAGTGCGATGCTGCAAAGAACAATACTGCATAAGAACCTGGAACATCAGATCTATGAATCAAGGTAAGCTAGATGTGGTCAAATGTGAGATGTCAAGACTGAACATCGACATCATGGGAGTTAGTGAACTAAAATGGACAGGAATGGGAGAATTTAATTCAGATGACCATTATATCTGCTACTGTGGGCAGAAATCCCTTAGAAGAAATGGAGTAGTATAGCCTTCATAGTGAACAAGAGAGTGAGAACAGCAGTACTGGGGTATAACCTCAAAAATGATAGAATGATTTCAATTCGGATCCAAGGCAAACCTTTCAACATCACAGTAATCCAAGTCTACGCCCCAACCACGGGTGCTGAAGAGGAAGAAGTGGACCGTTTCTATGAAGACCTACAACACCTTCTAACACCAAAAAAAGATGTCCTCCTCATCATAGGGGATTGGAATGCTAAAGTAGGCAGTCAAGAGGTAATAGAAATAACAGGCAAGTTTGGGCTTGGAGTACAAAATGAAGCAGGGCAAAGACTGATAGAGTTCTGTCAGGAGAACACATTAGTCATAGCAAACACCCTTTTCCAGCAACACAAACGGCGACTGTACACATGGACTTCACCAGATGGTCTACACCAAAATCAGATTGATTAAATTCTTTGCAGCCAAAGGTGGAGAAGTTCTATACAGGCAGTAAAAACAAGACCTGGAGCTGACTGTGGCTCAGATCATGAGCTTCTTATTGCAAAAGTCAGGCTTAAACTGAAAAAAGTAGGGAAAACCACTAGGCCCTCCTCGTATGACCTAAATCAGATCCCATACGAATATACAGTGGAGGTGACAAATAGATTTAGGGGCTTAGATTTGATAGACAGAGTGCCTGAAGAACTTTGGACAGAGGTCTGTAACATTGTACAGGAGGCAGCAACTAAAACCATCCCAAAGAGAAAGAAATGCAAGAAGGCAAAGTGGATGTCTGACGGGGCTTTACAAATAGCTGGGGAAAGAAGGGAAGCCAAAAGCAAGGGAGAAAGGGAAAGATATACCCAACTGAATGCAGATTTCCAGAGAACAGCAAGGAGAGACAGGAAGGCCTTCCTAAATGAGCAATGCAAAGAAATAGAGGAAAACAATAGAATGGGAAAGACTAGAGATCTTTTCAAGAAAATTGGAGATGTCAAAGGACAATTCCATGCAAAGGTAGGCACAATAAAGGACAAAAACGGCAAGGACCTAACAGAAGCAGATGAGATTAAGAAGAGGTGGCAAGAATACATAGAGGAACTCTATAAGGCCTATCTAAATGTTCCTGATAACCACAATGGTGCAGTCACTGAGCTCGAACCTGACATCCTGGAATGTGAAGTCAAGTGGGCTTTAGAAAGCATCACTAACAACAAAGCTAGTGGAGCTGACAGCATTCCAGCGCAATTACTCAAAATTTTAAAAGATGATGCTGTCAAAGTGCTGCACTCCATATGCCAGCAAATTTGGAAAACCCAGCAGTGGCCACAAGACTGGAAAAGATCAGTTTACATTCCAATCCCAAAGAAGGGCAATGCCAAAGATTGCTCGAACTACCACACCATTGCACTCATTTCACATGCTAGCAAGGTGATGCTCAAAATCCTACAAGCTAGGGTTCAGCAGTATGTGAATCGAGAACTACCAGATGTACAAGCTGGTTTCCGAAGAGGCAGAGGAACTAGAGATCAAATTGCCAACCTTCGCTGGATCATGGAGAAAGCAAGAGAGTTCCAGAAAAACATCTACCTCTGCTTCATTGACTACGCTAAAGCCTTTGATTGCGTGGATCACAACAAACTGTGGCAAGTTCTTGATATGAAGAGATGGGAGTACCAGACCATCTGATCTGCCTTCTGAGAAACCTGTACACGGGTCAGGAAGC
Organism: Lerista edwardsae; assembly: GCA_029204185.1. Lineage (NCBI taxonomy): Eukaryota > Metazoa > Chordata > Lepidosauria > Squamata > Scincidae > Lerista > Lerista edwardsae. The sequence continues at coordinate 28,645,995 of JAJKFI010000004.1, read as the reverse complement.
AACAGTTAGAACCGGACATGGAACAACCAACTGGTTTCAAATTGGGAAAGGAGTACAACAAGGCTGTATACTGTCACCCTGCTTATTTAACTTATATGCAGAGTACATCATGAGGAAGGCAACAACCTCAGATATGCAGACGATACCACTCTAATGGCAGAAAGTGAGGAAGACCTCAAGAACCTTCTGATGAGGGTGAAAGAGGGAAGTGCCAAAATTGGCTTGAAGCTCAACATTAAAAAAACTGAGATCA
>JAJKFI010000004.1:28620487-28645642 GCA_029204185.1 Lerista edwardsae | reverse complement strand
TCCTGGAAGGACAAATCCTGAAGCTGAAGCTCAAGTACTTTGGCCACCTCATGAGAAGAGAGGACTCTTTAGAAAAGACCCTCATGCTGGGAAAGATTGAAGGCAAAAGCTTTTTAACTGTTGACAGGTTGGCTGGCTGGCTGGCTATACTTTTATACTTTATGATCCACATGGCTTGTTTTAAACTCTGTTGTTTAATTTTTGTTTTATTGTATTTTAATATTGTTTTAAATTGTTTATAATGTTGAGTTTTTATATTTTTTATTGTTGTAATGCCGCCTTGAATGCCTTCGGGCAATAGGCGGGGTATAAATTCAATAAATAAATAAATAAATAAATAAATAAAAGGAGAAGGGGGCGGCAGGAAGGAAGCTAACTAACTCAGGAAGTTAGTGGAGGACAGGGAGGCCTGGCGTGCTGTGGTCCATGGGGTTGCGAAGAGTCGGACACAACTTAGCGACTGAACAACAACAATAACAGGGTAAGAGGCTATTTTTCTCTTTATCCAGTGAATTCCCAGCCACCCCAATGGGGTTACTCGGATCAGTGTGAACAAATAAGGTTGTTTGGGTCATGGACAGGTTTTAGGGTAGGTTCAGCCTGCGCTGCTGTGGAATGTCTCCTGAGTTGTCCTCCTCGACCCCAAAACGCCCACTCCCCACCCCGCAAACACCCTCCTCTCCCACCCCCTGTACCAGTGCAAACATAACCCATATGGGCCAATACAGGCCTTTACACCAGCCTAACTGAGTCCTGAGTCAGTATGAACTTGCTTTATGGCATGTTCATGTCACTTGGGAGCTGGCATGGGGACCTATGCCAGATTGCACCGGGACAGCCCAATCCCAAGTTTCCTAGTGCCTGGAAGAACAGCAGCTCCAAAATGGCCACCGCTGTATCCTGTGGGCACTGAGAAACCGGAGGTCTACTCAGGGAAAGGGGACATTTGTCCCCTTATCACAAGTGAACTCCAGCCCCCAAAATGGGGCTTCGTGAGTCTGAGCCTGCTAAATCGCAAGTGCAGAATTGAGAAGCTCCGTGTCAGATTTCCAAGCCCAATGCGGGGGATAGGATCTAGAAAAAACACAACTTAAAATATGTTCTACTGAATTTCAATTTGACAGTGAAGATAATTTCACTTCAATGTAATTACGAGAGTCAGTCAGTCATGTTTGTTACCACTGTGTATAAATCCATCCTTAGAATACTGTTCCTTAGCCTCACCTGTCAGTTAATTACATGTTTTTGAAAAATGCATTACCTTTTCAAGGCATACTTTTGGCAGTTATTTGTTGGAGAAAACATTGGGAAAAATTTCCTTTTAAATACAAAATACCTTATAAAAGCTGTAAAATGCTTTTATATAATAAAGCATTTCAGACTTATTTCAGAGTAGTGCTGTTGATGATAATTGGAACATGATAGTAAGTCTTCCTGGAAAATTTCTTTCAGTATGTAATCACAAAATTTTCTCACCATCACTGGGAACGCTCCATACAGATCCCTTAGGACGCAATCTTAACCTGGAGTTAGGCTGGCACAGTTAGGTCAGCAAAGTTTGGCAGGTACAAGAGCCATACCACCATAAAGGGCGTTTGGACACTCTCGGAGTCAGGGAGGATGGAACACGTCTGTGTGTTGGCCTCTCTGACTCCAAGAATGAACCAAACTTACTTTATAGTGTCCTCGTGCTGGACAAACTTTGCTGGCCTAATTGTGCCGGCCTAACTCCAAGTTAGGATTGCGCCCTTAAAATGATACAGGAAATATGTATCATTTATGTATCCAAATCAAGAAATATGTGTCTGCATGCCCGCACGCGCACGCGCACGCACACACACACACACACACATAATGGACTGCAGCATAAAAAGCTTACTAGTTCTTTGGTACTAGTAGGTTTTAATTTTGTGTTAAATTTTGTTTAATTTTGTGTCAAAATCCCAAGCATCGCTTTTAGAAAGAAAAGCAAATATAAAATATTGAATATGAAATTCCTCTAAGTAGAGACTCAGTGCCAACCACTTATTACTAAGTAGTCCTCCTCATACATTTCTGAAAAATGCATGTTTTTGAAAAAATGCAACATATACTATATTTTTTTCAAAGAGAGAGGGTTTCCCCTCCATTTTTCTAATGTTGTTTTAACCTCAACTTTAACTGAAGAGACATGTGCCTTCAATTAACATAGTGTTTACCCACAGGCTGATAAAAGAGATGGTTGGAATAAGCAATACCCATAGTTACTGCTCTTCATGGCAAACAGTTACCAGATTTTGTCAGGTATGAGTAGCTGCCTCTCAAAAGAATGCAAGGTGTAAGTGGACGGCACACTCTCTAAAACTTTTTCTTGTCTTTATGTGTTCATAATTTGCAGAATTGTAAACATACTACTGATTACATTGCTATAAAACCTACTCACCAATGCATCGTACAAACAAGGAAATAAAAACACAGGTAGAATAAAATGTGATGTTGCACACAACAACAGGCTAGTACTTGTTTGCAGTTATTCGCATCTCTGTTAACTGGTGTAAAAGAATAAATAGCTTTATTAGACTGGAGCCTGATCTTCAATGAACAAAATGAATGGGGTTCAAGTTTGCAGCCTCAGGTTTCAGAATCACAGCCTTTGATTATGTCTAGTACTTTCAAACCATGACAAATAAGCTTTAGAGTTCAAATAGAATCCAAAAGGTGGCAAAAGAAAAGAAAACTCGTGTTAATTCTAACCAGCACCTCTGAATTTAGACACGCAAACTCAAAACATCCACACACCTGCGTCCATATTCAATACATCAACTGAATCAAAAACATCTAAAGGCAATGAATACATTGGCTGTTGCTGCCCAGCTTCAAGATTTCCTACTGCAGCCCAGAGCGTGACATTCTTGAAGTTTCAATCAAGATTCTGCATTTATGAAAGAAATCTATTAAATGAGCCAAAAAAACATCAAGGGCTGCCTGAAAACTAATCTTCGACATGAGGAAAAGGTTACTGAATGGAACAATAATGAAGACTTTTAAATGTAAGTAACTAATGTTTGTCAGGATTAAATTGTACTATACTAATAAAATATTTACAAGCAACCTATTTGTTATGGATGGATAGTCCATTCCTCCCCTCAATTACCATCATTGCCAAGTTGGGATCCATGACAATTTCATGGGTGAAAAGGGGGTTACTGTACTTAAAGGAAGCACATCCTTGGAATCCACATTCTTTTTCTCTTGCATTCTTTAGAAGGGATAGCTGGCATGCCATCCATAATTCTTAAAAGATCCTTAGAGGGAGTAACTGACCTTGGTGCACATAAACCCTGAGGACTACATCTCTCCCACCCCTGCAGGCATTTAAATTTTAAAGGTGCCTTCACCCTCATACTTGGGCAGCACAATCCCAACCTACACAGGAGCAGGCCAGCTGGCCAGCTTGCACTACATCCTATGCAGTGTAGGAGGCAGCTGGAGCTCACTGTGGGGCAAGGGTAAGCCCCAGGAGTCCAATGGGGCTTCTTGGACCTGAGCCTGCTAAATAGCAGATGAAGTCCAAGTGCCCCAGATTGAGGTTGTGTAGCCCAGGGATGGGGGATAGGATTTGGCTTCTCTCCCTCCCTGTGCCGCCTGAGAGTAGGGCCACCCTCCTTCCGCCCTATGCCATCTTCCTCCCACCTTCCCCCCAACCTCCAGAGCCCCCATGCTGGCCAAACCCAGCCAGCATGGGGGTGGCTTACCTGCAGCCATCCGCTGCGTGCCTGGGTTGCACAAATCCTCACACCAGCCCAGGGTTGACGCAAGCAGCCTGTGTCGGCCCAAGGACTCAGTTGGGTTGCACCCTAAAGGCGTTTTCCCTGGGGAAATGAGGCATGCATACACCCCAAGCTGAAGGGAATAAAACAGCAAACTGCTTTTTTCACTTCAGCCACTCACACTCCCTGCTCCAGCTGATCAAAGACCTCATCCTTGAGTTTCCTGCTTCCTGTTAACATTGACTGTCCCTCCTAGCCTGCCTGCTTGCTTGTCTGTTAAAGCAAAAGGCATACAGTGATTGCAAGCTTACCTGCTTGCTTGGTTAAAGCAAGGGCCATTTTGCATGACTGTTACTAACATAAACAAAGTAAATGGGTGTGAGGGGGCAGTTGGCCATGGGAAACTATGGATAAGCTGATCCACATTTACCATGGCCCTCCTGTACTTTTTGTTGAAAAGTGGTAAGTAATAAATTTATTAATAATTAGTAATACAGTGTGGGAGGAAGGAAGGCACAGACAATGGTATCAAGGAATAGAACGTATTTTTTACTTGGTGTAAATGAATGAAATCCATCCAATGCTACATGAAACAGCAGAAAAGTCTTGCACATCCATACAGCATTCAAAGGAGCTCCCATGAAGATTAAAAAGATCTGTATTGTTTCTAAATATCTATCATTTAAAGCAGTAAACATGATTTTAATTTTTATTTCTCAGTGGTTGTATTAACCGTGAACAATCTTTTGACATCTATTGGCTGAGCTGGTGTGAGATTGTTGAATGCCAACAAATATTCTGTGGAAGGAAGTTGTAAACAATGGAATGTTTGCATCCATTCAGTAGATGAGTAGGTCAAGGGAGACAGAACATTAGAAAAGGCTAGAAGTTGTGGTAAACCTCATGGCTACAATTTCACAGATTCTAATATTTAACAGCAACCTCACGAAGCAAGTTAAGATTTTTCTGGCTGAATGGAAGAGTAAGATAAAGGTTTGCAGCAGGTAAAGCTTTTTCATATCTGTTTATCTGGCTGCTGTTTAAGGCACAGATACAGTGCTAGAAAATATCTCCCTACATATTTTGCAATAGCATATTGCATATTTCTGCTGCTGCTGTTGAAGAAGTACCATCTATTTTTTTCACAAACACAACCTGAAAAACAATGTGGTAGTCCCTGGACAGAACATTTTAGCAGAAAATCAGTACAATCCTATGCATAGCTACTCAGAAGTAAGCTCCACTGAGTTTAATGGAACTTATATCTGTGTACGTACACACAGGATTAGAGCCTAAAAGAAGTCAGATAGCATAAGCAGAGGCAACACAAACTGAAAAGCAGTGATTTGAAGAAACAATGAGTGGCGGAAATGTAGAAGAAAGGAATGAGACTGAAATAAAACCTCAGATATGGCTTAGAATCAGGAGAAGAGAGGAGTTAATGGCAGGAAGGAAATTGGCAGCAAATGAAGCTGGAATACTCCAAGCCAGAAAAGAAGTTGAAAGGCGCTTATACCTTCAAGAGTACAGGGGGAAATTCTGCCAGATTCTCCTCTTCACCTAATCATAATATATTATAGTTTCATGATGATTTGTTTAAATAAAACAAATTAGGCCAACACAGGCCAGCCAGTTTGGCTGGTACAAGGGCCACCATAAAGCGTGTTTGGACCATTCTTGGTTTTAGAAAGGTCAGCACACATCCTCCCTGACTCCAAGAATGGTCCAAATGTGATTTACGGTGTCCCTTGTGCCAGCCAAATTTTGCTGGCCTAATTGTGCTGGCCTAACTCCAGGTTAGGATTGTGCCCTGAGAAACCATTTTCTGTTTAACCAAATAAATATGAAAAGCAACTTACAAAACAACAATAGAACACAGCATATTTTAAGTTAGCATTGAAACAAAACTTGGAAGTGAACTAAATATAGAAGCAGAATACCACAGAGAAAGTTTTAAAAGCCATAGAGAATAAAAAGAAATTTCTCTGGTGACTGACAAGCCCAGAGGCGGATCTACAGGGAGGGCAAAGCTCGAAGTGTTGCAAGAAGCCTTACCCTGTCATGTAAATCCCTCCTCTCCCTTGCTGCTGTAGCCAGTAAGCAACGCCAAGATGTTGCTGTTCCCTGTGAGGATTGGCTAAAACGGTGCAGGAGAGGAGTGATTTCCACTGCAAGGTGAGGCTTCTTGCAAAACTTAGAGCTTTGCCCTCCCTTAGATCTGCCTCTGGACAAGCCTCACTGGGAGAAGCATTCCACAGACCAAGTGCCACAACAGGCCACGTCATCAGAGGCAACAGTATGAAGGGCAGGAATAATAGCACCAGCCTCCATTGCATTCCCATTCTACCAAGTCAGTTACAGCTTTGCATTTGGAAAGGCTCAGGTGCCATTTAAAAGCAAACCAGGCCTGGTCCACCTCTCTCTTTTAGAAATACAATCTACAGAAGGGCCACAATAGCAGCATTAGGCTCGACGTTTTGTTTGTTCTTTACAACATAAAAAGGATCATCATAAAACAACGTCCAATGAATATCAGCTAGATGTTCTGTGTAATGGGAGCAGATGGTAGCCAGTATCATAATGGTTTGTAGGTCTGTCAGGTACATGGGGTCACCCATAGAAAAGTGACTCCAAAGAGTCTGTGCTATTGTTTTAGGCCTTCTAACATTTTCTAACAGTTACCAGCATTTTCTCATTAAACAGGGCACGTTCCATTCCATATGTTCGATATGGGGAAGTATCATAGTTCAGTGATAGAGGGCATGTTCTGAATGCAAAGGTCCAATCCCAAGAACTCAATTTGAAAAGTCCACAGTGAGAAACTTTAGGAAAGACCTCTGCCTAAGGCTTTGGAGAGCTACTCTCAGAGTAGACATTGCTCAACCAGATGGACCAATGGTCTGATTCTAGGTCAAACCAGGAATGTAATTTCCTTGAGCTTTTAAGAAGCTTGAACCCAGAAACACAAGCACAGTCAGGGAAACTAATTCTGACCAGGAATGCATAGGGAGATGTTAAGACTTTCACCCTAACCATTTTCTCATGACCGTCCCCTAGCTGATATTTGTTTCTGTTGCAAACAAAAAACAAACTTCATGTTTTTATATTACATTGTTCAACAATATAAAACAAACAGAGGTGCACAAATCATTAAATTGCTCATTTTCAAATGTCAAAATTACCATAAAGTAGAAGTTCCCAAAGTAGATGTTGCAACACATTTCTGGGGGATACACATTTCTGGGATCCAGCATATAGCTGGGTCGCTGTGTTAAGGTTTGGCATGGTGGGCTGAGCTCTCTGCAAAAGGGCCCACTTGCCCTCCCTCCGCCTTTTCACTATTTTTGAGGACTTCGAAGTAAGTGGCATTGATGTCATCAAGTCACTGCATTGTTGCATCATCATCACTTACATCCGGGATCAGAGCTCGACAAGGGCATCGCGGGCCCAGTGAATTTGGAAAGTACTACCATAACGTTTTTGGGTGTTGTTGTTTTTTAAAGAAACCAAGCACAGTAACATTCCCAACATTGAATAAGATTTCATGTTTTAACTTTCAATATATCTTCAAGCCACCTCTGGCTTATACTGAAATGTCATCTCCCCCCCTTTTTTTTTTAAATTGTTCCCCTGCATATACTTCCACAATTTCAGTCCAAACATTTTTTGCAAGACTTGCTTTCTTTTTTTCTATATTTCCGCCGAGTAGGCCATTTTCATAACCAAAGTTTACTATTTAAGTCCCACAGGTTCTAATTGATGAGAATAACGTACATGCTTATATCTCTTGGTTAAAACAATAGTCCTTAACTGTTTGTAAGTAATTAACACCCATGCAGTGTACCAAGAAGGAAGCTGCTCAAAGGCTAAGTATAGTTTGTGCTGGCTGAGGGCGGACGGCGCAGTGTGGTCGTGGGGATGGTTGGAGGAGAGCGTAATGCAGGGGGGGAGTCGGGGGAACGTGGGGAGAGGGAGGGCTGGTGGACAGACCAGGCCCAGGAGTGGGGTGAGGCTGGATCCTACCCCCCCTCCCAAGCAGTTCAGTGTTACACCAGGCTGCTCAGCAGTTTCACTGGTACAGATTCAAGTTAGCCCCACTGCAGTGGCTGGAGCATTACTCAGGGTAAGGGGACTTAAGTCCCCTTAGTCAAAGTTGTGCTGCAGCATCCTCCTACCCTGCAGGACATACAGTGGAGGCCAGCTGGCCTACCTGCTCCAGCACCGGATAGGTTTGGGTTGTCAGTATTTGAAAGATTCCAGTGCCTAAAGGTTTCAGTGATCATTCAGTGTTCACAATACTGAGCTAGATGGATTGCGGTATGATTCGGTATATGGAAGATTCCTATGTTGCTTGGGGAGGCCACCTTTCCAGTTATTATAGGAAGTGGAGTATCCTGTATCAAGGATACCAAAGATATGTTTAATGCAGACAAGCTGATGGACTTGCTAATATTTCTCTGTGGAAGGAGGCAAAGGTATTGTAATAAGAGTGACCTATCCCTTTACCGCAAAGAAAGATATATGCATGAAAAGTCCCTTGATTCGTCAGTGTGGATTTTATAATATACATGGGTCCTGAAGCTATAAGGATGCCAATATGTACACTTATATAAACATACACATAAACTGTACATATAAACCATGAACACACAAAAAAGGGTTTTGTTCATTTTACTCATTTATTCAAACCAGATTTAGATGTTATTTATTTTCATGAGTTTTAGACAAGATCTTTCTTAGCACATTATAGAATCCCGGAGGGAATTCCTGTATTAAAGACAAAGTCCAGTACTGTAAATCCTAAGTATAGTAAAGCAGTGTTTTTTTAGAAATACAGCCAAACATATTTGAATATGCAGCAATCAGGCCAAGAAATCTTTAGGTTGGACGCTAACAGCAAAACTGGCAGTTTGGTTTCTCATCTACTTCATTTGTTTTCAGGTCTTCGCTACCTTGTAACAACATGACCTGGCTTGGCTTTACATCACAAAACCTGAATTAGCCCAAATTCTATAGTATATATTCCATCCCATTAGTGTTACAGTATGTAGAAATTGTATGTTGTCTGGGAAGATTATTTAGTCTTTCAGCTTAAATTCTGCAAATGCCTATCTAGGGGTTTTATCACACAGCTCCAAGAAGTGATTTAGAAACAATGTGGCTTTATTTATGTTTTCCAATGAGTTCCATCTACTCCTCTTCCAAGAACACAGCTTTCTAAAAGCATTTTACAGTGTAAATGAATACAGATCACTATGGAAGCATTAGTCATTTTAGATGAGTTTTTTGAAGCCAGCAAAGTTTTAGACACATAACACCCTGCTTCTGAAATCCATTGAAGATTTGAAAAAAGCACTACCATTTCTTTAGGGCTCCAGTAGATGGGAAACAAATCTTAAACTAAAAGCTCACTGTAACACAAGTTTTAAAACTTTCCTGCACTCATTGATGTGCCCATGTTTTAACAGTTTATAGAAATTATTGTAAAAATAAATCGAGTACTCATGTTTATATAGGGCCTTCTTGCCAAAAGATCAAGAACACCTCAAACAGTATGCACTGAAGTATACTTTTGCTTTCCCCAAACCAACAGTGCATTGTGTTGTTCTTCTAGGCATAGTATTTGCACGACTACTCAGGGAACCCCAAGCTCACAGCTCCTGAAATCCCCAGGAGTTCATCTGTACAGCACTCCGCTCAAGCCAGTTGAAATGGAGACTCAGGAAGCAGATCTTTCAATGACTTCTTCTGAATGTTATTAAACTGCTTTAGTTTCTTCTGATCTTATTTGCTCCACTCAGCAACAATCCTAATTTCCTGTCTCATTCTGTGCAATAGGTCCAAATTGTTCCTGATTAGTCTAGCGCTGCCACCTATTTTCAAGGGAGTCATTCATTATTTGTTGCATGAAGTATGAATGGGAGTGTATTCACAGATTAGCTTTCAGCCCAAACCAACTTAAACCCCTTCCCACCAATGCAGACGCAGCATCCAATGGTGGGGGAAGATAGTTGGAGAGGTCTCTGGGGGAGAAGTGAACTTTTGTTCACTTGCCCTGGACAAAGCTCCCATACTCCCTATGGAACACCTTGGTCCTATGCCAGCTATTTTGCTGGCACAAGACCAAGACATGGAAGGCAGTAGAAAGAGAGAAGGATGAGGTTCAGCTGCATGCTCATGCCCTCTCCCTCCCTTGTTCTGCCGCCCCCTTTCTCTTCATCCCTCCTCTGTTCCTCCCAGAGGTGTTTCAACAGGGATGGCAAAGCTCTAAGTCTTGCAAGAAGCCTCACCTTGCAGTGGAAATCACTCCTCTCCTGCACCGTTTTAGCCAATCCTCACAGGGAAAAGCAACATCTTGGCATTGCTTACTGGCTACAGCAGCAAGGGAGAGGAGGGATTTACACGACAGGGTAAGGCTTCTTGCAACACTTAGAGCTTTGCCGTCCCTGTAGAAACGCCTCTGGTTCCTCCTGCTGCCTACCTCAACTACCAAGTTATCTTTTGTCAGTAGGCGGTGACCTAGCCACCAGCCCATGCAACACAGCTGCCAGTGACTCGCTGGCAACCTTGCTGCCCTGGCCAGTGGCACCAGAGCATGTAACACCATTGAGTAACTTTTGGCAGGATCCAGGCACTCTCAGCTGGATCCTGCTGGCTCCGCTGGCAGAACACGCATTCCATCAGCAGATACTTTCAGTAGGATTGGGCTGCCCATCACCTAAAATCTGGGAGTTAACAATGTGGTCTGGCCTTGAATACCTCTGAAAATCTGCTGTCCTGGAAGATAACATTACCGTCATTCTATAATGCTGCCTATGGTAATAACCAAGGAAGCATATCCACATGTCGCTTCTATTCCTAGAAATATGACCAGCAGCCCAATACTGAGCTGCCTGGCCGCCACAGGAACAGCGGTAGTCACCAGAGGCTCCTAGGAGGAAAGGGACATTCATTTTCTTTTGCCAGGTAAACCTGGGGACCCACCAGTGGGTAGACTTGCCAGGTTTTCAAAATGACAATAAAGTACACACAAGTATCAGGAAACTATTATACACAATGGTCACAGACAGTGGCGTAGCAAATGAAAGTGTAGCCCAGTGCAGAGGGAAAAATGTTGCCCCAGAAGTGAAATCATAACAGGAAGTGATATAACACCTGTGCCTTTAAAAAATGGAAAATGGAGGGGCACATCCTACCCCAGCAACATGCCCTCTCCTGCTGCCCCCAAACATATAGTTACCTCGCAGTCATATTCATTCGTATTTTTCACATTTTTATACTACCCTTCTTCCATATAAACATCATTCTGTGCAAAAGACCAGCCAATGCAAAAACATGTTTACACCTAGAACCAATGGTGGGGAGGGAAGTGGGTTGGGGAAAAGATCTCCACATAAACATCGGAGCACCCAGTCAAAAAACACATTAGCACTCAGAGCCAACGTGGGGGTGGGAAAGAAAGGAAGAGCTCCTTTTCCTTAGAAGGGGGGAAGAAAAGCTCATTACAAAGCTCACTCTTAGAAGCAAGTGGAGGAGGGAAGGAAGAGCTTCCGGATGCCGGCAGACTTCTGTACTGGGGGGTGGCAGTGATTGCCTCAATTGCCACAGTCCTTCATATCTGCTGCTGCTCTGCACCACGTTGCAAACTGAGTGCGAAGGAGAGGCTGGGGGTGGGACCTTGCACTGCGAGAGCCAATGAAAGTAAGAAGGACAAGGAGGGGGTGAATGAGGCTAGCCAATAGAAACACGGCTTGCAAGAGAACAGCAGTGATTTTTATTTTAAAACAGGATTTTTAATATCCCATTCAACAGTGATACGAGACACAATTTTAAAACCTGAAATATGGGAAGTCCCTTACAATAAGGGACACCTGGCAAGTCTACCAGTGGGTCTCCTTGCGTCTGCACCAGCTATTTAGACATGAGGAGCCTGCCTGACATGGAGGGTAGAATCTGGAGACAAATAGTACTTGTTCTAATACTTAAATCCCTTATTGGCCCCTATTGTTAAAGCTTAACAAATTTTATTGAAACATTAAAACCAATGTTTCCCAATCTGGGGGCCATAACCCCCATCAGAAAACATTCCTGGGCCGTTCCCCCTTACTAAACTTATGAAAACAGTGAATCTGAAAACACACTGATCCCAGGGGACAACAGTGAGAAGGTTATCACCCTCAGATGGAGGTAGAACTGTGTGGGGGCAGGGGAACAGAAGGAAATATTAGTGGGAAAACTTCTTTAATACTCATGTTCATGTTGTATTGAAAATGCAATACAATTGCATTTTGTATTTGCAATTTGTATAAACAAAAATCACAATTACTGCATCACAGCCATGCTGGAATCCAATTATCTGTTTGGTTCTATTACTTGCAATTTCTACATGGTTTCATGGACTGGTAGAAAATGCATTCGGACAGATAATGAAATCAGTCATCAATCATGCCATAGTTGCAAGCATATGAGTTTCATAGGCTTGCTTTTAAAAATGGTTGATTCCATTTACAAAGCCAGCAAAATTCTATATGGTCAGATACAGAAGTTAAGAATGTATTACCAGTATACCAGAAGTGGTATTTTCTGCTACAATTGTAGTTTTCGGTTTTCAGGTAGTTCTAGACACCTGCTCAGCAAGAAAAATATCAGCTCCAGACTAAGGATATTTTAAAACTGAACATTTTGTTTCATGATTGTCCAGTTGTATGCATGTCAGAACTAAGTACAACCAAATTCAACAGAAGTTGCTGCCATAAAAGTGTACATCAATCTGCAACATTATCATCTGAATTCTAGACACAGAACCGAATCCTATTCAACCCTTCTCCCTGGAAGGGTCTTTAGTACAGGGGTTGGTATGGTGTGATTGGCTCCCGAATCCTATGCTCTGTTGTAAAGAAGTGGGCCGAGCAGGTGGGTCACAAGAGTCGTACACTTAGGCTGTTTTTCCCATCACCATTTTTTCGCTATGGGGGTCTTCCTACCTAGGCCAGCTCTATCTTGTGTCGAAGCATTTTTCCTGCATCAGAAACGTTGAGATAATCTAAAGAGGGGTTATGTTAGGATCTGGCATATATCAAGACCTCCTCATACCTATTATGTCCCTTCCACATCACACCTCCATATCCTTCCCCTTTTGGACTCTCTGCCAGTGGAGTTTCACGGGCATCTGAGTGATGTCTGAGTTACACCAGCGCAGTGTTTTCCCAACGTTGCTCCAATACTGTATATATCATGTTTCACTTAAATATTCAGACTTCACTTAGCAACTCCTGATTAATACCAAGAGCCTGGCTACCATTTATGTAAAAACATGCAGAACAGTAGGGTGAAAGTATAAAAAATATATTTGATCACTATATGTAACACTTATATACATATAAGAATGTAGTACAGTTCTTTTATGCAAGAGGATTCATTGCTCCTTTTGAACTCAGAAAAATAATTCATTCGCAACTGTACTAAATTTTTACCAAGTCCTTGTGAACAAATTTGTGTTATATTCTAGTAGTAGTCATTTTTTTTAAAAAAATAGCATATTGTAAGGGATAGTCCATAGTTCGCTGTTCAGTCACAAAAACTGAAACAAAAGCATAGTTCGCTGTTCAGTCACAAAAACACTATACCTTCCAATTCTCATTCAAGAGTGCCACCTAGTGAAAATGTACTGCTGTAATGATACTATTACCCTGGTGTATGTTTATAAGATCATTTACACTTTGATCAATTTATTCTTTGTCTCTCAGAGGTGATCAAGCCAACCAGAATCCTGTTGGTAAATAAATATGGAAAAAATGTTAATAAAAGCTTTAGCTGTGTGATCAAACCACAATCCAAGCTACTGGGAAGATTTTTGTGATGGAGGGAATCTAACAGCTCAGATAACAAGTAGTTGAGTTCACAGGGACGCACATCTGTGTCTGAAATACAGAGGGTGAGGGCGCAATCCGAACCTGGAGTTAGGCCAGCACAGATAAGCCAGCAAAGTGTGGCTGGCACACTGTAAAGTATGTTTGGACCACTCTCAGAGTCAGAGAGGCCAGTCCATAGACGTTTGCCATCATCCCTGATTCCGAGAGTGGTCCAAATGTGCTTTACGGTGATCCTGGTGCCAGCCAAATTTTGCTGGCCTAACTGTGCCAGCCTAACACCAGGTTAGGATCGAGCTCTGAGTCTGTGTGTTGTTAATGTGCCAAATTAACAGCCCAGCTTGTACACTGACAAAACAAGCATTCTTCCAGTGCAGACTGTCTTATGGCAGTCACAAAACCTCTCCAGCAGAAGGCAAAGTCACATGCAGCTGGAGCACTGTCGGGGAGGCTAGATTGTTCCCACGAGTGCCAGTCGATCCATGAAGATCTGCCAACACAAGTAGGGTGGCGGGGGAGGCTGGAATGGGGCAAGTTAGGTAGTAGAGTCAGCCACCAAATCCCATCCTGGGTCCCTTCCTGGACGCAATCCAGTAGTGTGGATCTACTCAGTCGTGATTTCACTGGTGAGATCCAGATAGACCTGTCCACACTGCAGAGGCTTACCCAGAAGAGGCCTCCACGACTGCCCCCCTTCAGAATGCAGCTGTTGCCATTTTTACATCACTGTATCAGCGGGGGTTGGGGGAGTTGGGGATAGGATTGGGCTATAAAGCTTTAACAGCCTAATTAATTCTGTCACCAAACAGCTATTTCCTGACCAACCATCTTCTGGAAAAAATTGCTGCTCTTTTTTCCTAAAACTTATTATCTAAGACAGTGATTCCCAAACTGTGGGTTTGTGGCCCACCAGTGGGTCATGAGCCAATTTTTGGTGGATCACAAAATGACAAGGTAGATTAAGCTATGTGCATCAAGGATTAAACAACCTACTACTTCGAAGGAGCATTGCTGCCCAATCACCATTATAATCGCACAAAAATTGAGTGAAACTTTTTTTAGGTGGGTCCCGATGCTAAAAGGTTTAGGAACCAATGATCTATGTCAAGATTCTATTTTGCAGTGGGAAATTATACATTGGTGAACTTAACTGGAGAATCTGCAGGAAATATTTAGATAGCTAACCTCAGAAATATAAATGACAAGGGCTGAACTTAACATTCACACTTAGTAATAAAAATCGATTTTGCATGCCATTTTGTGTGCCACTTTTTAAAAAATGCAGTTGGAAAACCAGATGCATTTTTTTAAAGTTGTCATGTAGCCAAAGGGGGGGAGAGAGGGTTTTTTTTTTTATAACGTACATTTTTATATATGCATAAGTTCTTCTTTCAGTTTCCTTGGCAACAAAAATGCAGAAATAGTCACATAACCAAAATCTCAGGCATCCAAAAATGCAACACTACCCAATGCAGAGTATCCCCTTGGTAAGTAGCCAAATATAAATTGAAGTTCTCAAGATAAAGCGCTCACCTGATCCACATTTTTGATGTCTCCCACTGCATCTTGATAAATGAGATTTTACTGTAGAAAAAAGTTTTGACTTGACTAGTTTCACAGAAGTGAAAAGCATAAGCTTTTGCAGACTGCATTTCTATGGCACAAGACTAAACATCAAAAGGAAAATCAGCAGGAGGTAATCAAACAAAAAGAAAAAAACCACTGAACTGAATAAAGAAGATGTTGTATGTGCTAGTGGTTACATAGTTCTTTAATGCTTCATTAGTCTTTCAAATCCAAACCATACTAGTGAACCTGAAATAATTGAGTATAATCCAATTTAGTCCTGTTGACTACATTGGTCTTATAGGGTTACAAGACTGAGCTGTGATCAAATTTAGTAAAATATTAAGGGAACAATATTTTAGAGAGGATGAAATGTGGTAAATAGTAGCCACAACTTTTCTGTGCAACTAGGTAAAAACTATGTAAAAATTGCCAATGAATGGTTTTATCAAATCTCACCCAAGAAAGGATGCAGTTCACACCAGCCAAGACTGGACAAAAGCACCCCTTACCACAGCCAATACCCTGGACATCCAGAAGTAAGATTGCATCCAGTAGTATCCCCAGACTGTTAATCTGCTCCTTCAAGGGACACCCACACAAACTCCATACCCAGGGTTGCAGGTCTCTTTTCTCACACATCACCAATACCAGCAAAGTTTATGCACTGCTGCATAATCAGGTCAACAGGTGGAACCATATTATACCAATTCTCTGTTAGATTCATGGACTACTAGTTTGCTTCCAGAGATTCAAGTTGTCGGCTTTGATCCTTAAAGCACTAAGCAGCTGGAGACAGGGCACCAGGGTGTCTTAGGAATCACCTTCTTCCATGTGGGCAGCCCAGTCCTGAGCTGCCTGGCCACCCCAAGCACAGCAGTAGCCAAGTGGCTGTCACTGCATCCAGTAGCAGCCAGGCAGCCACCAGAAGCTCCTCAGGAGAACAGGACGTTCATCCCCTTCCCCAGGAAAAGCCCGGCCACCTGCAATGGGGTTCCTCGACTCACTGCTGGCTATTTTGCCAGTGGTGAATCAAGCAGCCCCATGTCAGGCTGCCTAGATTAAGACAAGGCATTGCATTTGATGGTGGAAGCCATCACTGGGTCCCACCCCCTTGCGGGCCCATTTTTCCCCTTCCCCTACTAGTTCCTCCCCTTCCCCACCTTCCCCCTGCTCCAGACAGGCTTACCGGAGGATGGCAATGCTCTAGCACCAGCCATTCCATCTACCCCAGTGCAAGCATGTTCACTTTACAGCATGTCCATAACACACGTACCACTGGTGATAAGGGCCTCAGGACTGGGATCAGGCTGGAGAAGATAGAGAACTCTGTTCAGCTTCAGAGGCTCTTCTCTCTGTCCCTCTACTGACAGTGTTGGGTAGGGCAGAGTTTTTGGTTTTGACTTCCCAATTAACCTTTCAAGAGAGGTGCATTTGGCATCTGCCTTTATAAGGTTCTGCTTCTAAACGTGCAATGAAAAATATTAATATTTATTCTTCATATGGTTGAATTTTTCTAAGAATTTTTCTTTATGTGTGTTGCACCAATGTTAAGGCTCTGGTGAGTGTTCCTTTCTGTGTGATAGAGTCTCTCTCCCCTCCACATTGGTAACATTTTGGGGGAAAGGAAAAGAAAAAAAGACATTCGTAATCTGAAAAATATCTTGGTTCATAAATATGAAGCCATCATCATCATTCAAGTACGCATCCTAATTTGTTTAGAAGGCACACAACCCACATGTAAACCAGATGGACTCATAATGTAAAGCAGACCACTTTGGAAATCACAAAGCAAAGAGCAGGTACATTAAAACAAATGTTGAGCACATCTTCAGCCAATGCCAAGCACTGTGAAACCCAATTTATTTCAGTGCATAAAAGGCACTGAATAAAATGCTTTAACTTTGGCTGGATTGTGTCCACTGTTTCTTACATGGAACTGCATGGATTAATTAACATAGTATGGCAGGAAAAGTGACTAAACCGGAACAGTGGTATGAAACAATCCAGAGTGAAATACTGTTGAAATCAATGGGATTTCTTACATTGATTTCCAGAGGGTTAGAATTTCAGACTTCCACACTGCCCCAAGATAAACCATGTTTTAATGGGAATTGGCTATTCCAACAGAATCCTTAATGGAAAGTATTTGTTCTAGGTTCTAAGTCAACTTGTATCATTAGCTGCTTAAGAACATATGAAGGGCCCCGCTGGATCAGGCCAAAGGACCATCTAGTACAGTTTCCTGTATCTCAACAGTGGCCCACTAGATGCCTTGGGGAGCACATAAAACAAGATGCCTGCATCCTGTTGCCACTCCCTTGGACCTGGCATTCTGAGGTAGCCTACTTCTAAAACCAGTACGTTTCCCATACCCATTATGGTTTCTAACCTGTGATGGACTTTTCTTCTAGAAATCTGTCCAATCCCATAAGTCAGATGCCATCACTACATCCTACGGTAAGGAGTTCCACAGATTAATTACCCACTGAATAAAAAATGATAATTTGAAGTGATGTGCTTATGAAGTGATGGTAATGCCTATGCGCCCAATATCTTCTTCTGTACTATGCTTCCATTATGCTTAATCTTCAGCCCAATCCTATCTACTGCCTCTTGCAAGCAGTACAATGTGCCGGCAGAAACATCAGGATTTATTTTATTTATTTATTTATTATTAGATTTGTACCCCGCCTTATTGTGCCCGAAGGCACCCAAGGCGGCATTACAATATAGATATAAAAACAATATAACAATTCACAATTAAAAACAATTAAAACAGAATTAAACAATACAATCAAAAATTAAGAACACATTTAAAAACAAATTTAAAAACAATATAAAAACAACAAGCCCCGTGGGTTATAATAACCAGCCAGCCTGTCAACAATTAAAAGCTTTTTGGAATAAAAAGGTCTTCAGCCCCCGCCGAAATATAAACAAAGAGGGAGCAGTTCTCAATTCTAAGGGGAGGGTGTTCCAGAGTTGGGGGGCCACCACCGAAAAGGCCCTCTTCCTGGCCGCCACCCCTCTCACTTCTCCTGGTGGCGGCACAGTCAGGAGGGCCCCCCCAGATGATCTAAGAGTACGGGTTGGATTATATGGAAGAAGGCGGTCCCTCAAATACCCCGGACCCGAGCCGTAAAGGGCTTTAAAAGTCAAAACTAGCACTTTGAATTGGGCCCGGAACAGAACCGGCAGCCAGTGTAGTCGCCGAAGCAGCGGCTCGACAGAGTCAAACCGACGTGCTCCAGCAACCACCCGAGCCGCCGCGTTCTGTACTAGTTGTAATTTCCGGACCGTCTTCAAAGGCAGCCCCACGTAGAGCGCATTGCAATAATCTAATCTAGATGTCACTAGGGCATGGGTCACAGTGGCCAGGTCCGCACAGCTCAGGTACGGCCGCAGCTGGCGGATCAGCCGAAGCTGAGCAAAGGCTCCCCTGGCCACAGCCGCCACCTGGGAGTCCAGGTGTAGCTGTGAATCCAGGAGAACCCCCAAGCTGCGAACCTGCTCCTTCAGAGGAAGTGCGACCCCATTCAGAGCAGGACGATAGTCCAATACCCGAGCCGTGGATTTCCGAACCAAAAGCACCTCTGTCTTATCCGGATTTAATTTCAGCTTGTTCGCCCGCATCCAGCCCCCAACGGCCTCCAGACAGCGATCCAGGACCTCAACCGCCTCCTCAGAATCAGGGGGAAAGGAGAGATAAAGTTGGGTGTCATCAGCATATTGATGGCACCCCACTCCAAACCCCCGGATGACCTCTCCCAGCGGTTTCATGTAGATGTTAAAGAGCATGGGGGATAAGATGGAACCTTGCGGCACTCCAAACCTGAGAGGTCGGGGTGCCGAACAAGCCTCCCCCAGCACCACCTTCTGGGATCTGTCAGCCAGGAAGGAGCGGAACCACTTCAAAACAGTGCCTCCAAGCCCCAACCCGGCCAGCCGACCCAGAAGGACACCATGGTCGATGGTGTCGAAAGCCGCCGAGAGGTCCAGTAGGACTAACAGGGTCGCACTTCCCCCGTCCATCCCCCGGCGCAGGTCATCCACCAAGGCGACCAAGGCAGTCTCCGTCCCGAACCCCGGCCTGAAGCCAGATTGGAATGGGTCCAGATAATCCGTTTCCTCCAGAACCCTCTGAAGCTGGGACGCCACCACCCGCTCAATCACCTTACCCAGAAATGGGATATTGGAGACTGGCCGAAAGTTGTTTAAATTTGTGGGATCCAGGGAGGGCTTCTTCAGGAGGGGGCGAACCATCGCCTGCTTCAAAGCAGGCGGGAGCACCCCCTCCCTCAGAGATGAATTCACCACCCTCCCTGTCCACTCGGCCAGCCCTCCCCGGGCAGCTCTAATTAGCCATGCCGGGCAAGGGTCGAGCGGGCAAGCAGCAGGTCTCACACTCCAGAGAATCCTGTCCACATCCTCAGGCTCTACAAGCTGAAAAGAATCCCAAATGGTAGGATAGACAGGTTCCCCAGGGACATCACTAGATATGCCCACAGCGGCGTCCAAGTCATGCCGGATCTGATCGACCTTATCTGCAAAGTGTTTTGCGAACTCGTCACAGCGAGCCTTCTGATTTAGGCAGAAGTGCCTGGAGCACTCATTACCCGTGCCAACAGCAAGGGTAATGAGGCAGCCAGCACAATTACTGCTGTGTGCATATGTCAGTGGTAAGGCCACTGACCACCACTACCAGATGAGTTGGCAGTGGGAGTGGACAATAGAAGGAACAGGTCTTCGAAGCCAGGTCTTCCTCATCCATGTCCAATGGTATAACTAGCACATCACATACAAGCACAATTACAGCTGCCCCCACAATGGTTTTTCCTTGTAAAATGGATCATAATAACAAGCTGCTTCTGCATACCCTGGCTTTTGCTTCCCTCTGTCTATTTTTTGCTCCTGGTTTGAATTTGCACAAATTCAGTGCATTTTCTGATCCCTGCCTGGTACTAGCTCTCGCTGAGGTCCTTTTAGCTCCTTTCTGTGTCCTGCTCCCTGCATTGCCTTTAGCTCCAAACAGGATTCCCATAGCCTATCGTCAGCATGACTCCCTAAGTCTGTATTTCTTAAATCAATGGCCTGCCTCTGGATTTGGGACTTGGGCCAGAATATTTTCAAGTATTACCTGTCCCTTGTGGCACGTTATGCAGCCTGGGTTAATCTTCTGATTTTAATCCCAGCTGTGCCCTAAATCTGGAATTTTTATTTATTTATTTAAAGAATTTATTCTTTAAATAAATTTAAAGGCCATGTTCTCTCAAAATAGACAGCTGGAATGCAAATGTTGCCTATATTTGGCTCCTAGTAGAGTGACAAGAGCTTATAGCAGTGCTTGAGGATATAGGGTGCTGGTTCCTGGCAAAGGGCATCACCTGAGGCAGATGCCTGCACTGGAAGGCCAATGCCGATCCCGTAGAATCAATACCGTGCAGATACGTAAGAACTGTACATTCCAATGCAAACCCTTTTTCTCCAAAGCAGGTAGCAATGCTTTCATCAAAGGTGAAGAGCACCATAAAGTCAAAAATTATCTTGAGTTGTTAAAGGAACACATGGGACTGTGTGCCCGTCTGTAGCCCATCCATGAGGCTGACTGAGGCCTTTGCCTCAGGAAGCAGACTGACAGGTTGCCCACCTCCATCAACCCACTCGACTCCATGGTTCCTCTCACTCCCTGAATTGGACAAGGAAGAGTTGGATAGAGAAGTGTAGAGGGTAGGAAATGGTCTAGCCCACCAGTCTCCTTTCCCAGTGGAGAGGGAGATTTCCTCCTTCATCCCCCCACTTCCTTTTCCAATCCAAAGAGTGGGAAGAGAACAAGGTGACCATATGACACAGAATCCTTTCCCCCCCACTCACCCACATAGAGTTCCTTCCCCCTCTCTCCCCCACCCCACACACAGTGATGTCATGCAGGGGGAACGCGGGGGAACTCAGTTCCACTTGTTAAAATTAGAGCTGACTCCGCCCACTTCACTCTCCCTCCTCCCCCTCCCAATTCCTCTGCAAAGAGCTTTTCTTCTTGGTTGGCCAGCACTCAGAGGGTTAAAGGAAGTGACTCTGGATTCCTAGGGGGGCGAAGGGGGAAGGGCTGCAGTGGGGGAAGTCCCGTCCTGCACAGCCCCCTTCCTCGCTCACTCCAGCCACACACGTGGAGTCAGCAGCTGCTCTGGTGAGTCTGCAGCCCAGTGGGGAGAAGGGGCATCCTGGGGGTGCGGTGGCGAATCAAGGGGGCCCCCGGAGGGGACAGAGGGGAGCCAGGACTTTTTGAAGCTGCCCTCCTGACCTGCCCGGCATAAGCAGGCTTTGGTGTGGGGAAGCGCCCAAGGGTGCCGTTCGGAGTGGTGCCGCCCCTCAGCCCCTTCCACAGGTTCCTACCTCATTCTGCTCAGCCAGCCTCGGCTTCGAGGCTGCTGCCCCCATGCCAATTTTCAACTTCCCTGGCAATTTTGAATAACTCCACCTTGCCTAGCTGCGAAGACCAAGGAAAGGCTTTCGCCACTGTCTCTCCAGTCCAGAGCATTGCACTGGCGATCTGGGTGTGAGGCTTCTTTGGGAGACTGTCCCGATCGCTATTGGAGCTGCAATTGGGGAGGGGGGAATTCTTTGCTTTCTATTCTGTAGGCGCCAGGCGCTGTACAGAACCGGCTGGCTCTGCCCACTCGTCGCTGACGTCGTTGCTGGCTAGGAACCAGCCGCGGGTAGACCTGGGCTCCGCCAGGCTCCGGAGCCCAGGTCTACTCATAGGAACCAGCCGCGGGTAGACCTGCGCTCTGCCAGCCTCCGGCTTATGACGTCACTTCCGGTGGACGGGTCCTGACACGTGCCAATCAAAAGTGAGTTCCTGTTCTTAAATCATTTAGATGCCACCACTGCCCACACAGCATGCCTGGAGGCTGGAGCAGGATATGCCATTCCCCCCCACTCTCTCTCCCCCAGCCCCACAGCTGGTGGACTGAGAGCCCATGGCTGCTCAATTGAGACAAGTTATCCCAGGAAAAGAAACAGCGCGGAACACCCCAGTCGACTACACTCAGTCTCCAAATTGCTTACCCAGGACTAAGAAGCGCCAAACCCCACACCCTTAAAACCCACTCGCCACTCAGAATTCACAGTGGCTGACTGCTGATGAAGGAATTGTGCTCCAGAGGGGATTTGGAGAGTGGCAGAAGGGAAGGCAGGAGAATCTTATTTGTATAGTTTAATGCAACCCAACAAACAAAGAAACAAAGGACAAACACACAAGCAAGGATGTGGGCAGGTCCTTTTGATGCTGGGACCACCTGTCTGTCTTGAAATGTAGGACATTTTGAAATTTACCCAGGACATGTAGGACATGTCCTAGAAAAGGAAGATGTCTGGTCACCCTGCGGGAGCAAAGATTAACGTATCACCAAGGAGGGAGGAGCAACGTTTGGCACACTGCCTCAGGCTCTTTGAGGTTACTTTGAGGCTTACGATTTCTCATGTACATCATGAAAACTGAGTAGCGTGCATATCATTGAATAAAATCCTCTTCCACTCTTCCCAATCACTTTAAAATATTGTATTCTAATGTACACCCATAATTCTAATAGAAAATAATTGTATATATCAATTATACTTTTAAAAAAACACTCAGGCATTCTGTGAGGGTGGGAGATACTTCTGCCATTATCCTCCCCCCCCCTTTTTTTTCTTTTTTTAAGGGAACACCAGTCTTCTGCCACCAATTAGTTTAATATTTCTTGCCTGGTCAAAAGAAATAAAAAGGAAAGGGAAACTAATGAACCTAATAAAGAAGTTGGAACTAGAGTGGTTGTTAATCTATATAACTAACTTCTCAAGAGGAGTGGGGGAAGAAATGCTTGGTGTCGATAAAATGTTTCCTTAGTAAATTACTACTGGCTCCAGCGAAAGGCATTTACAGTAAACACAAAATGTCTGCAAAGCATCTGTTCTATGGAACAAGGAACTCTGGTCCATGAATAACTCTTTTTTTAAAAAAAAAGTGCAATATATAATTCACACCAACAGTTCTAGTCCTATTATCAACCTTCATAATTTAATTTGGCTATTTTCAAGGGCAGAAGCAAAGCTTTTCAAATTTATTTATTTTTTGTTTCATTCAAAGGCAGTAAAAAACAACAACACCCTGCTACTCTAAATTTTGGAGCTATTATAGAAGGCATGGATTAAAATGTACATGTACTTATGATGTCAGATTCTGATTTTAGTTAAATATATTAAACATGTAAGCATATATACAGAGTAGAGACAGTGTGTGAGAGTACATGTGTATGTATAAAGTACTTGCTGGAATTTTAACATTAGACTTTACTAGAGGTTTAGTGGGACTTTGCTGAAGGCAAGATTTTAATAGCAATAATAAAAAAATACTTAATGGTACTTAGGGCAAAGCATGTGTGGTCACTATGTTTAAGAAAGAGTAATACCAAACATCTGTGCTAGATTGCCACATGATTTTTTTTTTAAGTTGCTATATTCACTAAGTTTGCACAGGCTTATGGCCAAAAAGATTTTAAAACCTGAAAGAGAGATGTGATAACATTTAAGAAATAAAAGTGAAGCATCCTACATTTTGCAATAGCAATGCACATTCCATGGCTTGTCTAATATTTCACTAAAATATTCAGTCACTATCATTCAGCCTAATCTACCTTGCAGGGCGGTAACGTTCTAAGCTTCTTTGAAAAGGAAAAGATATACAACTAATAAAACAATTCACATTAGTGAGATTTTTTTCCCAAACTGAAGAGCCGCTAAAACTGTAGCTGTTTTGGCTTTTTACATCCATCCTTTACCCCCATCTCTGAGGGTGCAATCCTAACTTGCGCTGAAACAGCAGCTGGCCTGCACTGTATCCAATGCAGGTTGGGAGCAGGCTGGAGCCTCTACGGGGAAAGGAGACAAACGGCCCCTTTTCCTGAGGTAGGTGCCAGCCACACAGGTCTGCACCTGTTTAGTAGGTGCAAGTCTGAGCACACGGCGGCGGCCTTGATCGGGGTCGTACGGCCCTAACGGCTGCATCCATACTCTAACCTGCTCCCCAGGGCGCCTCGCCCACCAGAACGGCCCATTCCACCCACCCTCCCACTTTCCCCCTGCCCATAATAGCCCCTGCACCAGCCAAACTCAGCTGGCTCAGGGGCAGCCTATCAGGGGCTCGCTCCAGCATTGCAGGGCAGACACAACTGCCTGCACCGGCCCTGCACCAGAAGCGCTGGCGCAACCATGCATTACAGCACATTCGTGACAGCGCTCAGTTGATGCAAGTGGCTTGCGTTGGCCAAAAACGGGGGGGGGGGGTTGGATTGAGCTCTGAACTTCATTAATATGCCTATGCATGTTTAGCCAGAAGTAAGTCACACTACATTCAATGAGTCTTATTTCCAGGTAATAATCACAGGTAAGTGTGTATCGAATCGCAGTTGTAAGCCTTTTAGTGGACATCTCTGTTTTTAACTTTGGCACAGCATGATATGAATGAGTTTTATAAATACTAATGCAGAAATAATAACTGTGTGAAAATCAGATTGAAATAAATCCACCTAAAAGTTAGTTACGATTTAACAGTACAATCCTATGCATTTTTACTCAAGTCACTGAGTAATCCCACCAAGTTCAATGGGTCTTACTCCCAAGTGATTGAGTATAAACTGTAGGCTAAGATACACAAAAATTAATGGAAAATATTAATCCTGACTAGCTTTAGCTGGATTGAGGTCAATATTGCAAACTCTGAGGATTCCTAACAAGGGAGTCCACCCAAGAGTGCTCTTGTACTCCTTCCTGTTTGCCTACCTCCTACAGGACTCAAGCTCAGGTTGAGCCTGACATGGACCTCATGAGAGCATCATCTGGTGAACATACAGAGAAAACGCCAGTACTAGAGAGAGAACACAAGAGCCTGTTGTGTATTTGTGTAAATAGCAGCAGAGTTGGGAGCTTGGAGA
>JAJKFI010000004.1:28572192-28620477 GCA_029204185.1 Lerista edwardsae | reverse complement strand
ATGCCAGTTTCTATCAGTACTGGACTGTGAGCTGAGAAACTGCAACAGAGCCTGTGTGGAGGAAGGGGAAAGTAAGGTGAACTGATTCTGGTTTACATAAAAAATCAACTTATGCAAGGTTTTCTGGAACGAAACGCTGACATAAGTTGGGGACCTACTGTAAATGGGAATGTCTGAAAGCAATACCTGTCCTTTGCTACTTCTAGTATAGGGCCAAGACTGGTTTGCGATTAATAAATCAATGTGGTGATCATGACAGATGCAAAGAAACAGTTCCACCTTTAAATGCTTCCAGTGTGACAATAAATACATGCCTCTGCTACCCAAACAAAGGGTACCAATTTGTTACCAATTCTCACATATTTTCCACAAGAATGCAAAGGCAGAAGTGGATCTCACATCTGAAGTAACCAGAGAACTCGCATCTGAATCTGCCAAGTGTGAACTTTCTGCCTGAGGGGCCCCCGCCTAGCCGATTTATGAATGCGTGCATACGAGCTGGCAGGTGTGCAAGCAGGCTTTATGTTGTGTGGAGTACTGGCCCACCCACTTCCAAGGCTGCAGTACAGGTCACTATGCAGCACCTCCCCTCAGCAGTTTAAGAAATGGCTTGAAGTGCAGTGTGAGGAGCGGAAAGTGGCTGTTCCAAAAGAAAAGAGCCTCCCTCTGTATTTGGATTTGTGCCTGAATCAC
Source organism: Lerista edwardsae (assembly GCA_029204185.1). Taxonomy (NCBI): domain Eukaryota; kingdom Metazoa; phylum Chordata; class Lepidosauria; order Squamata; family Scincidae; genus Lerista; species Lerista edwardsae. Next base: position 28,619,784 of record JAJKFI010000004.1, on the reverse strand, counting down.
TGTAGACACCACCATGCACAATGAGAGGTAATTATCCCATCAAACTCTCCGACAAATGAAATGAACTTTGCCAAATGAAAGCACTTCTCTTTCAAACAGTCTTAACATTTTCAAATCATGAAACTATTTGAGACATATACATATTTGAAGTAAACACATACGAAGTTGTTCACATGAAATGGAGCAGGTTCTCAAGCAATAAGGAACATTGTTTTATCTGCTGCTCACACACAGCATGGCAATCTGTATACGAAAAATTGTGAAGTTAACACATTTATTTAGTATTAACAACATTCTCCTGGTGCAATGATTTCTTCAATCATTCTACTCACAATTCAGCCCTGTGCGTGTCAATTTGTAAGCAAGTCTGACAGCATTCATCAGCACTTTCTCCCAGATAAGCATACATAGGATTGCAGCCTGTGTGTAAACCAACAGGCAATCATACGCATGTTGTCTCCGCCTATCTGGGGTCAGAGTACTTTTGAGGCTGCATTATCACCTCCTTTTTTCACAGAAGAACAAATTGAGGAGATTCAGCAATATCACAGTGGGGGACCAGTAAAACAACAGCTCCACAACTGCATCCCAAGGAAGACGTTCTTGCAGTCCAGTCTGTTCCTGCATTCTGTCCCCTTCCTTGTCAACTAATCCCTGAAGCCAGAGGCTCTTGATCTTCATTGCTTCAGCCAGTAGCCATCCGTGATATAAGTGACCCCTCCTCTGCAAAAAAAGATCTGACTTTGCCCCACACAGCAGCCCCGGAGAAACCACTGCCTCATGAGAAGAAAAAAGTTTGTGATTTTATGTTTTATCATTGTACTACACAATGTAGTTTATGTGAACAGCTTTGAGAGCCCCTTTGGATGCCAAAAAGCAGGATAACCATCTTCCAGATAAATCAATAAATAAATGTCAGAAAGGAGGAAAGGAAGTCGTAGAATCCACAAATATCCAGTTTAATTTGGATCTGGATTTAATTTGGATTTTAGCTGTTGATTAGTTGTATCCTTGCAGAGATACAGGCACATATATACACAAATCCACCCCATCCATAAACAGAGGAACCCCAAACTTTCAACTGCCAGGGCCGTAACACTCAGAGCCCAATCCTATGCCTATCTACTCAGAAGTAGGCTCCATTATAGTCAATGGAGCTTACTCCCATGAAAGAGTGGATAGGATTGCTGCCTCAGGGTGCAATCCTAACCAACTTTCCAGCCCTGATGTAGCTGTGCCAATGGGGCATATGCTGCATCCTGCAGTGGAACAGTAGTCACAGAGGCCTCCTCATAGTAAGGAAATGTTTGTTCTCTGGTCTTGGAGCTGCATTGACCTTACCCCGGTGCTGGAAAGTTGGTTAGGATTGTGCCCTCAGTCTTGTTCTTGAAGTGGGCCAGAGAGGGTCAATTATAGAAGAATATAGTTATCAGTAACCTTAAGTGCAGTTGGCTTGCACAAATTAAGCATCTCTCAGTCGGCAAACCAAAGCACTTTAAATACCGCAGGTGATTCTGCCTGTCAGTCCACTTACTAAATACATGCTTGAGAAAGAGTGTGAGATCAGAAATGGAAGCTGCTGTTCCCTCAGTCAGTTTCATTACCACCAGTCTTTCAAAACATTTAAAGAGACAGTATGTATTTTAAACATGTAAAGGATCTTCAAGGCAGTTTTGAGTATATGCTATTTGAGCTTTATGTATTGACTCTGGAAATTAACCCTTGTATCAGAGAAGGGGGAACTGTACATAAATTTTGTAAATAACTTTAAGACTATTTGCAACAGAAAAAAAATATTTGCAGCTACAGGACACCCGGCTGTCTTTTTTTTTTTTTTTTTCCTCAGCTGGGCTCTCAGCAAGAGTGACGCAACCCAGCACTTGCTTCATCCAGCAGGAAGAAGTAAAGGTGCAGGTTGGTGGGCAAGCAAAGGTGGAGGAAGAAAAGGAACAGAGGGTGGATGCACAAAATTCCAATACCACTTGGCTCAGGCAGCTACTCAAAATGTGTTGGTGACCCAGATGTGGCCCGAGGGACATAGTTTCCTGCCCTTGCCATTTAACCATGTTTAATCTTTTTTTGACAAATTCAGTAGAAGAACCAAATGGGACAGTCAAGCAGGCAAAAATCTTCTCTCATTGAAAACAAAGGAAGAGCAGAACAAGGATATGACTAGAGCATCAGAATGAAAACAAGACAGAATTAGAATTATTCACTCATGCCATAAGAGTGAGCATATCCTGAATGTAAAGCAACCACACAGCAGATAGAAAAGAACTGAAGGAAGTGCTGGCTCAGGGGCGCCAGACACAAGCCCAACATTTTCATGCCCATCTCTAGTCTGGGCAAGGATTATGCGCACTGCAAAACAGACAAAGAAATCCATTAGCTAGAAAGTTATTTTCATTTGGTCATTCTTCACCATTATCACTTCTAATGTAAACATCATACGATGAAGCAATTGCTCACTGAAAGCAGGCAATAGATGCTCGTTCTTGTTGCTTTCCCCACTGCTAAAGCCAGGTGTTTAACCTCACTTCTTGGACTTCTTACCCTTTAAAAAAAAATGCATCACTTTCCATTTTGGTGGCACTTTCCCAAGCACTTATCCTAGGCACTTTTGCCTACAAAAGTTGTTTGATGCATATGTTCTATAGCGGAGGATCCCAAACTGTGGGTCAGGACCCACAGTGGGTTGCAAGCCAATTTCAAGGGGGTTGCAAAGCCCCTACAGCAGCCATATTTAAAATACGGGAAGATGGGATGCTGGAAAGGGGGAGGGTTGTGTTGTCGTTTTGCTTGCGTCAAGGTTGTTAGTAGGCTTTTTTCTTTGATTCACCTTGCTATTGGAAAATGGCTGAGGAATAACCCAACTTCTTGCTGCTTTCTCAGGAAAGCAGCAGGCTCTTGCATCACAATGATGGCACTTTCAGCCATGACATGACTTCTGTTGGGTCCTGGACAGATTCTAAAAAGTGGGTTCCGATGATAAAATGTTTGAGAACCACTGTTCTATAGTCTAGGCCAGTGATGGTGAACCATTTGGGTTGGGTGTGTCAAAACTTAGGAAAATGCTTAACTTGACTCTGCTGGTGTGTCAATCCCCATCCCAAACAAAGAGAAACAATTCATTATATTCATTTATTTAAACAAAAAATACAGTCAAATCATGTGTGTTGCTATATATTACATAAAGAAACATCAAATAATTACAACAATGAAAAATGAGTAAAACAAACTCATTTTTTTGTCAGGCATTGGTGAATGCTGGTGTGTCACCCCAAATGTTGTGATGTGTCACCTTTGACCCGTGTGTCATTTGTTCACCATCACTGGTCCAGGCATTCATGAAAGATTTAACCAAAATGGCAACTGTTGCTAAACTGAAAACTTAAACAGCTCAGAACTATAACAAGTGCAAATGTAGCCAATTTTAGGAAACAGTTGAGCACAGTCAATCAGGCACCGTATTCCTGTAGCTAGAGTTACATGCACTGGTGTCATCTACTCTCGCGGAGACGGAACGCTGGGCAGGACGTACATTTGATTGGCTGCCGGCCCGTTTGCTTCTGCCGTCCTTCCTGCTCACCCAGGCACCCAGCGCACCCCCCATCGTCCATCACGGAGCTGGGCGAGCAGCAGTGGGGCGCGGCGACCGAGGGCAGCCCACGTGGCGGGGGGAAGGCGACGGGACCACACGGACTGGGCTGCCAATCAAATGTACGTCCTGCCCAGCGTTCCGTCTCCGCGAGAGTAGATGACACCACTGGTTACATGCCCAGAGAAGTGGGCTTACACAAAACTTCAGTTGGATGAGGAATCAGCTGTGGAAATGAGCGTTACGTGCAGTTCTCTGGGTCATCCCCATTCTAATGATGGAGCAGCAATGTGTGGAACCTTTTTTATTAAAAACTAAATTTCCACCGAGCAGCTGTTGGGGATTAGTATTGGGGGGGGCAGTCCAGTCCGTCTACTGCACTCAGGCCCCCACACACCACCAAATCAGCCGATCAGCAGGATTGCAGCTTTCTGCAGAAAGGCTCTTCATGCAGCTCTGCCTGTTTTGATGTCGTCTGATGCTGTCTTATAGTGTAGAAGACACGCTGCATTTGACCGAACAATTGCAATATATGACATGTAAGGACAAAAAACAATCCATTCAAATCTCTATTAACCACATACTAACAAAATAATTATGACTTTTCTTTCTTTTTTCACCAAGAATCAGGATTATTATCACATTTCATTAACTAGCTCTGATATAATGATGTACCTTAGCTTCCAAAGAATTGCAAGTCAAAGTTTAAAGGGACACTTACTTCCAATGAATGACCTATTTTTAAATCTATGCTGCTAGACAGTGTGAAAAAGAATGTTAAGGAAGGTGACAGCTATCTGTTTCCATTTCATTTTCAAATTGTGACTTTGAAAAAACTTTGTTGTTTTAACAGAGTACTCTTTAAAATGAATGTTTCTTACCTCTCTAAGATGTATATTTTCCTTCTCTTTCTGGTCTAAAATCACTTCTAAATGATTAACCTGAGATTCAGCCTCTGCCATCCTCCGAGTTCTTTCATTGTCATCATCCATTCCTTTGGAAGGTAAACCTTTGCTCTGCAACATTTCTAGAAGTTTTTTGATGGATTCATCTCTGGCATTCAGTGTCTGTTTCTGAGTTTCAATCCTCAGTTCCATTTCTTCCAGAGTTTTTCTTAAAAGAAAGAGCTCTTTTGCCTGCCTGTCATGTTCCGCTTGAAGCCTTCGAAAATTCTCCTCCGTAAGCTCGATGGTAAAATGCTCAGCCCCTCGGTTTCCACTCTCTTGCTGAAGGAGATGATTAAGGTCTCTCTGGGTTCGAAGCTCATCTTGGAGTGCCTGAATAGTTAGCTGAAGATGCTGCAATGTGAAAAGAAAAGGTCTGAATGAAGATTTATTCTACAGAACCCCCAAAATGTAATGCCACAATCATTAATAAAATTAGTGTGAAAATCTAGATGTGCAAGTGATGTTATTTGTAATGAAGCTTTTCGGCTGCTGTTAGAAACTACGGAGAGATGAATGCAAACACACACAGAGACAGTGCCAATTAAAGGTATCAAGAAGAGTAAAGAAATCCTAAAACGAGAAAGTGAAAAATAACTGCATCAAAGATGTAAATGTTAGAGTGACACTTTCACCAACAAGCACTGCATCTAATAAGCCTGCGTACTGGGGGAGGGTTAGGGCTGTTTTCTTAGACTAGAAGTCTGCTTTTTCATACACTGCAACTCTACAAGTTATTAGTGCTAAGCACACTAGATGACACTAAAGGAATTAAATTGTTAAATGGTGTTACTAATGAAGACTACGAGTCAGTTTAGTAAGCAGAATCACAGCAGCTATAGCAGGCAAAGAAAAGACCACACATTAAACAACACTGCATTTTGCAAATAAATTGACTGCAAAGAGGGAACAAACCTTCGTTCTCCTGGCATCCAAAAACTGAACAGCATGGGAAATGAAAACAAAATGAAGCAAAATCAACATAAAGTTTAAGTGCAAGCAAAGGAGATTCAACAGAAATAACTTAAAGTATCATCAACAGAAAAGGAAAACATTTTGCTTTATGCAAGATGGACACAATTCTACAGCATATGCAAACACACACCTTAAGCTGTCAAAACAAGTCTCAGCACAGAGGACAGGAAGAGCTTGTTAGAGCCCAGAACAATGGGCTATCAAAGCAAATTATGGCACAATCCTATGCATGTCTTCTCAGAAGTAACTCCCATTCTGTTCAATGGGGCTTGAGCTCATGAGTGTATAAAGGATAGCAGGCTAAGTCACAACAAGAAATGTAAGTTTGCTTGGAACCAAGTCCCACTACATTCAGTGGGAGTTACCCCTAGATATGTGGGCATAGAACTGCAGTCGAAGCCCCATGAAGTTAAAAGGGCTTAAGTTAATCATGACTCACTTGCCTCATTTATTTCAATAGTGCTTAAGCATGACTTCCGTTGGCTCCAGTCCTATACATAGATGGAAAAACAGCCACTGGTACTGTTCTGCAAACACAAAGGCTAGTGACAAAGTACACATACAGTATGCTGTCATGGGCAGGTTCTAGCACAATAGCATTTTCATGTGCAGAAGATACCTTCTGCATCTGGAAGTGAATCTTTTGATCCAATCTCCATAAGTTGTTTGCAACAACTATCAGCCCACGACTTGCAAACCTTAGAACAGAATAACAATTATGAAGTGGTACAATCTCCAGGGACTCTACCACCTCAATATAAGGTGGGTAGGATTGCAGGATTGAATGTGTCACCATTTACGAGACTCCCTTCACAGGGAAAGCTAACAAAGCTAACATGTCTAAGGAGAGAATGTTAGCCTAACCCACTGGTTTCCATCAGGAGAACAGAAAGCAGGGCATTCCCCTTTAAGGGGAGTGGCCTGCTCTGAGAGCCTGACAGTGCTGCAGAGATTGTGGCATTGCTAATGCCAAGGGAGTTTTTAACTTACCTGGAGGGCAGTGCTGCTGCCAAGGGATTTTTTTTTACTGAGCTGGGGAGCAGCACTGGCCTCCTGCAGGGTCCTGGAGGCTTGCAGTCCCCTCTGATCTCTGCAGCTGCTGTAAAAAGCTCTGATCTCTGATCTAAAGCTACTTTAGGGTTTTGAGAAAACAGGAAGAAGCTGCTGATCGCCAGTACAGCCCCCGCCCATGTCAGTAAAAAGCCCCTTAGTGGCAGCAGTGCTGCAATCTCTGCAGCAATGACACTGCCCCCCTCCCCAGCCCCCTTCTGCCCATACGCAAACACCTATCTGGTTCCCAACTCCCCAACTCCCAACTCCCCTGTAGAGTTTGGGGACCACTGACCTTGTCTTTTTTCCCTTAATATGCTAAGAGATTTCAAATTTGTCACCCACTTGAATTTTAAACCAATTTTAAAGAGGGTGATGGCTTCAGTATTTATAAATTATCCATTTCTTCTTAACTTCCTTTGATCATAAATATGTTGAATAGGTAATCTTATGGCACACTAAGATGAAAGTAGCAATTAAATCATTTTTGTCCAAAGTAAGAGCATTTGCTGCCAGTAGCCTAATCCACAAAGCAAATTGTCGCTCAAACTCCCCTTATATAAGATATTATACTGGCAGAAGTTTATTAGGATGAAGCTGCTAAAGGTCAGACAGGCATTTCATTTTTGCTTCTGTAATGGGAAAATCAGAGAACTTTGACACCAACTTCCTACTAGGGGACATCCACTAACATTGACTGGCATGAGAGTCAGGTCAGAAAAAAGGAAGTATTTCTTTACCCAGCATCAGTATTTCTTTACCCACCCTTGCCATAGGATGTGGTGATAGCACCTGGTCTAGATGCCTTTTAAAGGGGATTTGCCATATTTATGAAGGAACACTAGAGCTTACAAGCCATGATCACTATTTGAATGCCAGATGCAAGAGAGCGGCAACAGGATATGGGTATCTTATTATCTTGTGTGTCTTGTGTGCTCACAGAGCACCCGCGGGGGCGGGGAAGACGGCGAAACAGACTGGAACGCAACGGGCGGGCTGCCGCTCACCCATTCCTCCCGTCCGGTGTTCCGGCTGCATGACGCCACTGGTTTAATGGCATGACTCTCTGCATGTCTATTCAGAGGGGAATCCAACTGAGTTCAATGAGGCTTACTCCGAGATAAGTGCATATAGAATTGCTACCTAGTAGCCCAGTCCCATCCCCTGCTGTGTTATAGCATGCAGTTGTGCGAACAAAGCATGTGCTGCATGCTACGGGGGGGGGGGGAGGGAATTGATCAGCTTGCAGAAAGTATGTAAAGATACCGCCTCACAGGCTGGCCAATCAACCATGGGTGTCCTTGGACCTGCACCAGCCATTTTGCTGACCCACATTCGAGGAGAGCCAGGGTGCATGTTGGTTTGCTAAATGGAGGATAGCATGTAGCACTGCCTCCAGCCCACGACATACATCCCAGTTTTAACCCCTCCCAGCACAATTACTCCACAACTACTGCCACAACCAGTCCTGCACCAGCCAACATGCCCTGGCAATGACTGGGGTTCACAGAGGCAGGCATCTGCTGCTGCAGCTGCTTTGAGGTAGTGACCTCAAATGGCTTGGCATCTGTGCAAAAATCACTCTATTGCAGGGTCTTTAAGCAATACTTGTTGCATTGCATCATGTCCAGTATTTAAAAACAAAAACATTATTCAATGTCCATAACTGCTAGCATAATGTTGACAAGACAGACCTTGTGGCTCCATAATAGTAAATTAACTTCAAATAAAGATTTGCTTAAGCTCAGTTTTTTAACCAGGAACACTAGGCCTGGTCATTGATTTTAACTAATCAGAGAATGTAAAAGTACACTAAAGCATTCAGAAGAAAAATGCTACAGATACACAATAAAGGGGAAATTCCCTCTAGCCACTGCTTTAAAACTGGCATATCGAGATTACAAACAAGCATGCCAAATGTCAATTTTGTCAAGGTTTTAATGCAACAAGTTTATGAAATACTTTATGTTCTTCAACAAGGGAAATTTGAAACAAGTGAGTACAAGAGGGAATTTTCAATTGCACAGCAAATACAAAAAAGGAGACAATAACACTCTGATACTGTGGCAAAGTCAAGACATAGGGGAAGTCAACACATCCCTCTAATCTCTGTGACCATGTTCTGTTCCTATATTACAAAGAGGGGGGAGGGTTACACCAAAGAATATGAAGGGCTAAAAGTCAACTACATGAAAAAGGCTAGCATTTCTTCTTGCCCGCCCACGTCCACTCCCATTGTTGATTGTGGGCCCTATAATTTGGTTGCACTAGCTGGCAGTACAAAATGGCCAATAAATAAGCTTCCTATTTAACAAATTGAGATTTCCATAGGATTCTCCACAAATTGCGAATTTTAAAGCCTGCAAATTTTAAAGCCTGCAAAAAATGACAGAATCCAGAATGAATTCAAAGTGCAACTCTTGACTTTTAAAGCCCTTTATGGTTTGGGTCCAGGGTTTTGAGGGATTGGCTTTATAATCCTACCCATCCTCTTAGGTCATCTGGGGACCTTCTGTCTGTGCCACCACCAGACAAGGTGAGGGGGATAGTAGCTAGGAATAGGGCCTTCTTGGTGGTGCCCCCTTATTTATAAAACTCCCCTCCCCCTGAACTGGCTCCCTCTCTGGAGGCCTTTCAGCAGGGTCTTAAGACCTTTCTGTTTTGAAAGGCATTTGAGTGACTGGTTGACTGGCATCTTTTAAGATAAAGGTTTTTAATGTTGGTGCTCATGGGTTCTGTGCTGTTTTAATGATGTCATTTTAATGTTTGTTTTTAAGATATTTTATTTAACTTTATAAGCCGCCTTTAGTGGGAAAAAGGTGGGGTAATTTTTTAAATACATAAATATGGGGATTTAAATCCTGTATGTTTCCCACCCTGCAATGGATATCCTCAGACCTGAGCTAGTTATTTCACTATCACAAGTCCGAGAAAGAGATAGGGAGGCTGCAGAAAAGGGGGATAGGATCTGGTGTCTGCCATCGCCACCAGACTGTAAATCCACTACCATAGGGCTGTTGTGAGGAAAAAAATAGGAGAAGAGATATTAAAATTGTGCTGAATGTGTTAGATGAAGAATAGAATTTTAAAATAATCAAAAACAACAACATTGGGAATAACAGAAATAAAACAGCCATAATGTTTCAACTATTACAAAGCTTGATATACATTGATACAGAAGGAGGTTGGTTCTGGTTCTGCCCATGCCTCGACTTCTGCAAGTTCCCATCCACACGGGAGTGCACACTTGTATAGCCAAATGCCCACTCCTCCTCAATGCAATTTCAGGGACAAATGAATGTGTTGCCTGAGCTGACACAGGAAGTGGCATCCCTACCCAAGAATATGAAGGCAGGGGTGGGTGGGTGGGACCAGCAAGATGGACTGTTTGATACCTTGGAGATTCAGGCAATCGCCTTTTGGCCTATTATAGCAGTTCTCAAACTCTCCGGAAGTTCTAGAACCACTTTTAGTGCTTGCAGGGCAGGGGAACTGAATCACTATCATTTTATTTTATTTTTTTAACGCACAGGGAGCCATGCAGACGCAGGGCTCCCCAACCCTACTGGATGCTGGGGCAGACACACACACACAGCCCCAATCTATGCCAGAAGCGACTCGATTGTAGCGATCACGTTGCTGCCAGGCCCCAGTCCAAGCCCCTTAACAGTCGCGACGCTCCCGTTTGAAAACCAGTGGCCTATTAGATTAACACAAAGAATTACAGTATTACTCTGAAAATGACCTACCAACCAAGAGAGAAGGGAAAAAAAGGACAAATGATGGGCAGAAACAGGAAAAAAAACTTTTCTAAGTTCAAGAAAGGGTGAAATTACGCTAAAGGCACTTCAAGCGAAGTGGACGTCAGACTTAATCCAAACACGGACGCTAATGCACTTGAAGTGGCTTTTCTGCAAAGGGAGCCTATTTCTACACTACTGAGTGATTAACCTTCACTTAGATTTACATACCCTCCAACATTTCACAGGGAAAGAAGAAATGGTCTGGTAAATCTGCAACATCCCTGTTCCCACAAGAAGGATTATTCTCTGAGCATCCCTCTTTTACATTGCTCAAAATTCTTCTCTGCCATCAGTACATAAATCTTCATTGCTGCTTTCTGTGTTTTATGTACGTTTAATTACATGATTATTTTATTGTGGTTTTGTGCATTTTTGTAATTCACTTTTGATGCTCTGATAACAAAGGAAAATGCAGGATACAAATATTTTAAATAAATATTCATTTACTCCTTAATAATCAGTCCTCCACTGGCTTCTGAAACAGGATAGATTAGTGAACTGACTATAATAGATTCCTTTAAAAAAATAAATCAACACCAAATCCTACCTAATTCCCCTGGTGCCAATGCAGCTGTGCCAACTGGGCATGCACTACATCCTATGGGGGAGTTTTGGGTCCCAGAGGCCTTACTGAGGTGAGGGAATGTGTATTTGCACCCAGGCGGTGAGAGGCACCTATTTGGCTCCCTGGTCATTCACTGACTTGTGGGGTGTCTCAAGGATCTATCTTGTCCCATATGTTGTTTAACGTTTACATGAAGCAGCCGGGAAAGGTCATCTGGGTATTCAGAGTTGGTTGTCACCAATATGCAAGTGACACCCAACTCTATCTCTGTTTTCACATAGTTGCCCGGGGGTTGTTGAAGCTCTGGGTACTGTCTAGAACAGGGGACCTCAAACTTTTTAAACTGGGGGCCAGTTCACTGTCCCTCAGGCAATTGGGGGGCCGGACTATAGTTTGAGAAAAATATGAATAAATTCCTATGCACACTGCACATAGAACAGTGAACACTGTCAATCAAAATAAACCTACTAGTGTTTCAATGGGAAGTATGGGCCTGCTTTTGGCTAATGAGATGGTCACCAACCTCCACCCTGAGTCCACAGGGATGGCTGCCTCCTCATGGGTGGGGGATGCAGCAGCATCCCTCTCCCACCTTCAGTTCTCCGCATGCCTCTCTCCTCTGCACGTGCAGCAGCCAGAGCCGGTGGGAGAGAGGGAGGGGCCAAGAGAAAAGCCGCAAAGGAAGTCCTCCAGTGCCTCTGTTCTAGCCTCTCCTCTCCTCTGCACTCGCAGCAGTCAGAGAGAGGGAGGGGCCAACAGAAAACGAGGCGGTGGTAGAAACCCATTCAGGTCTCTGAATGAGGGGCGGGCCAGATAAAAGCCCATGGGGGGCCGGGTCCATCCTGCAGGCCTTAGTTTGAGGACCCCTGGTCTAGAAGATGTTGGGAGCCTGGATGAGGGCTAATAAACTGAAATTAAATCCGGACAAGACAAAGGTCCTCCTGATTCCCAAGGTGGCTATGCTGTCCCTGGATGTTCAGGTGGCATATGTGGCCATGGGGGCTTTCGCTCAGCTTCAGCTCATGTATCAGCTGACGCCATACCTGTAAGTCAGATCTGGAGATAGTGGTCCATGCCATAGTGACATCTGGGTTAGAATTCGGTTACACACTCTACAAGGGACTACCCTTGGAAACAGTTCAGAACTTGCAATTAGTGCAGAATGCAGTGGCTTGCTTGTTTGCCGGGGCTCGGCAGTGGAATTTGCAAAGCCGTTGCGCCAGCAGCTACACTGGCTGCCCATTTCTTTCTTATCCCAATTCACATGTTGGTGATTACCTTTAAAGCATTCTATATACCAATGTTCTCACCCTTGGGGTCATGACTCCAATGGGATCGCAAAACTTCAGTTGTGTGATCTTAGCAACTTACAGGAATTAAAAAGATTGAAGACCACTGGACTAGAGCACCACCAGGTAGACAGGGGCATCTGATGTACCCATTCAGGTACCAGCAGACTGTGTCCTAGTCTTGCTCAAGTTCTTAGCAGTTGTGCTAAAATGGCTTTCACTGGAGCCAGATTTCACTGCTCTCTCTAACAAGAATATTTGGTTACAGTGGATAGTGCTGGAAGGGCAGAACAAGGGATGGAGAGTGGGCAGTGACAAGGCAGGAGGTTGGTATCAATATTGGGTCCCCAGTCTCATACTGTATTTACTTACTTAATTATTGGGGTTGTGGCAAGAAAAGGTTGTAGGCCACTGCCCTACACAGCATAGGACCAGAATACCTCAAGGACCACCTTCCGCCATATATTTCTGTACGTTCCCTGTAGTCCCCAGAGAGAAGACTTCTAAGGATACCACCTCTGAAAGCAAAAGAATGGCGGCAAGGTGTAGAGACGTTTCAATTTGGGCATCACATCTCTGAAAGCAGCAGCCAAAACACCTGAAGGAAGCCTTCTCATTATATGCTTTCTAGCAGGTTTTGAAGACTCCTGTTTCACCTGGCCCTTGAGGAGGGAGATACTCCCTACGGACCTCCTCTTCACTTTTATGTTGCTTTAACATTATTTTACATGCTAATCTTTTATTGCTGTTATTATTAAAACTGTTTTAAAGGTTTTTATTTTAATGTTTTATTCTGATATTTTTATCTTTATGCATTTATGTTCTGTTGTATACCACTTTTGGTTTTTAGAAAAGCAGTAGAGAAATATTTTAAATAAATCCTCTTTTCCTGGGGTAAGACTCTGCTGCCCTGATGGGTCTACGCTAATCTGCACCATCTACTTTGTCAGAAAAAGTCCAAGTGGTCCCAAACAGGGAGTCCCACAGTGGCTGCCTCACCACCTGCAGTGGTGGCCAGACTGCATCTATGGCGCCATCACCCTGTGAGGGCTATAAAGCATGCCCCAAAGCATGAGTTCTGGCAATGCAGCAGCATCAATAGGATTGAGCTGTGAGGATACAATAGCATGTTTAATCTCACAAGGGGTGTGACTATACTTGCATGGAACTGGGATGATACACAACACTTTCAGTAATATTTACTATAGTGACAGGATAGTAATATTTACTGTGGAATATTTACTATTGTGATAGGTCAGGCATAAAGAGGGGACCAGTGCAGTGGAATTTTCTGCTTAAGCAGCTAAGGAAGAAACAGAGACACAATCTGTGTCTGATCACATGGTTTAACAGCAAAGAGTACATGTCCATTTTTAGTTAAATATAGACTAGAAAAAAAGCAAGATTGTCCCGTAATATGTAATCATGCTTAAAAATCTACTTTACCTGCTGCAGCCTGGAAAACAGCAGGCTGTGCGCTAATTAGTGCCTTGGGGCCTAACCAAATCTTCCCATGTGTCCATCTCTGTTCCCATATAAAAGGAGTTTGCTGACTTTAACAATGACAGAATCAGGGGGAGAAGGATGCTGAACTATCCTCTTATCTTCCCAATGCCTGCATTCTCCTCAGTCTGTGGCTCTAGGTCATGGAGGTAGAATAACAGGAGGCGGCATGCCTTAAGAAGTAATGCTGACGAAGTGAAGCCAGGGGGCAGGCTTAGCAGCCATGTTGGTATACTCAAAACAATCTTCATTCCAAGCATTTCAGATTGCTTTGCTTGTACTGTTTAGGATTTAATAGTTTACTCCTTAAATAACAACTTACAAAAATAAAAACATGTAATCCTGTAGACACATTATTGATAACCTTATTATGATTTAATATGCAATTACAAGGTTAAAGTCCTCATAATTATATTACTGAACATACCTGACGAAATGCTACTTGCTGTCTATTGAAACTCAGATTGCACTGTTTTGAGAGAGTTATTTTTTGAAATCTACACAAGCAAAAATAAAACGGCCATGCCCCATAAAAAAAAATTCTGATAATGTTCAGAATTTCATAAATATTACAGTAGAAAATGAAAGGCGGAAAAATAAAGTGCGAGCAGGAAGAAAAGAAAAAAAAGGGGAGGGTGGGCAAAAATTAGATAAATATATAGGAAAATTTCATTAAAATGTCTTCATAACATAAGTTGTTGTCAATATGAGAGTAATTCTTTTTTACTTCTAGACTATTAAGAGTTTTTTAAAAACTTCTACATTCCCCCCCCCCCATAAAACAAATTCTGTTAATGTTCAGAATTTCAAAAATATTACAGTAGAAAATGGAAGGTGGGAAAAAAAGTGTAAACGGGAAGGGGGAAAAAGGAGGGGGGAAATTTTTTTTTTTACCTTCTAGACCATTAACAGTGGGTGTCAGAAAATGGTGAATAAGACTGCTAGGAACAACAAGAAATTACACAGCTTCAAAAATAATGCACTCACTGTTTCAGTGAATTGTAGTTTTATTGAACCGATGTAATGTGAATACATGAATCTTTCCGTGGAAATTAAATCCCATTTTTCATACAGCGATTTGCACACCCGTATGCAGAACACGCAGGCATGATTAAAGATGTTGAGATTAACTTGTACACAGGTGCAGGGAGATTTTTATTCGTGAATTTGCGGCAATCCTCCTTGGCGGCAATGATCTGAGTCAACCATATTGGTATACCCATGTGGCTTCAAGAAAATGATGTCATGCCGCCTCCTGTTATTCTACCTCCATGCTCTAGGTACACTCTGGCATCAGAACACACACACACACACACAGAGTATGAGAAACAGGCAGGTGTGAGCAGTGGTGTTATCCTACCGGTACGCTGGGCGGGACGTCCGGGTGATCGGCAGCCCGCCCATCACGTACCACAGCATTATACCATTTGCGTAACGTACGCAAGCGGCGTAACTGGTTATGCAAACGGCGTAACGCTGCGGTACGCGACTGGCGGGCTGCCGATCACCCGGATGTCCTGCCCAGCGTACCAGTAGGATAACACCACTGGGTGTGAGGCAACCCCTTCCCCACCTTCCCAACTTATGCCTACTTGAGGACTGCCTGTGTGCCCTGAAGGAAAAGCGGAAGGAGCCTGGGACTGGGAACCTCATAACAACAAATCTGACAGAAATCAACTGTGGTCTACAGAGGACTATTGTGGCCACCCCTCCCCCTCTTTCCCAGGGCTACTTGAGATCCACTTTTCTGGAGGGGAAGAAGAGAGCTCATCCCCTGCAAGGGAAGTAATCAGAGCACCTTCAGAAAGGGAAGCGCATTATCTTGTTGAGTAATCCTACAGCCCAATCCTATACTTCCCTCCCTACCATAGCATCAAGCTGCACCAAAATGGGGTACACTGCATGTTATGGGGGGCGGATTGGGAGGCTTGGGAGAAGTCAGAGAAAATATTTATTCCTTACCTCTCCATAAGCCTCCTGTCTGCCAATAGGTCTCCTTCAACCTGTACCAGGTCTTGAGCTGGCATAAGTCCAGGAGAGACAGGGAGCATCTCGGGAAGGTAGGAGGGGAAAGCACTCAGAGCAAGTTGCCTGCACTGGGTTCCACCCCATCCCACCCTCCCCCATCCCATGCCAGTCCTGACACTGACTCACCAGCGTTGGAGGGTGCTCTGCTGCCCCCTGGCATACATCTACAGCCTCTCTGGTGGTGGTCTGGATGCTTCTGGAGTGCCTTTCACAATGCCAGAAAGCACAGCCTGCCACAGGAACTTTAGTTTTGGCGGCAGACTGCCTCAATAGGATTGGCCATTAATAGTGTAAGACTGTAAGCTGACTTGAGTGCCAAGACAGAATGGTTGCATATAAATGTAGTAACAAGTGTTGTTTTACCTGTGTACACAGATGTACACAGATAAGACCAGCCTTCAGGTCTTTCATATTCAGGACTGAAGGATGGCTGGATTTGCTTTCATTACAAGCAGGCCCCCCATTGGCAATGTAGCCCTGAGCAAAAGCGTAGTGTGATATGAAAGCTCAGAGGGAGGAAGGGACAAGGCCATGGAGTGTTTTGACGGTAAAGGCAAGGAGTTTGTGCTGGATTCAGAAGCAGACAAAGTCAGTGAAGAGCTTTAAGGAGGTGGATGATGTGGTCGGAGCAACAACAGAGTGCTGCACAGAACTGAGGGGACTAAGATGAACCAGTGGAAGTGCAGGAGACTGCAGTAGCCAAAGCAAAAGACAACCAAGTTGTGTGCTAGAATTATGGTCAAAGGGACAGAAAAGGCAAAAAATGGCATAATGTGGTTATAGACAGGCAGCGCAATCCTAAGTAAGGCCAACACTGTAAGGCTGACAGAGCAGGACCATATCCTAAGCCCAGCAGGAGGCAGCAGCAGCTCAGCACAGGGCCCTTGCACCCGGATAAGCCCCAGCCAGCCCTATGGGGCTCCTCGCATCTGCGCCTGCTGTTTTGCAGGCACAGATGATCATGCACGGCGGTGGCCCAAATCAGGGCCGCCCTGGCCGGGGACGGGGTTTAGGATATGGCACAACATCCGTCGTGCGTCGCTGCCCAGTCGCTGCCCACTGCACCGCCCAGTTACACCTCTGGCACACCCCCAACAAGGTCCTGCGGCAACCAAGCACCACAGCGCTCGACCAGTGCACAACTGGCACAGCCAACGGTCATGTCGGTGCCCAAGTGTCGGTGCTGCTGCTTGCGCCAGTCCAGCACCTGACTTGCCGGTGACTTGCGCTTGACGGCACTGGACCGGCGCAAGAGCATAGCGCTGGCGCAACGCAGGTATAGGATTGCACTCTAAATTTGGAGAAAGATCAGTCAATCAATCACTAGTATTTATATACCGCTTTTCAATACAAAGTTCACAAAGCGGTTTACAGGCAAATAATAACATTGAAGTTAAATGGCTCCCTGTCCCAAAAGGTCTCACAATCTAAAAGAATGGAGAACACCACCAGCAACAGCCACGAGAAAGACACTGTGCTGGGGTGAAGAGGGACAATTGCTCTCCCCCTGCTAAATATAAGAGGACACCACTTAAAAAAGTGCCTCTTGCCCAGGGGAAAGATAAACCCAAAACTTTGAGCCTGTTCACAGGCTAGCTATTCAAAGGATAATGAAAGCATACAAGAGATGAGCTTGGGAGGAAAGTTGAGAAGTTAAGTCGGGACACATTGAGCTTGAGACAATGATGAGCATTCAAGCAGCAATGCACAGGTTCACTTAGACAGAGAAAGTTCTGTGCTAGAGAGATATAGCTAGGTATAGTCAGCATTAAGATGGTACCAAAAGCCATGTGATTTAATGACAGGGGCAGCATGTAGAGGTTGAATAACAAGGGCTCAAAACCATAGTCCAGCAAAAATGTCCCTTAGCGCATGTCCCTTGTGGCAGCCCAGAAAGAACAATTGGATGGGTTGGAAGAGAACCATTTGAGCACAGAGACACAGAAACCTGGGTCAAGCATGAAGGAGTGATCAACTGTGTTGAAACAGCAAAGAGAATAAGAAAGATGAGAACAGAATTTAGTTTGGTGGTAAGATAGTTGGTTTCTGAGACACTGTTTCTGCAAGGGGCAGAAGCTAAGTTGCAGCACATCAAGAACAGAGTGGAAGAAGAGGAAGTCCAGGCAGTGTGAGCAATATGCCCATTCCAGGAGCACAGAGACAAAGAGCAGAAGTGAGACTCGGTAATAGTTGGAGATGGAGACTGGGGCTACAATCCTATACACACTTTCCTGGAAGTCAGCCCCATTTAACACAATGGGACTTACTTCTGAGTAGACATGCATAGGCTTGCACTGTGGGTCATACTTCTTGAATATGAGCCTTACTTCAAAAATAAATGCATTTACAGAATCAGGCCTGCAATTCTTCTTCTGCACAGTCCTAAATGCAAGACATGCAACAAAATGTCAATTAGGAGATGAAATAAATACATAATTTTCTGCTCACGGAGTACACTCAGATAAGAGAGGACAAACATGTCTTAAAACATTTATATTCAAAAGCAAGCTATAAATGTTTTAAATAAATTAACTATAACTTGGTAAAATAAAGTAAAATGTAAGTAAAAATTAAGATGATGGAATAAACAAAATTTCTATCATAATCCATAATCTTTTTATTTACTAAAAAGTTAAATATTCATATTTGCTACATTGTAGTAATCATGCATCATAGTTATTTCTTCTGCAATCAAAACATCTGTAGCCAGGATAAAACGTTGTCCTACCAAAAACAGTTACTTATATTCTGCCTTTTTACTACACATGGCATCAGTAATTCTCTCTATTCTCCTCATGGACTGAAGAGACTCCAGAAAGACTTTCTATTTGGATTTCAAAAAGCTTCCTTTCCCATAAGATTCTTCAAAAGAAACAAAAGTCAAGCTAACCATTCCCATCTGACTTTGGACTCCCAAGTGTGCCTCGTCTACAAAATGTTATCAGAGTCTGAACTTCAGTCACTGCAGGCAACCATTCAGAGCAGAATCACTGAGCAGAATCCCCAGCATCTATTTCATCTCAGCAGAATTTAGTCCTTAAAACAGAATATTAAGGAAGATTACATACACTCAATCTCTTTTAAACAGCAAGGGGAAAAAAATTCCCAGGCTGATATTATTACTGCACATTTAAGGAAAAGAATTTAGAATAAGTTCTCCCTAGCGTTTACGTGCCTAATAGAAAGCAAAACTTAACGCATTCCTTGGAATTATTACTACTATTCATGTGCAGCCTAATAGGATTCTATTAGGACCTTATGTTGGTGGAACACGTGTTCTGACAACATTAGGTCATCTACAACTGTTGACAAGACATTTGGCCTGCACTGGCTTCTACCGCAAGCAGCCAGGTCCACACCCTAGCAGACCAGGAAATCTGCCAGAGCAATACAGGTGGTTGGAGGTAGGTGGGGAGGAGGAATGGGGTGGGGAGAGGGAGGAGCAAGGCCAGGAAGGGGCAATGTCATGGCAGCAGCACAAACTGATATCCTAACCCTCTGCCCAGCCTCGATTCCTCATGCACAAGCTACAGACCTAGTGTAGGTCCAAACAGACTCAGCAGCCCAGCACTGGCTTAACACGGGGAAAGGGAACAAACTGTCCAAAACTCCTCAGTGGAACTCCCCATCAAGTTGGTGATGCTGCATTACCATGCAAGGAGTTAAGAAGGACTGGGCTGTAGAAACGAAAAGTGCTTAGATTGATAGTCATAGGGCACAAAGCAGTCATCAAATATGAAACGAAACAAAAGTATTTACCATAATACCATAAACATTGGAGTAGCCCATAATCTTTTTCCGGACATCTCTAGCCCAGCATTTTTACATGGTACCTGTTGTGAAGAACTTAGTTACAAGTTAGTTACAAGAGAAACAAAAATGAATTAATCACGTTATGAAGGAATTAGGAAGTGACTCCAAGCTAGATATGAACGCTGAATAGTGGAAATGCCAATGGGGCAGGAATTCTAAACCACTGCCTGACTATTTCTGAACAATAATAATGCAAAGGCAAATGACAAGATTAACATCACGAGAGTTAGGCCCAAACTAGACAGGAAGATAGACATGTGGGATCAGATCCTCCATCTCTGAAAAGTTTTTGTAAAAAGCAGCCCCTGCCCATCCTCCAAAGATATTTGCACTATAAGGGACAATGCATTTAATCCCTGGGCAATGGAAAAACACTTCTAAAACAATGGCTCTGCACTTGTGTCTTTTACCCGGCAGCTTCAAATGACAGGCATCCCCCATATCCATGGGAGTTCCAGTCTTCCCCCACCCAACTGCAAGAAAGGAAACCATAGAACCCAATCTATGGGAACCCAACCCAAATAGCAGGCCCCTGCACCTATTACCTTTGTTTTTATTTAGTAGCAGTTGAAGCACAGATGTTTCTTGCTTAACAGGGAACATTCTTCCTCAACTGAAGAATGTGACATGCAGGCAACCAGCCTGCATGCTACAGGGAGGAGACTAACAGAATGTTAACAGGAAGCAGGAAGCAGTTAGTCTCCTCTAACATGCAGACTGGTTGCCTGCATATTCAGTTAAGCAAGACAGTTCCTTGTTAAGAAAAAACAGCCATGCTTCAAGCACTACTAATGAAAAACAAAGGTACTGTAATGGCTGTGGGCCTGTGGATGAGCAGATAATGGAATCCGCTTATGCCTGATCAGCTGATATGGGGCGGGACCTGTACTACGCATAAGTTCCTTGCTCATTCCAACTCGTCTTGTTTGGCAATTGCTAATATATTTGAAGATTAGACAACATTGCATATAGCCATTCCTTTGCAATTTTCTTACAGTGCTGTATTGGAAAAGGCAGGAGATACCCCGAGGAGATAGGGAATGATATCAGCAATGACCCCTTGTCCCAGATAAGTCAGGGGTTATAGGGTTAACCCCCAAGGTCTTTCCAAGCCTCGGGAACACAGCTGCAGGCTGATGAGGGCTCTGGCTCTGAAGGGAGGTTAGCACAGGTGCAGATGGGTGTGGCTGATAAATTGAAGCCTGCCCACTGATTGGCTGGCCTCAGTGGAAAGCTGGAGGCAGGTGCTGGAGGATGGGACCTGGGAAGGTGCTGGAGGAGGGCCCCAGGTAGGTGTTGGATGGATGGAGTCCTGGATGTTGGATGGATGGAGTGCTGACTGAATGATGGAGTGCTGGCTGGACTGCCTGACTGCCTGAAGGACTGATGGACGGACGGATGGATTGCTAGACTGGCGAAGGTAAGCTCAGTGTGGGGAACTGCTGTATGTCTGCCACGCCCCTGGAGCCACCAAGTGGAGAGGCAGTTGTAGCTTGGGCAAGCTGACTGCCTATTGTTTGGTGGTGGGCTTTGTTGGTGCTAGACTTAGGGTGGTTTGGAGCTAAGCCAGTGATGAGGGCAGTCTGGAGGAGGCTGGCCAGCCGGTGATCCCAAACAAAGCTGCTGCAAGAGAGGCGGTCCAGTGGGTGACTGAACCCCCTCCCTCTTGCCTATCTCTGAGGCCGCTCTGTGGGGAAACTAGTTAGCCTAGTGTGGGCATTAGTGCTCTTGGGGTGGCCCGGCAGGGAATTTGGTGGAACAAGTGCTTAAAACTGGCCACAGTAATACAATCCTTGTTTAATTTTAGAAAAATGGACTTGTTTTGGATCTCATACACTGTGTTGTTTAATGCCTTCTACATCTACAGGATTTTCCTGTTCTCATTCAACTCCTACATCTCTCACTGCAGAGAATTCTTTTTATCTGCTACATACATATAGAATTTCTGAAGCACAGCTCTGCAGGATCAATAACACAAAAGGAGTAATCAATACAGCCAACCGTATGGTTTAATATTGGCTAGAGCTTCTGTTTCTTAATAGCTGCACAGCAGGACATTTCTGGCAAGTGTATCCTCTCCGACCACTACCATATTATTATGGAAAAACTGAACCTAAAAGATTTGTCTTTCCTAGGCAACTGTTAGACTCACAGGATAGATGCCGTATCTGGGAAACCTATGAAATGAACACTGACCCATGAAGATTACAGAACCTAAAATTCATTCAGATAGTGCTTTTAAAAAAAAAATTAGTGAACTAGAGCTGAACCTGAATAGAAAATATCTTGGTTTACCTACAACTAAAACATAAGAACATAGGAAGAGCCCTGCTGGATCAGGCCAAGGCCCATCTAGTCCAGCTTCCTGTATCTCACAGCGGCCCATCAGGTGCCCCAGGGAGGCATGAGACAACAAGACGCTTGGATCCTGTTGCCACTCCCTTGCACCCAGTACTCTGAAGTAGCCTACTTACTAATGTAAGAAGATTACAACCCATCATGGCATATAGCCCACAATGGACTTTTCTTCCAGATATCCGTCCAATCCCCTCTTAAAGGCATCTAGAACAGATGCTATCACCACCTCCTATGAGTTCCACAGATTAACTACCCGCTGGGTAAAAAAGTACTTCCTTTTATCTGTTTTAACTTTCCCAACCCTCAGTTTTAGCGGATGCCCCCTGGTTCTGGTGTTTTGAGAGAGGGAAAAGAACATCCCTCTATCGACTCTATCCCTTCCGTGCATTAGTATGTCTCAATCATGTCCCCTCTCAGGTGACTTTTTTCTAGGCTGAAGAGCCGCAAACGCTGCAGTCTTTCTCCATAGGGGAGGTGCCCCAGCCCCATAATCATTTTTGTCGCTCTCTTCTGCACCTTTTCCAACTCCACTATGTCCTTTTTGAGGTGCAGCAGCCAGAACTGTACACAATATTCCAGGTGCGGCCTTACCATCGATTTGTACAATGGCATGATAATATTGGCTGTTTTATTCTCAAACCCTTTTTTAATGACCCCAAGCATGGAATTGGCCTTCTTAATTGCTGCCGCACACTGGGTCGAGACCTTCATTGAATTGTCCACCAGCACCCCAAGATCTCTCTCTTGAGCTGTCACAGACAGCTCAGAACCCATTAGCCTATAGGTGAAGTTTTGGTTTTTTGCCCCAATGTGCATGACTTTACACTTGTCTGTGTTGAAACGCATCTGCCATTTTGCTGCCCATTCCCCCAACATGGAGAGATCCTTCTGGAGCTCTTCACAATCCCTTCTGGTCTTCACCACCCGGAAAAGTTTTGTGTCATCCGCAAACTTGGCCACCTCGCTGCTTATCCCTGTGTCCAGATCATTTATGAACAAGTTGAAAAACCAAAATGCTAAACACAAAATGTGGCTCAATGATCAGGTTTTCATACAACTGAAAGCTGAGTTCTGTTTTATTTTCCTAGATTTTTAAAAATCCTTTTATATGCACATTAAACTTTTTTTTACAATTTAACTGGCATGGGAAGCAGATTTGGGAGAAATGATGTCAGTACACAGTTTACAAGGTTCTTTATTTTACACAGTCCTTTATTTTAAAAGAAACCACCATTTAAAATATTCTCATCTCGCATAAGAGAGAATGCCACTCCCTCTCTTCCTAGGCAGCAGGAGCATTCTTTGCGCTCCGCACACACCGTCTCATGGTTTTGGGTGTGCACCCTGAGATAAGCAGGGTCACAGGTGGGACAAGTACCAATCTCTGGATGCTGACTAGTCATCCCTTGGATTGCAAAATCAACCTCAAATGTTTTCCAGCCTGGGGGAAGCGATGTAGTTCATCTTTCTCAACTCCTTGGGGCTGGCACTGATACGTTCCACCCCCCCCATCCCAGGATACAGTGCACACTCTGGGGAGCAGGCTGAACTGATGGGGAGATTTAGGGCCCGATCCTAATGGGCTTAGTGTGGAAAGTATGAGCGTACCACCCGCATTTCTGTCTCAAAAGGTGCTGTAAGGCACCTCCATCACTGGCGGTAAGCTATTACCGCCAGTGCTGGGCGACTGCCAGGCCAACGCCAACCCCGCATTGCCTGGAGGCAGCACCACCAGCTGGAGAGCAGTGAGAACACCAGTCGTTGGCGTGGCGGCCTCTTGGGGCAGGGCCAGAGGGCGTTCCTGGGCAGGGGAGGGGCAGAGCGGGAGACAGAATCGGCAGCAACCTTCACCACTGATCCTGACCTCCATGTAGGACCGTGTGGCCCAAAAAGAAGGCAAGACGACTCATTGCCCGTGCTGCACCCTTACAGCAGAGGAAGGGGCAAACATCCCCTTCCTCCAGGGAGCCTCTGGCACCAGGCTGGCGCTGGATGGATGCAGAGGTAGCCATTTGGCGTTAGCCACGGCTGGAAGCCACGGACAGTCGGGCAGCTCAAGATTGGGCTGTTAGATGGTAATGGGCTATCAGGTGGTCATTTGATGGCCTGCAGCTTGGAGTCAGATTGGGAGCACTCAATAAAGGAAGAAGCCATTTTTGGCCTCATCTGTGTTAGAAGCCCATGCTAAAGGGGGAGGGGCAGGACCCACTACTGGTCTGCAGACATGCAAGATTGGCTTGTTAATAAACGTGGCCTAAAATCATTAGTCTTCTGTATTTACTGGGGATGTAAAGGCAATACAATAAAATTTATCAATCATTGGTACCTGTACCCATTAAAATCTCATATTTACAATGCTGTTTCTCCAAGATGCTGGGAGAGACCTGGGAACACTTCCTCATATGTAATGGGCTGATGCTATTACTGACAGGTTTTAGGAAAAAAATGTTGACAAAATTAGCACTGTAGTTTTGTAAGGTAAAGGTTTCCCCACGACTGAATGGTCTAGTTGTGACCGACTGTAGGGGGGCGGTGTTCATCTCTGTTTCTAAGCCTGTAGAGCCAGGCTTTGTCCTAGGACAAGCTTCTGTGGTCATGTGGCCGGTATGACTATACGCCATAGCGCACGGAACGCTGTTACCTTCCCACCGAAGTGGTCCTTATTTATCTACTCACATGTTTAGGTGCTTTCCAACTGCTAGTTTGGCAGGAGCTGGGACAAGCAACGGGAGCTCACTCCGTCACGTGGTCTTGAACTCCCAACCTTCCGGTCAGAAAGCCCAGCAGCAGCATTTTAACCCGCAGCGTAGTTTTGTACCCACCAGTAATTTGGCACTCTTAAATATTTTTGAACAAGATCTTCAGAACACCATGCACAAATATCTTGTTTTCTTGTTCTTCCCTGGCAGCAAATTCAGAAATAGCTTGCAAGTGAAAAAGTCAAAATTCCCCCACTTTAGAGCAATAGTATCAACAAGCATAGTCTTTGAATGGATGGAAACATTAAACAAACTTGGCTCCCCACATATATGTCTTCTTCTCTAATCTGTTGAGCAGAAACAGGATTACCTCATAGCTGTGGGAAGCCAAAACTCCCTACTGCCTTGAGACTTCCATTTTTGGAGTACTGCTTTCTGAAGGCCTTGGGAACCAATTATATATTATATTTGTTAGTGGATCTCCAGATATTTTTTCCTTTCCTAAAAATGCAGCTGTTGGGAGCTTCCAGTTTGGTTCAGCAGCAGGCAGAGGAAAGGTCTTTAGCTCTTCCCCCCCTATGCAGTTTTCCCAATCTGAATCCAGTCTACATGTTTTTGAGTGATTAACCAGGGCTGGTTTAGTAGTGGTCTTGCCTGCTAATTCAGACAGAGGCCTGCCTACACATACCACAGAACTGGGCAGCAGCAACCTGAGGTGGAAAGGTGGATGCACCGATTCAATCAATCAATCAATCAATCAATCAATCAATCAATCAATCACTAGTATTTATATACCGCTTTTCAACATACAGTTCACAAAGCGGTTTACAGGCAAATAATAACATTAAAGTTAAATGGCTCCCTGTCCCAAAAGGGCTCACAATCTAAAGGAATGGAGAACACCCCCAGCAACAGCCACGAGAAAGACACTGTGCTGGGGTGAAGAGGGACATGTGATGGGCAGCATAATCCTAACCTGCACAGGAGCAGTCGTGGCAGCTGCCCTGCGCTGCCTCCTACCCAGAGCTCACTGCGGGGCAAGGAAATATAAATAGCAGCAGGGCCATGCTGCAGCCCAGGGACAGGGGTTAGGATCTGGTCTAAAAGCCAGACCCTGCCTGCCTCCCCACTCCTCAGGCCGCCCTCCCTCCACCCCATTCTGCTTCCCCCCTGATGTGCCCTGAAACCATTTTCGAATGCTGCCCTGTGTGAACAAATAAAAAACCAAACCATTTCATGCCAGTAGAAAACTCGTACATCAGGAAAGCATGTTCTAAATTAGTCTTTTCTCTTCTGTGCTAATTCCCTACTTGCATGGATGGCTTTTACGCAGAAATGCTTTCAAAACTGCATTCAAAACATTGTATAATAAAGGCCATAGTACCAAATACGGCACATTTCCTCCTTCCATGCCATAGTTTTCCTCTCCATGTTTAAACAACCACTTATGTGACCCCGGCCAGATACGTCTGCCTTTAAGGAGATCTTACCTGTTTCTCAAGCATTTGTGCTCAGAATTAGGGTTGCCAACCCCCCAGGACTGGCTTGCAGTCCTCAGCATCAATTGCCAGGTGACTACTGAAAGCAATCCTGGAAATGTTAACAGGACCTCCCTCGTTTAATGACACTATATCATGTCATGCAAAAAAAAAAAGAGAGAGAGAAAAAAACCGAGTGAAATCGCTTTCATCAGAATTGGCAACACAAATAATGGCCAATGTCTGTTGCACCTGGAATGCAATTAGTCTCCAGCCTCCAATTCATGTTTCTGATTGCTTGGTTGTATGCACTGCTTTTATTATATTATTGTCAAGTTTTAATAGATGATGGCAGTCATTTTGGGGCCAATGGAGTAAAAAAAGTGGAATAAATGCAAATTTTTAAAAAATCAATCAATTAATTAAATGTGGCTTTTTCCAAAAAAAATTTCCTGCCAAGGACTGGGCTTTAGGCACCATTAAAACAGCTTTTCTATGCCTACACATGAGCACCAACTGCAATTGGCAGCCACAACCTTTTTGCCACAATTTCCAGAAAGGGAACAGTAACATGTAAATGGAATCTAAAAACCCCATCCTTTTGTTAACCACGCATTGCTGAGGTTGGAAATAATTCCCATTCCTTCAAAAGGAGATGACTTCCAATTGTCATGCTAAGGGCTGCAGCCTAAAGGTTTTCAGTAAACTGTTGTATATTTGATGTCAATGTGTTACAAACCAATGAAACAGAGCTAGTGAAGTCCAACCATCCTTTGGGGAAACCATCCTGCACCTGCTGGAGACTGGCAGTCTCCCAGCTATAAACACGGCATCTGGCAATCCAGAAACAAGGCAACTTATAGAACAGTTGCAGTGGATATTTGCTACTGCGTGTGAGCCAAAATGTTAAAAAAAATTCTCAATCCACTAGTGTCTATTTTTACTTTCCAACTCAGACTGGAAACTGCACTAAGAACCCCATAATTGCAGTGTATAATCAGTTTCCATTCAAATCCTGTGAAGAGGATGCCCTGCCACTATGCTCTGTTTAAGGGGCAGGGTTGGGAGAGAACAAATACAGAGGAGGCTACAGTAGTCCCAATCACAATAACATTCAGGATGCTCCAACAGAGAAAATGACCATCTGGTAAAGCTGCTTCATCCTGAGATAATAAAACAGAGTAGACGGGTGGGGAGAAGTGATCTTCAGGAAGGCAGCAGTTCAGATTTTGGAAAAAAAAAATCCATTATATAGAGTGTCTAAGTAGAGCAAGCTCCGATACCACACCATCGGGTAACCCCTGTATTTTTCTCTGTCAGATTCACAGTCAGTGCGAAATTGTTAAGGCTAGAGTATAACTGATGCACAGAATAAGGAACAGAAGCAAGACTAGATTTGACCACTAGATGGCACCAAACACATGCCTTACACATAATGAGCAGCAAAACAACCAATGGGAAACCATATGGTCAACTCAGCTAGCGCAGTCCCAGTACAGGTAAGCAAGACCTGTACATGTGCTATGTTTGACAATCTCATACCTATTGTTAAACATCAAGCCTTTTCTGATATTTGAAAACCAAATGTAACTAATGTTCTTAGTTATGTTGTTCAGTTACTAAAAGGTTACTTGTGTAGTCATTACCTTGGCTCAAGGTAGACCGAGTTGAGTTGCCATGGGCTTATTATGCAAACCTGGGCAAATTTTTCTTTAAAAAAAAAAACACGAATAGGAATAACAGCAGCCCACTGCTCAGGGTTTTTGTAAATATAGTCAGGACTTAACTTTGTAAAACCAAGAGTTTTTAAGTTGTTAGCATGGAACAATTGTTGAAGTATGTATTTGAGAACTTTACATTTTGACAAGATTCTTTTTTAAAAGCCACTCTTGTTTGGCCCAACCATAAAGACACAAAACTTTAAGCAAGCTCTTTATCAAGCTGGACATTAAGGGGAAAACAAAAACTCTGATGAAGATTTCTGCAGAACTTGGAAGCTTCCTCAAAATGTTGTGATTTTTAGATTGGCCCTAATAAAGGTGTTGACACAGTGTGGCTCTCAGATTTCTTATGGACCAACACTGTTATCTACAAATGTCTTCCTTTTTAAAAAAATGCATATTCCACCTTTTTATAACTATCTGCATCCAAAATGTAATAACATGTACAAGCACAACTATAAGTATAATCAGTCCACTTTAACCGCAGATTCAGAACCCATGGATTCCAGCATCCGCAGGTTCCCCCCCCCCCCATCCTACAGGACAATACGGACCCTCTGGAGACAAGGGGAGCTGAGCTCCCCTCGCCTCTAGAGGGTGTTCTCCAGGACTCTTCTGGGCCTCAGAATGCCTTTTAAAGGCATATAAACATCACTTCTGGTTTTGCTGAATGTTTTACAATGTTTTTGCTTGTAACGCTCATTCTGAGGCCTGAAGAGGCCACAAGCAGCTGCACAATATTTAGAAAATAAAACCCACATAAGCAGTATCACATCCCACTGATTTCAGTAAGAGAAAATTAACATGTACTTCTTTCTCCCATTAAAATAAATGTCCCTTAAAGTTCTATAAGTTGGGATAGACCATGCCCACCGTTCTTAACATAGAAGTTTTGTCCTGACAATGTTGTATTAAAGCAATACAGGTTAGGACAATCCTATCCAACTTTCAAGTGCTGCTGCAGCCACAATGCAGCCCAGAGGTAAGGGAACAAACCTCTCTTACCTTAAGGAGGTCTCTATGACTGCACGCACGCGCACGCGCACGCGCACGCACGCACACACACACACACAAACTGCAGGATACAGTGCATGCTTCGTTGCCACAGCTGCATCAGTGCTGGAAAATTGGAAAGGATTGGGCTCTTAATTTCCCCAAAGAGCCCCTAATTCTTTCATTTGATGGTAGCTATAGCAGTAAGAGCAAGAGAGTGGATTTCTATATGCAGACATGTCAATGCAGTTCCTCCTGTACATACTGGGAAAATCCACCGAGTGCCTCTGCAGCTCCTTTGGACTACAAGGCCTGCAAAAGACCCAGAGAGAGGATCCTGTCCTTTCACCACCTGTTCCCAACCTTGCCACTAGTGCCAGATAATCACTGCCAACTGTGCCATGAGAAGCAAATGTACAGGTAGGGTAGTACCAATGACTGCTCTGTACCAGAAAGGCTAAGTTTAGCTTACCACACTCCTGACACAAGGACATCAACTGCGCTCTCATGCCAGTACTCACATTCCACAAGCCAGTGTGAAATGCTCCTTTAAATTACAGTCAATTTATTTTAAGTTTCACATTAGTGTGAATAACTGACGCAAATGGGTGACGCAAATCCAGTCGTCGTTGTCGTCACCACCACCATCATCACCATAGCAAACTCAAGGCAAACTTAAGGACTGTGTAGTCCTACCACAGCTTTTAGGGGCAAAAGGTTTTCATCAGTATCACACTGAAACTGAAGCAGACGCCGTCCAATGCAGGAGACGATGCAAGGCCTTAATGCTGATAATGGCATTTGACAGAAATGAAAGCTAAGGATTTCAGGTTTGTCTTTTAATTGGAAAATCTTCAGCCTTCACTGTAGGCTGGCACAAGTCATTTTCAGCACTGGAACCTATGAGCAGAAACTAGGCTTATACATTATTTGTGACACTGCCAACATTTCCTAGAGCAACATAGACCGTTTTCTGAAAGGCAGGGTCAGTATGCTCTGAATTCCTTTGGCAGTAATGAAGAAATGCTTTAATTCAAGATGCTTTAATTCAAGCTATTACAGCCCAGCAATCTTATTTGCTTGAGACTTCATGAACAATGGTGCAGACCATAATCAGTGAAATTATTTTTATATATTAAAGAGATTTACCATTATGTCTCTGTCTCTCTGTCTGTGTGTGTGTGTGTGTGTGTGTGTGTGTGTGAGTGAGAGAGGGAGGGAGGGAGGGAGGGAGGGAGGGAGGGAGAGAGAGAGAGAGAGAGAGAGTGTGTGTGTGTGTGTGTGTGTGTGTGTGTGTGTGAGTGAGAGAGAGAGAGAGAGAGAGAGAAAGTGTGAGAATAAAGACAGTGCTATATTATTAAAGATATAACTTATTTAATTGCAGAGGGATTATAGTGTGAGTTTGCTGCAATGAAACAGGCAGCCCAGAATGGTCTGCGCTGCATCCAGTGCAGCTCAGGTGGCAGCTAGAGATCTCCTCATGGTACGGGGTTGTATTTCCCCTTATTCCAGGTAAAGCCCCAGCCATTCCTATGGGGCTCCTCTGATCCGTACCAGCTATATCTCTAGGGCAAATTTGGGAAGTCCTGGGTAAGACTGTCCTGCCCAGAAAGGGGGTTTGGATGTGGCATGTGCTGCCATCCTCCAAGGTCCAATCCTCCCTTCGTTCCACCCTCCCCCACCCAAAACTGGCCCCCACCAGCATTCCCTCCTGCCATCCTGGCACGGAAGTCTGCAGTGCTGTGTCCCACCCCCCCAAACCACCCAGCACAATCTTACCAGGTACTGGGACGTGGCACTGCAGACATGCCTTACGGCACTCTGAGCCAGCGTGGGGACTTCAGGACTGCGCTGAAAAACTACAAAGAGTTATGCCACACCTTAAAGATGAATACAGAGCTACTTTCCCCCCTTCACTACCAAGGGGTGAGAAGTTCCAGACGAAGAACCAGCGCTAGGGACTGAAGAGGACACTTCGGAGGGTAGATTGTCAGAGGGAACTCACCTCCACTCACTTGCCTTCACAGCTTCTCCTCTCCCCGCCCCTGCGCCCTGGATTCTAAAAGAATGTTCAGCCCACAATTCTCCTTTTGCTCTATTCCCCTTTTTCAATACAGTGAGTAGAGAGAGGGGGGGAGAGGAGCAGATATTGTCACTTCACAAGGCAAGGTGGAGCAGCATTTGACATGCCACACCAGGAAGTCCAGTGCCAATCTTCAAAAGCATTACCAAGCTTCTTTTCCTTTAGATGAGACAGCATTTGCTATTTAATGTGTCTCTGTAACATTTACTTTAGGGACAAATATGCAAGCAGAAGGAAACAGGCACTTCTCCATTTCAGAAGATCACCCGGACAACAACATGCACCACCACCACCACCACCACCACCACCACCCTCCATTCCCTCTCAGGCTGCACTCCCAGTTTCAGCTGACATCAGGCAGAAACATTCATCAGCTCACTCACTCTCTGCCTCTGCCTCTCTCACATTGCTAATTACAGTTTCAACCTTCTCACACACAGGACCATTAAGCACTCATCTCAGATACCACCACTGTGGGCAAATGGCCCATTCAATTCTGGATGGCAACCACAGCCACTGAGGAATGTTAATATTCTTCAGGGCATGCGCCGGCCTCCCTGACTCCAAAAGTGGTCCAAACATACTTTACAGTACGGATGCAACACTCCAGGTTTGGAATGCACCCTTGGTCAAACCCTAGTTTATATTCAAGCCAAAGCCATGGTGATAGGTCACAGGTCCACAGCAAACTTGAATAACACTATTGGAACATGAGATTTGTGGGCTACAACCCACTTTGTCACATACAAACTGGACTCCATCCATGCAGATGACAAACTGGACTCCTTCATCTATGAAGGTGTACACCACGATGAATTTGTTAATTTTGAAGATGCCACAGGACTCCCTGCTGTTCTTATTTAGATGTGAAGCATCTGTTCCCTGCAGTTGCTAGGGAGAGAGATAACACCATGACAAGCTGCTATCTTTATGGTTGATTTAACCCCTGCCAGTCATTCCATATCCTAGCCAGAAAATAGGGTTAGGCGGAGGAGGACAGCAGAATGTACACCTATGATTAGACACAAGAGCTAAGTATGTGTCTGACCCTGTAAATTTTCTTTTTTTACAAATAAGCCAGGGAGATAGGGGCACACAAAACAACCCAAATTTCATCTGGGAATAAGAAAACTTTATGTGCTAATTCTCCCCACCCCCCCCCACCATAGTTTCCCACTCTTTTCATGCAGCCCCCAACTACCACCACCTCCCACTATGTGCTGTAAAAGAAAATAAATATAGGGTCAAAAAAAATGGATCTGAGTATACGCATAATTTGAGTGTTTATGAAGAAATAAAAGGTTTGGTTTCCCTTGAATACATCCACATTCCGATAAGGAACAAGTAAGATAATTTATGGTGACCATTTAAACATTTTTAATTTTTAATGTTTGATTACTAATTGCTGTGATCCATTGGGCTTCTCTGGTTTTACTGTTTTTATTGTAATTGTTACTTTTTAAAAAACATTGTAAGCCACCTCTGATGCCCTCATCGGGCAAAAGGCAGGGTAAAAAATTCAGTAAACAAACAAACATGCATTTCATCCCAGATGAAAGGCCCAGCAGGTCAATGACACATAACATGAAAAATGGCCCCAAGGGCCTATAATATCAAGGAACTGCACGTATGCCTCCGGTATTATCACTAAGTACAAAAGCAACACATGAGGCTGCCTGTGACTGTTACGCATATTGGGCTAGAGCAGTGTTATTCAAACTGTGGGCGGGACCCACTTGGTGGGTCACGACCTGATGTCAGGTGAGTTGTGGAAAGCTGGGAGCAGCCATCTCAGAAACTGCAGACCTTACTCTTGTTACATTCTTTTTGTGAATGTGAACAGTTTGAATTTACAAGTGAGGATTTTTTTTTTTAAAAAAATTGTTGTTAGTTCAGTGCTTTTACATAATATGTAAATTTGTCCTAATTTTGCTTTCTGTCAGGGATGTTTCATGGTTGTACAACTGCTGCAGTGCAAGAATGCCAATTTACACTTCAGGTGTGTCATTTTATTATGTTACAATGACAGCACTTCCTGCTTGATGATGTCACTTCTTGCCACAACACCACTTCCAGGTTAATGACATCACTTCCTGACATGAGTGACATTCTAAGAAGTGGGTCCCAGTCTAAAAAATTTGAGTACCACTGGGCTAGAGGAACAACTGATTCAGGAATTGATGTTCTGACTGTGTCCCCCTAGTGCAGTGATGCTCCAGCCTGCTCACAACCTGCATTGGACACAGCGCAGGTCAGCCAGCCAGCCTGTTTCAGCGCAGGTTAGGATTGCGCACTAAGATATCTTCTAACCAAATAAGCCATTTTGCAATAGACATACATATATTGTAGTTACTCAAAGACATTATTTGGGCTATAGTTTTCAGGCATCAGGTTTATAAATACCTTTATACCAGTACAGCATGAAATGTGTGAAATGAATTATAAGCAACTTAAATTTTAATATACACTCTAGACTGGAATTAATAGTGGTCAGATACCTAACCATTTAGTTCTTTTTTTTATTTGTCATTTGTTCAAACTTTGCCATGAGACACATACAATATAATTTAAAGAGGCACTCTGCCCTTATATTAATTGAGGTATTCATTTTACATACTTGGTTCCAACTCACAACAGAGATAACACATATTTTTAACAATAAAGAATTCTGCCACTTGGCAGCTGTATAACAAGGAAGGATGCAGAAATGAGAGAACATTCCTCACAATCTGTGAGCCTCACAAGGGCTCACAATCTGTTTCAGCATGAGAAGCTCTGCTATCTCTCAGCCATTCTTTTTCTTTGCCAAATGAGGGAAATAGCTTTTCAGAGCAGAATACCTCCTTGCCTTGTACCTTCCCTCTGTTAGACACTTCTAAGTCAAGTTCTTACATGTCTGTCCAACCAATCAACCAACCAAAACTCCCCCCCCACACACACACACACCCCATCATTGCCAAGGATATAAAATTGTGCTTACTGGCAGAAAGATCAGCAAAGGAGAGCTTGCCAATGGCACTGATGTATGTGAGAAAGTAATAGGTGGGCAACTGTGCCATCTGGCAGCTTTATACGAGGAGGGATACCATCCAAAGATGGGGCTTTTAAGCCAATTTTGAGCCAGGTTGGCGCAATTTGCACTGATAAGATGTCTAGAACATTTGACCCATTGATTCGCTGACAGCAGGAGCTAGCAGTGCTGCAAACAAGTAGCCATTCATGTGATTTTTTAAAAAGCTTTTCCCCCCCCAAGAAAGCTGTATTTTGGCCTGAATATGGGAACAGGGACTACACTTCCGAAGGAATTTGCTCAGTCTTATTAGTGCCAATTGAAAGCAACCAGAAGCAAGGAGGAAGTACTATACAGATTTTAATTCCTTAATAATTAATGATAATGTTTGTATCCTGTTTCCCTTGCTCATTACGAGTGCCCTAAAGCAGCTAACTTAAGCATAACTGCACAAACAATAATTTTCTTTTTAAAAAGCACTTTTCCTAAAAAAGCTTCTGACAGCTTTGTATCACCTGTTAGCTTCCAGGTGCAGATGGCCTACCACAGTGAAGAAATAAAAATGATCCTGATCCCAAATCCAGGGCAGAAACCCAAGCGCAAGGGATCAAGAAAGCTAACCTCATCCAGCTAGTGCTGAGCCCGGACCAACTGAGCAGTAACTACACGTTTATCTTATCCAAAACTGGGAGATTTAAAACTGGGCACCATTTTCTCTGATCAGGACCCATGGAATTTTTAAAGGAGAGTAAAGAACCGTGTGTCTGCAACGCAACACCAACAGTTGATTAAGACACGTGTTAATCTGTTGGTGCTCAGTGTTACAAAAACAAGGAGACACATCCCTGTCCTTCATGTACACTCCTTCCTCTCCTGATGTAACCTGATGTAGTAGCTTCTGGTCCTTGTTTTCAGCAAACCGTTCTCTGTCGTTTCATGCAAACAAACAACAATTTGCACTTGCCTGCAAACCAGAATTGCACACTAGGATAGCACAGTGGTGTTCCAATGGTGGGGGAACGCTACGTTTTGCAGGAACATGAACTCCTATGTAACATGCCCCCCCCCTCGCCTTCAGAGCCATTCACGGCTCAGAGAGCAAAGGCTTCGAGCAGCTCTCCAAGCCGCGCATGGCTCTGGAGGCCGGGGAGAGGGGCTGTAAAACTTTGCATGGGAACTCAGGCTCCTGCAAAACTTAGCGTTTGCCACCCCTCCGTAGGAACGCCACTGGGATAACGGCAGTATAGTATCCTTCAGATCAATAAATGAAAGGTTGTCTAAAGCCTAAGTAACTGGAAGGCACCAATCCCATCACTGACTGTCAACAGGACTGCCAAACGCACTTTTGATAATCTCCTTAATATTCTGAATGAAAAATGAGAGTGTTACATTGATGTAACACTTACAGCATGCCAACAGCATTAGTTCCAGTTTCCTCTAAACTTCATCATAATGAACATTTGTTGCACTAAACAGTTTGTTCTCGTAGAAACAAAGCAAATCCTGATCATTATGGCAATACTTACTGTGCACATATTAAAAGCCCAAATGTTTCAGCTACTCAATAGAAAATAAAAACATTTGGATGCATTACTCTGAAAAGGAGTTATGAAGACAACAAAAATTCAATACTATATTCCTTTTAAACCAAAGGGTGTAGTTATTTTAAGGTCTAATTCAGTGTCTTACCTATGATGAAATGTATATTACCATGGGGTAGTAATAGTAATACTTAATATTTACATGGTGTATTTCAAAGGTTCTCATATATTATCTCAGTAATATATACATCACCCTCTTATCTACAGTATATAGTGCAGATCCCTCTATCCTGGAAGGGAGACTGAGGATGAGAAAATTATGGCACAAAAGCCACCAAGCTTGTGTGACAGAGAGCCCACCAGTCCAGAGCATGCAGCACCATTATCGCTCAATAGAAACAGTGGGAAGAGGTTTATCAGCTGCAGTAAGAAAAAAAAAAACAGGAAAGAAGCATTTGGAGCATCCTACCAATGCTGGTTCATCTATGTGGCCACCTGAAAAGAACTGCATGAATGGGGGATTATGAAAGGTCTGAGTTGGCGGCATATTCAGGGTATCTTTCACCAGCATTCTGGGTTACGCCACCCCTGCATCCAGGGCTGTATTATCCATTAGGATGAAGCCTAGGGGCCCCACAGGGACTAGGGCCCATCAAGTTGGCATGTTTGGGTGTCAGCCTAATGTTGGATCTCCAGATTCGGCCCCTGCTAATTGGGCAAGAGGCACTTTTTCAAGTGGTGTCCTCTTATATTTAGCAGGGGGAGAGCAATTGTCCCTCTTCACCCCTGCGCAGTGTTTCTAGTGGCTATTGCTGGTGGTCTGCCTTTTTATGTTATTATTTGCCTAACTTTATTATTGTTATTATTGTTATGCCTAACTTTAATGTTATTATTTGCCTGTAAACCGCTTTGTGAACTTTGTGTTGAAAAGCGGTATATAAATACTAGTCATTGATTGATAGTGATTGGTTCGGCCCAGATTCCCATCTAGCCTGCCGACCCTTCAACTGGCAAGAGACTACAGCAGGCCTGACCTTGCAAAGGCAAGGCTTTCAGAGCTCTCCCATGTGGGGCAAGCTCCACCTCCAGGGAGTGAGCTGGGCTGCACATGGAGGCTGAATTGCTGGGAGGCTTCCATGAAAGCCTGGGTCCGTTTGTGAGTTTTTTTCCCCCCTTTTGGGAACAATTTAGAAGTGCCTGGCTTTTCTGGGTTTTGCCCCTCAAATTTCTGCTTGTATTTCTACTGTTTTAGGAGTGGGAGTGGGGAGCTTCCATGCAAGCCTGGGTCTGTTTGTGAGAAGCCTGCCTGTGGCAGGATTGCCTAAGGTCGGGCCACAGCACCCCTTCCCAAGGCTGGGGCATGTGATCACCGCAGCAATCACATGCCCTGGCCTCAGAAGAGGCTGCCGTGAGCAGCCTCTGCTTCTGAGGCCAGGCAGCGACGACAGGGGGCGTGGTCACATCAGGGGGCATGGTCATGTCAGGGGCGTGGCTACATCAACATCGGGGGCATGGCTACGACAATGTTGGGGCGTGGCTATGTCAACGTAGGGCCATGGGCACCCACAATGTTAAAAGCAAGTTGGCGCCCCTGTCCAAAAGCCTAGGGGCCCGGCCATAGGTTAATTTGGCCCTGCCTGCATCCTACCATTGTCTCTAAAATATACTTTTGTGTAAATTTGTTTTTACTCATTCTGATTTCCTTAGTTCCACAGCATGCTGCCCCAGCCCACTTCAGCGGAAGAAGAGGGGAGAGCTTAAAAATACAATCCAGTGATGAGCTTTACTTATGCCATATAATAGAGAAGAGGAAGCTCTGCTTGTTTGAGGTCCTCACAATTTATAAAATGCTGCCATACCAGCAAAGCAATAGGCCATGGGTAGGCAGAGGTTAATTTATATCTGGTCCTTTCCCCACCATAGCTGAAGGCTGACACAGTTCAGAAAGTCATTAAGGAAAAAATACAGTAAAAGCACTATGACTTTGCATCTCTGACAAAATAAAACAGGAATAAGAGATAGCAGCCTTCTTTTACGAGTAGTTAATGCATTGGATGAGTACTATTTTCATTTTACAAATGCCAAGGAAAACTGTTTAAATCCCATACTTCTCCTAATCTGCTTATTGCTCCACTTCTTCCAATATATTAAGAAGCTCTATCAAATGGAAGCTAAATCCAGAGAGGCTTCGTTCCAGGAATGCCAACATTCATGACCTCCTTGAAATATAAAACCAGCAGGCTCACCTGCCAAGCTGGAGCTCTTCAACTGACTAATTTACTTCTGATTATGGCTGAAGATATAAAAAGAAGAAACGCAGTGAGCTGCCTGGTGAAAGAGAGTGAATTGGACATGCAATTACTTTTGTTCTTCCTCGGCTGCCACATCTCCCACTACAGCAAATTTTAAGTGTGTATTTGCCCTATATATGGATGGATTTGAACTGAATATTATTTAAGAGTGAAACATTTTAATATAATCCTTATGGCCCCACCCCACATGAAGTAGTTCTTTGGACAAAAGAGAAGGGACACCCATTCTACTTATGAAGAAAGACTGCAGCGTTTGGGGCTCTTCAGTCTAGAAAAAAGGCGCCTGAGGGGGGACATGACTGAGACATACAAAATTATGCACGGAAGGGATAGAGTCGATAGAGGGATGTTCTTTTCTATTCCTTCTCTCAAAACACCAGGACCAGGGGACATCCACCAAAATTAAATGTTGGGAGAGTTAAAACAGTTAAAAGGAAATACTTTTTAACCCACACGTAAACTCTTTGCCACAGGAGGTGGTGATGGCATCTGGTCTAGATGCCTTTAAAAGAGGATTGGACAGATTTCTGAAGGAAAATTCTATCGTGGGCTATAGGCCATGATGGGTTGTGCAACCTCCTTACATTAGTAGTAGGCTACTTCAGAGTACCAGGTACAAGGGAGTGGCAACAGGATCCAAGCATCATGTTGTCTCATGCCTCCCTGGGGCACCTGGTGGGCCGCTGTGAGATACAGGAAGCTGGACTAGATGGGCTTTTGGCCTGATCCAGCAGGGCTCTTCTTATGTTCTTACTTACTGCCCAGTACCTTAAAGTGATGGGTAGGGGTATTTATTTTTGTTAAAAACACAAAACACTGCCTTTTCAGTGTGAAAATATCTGAATAAAAATGCTATTTTTTGTGTTTAAGAGTTTCTGAAAAATCAAATAGATTCCTTTTCCAATTAGAAATAATACTGTGGCTGCATCTGCTGATGCTAGATCACCTATCTAGTGCTCTCTAAAAGCATTTAAAATTATAAAAATGAGAACTTGGAATGAGAACTTAGAATAAAAACACATAACACTGCTTTCTGCCTTTCAAACCACAAAATCTGGGGAAAAAACACCATTTTCAAACACCCCTAGTGATGGGGTTAAGGGCACTATATTGGGAAAAGGTATAGGGCTCCCCAAGGCTTCCATTGTTCCTTAGGGTATGGCAGCAGTTGCAGTCTCATCAGCAAGCCATAGTCAGCCACAAAAGAGACTATGTGAACTGATAAAGGACCAATGCTGACTGTATACAAGATTCTTGCTACCCAGACCTGTGGACTAAATTAGCAGTCTATAGTGTGTACTTGCATGAAAAAGACCACAGCTGCAGTACTGAATAAACCTTACTCAAACCTTACCATACTCAGAGGTATGATGCCTCTTCCGAAGAACCCCTGAACTGCTTTCCTTGCAGCCTGTTTCTCTCTTTAAAAAAACACCTGCAAAACACTCTCCAAAATTACTTAAAATGAATGCCAGGTAACACAAATACAGGAAGCCATTATAAAGCATTGGAATCTATATATATAAAAACGGACGTATGTGTGTATGTATGTATGTATGTATGTTATTTATAGGCGTCTCCGTGCCTAGACCCACAGCCACAAAACTTGGCACACACGTACCTGGCAGCCTGGAAAGAGTCACTGCGGGGGTCAGACCCCCCTACAGCCCCCCATTTGTGAGGGAGGGGGGCCAGATTGTCAGGAACCAAGGGGATTGCATTGGGCTACAGGTCTGCTGCCACCCTGTGGTCACAGACGATTCTGCAGCAGCTCAGCTACCAGACAGAGGCAGAACAGAAAGTGAAACTAAACTGCTTGGCCTGCGTGGCCTGAGTGGGCCAGGGTGGAAAGAGCAGGATCCAGAGAGTTCCAGCAGCCAGTCAGATCTGAGAGGGGCCTATGTCCAGGGAGCTAACAGGCCACCTCTGCCTGTTTCTCATACATCAGGGCTATCCTGCCACAGGACCTGCAGACAGTAAGTGGGACCTTCATATTGCTCTCTTAGTTGATGGTGTCCCTGTTTCCTCATTCATGTCACAGTGATAGTGTGCATTGTGGGTTCCAGGTCATCAATACTGTTTTATTTCAGGGACGGGTTCTAAATGTATATATATGGATCTCACTATGTCATGCTTTTGAGGGAGGTTTGCATATTTGTGTGTATGTTCCACCATTACTCTTGAACGCCTGGAACGATGTGCACCACACGTGGTACACTCCTTCCTTACGATCTGGACAGATATACTGTGGGGGTTCGGCCCCCCATACGCCCCCAGAGGTGGGGGTGCACTGCAGAACAAACTCAT
Source organism: Lerista edwardsae (assembly GCA_029204185.1). Lineage (NCBI taxonomy): Eukaryota > Metazoa > Chordata > Lepidosauria > Squamata > Scincidae > Lerista > Lerista edwardsae. The sequence continues at coordinate 28,579,714 of JAJKFI010000004.1, read as the reverse complement.
TCCTCCTCCTAATAGAGCCTGGGGATAATTTCTGCCCCCGGGCAACGCCGGGTCACAAAACGCTAGTAAAAACATAAAAAGTGAAGCTACATTTATTTTTATACTTTTGGTTGTTGTTTTTTAAGATTCACGCCCCCCCCCCTATGCTAAGAGGAAAAAAATAGAAAAAGAAGAGGCCATTAGGCCTATAGGCTTCTCTGAACGGTGTGGCATCATGAAAAAGAATTTTTGGCCCAATCCTATCTCTCCGCATAGTGATGCAGAGGTCTCAGTGCAGTTACTGCTGTATCACATGTGGGAGTTTTAGCCTCTGGAGACCGCCTTTGGGTAAGGGAACATTTGTTCTCTTGCCCCAGGGTAAGCCCCAGCAGCCGCTATGGGTCAACTTGGGACAGGATTCAAGGGAAACCTCCGCGGTGAACCTGCCCCTTTTTCTGCCCAATTCGCCCATCCCTATTGCCTCCCCGTTTCACCCTCCAGATGTTAGGGATTTTCAGATGTATTTGGAATATTCCAATGTATTTTCCAGATGCAAGGAATTTTCAAGGCAAATCTGAGTATGTGCAATTTTAACTTTACATATTGTGTCTCGAACATAACCCTCACATTAGATAAGTGAATGTATATTTCTGGCAGAAAATACCCAATGAGCCATTTCATAAATTATATTTTTTCTGGCACGTGATTACACCTGCAAGTCTTTTTGCATCACTAAACCTACATAAATTTTACTGAGGAGAATTTGTATGTTCCAAATGGGGAAGAGATACTGGACTTGCCACTGTTTCTAAAGAAACTATAAGCTTTGGGTGTTTAGGGAAGTGCTATCAAATGAGTAAACACAATCTGTTTGAAAAGCATGTTATCTATTACACATTTTCTGAAGGCTAATTTAGTTTTGCTGTCAGTATAGTATCACACAAAATAATCTTCTCTGGACCTTATCATTTCATTTGGAGACAGAATCCCTTGTTGGAGGAAGCAAGATAATTGAGAGAATGTCTGGAACACACAGTGACAGTCCTACACGATGTCATCATGCTCCACTGACCTTGTGATATTCATTACTACCCATGACTATTCTGTTCTTAACATTGTTTAACTCATTTAGCAATCTAGGATAGAAGCCTCATCACTTATGCACTACTGTATAACTAATATATACTGTATAACTAATAAATACCAGATGGAAAGAGGGAAGTCAAAACAATGTTCAAAGATGAATTAAACTGTATTCACATTGTAACAGGGTAGCCAATACTGGTTACTACACATACAGCCACAAGTTATTGTCCATCCCCAACACTCCTATGATACAAAAGCACATTACAAGACCAAATCCATGATCTTACACTTGTACTAATGCCCACAAAAGCTCTAATCCAATATAACCGTCTCTCCCAAACATTGCAAAAAGACATGAGACTTTTATGGGAAAGCACAGGATTTTGCTTGTTTGCCATAGCATCAAATTAATTTGCTGTCAGCTGACCTACTGCAGGCTATGAACACAGTTTCAAAAGCATTCATTTTCAGTGTTCAACAATTACAGGGATAAAGGAATACCGCAACATGAAGATGATTTATCTCATAAAAGCAATATATATCTTTTTCATTGCATATAGATATCTCCAAGCAGTGCAGATATCCAAACAATACGATCCAGTCCACAGGATTGCATCACATATGAAATTTGCTTACATGGTAGCTCAGTTCATATACACTGCCACATCACGGTTTGACATTGTGTGAATGAGCATCAGGACTCTCTTCTGCCCCTTCCAACCTTGTGAAGAGTCAGTTTCATATTTCTGGTTTGTGGCAAACCATAGCTTGCCACTATAGCTGATCAAACAACCTAATCCATAATCATGGTATGCAAGGCATGTACAAACCATAATGTTCTTGTTCCAAAATAACAGCAAACTATTATTCAGGAAGTAATTGATTGATTGATTGATTGATTGATTGATTGATTGATTGATTGTAATCATGGGGGACTTCAATTATCCTTATATCGACTGGGTCAACTGGTGCTCTGGTCAAGAAAGAGAGACCAGATTCCTTGATGTGTTGAATGACTGTGCCTTAGAACAGCTAGTCATGGAGCCGACCAGAGGACAGGCGACTCTGGATTTAATATTGTGTGGTACTCGGGACCTAGTTAGGGATGTAAGTGTTACTGAGCCATTGGGGAACAGTGACCATGCTGCGATTGGTTTTGCCATGCATGTCCAGGAAAGAGTGCAGAGCAAATCTGACACAAGAACCTTTGACTTTCGAAGGGCAGATTTCCCTCAGATGAGGAGGCTAGTTAGGAAGAAATTGAAAGGGAAGGTAAAAAGAGTCCAGTCTCTCCAGGCTGCGTGGAGGCTGTTTAAAATAACAGTAGTAGAGGCCCAGCAGAAGTGTATACCGCAAAGAAAGAAGGGTTCAACAAGGTCCAGGAGGGTGCCTGCATGGCTGACAAATGAAGTGAGAGAAGCTGTAAAGAGCAAGGAAGCTTCTTTCCATAAATGGAAGTCTTGCCCCAGTGAGGAGAATAAAAAACAACATAAACTCTGGCAAAAGACAAGTAAGAAGGTGATACGAGAGGCCAAGAAAGTGTTTGAGGAACGCATGGCTAGCAACATAAAGGAACAATAAAAGCTTCTTCAAGTATGTTAGAAGCAGAAAACATACCAGAGAGGGGGTTGGCCCACTGGATGGTGAGGAAGGGAAAGAGGAGATAAAAGGGGACTTGGAGATCGCAGAGAAATTAAATGAATTCTTTGCATCCGTCTTCACAGCAGAAGAACTTGGGCAGATACCGCAGCCCGAACAGCCCCTTCTAACTAAGGAATTAAATCAGATAATGGTTAATAAAGAAGATGTTTTAGATCAAATTGATAAACTACATATACATAAGTCACCAGGCCCAGCTGGTATACACCCAAGAGTTATTAAGGAACTAAAGAACGAAGTTGCTGACCTCTTAACTAGAGTATGCAACTTGTCCCTTCAAACGGCCACGGTGCCAGAGGATTGGAGGATAGCCAATGTCACGCCAATCTTTAAAAAAGGGAGAAGGGGGGACCTTGGAAACTACAGGCTGGTCAGCCTAACGTCTGTTCCGGGTAAGATGGTGGAAAGCCTCATCAAAGATAAAATCCTAAAACTCATAGAGGAACAGGTTCTGCTGAAGGAAAGTCAGCATGGCTTTTGTAAGGTTTGCCTCATGAACCTTTTGGAATTCTTTGAAAAGGTCAACAGGCACGTGGATGTGGGTGAACCTGTGGATATCATATATCTAGATTTTAAGAAGGCATTTGACACAGTCCCCCACCAAAGGCTGCTGAAGAAACTTCACAGTCAGGAAATAAGAGGGCAGGTCTTCTTATGGATTCAGAATTGGTTGAGGGCCAAGAAACAGAGAGTGGGGATTAATGGGCAATTTTCACAGTGGAGAGAGGTGAAAAGCGGAGTGCCCCAGGGATCTGTCTTGGGGCCCGTGCTTTTCAACTTATTCATAAATGACCTGGAGACAGGGACAAACAGCGAGGTGGCCAAGTTTGCGGATGACACAAAACTTTTCCGGGTGGTGAAGACCAGAGGGATTGTGAAGAGCTCCAGAAGGATCTCTCCAAGTTGGGGGAATGGGCAGCAAAATGGCAGATGCGTTTCAACGCAGACAAGTGTAAAGTGATGCACATTGGGGCAAAAAACCAAAACTTCACCTATAGGCTAATGGGTTCTGAGCTGTCTGTGACAGCTCAAGAGAGAGATCTTGGGGTGCTGGTGGACAATTCAATGAAGGTCTCGACCCAGTGTGCGGCAGCAATTTAGAAGGCCAATTCCATGCTTGGGGTAATTAAAAAAGGGGTTGAGAATAAAACAGCCAATGTTATCATGCCATTGTACAAATCGATGGTAAGGCCGCACCTGGAATATTGTGTACAGTTCTGGTCGCCGCACCTCAAAAAGGACATAGTGGAGTTGGAAAAGGTGCAGAAGAGAGCGACAAAAATGATTACGGAGCTGGGGCACCTCCGTTATGAAGAAAGACTGCAGCGTTTGCGGCTCTTCAGCCTAGAAAAAAGGCGCCTGAGGGGGGACATGACTGAGACATACAAAATTATGCACGGAAGGGATAAAGTCAATAGAGGGATGTTCTTTTCCCTCTCTCAAAACACCAGAACCAGGGGGCATCCGCTAAAACTGAGGGTTGGGAGAGTTAAAACAGATAAAAGGAAGTACTTTTTTACCCAGCGGGTGGTTAGTCTGTGGAACTCTTTGCCACAGGAGGTGGTGATGGCATCTGGTCTAGATGCCTTTAAGAGGGGTTTGGATGGATTTCTGGAAGAAAAGTCCATTGTGGGCTATAGGCCATGATGGATTGTGCAACCTCCTTACATTAGTAGTAGGCTACTTCAGAGTACCAGGTGCAAGGGAGTGGCAACAAGATGCAAGCATCTTGTCTCGTGCCTCCCTGGGGCACCTGATGGGCCGCTGTGAGATACAGGAAGCTGGACTAGATGGGCCTTTGGCCTGATCCAGCAGGGCTCTTCTTATGTTCTTATGACTCTGAGTATATCACAGGAGGGACATGTGAGCCCAAGGCTTAATCCGGAATCATTTACGTAGCACCAGACCATAGTTATATATTACATCTGAACTGAGTCACTGTGTATCATAGATGAAAGATATTCTGATTTGCCTTTTGTCTGTTAGAAAATGTATGCTGTTTCTGGCTTAGAGATTAATGGAGACATATGAGGAAGACCTTAGAAAGGACTTTTTAAGAATACGTTGTTGTGAGATACTCTGAAATGTTTCTCTTGGCTGTCTTTCCACTATTGTATCCTACAGGTTAGTTTATCTATATCATAATGCACTATTGCTCAAATCCTACATGCACTTACCTGGGAGTAAATCCCACTGAATTAAACAGAACCTGCTTTTGAATACACATGCATAGGGTTGCACTGTAAGAGACGGGATGGTGGCAATGATAGTGAAATATGTGGCTGACATTAGCTGAGCTCTGATGGTGGAAAGGAGCAAGACAGACAGAGGAGCTTATGAAAGGGCCATACAGACCCTTGAAAAGAAGAGCAAATAGAACAGCAGGGCTGTTGGGCAGAAATGCTGCTTCCAGAGGCATTGGGGGGGTGGCTAAAAAGGGGAAGGGAAACTGGAAGAAAGACTGAACTAACAGCTGGACCAAGGACATGAATTGCAATAGTCAGGAAAGCTGGAGATCCACACATAAAGGGTGCTTCAAGAAAATGTACACTCATTTTATAGTGTCACATTTATTATGCTGTAATTCACACATATGCTGCACATGGTGTACATAGAAGCAGCTGCTTGACCCGGTTAATTAGTTAGACAACATACTCGAAATGTTCCCCATTGGCATCTATACACCACTGACATTGTTGACTAAGGGATCTGCAGGCATCCACCAACATGTGTGCTAGGATGATTCCACACATCTATTCAATTGCTTCCCTTAGACATTTGAGTGTTGCAGGCTCTCTATGATGAAGTATGTATGGATTAGGGTGCATTAAAATATGTGTACATTTTTTTGAGACATGCTGTAGATTTGAAATAAGCCAACCAAGTCCATGGTTCCAGGCTTCAAAATAACATATGTTTCACCTAAAAATACATGGTCTTCCCATCCCAAAAAGTTTTTTTATTCCTGTGTTTACCTTCCAAGCTGAAGATCTCTATGGCAAAGCTGAAGATCTCTATGGCAAAGCTCTAAAAAGTGTTACATTTTTAAAATGTCACCTGCTTCTTCATACAGATGCTGTAAAATAAAGCATGCACCAGATGGTTCAACTCAACATAGCTCTACACACCACAGCACTGGATTTGTTGCAAACACACAGCCAAACGTGATCTGTTTTTTCCCCTGCAGGGATCACAAAGGACATTCTTTACATGCAATCTGTTAAATCCTATTATTTAGCTCTTTGCTTGTTAATGAATCCAAGAGGAAGAAGCACTAGCATGAATACACCTTGATGATCCCATCTTCTTGTGCTACAGTATATTTTGGCTGTCACTGAAGACTGTATCACAGATATTTTGGAAGTAAAGTACTAGCAATTCATTGCAACTGCAGGTGGAAAAGATGGACTGAAAAAGATCACAGCAGGAGTTCTGTATATCCCTTACCCCCAGAGAAGGCATGACAGGGATACGCATACGGGGCATGTGTGTATGGCAGATTAGCCTTCCACTCGATCTAAAGTAACTAAGCTTAGGTATAAGTACTTGCAGCTTCTTTCCTGCCTTCCTCCACTTCCACTCCCCTCCGCTTCCTCTTCATTCCCTTGTGTCTATCTGATTGTCAGCCACTCAAGGTAGGGACCTGTCCTCTCATCTTTTGCAAAGTGCCATATTATTGTATAATAAAAATTCATTGATAGTTGGGCAAGCGTCTGCCTTTGGGCAGCGGCATATTGAATCATCAGGCTTGTGTGCATTTACAGCCTTCCAATCTGATTATTCATCTTAGCATTCATCAGAACTACATACTTACACGCCACACATGAATACATATTGACAGTTTCATTGGGAAGTCCCCGTCCCCGTCCCGTCCCCCCCCCGGTAATCACTGAAAAGCATTGGATTTGATATGTTTTTCTCCATATGAATTTAAGTTAAACATTTCTGGGTTTTTCAAGCACCCTAAAGGAGAGGATAAATTCTTTCACTGAATTTACTCAAGAAAGTAGAAGGGGGGAGGCTGCAGGAGAGGGTAGATCCAGCAACTATGGCGCATGCCAGATCCTATCCCCTGCTTTTTGAGCCTCCCCACCCTCTTTCCCTTCTCAGAGATGTACCAGCTAAATAGCTGATGCAGATTCAAGGAGACCCATTGCAGAGCAGGAGGCTTAGGAATGGATAAGGGGATTTAAATCCCTTCCCTTTCAAAGCCTCCCAATCTAAGCTTCCCCCCAACACGCTCACACAGCAAACTCATTTTCAGCATGGATACATCAGCGCGGGGGGAGGGGGAATATGATTGGGTGGGTAATTTCTATCCCTTTCCTAATGATCCCTAGCATGAAATTTGCCTTCATGCCTGCTTACTGAGTCGACATTTCCACTGAACTAAGACCTGTGCATTTTGACTTCAGTCAGCTACAACTCATTTGCCTTTGTCCTCACAGCAACCTCAGAGGAAACTTCACACTACCCATTTTACAGCAATTTTGCTCTTTGAATAACTATAGCTTAAAGGGCTTTTGTGAAGCATGAAGAAGTTAGTAAGAGAACTCTAGTTTATACCAGAATTAGTCCAGCAAAAGAGAGAATGGTATGTTTTCCCCATCTGATAAACTGGAATTTTTAGAACAAAACAATACAATTTGATTATTCTGTACTTGTCAGAGCAAAAGGTTATTCAATATCTGCATGCTAGTAAGAATGTTTGAGGGGAAAATAATGGCATGTAATAACTGCTTGATGTTTATCACACACACACACACACACACACACACACACACACACACACACACAC